>OZ024692.1:23414009-24101161 GCA_964016905.1 Perithous albicinctus
TGGTGCACAATGCTCCTTTCGGTGGTTCACCGCACGGCTAGAGGGCCATTTCTGTCTAAGCGTCACACCCCACTGTTTTTATCACGTGCAACCCCGTTTTTTCTACCACACACATCGGTGTGCACATTTGCCGCGGAAAGAAAAAAACGTTCTCGTCCCTCGACGCATGGATAAACCTGCTACACAGGTTGCACAAAAATCCCAAGTCTTTGAGCAGCCTCGATGTTTTATCTAGATACGAGTCGCCCCACTTCAGGTTCGCTCTTTTCTTCCTCAAAGCCCCAGGATTTCAACTTCCTACGTCATTCAATTTTTTTCATGCGTTCAAATTGTGTTTTTTTTTTCTCTACCAATAATTGCTTTCATGTCTTTATAGTTCAAAAAAGACAAATGACAAATTAAAGAAAAAATACAAATGGTCGTCCTATTTATAAAAGGCGAATAGCCATGATTTCCTGAGTTCAGAGTATACTTTCTTACATCTGTTGAAGTCATTACCAATTTGTAACAAAAGGATCAGTGCGTAAATCTTCAAAATATCTCAAGCAAAAGTTCATTGTCAGGTCAACAAGATCATAACAATTCAAAGTACATAATTGAAAACCTGTTCCATTCTATCTGGCAGTTCTTTCAATGATACCTACAAAAACAAAGATACATGAAACCTAATTGAATTATATTCCGTATACTTCCAAGTTTATCCTATTTAATTATATATTCCTCATGAATACGTCAACTTCCACTTTCCTCGTCTCGTTCGACTTGCAACCAGTTTTCCGTTGGTGTTCTTCAAAAGCTTGCTGACGAACTTCCACCTTGAAGTTACACCTTATTCCGCGGTGTTTTCTTCGTTTATTCCGCTCGCTTGGTCGCGTGTACTCTCAGACGATATTATTATGTATTCATAATTCAGAACTAGGCGTTGAAAATAACTTGGTACACTTGAGTGCCCACAATTTTCACACTTCTTATTGTCTTTCTGGCGCATAAAACAGAACTCGAAATTAAGTGCTCGAACCACTGAAAACACTTGCAAGCAATTCAGGTTGGCTTGATTGATAGCGTAACGTAGTATCTATACGTAGTTCGATAATCCAACTAAACATATACATGTATATACAAAAACCCTATCAAGATCGCGTGAAAGCCCACAGGAGTATACACGAGATTCTCCCGAGGTTACAGCGCAGTCAATCAAACGTCCTGCATCAGCCATTAACTGTGTTTCACACCTTGCACAACCTCAACCTCAATCTTCTCTTTCTCTGTCTCTCTCTCTCTCTCTGTCTTACCGTTTCTGACTTCTAGCTTTCGCGCTTCTTGGCTTGTCTTGTTATGTACCTCATTCGCTACTCCATCAGGGTTGTTTCTCACCCTCTCGACTATCAACGTTGCCCTACCTGTTTTCGTTGCTGATTTATTTCACGCCGGAGTAGTTTCCTATCGATTCTCCTTCGAGATACGAGATACATCTGTTTTGAAACCTTGATTGGAAGCCAAGAATCGTTGATAAACCATCTATTCATTGGATTATTTGTGTTATGCCAAAAATTGAGAAAGAAAAATTAGGCTCCTTCAAAAAATAGTTGCCTGTAAAGCGTAATGATTTTTTACAAAGTACGGATGTACTAATAATTCAATAATAATAAATACAAAAATGTTGCAAAGTGTCTGTCAGTCTTTTTCTTGCTCAAAAGGACGATTCGCCAAGGTTCTTTATAAAAGACACTTGCATAAGTGTTTTTATCCAACTACGTTGAATATAGTTTGAGACATTTGATTCTGGATAATGATAATATCTTGAAAATAATATTTGTCATTAGCTTTCAGTCGGCAATGTAATATTCAGTGAGAGTTACGAAGTAAGTGAAATTTCATGAAACAGCTTTTCTACGTAGCTTTTTCCCTGCCATGTAATGAGAATTTAATGGAATCTCATATCGACATTACGACGGCAGACTTTTCGGATCAATACTATCCATCTCTTAAAATTAGAACCAACGTGAATTGCAGTAATTTATTCTCTTTAAGAACGTCCTTTTGAAATCTGTGCTTAAAGCAATCCCGAATGTAATTACAAAGTTTGCAAGTCGTTCACCAACTAAAGTACTGAGAAATTGGACATTAAAAAGTGGTGCATTACATCAGGACTTATATAGAAATGGTAAGAAAATTTTTGTAAACAGGTCAGTCATAAACTGCGATAATCGTTGTTTTTTTATTTCTATTAATTAATATGTGCAGAGTGAGAGGTTTGCCTTCTAACGTCATCAGAAACAGGGCCCTTTACTTTAGCCACTTAGTTATTTCCGTTGGAGCCACCGAAATCCTGCTATATTTTCCATTGCTATTCCTAACAATTTCCCATTAATTCTTCAAATAAACCCAAAACCTAATAATTGAATTCAGCAGAGAGCTCACAAACATCGGGATGCCTTCAGTATCAGAGGCCATCTTGCCTTTCGTTGCTCACAACTTCAATAACAAGAAAACCCAATCCAGAAAAGTGTCCAATGCGTGTTTGGATATATTCTCGTTATTCAATTCTTGAGACCTAAATTCTTCAATAAATCTTTAGACACGTAATTGATGAAATATCACGTGACACATGTGGGTATCCTTGTGGAAATGGTACCATCCAAACTTCGAAAAATATAAGATGAATACATTTTAATTTTTTTGTCGACTCTAGATGACTCGCTGTGGGGTTCTAGTAGAACTCTTTTGAGAAAAATATCTGGCTGCCTCGAATACCTTGAATAACTCGAGTTCCACCTTTCCTCTAGCTCATGTAATACAGGTCAAGAGGTGGAATTTCCTGCTCTGATGTGCAAAACAGGAAATCCAGGAGCGGTATTTCAAAATGAGAACTGGGTAGTGAAGCAGTGGCTTTTTGGCTTTCCAGGTTGCTGAATCGTGGGCATTTATACACTGGAGCAAAGTGCAAAGAGTTTGCATGTACCAAGAGGGATGTGTTGTATATAGTATGTGTACGTGTGTTTAGATAGGTTACCGTCGACGTATCCTGCATGCCCATCGTGGCAACCACTGTACTGTATATTCCGCTACGGAGATATAACGTGTCCGACTGTGTGGGAGGGTGGAACTTGGTTGTCCGTACAGTGTGTATAGCAATGTCGTGTTAATTACTCGACAGCTCTTCGCCGCCTCGAAACACGATTGCGAAGGAACGGCGTTTGTACACACTCGGAAGCAACGAAGCCCGTTAATTTCCCGTCCACTGTTTCTTACGGTCATTGCCAGTGTTGTCAACCGAGCCAGCCATGCTAATCCTAAAAGTCCTACGATGGCTTCGAAATTTTTTTCTCTCTCGCTTATATTTTCCATAAATTGAATCTTTTTCTCGCTAACAACAGCGTATTTTTTTGCTCACACCGACTGAACATGGATATGTTTCATTGAAAAGCAAAAAGGAAAATACAAACATTTGTCTTGGAAGCAGCGATCATGTTTCAAATTAGGAAATTACTCGTGTTCAACGCATATGTGGACTTGAGTGATGCAGCAATAAAATATACATGAAAATTGTCGAAAAGTACTTCATGCAAAAATACAGAATTTAATTCAGAAGATAGTCACCGGACTTGGAAACAAAAAAGACAAAAAAAAACGTGTTGGTACCATGAAATTCGATATTCGTGGGATCATTCGATGAGATAGGTTACAACGTCGCGGTTTTGTCAATGTATTTGGGACTCGTGTATACTATCAATCATTTCATATCGAGTGGGCACGGGTATTAAACGGTTATCCAACGTAAGGCCGCTTCGACGGTCCGAGTAATCCCTATGGGCACCCGACGCGGGTTGTAGGCTTTTATCGATCCGCTCCGCGCGCCCCGAGGACCGCCACTTGCACCACCGTCGTCACCATGGCTCAATGTATATATACTATGTCCTATAGCCTCAACCTCATTTATTCGGTGGACTGAGGATCTTGATTATAAAAAAAAAAAAAAAAAAAAAAGAAAAATGTAATTCTTCTGACGCACGGCTCGGGGCAACCTCGTTTTCTCATCGATAGGTTGATAACGTTCAAGATCACGTGTACTTACACCTATTTTTAGTCAATGTATTACAGTACACTCTAACCTATTTGAATTACCGTGAATTTTACGAACATTGTGAGACTGATTTGATTGACGGTGGGTATTCCAACTCTCTCTCTCTCTCTCTCTCTCTCTCTCTCTCTCACTCTCAAGTATTGTCACATATATTCTTCCATCATTGGCATTTCTACAATACCACAAATTGACGCCACATTTATATATCCATCATAATATATCCCATATTTTCCAGAAGCTTTTGTTTTTATTCTCTCGTATATTTCAGCGCTATTGCACACAATAGGTCGTCAAAAATCCGTTTTCACATTTATTTTTGCCAATCTTGTTTAGCCCGATGTTTGGCGAGTATGTTGGGATACTCCCGCGGTTCTATTTAAAAAAAGCTCGTTAATGAAGCAGACCCGTGACAAATTAATGAGAGAAGTGTAGAATACGATCATTCTAGCTGCACTCGGTTTTGCATCCACATATACCCAACGTTGTAGGTAGAAAAAGAAAAAACAAAAAAACATGAATGAGATGGTGAAATAGAGATCGGCAGAGTTATCCTATTCAGTCTCGTTTGTCGAATTGATTGCACAGCTTGCACATTTTATATTTCAATTTTCGTTTTACCGAGTAGGTAGAGCAAAAGTGGACGCCAACAGAGTTCATAACGAAACTCACTAGCCCCGGATGTATACGCGATTCATACTGTATGCATAAACCATATATCTATAGAAAATCATGTGTGTATGTGATGTATATTACACGACAGTGTTTCTACGTGTACATTTGCGCAGATATACTGGCAGCCGAGTGACGCACCCCTTAACTGGATTTATCCGCAATCAGTACTTTGTGTATTTTTCGAATCAACTTACACAAATATCGGAGTTATATAACGAGACGAAAAGGATGTATCTCCGAATTTATGTTTCGTGTCTTTCACGCTCTCCTTACTTGCTTGCGATGTTTATATTATTGTGTCCTTGTGTCTTAAATAATTTCTCGCGAGTATACTACAAAACACTTGAAAGTGATATGCAATTTTTTATTTTTTTATTTAATCGTCTTTAAACTTTTGTTTAGTATAAAAATATTACTTTGATGGTAAAGCAACAATTTTTTTTTTATCACTCGGCGATTATTTTTCTCCGCACAGTGAGTAAAATATAAAAAGAATAAAGTGAACAAATAAAAAAAATATATATATATATCGCATGAATATAAAAAATAAATAAATGAAAACTGTTAAAGTGATATGATATGGATATATGAAAACATAGTTTTTCGTGGTTTGAATTATTATCTTTCTTTATTATAAAAATATCTCGATGGCGTTGTGTGCATGAATCGTCATGTATAAGGTATTTCATGTCAATGTTGGCCACTTTTATTATATAGGACATTCGATTTGAAGCGAGCTATATTTTTATATATAGGGTATCTCATGTAAAGTGAATCGGATTAATTAAAATTGTCATGTGGATCACATATGGGCCATTCCACGTTAATTAAGCCCCTTTCATCCCTTCATATTATAATATTTTATATCGAACTAAAGATCCGAGGGAAATATAAAACTATCATGATTTTCTCACCCTTTCTCAGGTTTCGTATATATAAGGCATTCCTCATCAACTGGACCGCATTTTTTTCACTAATTCCGACCCTTTTTATTTTTCCTCGTAATTTAATATAACCAACCATATTGACTACAAGAAAAAATGTCGAATATATAAAGACAGTACATTATCAAAGATGTACCAAAAAAATATGTTTGTATTACTGAATTAATATCCTAAATAAGACACCCAATCACAACTACGACTCAATAATTTACATTTGACAATTTCTTCGCGTTAAGAATCCAATCATATATATATATACACATTTTTTGTTTTTTAAATCAAAGTATTTAAGCAGACATCTTTTTTCCCTTAATTTCCTGTTCAAATGTCTCGTACAAATCTAATTATGCGAAGTTTTCCAGCGTCGCGCGTTATCCGGAGACATAATAATTCTCCGAGGATAAAAATTAAGTGAAATGCCCTGTGGGAGCGACTCTTGCAACCGTCTTCCAGTCCTTAAAATATCATTTCCGGGTGAAAAAAAAAAAAAAAAAAAAAAAAAAACGATGATGGAGACAAGGACGAAGAGGCTGACAAGGGACCGCGATGGAGGGCTCCGGGGTCGAGGGACGGCGTCGAGGGGGGCGGGGGGAGGGGGCGAGATTTTCGTGGTGCGCTATATCCGTTAGGAAAGTGCTGAAGTTGGTAGATGATGTTATCGCGACAAAGTGAGAACGCGGAGTCCTGCCAACCGGCGAATTTTCATGCTGCCACAGTCTGACTAGCCATGTAGCCACGCATATATATATATATACGTATGTTCTGGCATCGGTACAATGAAGCTGATGGCTTACTGCAGCTTTTTCAGCGAAATGTCAAGCGGACATTAAGGCAATACGGTCAGCTTCACCGCACCGAGAGAAAAACCGTAATATCTATAGTAACTAGAAACGTAGCAGTACATTCTATACATGTAACTGTCGACATATACACACTCCTGTCGTTCCCAACTCAACTTCATATTCAACCCCCTCCCTCTCCTTGACGACTGCTGACTTAATCCGTCGCTTTCTGACGACCTCCAGCTTCGCAAACTTCAACGACCATACACAACTGTCGGCTGTTTATTTCGGCATTTGCTAAGCTCCGAGTGTCGGGCTTCTGCTGCTTTATCTCGAACGCTAGGGATCAGGCTGTAAGAGGACAATGTGGGTCGACGTTGAAACGACATTTTTGTATTTGCATTTAATACAAAACTTTTCTTTCTTACGTTATTAAACGTATAGTCACTTAATTGGGAGCTCAGACGAGCCCCAACCTCATTTTTTTGGGAAAAATTTCGAATTGACACTCAAAATTTCGAAGATGATACTCGAATCTGAATCTGTAGCGCCGAAAGACTCATTTCGTGAATCCAGAAAATTTCCATTTACGATCTTCAAAATAATTATACTTTTTGGATGGCCATGAACTGGAGTATTTTTTTATTTTTTATTTTTTTTTTTTTAATACGGTATCTCATGAATATCTATACAAAATTTTAGCCAAAAATATGAAAAATTGTAAAAGTTATGATTTTTTTTGTTCAATAAAACAACTGACTTTTTCGGAGTCTTTCGCTTTGAACGTTTTACACAAGGAATTTAATTTTGTCTCAAATAAACGAATTAGCGACCAATTCTTGAGATGCTAAAGTACTCCCGGACATTTTTTTCATGATGAAATTTTCAACTGAATTAGTGTAACAATTTTTCAAAATTCACGTGTTTATTAATATTTTAATATTAACACATATTTTCGCAACAACGGAGACTTCTAATATTATTCTTATACATGTGTTAAAATTATGCGCTACATGACTTACAAGAAATTGAGTCAAATATAATATCACTAGGGTTTTAGAAAATTCCAACCTATGTATTGTTATCCGAACTTATTCCAAAATGGAAAATTCAGTTCAATGGAATCAACGAAATTTCGACTCATATAATCGCGCACTAAAATTTGGGTCACAATCGATATTTTTGAAAAACGTCCCTCATTCCAATTTCTCAACTTTGAATATTCGGATTTATAATGAGAGTTTGAAATATGATTGATTATGTGGAGGCAACCATAAAATTGTTCAGTTTAAAAGGTTGCGATAAGAGTTGGGGTTTCGCGCGTCAATCGACCGGTCGGTGTTTCACGTTGGTAGAAAACGTGAGTGTAACGTGTAAGTACCTTTATAGTATACGCAAATTACCTTTCTCGCTCGGTATGTTAATTAACGTTAATTAAAAATGTTTAATTGCCAGTACACGCCACAGTCGCCTGGGAGTTCTGGGGGGGGGGGGGGGGGGGTGGTGGTTAAAAGTGTTCGTTAGTTAATCAGGTCATTTGCATTTCGATTATGTTATCTACGTAGCAAGTAATTTCTACTATAAATAATGAATGACATTTATACATTGATGTAATAAATATAATTATTGTTAACAGTTGATGTATCGCTCTCGAAATTCTTCTATTACATAATCCATCACACATATATGACATTCCACATTTGCTCAATTAAAGTGCAATAGTAAAATTCACTGACGTTTTTTTATTGGGTATAAATTTAACGAGAATCGGCCGAGCGATTCAAAATTTATTACATTTTTTACAACTTATAAAGTAGAACCTTGCAAATTGCTTCTTAATTTAGTATCTGTGTCAAAGCCTTTTTTTTCACAAAGCTTCCTGCATGAGGAATCCAAAATTGATCAACATACTTCCTCATAGATGTGGCTTTGTTAAAAAAAGACTTTATCAAAGATACTGAACGATGAGGAAGCAATTTGCAAGGTTCTACTTTCCAGGTTTGCTTTGATTTCGTCGGATTCCAACGATGGAAACTTCAACATCATGAATTCGCGTACAGCCCAGTGAATTATCTAACGGATTCGCATTCCCAGAGCATTAAAAAGCAAACGTAGTAAAGCACGAGATTTATTATTTGCATCCTCCATCCTCCAGTCAGGTTAATAAGAATTTCATGCAAGTATATTAGCTTCAATGAAACCACAATTAATTTTTATGCCGCAAACTCTGATTTTATAGTTAGTTCTTCAATGTCTCACTTGCTCTATTGGATCGAGCATTGTTATATCTTTTTCGTTCTTCAACATTTTTTTAAATCATTTCCAGACAAGTCGTCGAACATGTGGGAGGCGTTTTATTTTTTTGCAAAATGTTTTAGAAGCCTAATCAGTCGTATGACGGTGCGCTTAGTCGTGATTAATGTACTACACGTTCGTTCGAGTAGAGACGAGTAGAATGAGAGCGTCGACCGTCAAGCCCCAGTGAATAGTTACTTTGCCCTCTTTGAAGTACGTCGCTACATAACAACTACCTACATCACCCTTCGCCCACAGGCACCACTGAAAACACCACTGTGGAAACAAAAATGACGGACGTGCCGCAAGCTTCCACCCTCCTGGCATCAATGACACCACCAGCAGCCTTTGAACGAAGGACATTTAGTCTCACGTTATGCGTTCCTCCTTCTTTCATGATCGATTCTACTTGCTCCTGCGTTACCGATACTTTTACCCGACACACGAATAAACCGAGTGCAATGTAAATAGTGCTGCTAGGGTATATCACGAAGCTTCACTTTACTTGGGGAGGCTCTACCCTGGGGAAATTAACGGTTCCTCTCCTGGGTTGCGGTCACACGCTGATGCCAATTTGCACGGTGGTTGATGAGTAATGCTTTGGAGACACTACTTCGTATCATGCAGCAATAAACCAGATGTACAAAATAGTACTTATCTAACCAATCAATGTGACATGAAATTGTGTATTATTACGCGTCTGTGTTTTACCCAGAGGAACAAAGGACATCGAAAATAAGAGTCATTCTTCATCAACCGGACCACTTTCTTTTTTGTCGATTCATTTTTTTTTTCTACAAATTCCGACAGTTTTTGCTCTTAATTTACAATTTAATAAAGGGCGGTGTGTTTTCTTGGATACCCACACAGCACTCACAGACACTCTCACAGACACTCACTCAGGTACTCTCACAGACACTCTCACAGACATTTACACACATTTTCTCGCTCACTCACACGCCTGAGGGTCTACTAATAACAGGACTTTGAAAAATGAGGGTCTAGGGGATCTAATAGCGAGAAGTAGAGCAAATCTGGCCCGACAGCAGGGGGACTTAGAACAATCAGGACCTGTAGAAAAATTTGTAGAGTATGCAAAATATATTGAGAAGATTAAAAAAAAAAACAAAAAATTCATAAGCTATAATGGCCCAGTTGATAAAGATTGGCTGACAGGTAGGTTATAATGAACTATTGTATATTCGATCTTCCATGATGATCACTTAATCAAGCCGCGATGTAATTGGACAAAATAATTAATGTGCCTTCAAAGTTTGACGTAGCTTGATTAATTAAATTACGTTCGATAAAAGCTTATTGATGCAGATAACTGGCTGGACATTTGACTGTAATTACTGCTTATTATTTATTAAAGCGATGGGATAATCGTTGGAAAGAAAAGAAAATTTACAAAATACGTAATAGAAAATATTGTGTATTTTATTCGTACAAAAAGTAATTGCCAATCATGGAGATCAATGAACTATTACATGTTTACACTAGAATGAGTAAAAAAGAACACTTCTTTTTCATGCTATCAACCGCAAGAAATATTTATCTTGATCTCAAAAAAAAAAAAAGAAAGTTTCGACACTAATCAACACATAAATCTGTAATTTATATATTTTTTTCCTATTTATTCATCGCATTCCAGTTTCCTTCTTCTGCTTCATTCACTTTTCAACAGTCTTCCCTTTCTCACGATTTCTCATCCTTCCTTTTACCTTCTATGAGTGTCTGACTCTCATTTCGAAACGAGTTTCATCGTTGCTACTCTCTAGTAGGGTTAAATAACGCTCTTACTACTCTCGTCACGCCGCAACAACTCCAACAGTCTACACGTACTTCCACTAAATAATACCGAAACTAGTACATGCATCATCCGCGCGAGCATTTACCGAACTTTACGAACGAGCGCAGCGTGTGTGCTCAAGATCGCGAAGGTATCTTCAAGGTGGTTAAAGCGTGCGTGTAATCGGCACCCGCTTACTAACTACTTCTAACTTGTATCACTTTGATATTTGCCTACTAGCGTCAACGTGAGAATTTAACAATTACACGAACTTGCGAAAATGTCGAATTTTGAACAGTCTCAAAGATTTATCTTAAAGACAAAGATTTGCCGGAAGTGGAATTACATAAGATTTCTACTAAAAAAAAAAAAAAAACTATATAATTCATTGAAATTAACAGTTCCAGGTTATTTCAGTCGAGTTTTCTTCTTTTCGTGGCGGGATTGTAATTTTCTATGCCCTGCATCCCAGTTCCAAAAATTAGGTAATTATTAACGCATTAAAAAAACACCAAATGTCAGACATTCGATGAAAACTTTCATTTCTACGAAATTCGAATTAATTTCGAATTTATCTGTCGAAAAAAAAAATCAATTTTTAAAAAGAACTTTGATTTGACAATCTCCCATTAATCGCACATTTATCATAGATTCGGCCATACAGTTTACTTCGCGAAAATTGCTGAGTTCAAAGCCCGAGAACTTCGGAGAGAATTGCATCGTTTTCAAACAGCGAGTATAGTCCTATAACGTGTTTTTCCTTCCAACGTTCTCAACCCTGGACGTCCACGATTTTCTTCCTTCTTTCTTATCCTCTCATTTCCTTCCACTTCCCTTCTTCTCTTTACCCTTGTTCAATCGTCCACGACTCTTATGGCCCTCTTTACTCATGCAATCTACAGTTAACTTTTATAGAATTCGCCGAGGGAAAAATCTTGAGTACAATGCGGCTAAATGGGGCTTCTCACTGAAGCTATAGCAATAGGAGCCAGGTGAACAGGGGGGAAAGTGCTTAAAGCACGAAAACGGACAAATGGTACCCCAAGTACATTTCCTTTATTACGCGTGTTTATACACACCAATCGTTTCGGTATCGCGTTTGCAACTATCCCTGATTTGGTCTACTTATCTTCTGTTCCGACATAGCTAAAGCTGAAACGGTACCACGATATCAGAAATGTCATTTTTCACGATTCTTGAATTGGCTGCAACAGCATTTTAACATTTCAGATTGATACAAATATTTTGTATACAAATAAAATTTCATGTTCAAATATTTGCATAAATTCTCTAGGAAACTGTGTTATTTTTTTATTACTTAAAAAAATATATTTTAAACATCAGACGAAATAAATTCACTTACAGTTAATACAAAAAATACTGAATAAAAGTGAGAACATGTGGTGGCGGAATTTCGACGTCACACACGTCAGATAAAATCTGAACACTCGTAACATTGAAAAACGTCTGTACTATTTAAATGTCCATTTTTTCAAGCTGTTGGTATTGATCCTAAATTGTTTTATTTCTGATTCAAGATTAACACAATCTTGAATTGTATTATAAGTTTTTAGAGAAAACCAGGAAGCTCAGATAAGGACATAACTGTGATTTCTCTCGTTCAGTTGACTCTGTAACTTTCACACTTACGTGCCGAGTGTCATACGTTTATCTCACGACTTAAACGCCGCAAATATTGAAGATCTTGTGGAACATGAGACCGTTTCCATTCATCGTGATTTGTTCAAGTTTACGCGACCATCTGGCTCACTGCGGGTTTCTCTGTATAGCTACCAAGACCCGCTTATGGTTATCGTTCACATTCGAATAGCTGGTCGGGAAGTTCAGTGACTGTGCCCAAGCGCAATCCATTTCCGATGTATATGTACGTATAGGCACTTGCGATGCTATGGTTATGACAATCACGCAAGCATATACATACAGCTATGTGGGTACTTGCGTTCATTTATGCCATGTAAAGTGGCTATATGTATTATACATGGTAGTGTATAACGTGGATAGTTGCGCGCCAAGGGCTTCGAGATCCTGATGTATTTGCATGGGTGAACGAAGATTCAATGTTTGACAATGAAAATCGATACTCGTGTTCTCATGTTGTGATTAACCAATGTATTCGGAGCGTCTTCACAAGTTCAAACCGTCACACAAGATTTCCTGAATATTTCGTATCCTGTTGAGGCACGTATATCACAGACAGTTAGCATAGATTAGAATATTTCGTTAGTTTAGTCGTATCGTTGTTAAAATCTAACTATAATTAATGATTAAAGGTAGGTGAAATAATCATGATTTTTAGAATTTCTTTTTCACATTTTTCTAATGTATATATTTATTATATATTTTGGAGAGTTCTTTTTGTATTTGTCTCACTCACACAGAAAACCCCTCACAGACACCTCACACTCTCTGCCTCTGTGTGAGGTGTCTGTGAGGTGTGTCTCTGAGAGCAAACAAAAAGCATTACAAAATATATAATTACCCAAGTTAAAATATAGAGCCTCCAAATACCCTCCTCATTGACTTAAAATGAGTAAAATTTGCCACTTTCAGAGGTTTACCGAAGGGTCTAGAAACCTCGTCTCACTCCGCAGAACCTAATCACAGGTTAAAAGATAAAAATTTCACTCTGCGATACTCTCCGTTCACTCCAATTGGGTAATAAATGCCATTTCTGGAGGTTCTGCGGAGGGTTCTTGCACTCCGCTTACCCTAAAATTAGGGTGAATGGAGGGCCTAAATGTCGACTCGGGATAGATTTATACCTACAATTTATAAATTTTCAATGATTTAGGAAAAACGCTATTATACTCTCACTCTACATTCTCCTAAAATCTGCTATTATATTTTATTTTCATAACGAAAGATAAAAAAAATTAATCAAAAGAACCCAATCGGAAGGGACAAGAGTCAGACTCAGCTTGAAACCAAATGGAATGCCTCATAAACTCTGTATATTCTATATGAGCTAAAGAGAGACACACGAGTTGAAAGAATTCGAGGCCGACCCCACCGTTACACTTGGGATTGAAGACTGTTGGTACTGTTAGGAGTTGGGCGTGAATGGGGTTGGTCGGGGATCGATTGAACCGCACTATCTTCCTCAGCGTTGCTCGATGTAGAAACAGCGTGAATTGGACGCGACGAGAATAGACACAATCTCGACAATAGAGGTCCTGTGTTCTACTGTTGTCAATAGAAAGCTTCGAGGGAAGATGGAAACGACGAGCGATGCTATCGGCTAGAGACGAAGAGAATAAAAGTTTATACAATTTGAAAAAAGTACGATTTGCCATCGTCTGTAATTGTTAAGTAGGTCGCAGAGTCGGGTTGATATATACCTTCGGATATTAATTGTAGAATATTTTCAGCGACATTATATAGCTGGTCCCTCTACATCGAAATAATCAATCTTATTATTTCGAGAGTAAAGAAGAAAAAAAAGGAAAAATTGATTTCAATAAGATGTGTATATTTGCTCCGAGAAACCGATTGAGAATTTATTAATTTCAACTCTGCTCCCACGAGCGCTTGATCAAACATCCCAAAAAAAAAAAAAAGTCTCCGTCGAAAGAGCCTCACGAAATGACTTTGGAAATTTTGTTTATCTATACCATCGATATATATATTAATTATATAAAAAGGATGCAACGTAAAACTTTACACATTGCTTGCTCATTATTTTTTCTTTTTCAATTCAAAAAGCTATAAAATCTAAATACCTTGCATAAATTTCGTTAAAAATCACAACAGCCAAAGCCTGGCACCTATTTAATTTGTATATTTTTTTTTTTCTAAACCACCTTTTCTCGACGTTTTGAACTATTCTCAATCTGACATAAAAATCCAAAAAAAAAAAAAAAATGAGGAAACAAAAGCAGGCAGTTCACTCTGTTAAATCCTGTTAAAAACTTCATCAATCTCTCTTCTATGAAATATTTCCAACATGGATCCCTGATTTTTCTAGTTACACACTCGATTGTCCTTTTCATTCAGTTTACGATCATTTTCTTTCGCCAATTGCCATTCACCCTCACTCTACTCTTTGATACCTGACTGACGTAGCCGTCGCTTTTTAGTCGGAGCTTGTAGATGCCTCCGAGTTTGCTTGTATACATAGAATACGTGAGATGAAAGCACATAGTACATAACGGAAGAGCGGAACCGGGGCCAAGTAAGGCGTTCCGGATTATGTATCAAAAGCCTTTTGCGACATGGTATTCGTGTTATACGAGATGTTTAAAGCTGTTTCTTGTCCATCCTCCCTATCTTCATAGTTACCAAGTTTATGACGTTCTTCCGAAGGATGACAACAATTCTAATAATCAGTTGTAGTGTATCTTGCTTTTTGCTTCTCAATTAGAAGGAAAATTCTATTAGACCACCAAGATTCCGATGGCAGGAAAACGCGCCTCGCAATGTCGTCGGGTATTTCGAAAATTTTTCATTTTCCCATCGCCTGTCTCGCGTCTGAAGATCGATCGTTTGCTCGCGTTTGGAATACATCGATGATATATCGCTTCATCCTGCCAGTCTTTTTGAAATTACATATTTGTGCCTATACTTTGTGTGGATGTATGTATACGATGCATTCCACGTGGTTTTACGAATTTGACATTTCCGATTGGTTCTTCAATTTTTTATATGATTTGCATAAATCCAAAAAGCACTAATTAAAAAAAGGATATACACATTTTTAATCTGCGATTTTTCAAAATAAACTATCGAACGACACATTGTAAAAATCTGAGAAAATTCTGAAGAAACTTTATTCGATAATAACCATTGTTGGTAACCTAGTACATTTTTTTTTTTTTTTTAAACTAACTTTACAATGAACAGCAGCTAGCAAATTTTTGTATGCAACAGATGATTTTTGAGAATTTTTTCAGACTACCAACATTTTTTATTTTCCAAAAAAATGTATTTCGGATTTTCTTTCAGATTTTTAAATTATGTCGTTCGATAATTTCACGTTGAAAAATCGTAGATAATTAAAAATTTGTGTATTTAAAAAAAATTAATGCTTTTTAGCGTTATGTCAATTATATCAAAAATTGCGTGCCCAATCGGAAGGGTCAAGGATCAGACCCACATGGAATGCCCCATATGTAGAAGCACGGATGGAACTGAAATGTGATTTACACGATTTATTTCATTAACCCAGGCGTAAAATGAGGATAGGACGTTCGACAGTACCGACCCCGACTATTCAAGCGTTCGATATGAGATTTATTGGTATTCGCAAAATTCTGCAATGCTTTTTAAATTCCCCGGCTGACCTCGTTGGCAATATAAATAATCCGTTCTGTCCTCTTTCATCCTGCTATTTACTTCTTACTTATTTCATTCTCGTTTCTTCGTTGGTATTCTCGACAAATCCTGAAATCCATTCGGAGATGATTTTCTTTTTTTTTCGTTCTTTTGTCCTTTTCACGCTGAGGTCGAGATTAATATTCTTCTCAGAACAATGCAGTGTAGTTGTTATAGATCGAATGGAAATTACTTCGTGGTGCTTGTTTTTTTTATACACGTACACAAGAACGTATTTCCAAAGGCGAGGGTAGTTTTAATACGCTGATTTGGTAAGTGAACACAAGCTGGAAATGACAAGATTTCTCTCAGTATTTTATACAAACAGGTCGAATAGTAAATTTTCATTTGGCTTGTATTTACAGTATTATTAAATACTTGAGATACTGTCGAATAGGTTTAAAACCATCGGATGGTTTTCCGAGATGAATCAGGTGACTAAAAAGTGCAGCGCAATGGTTGTTAGACTTTTGTACTTTGAAGCGACGTATCGTATGCGAGAAACTCCGCAGATATGTCGCCATCTAGCGGCACTTTTATCAACCGAGCCACTTCTTTCTCTAATTATATATTTTTTTCACTAATTTCGACACTTTTTATTTTGCTTTTAATCTTATAAAACTTATAGTGGTATCTGCAGATGCGGACAAAATTTAATTGGAGACGTGAACAATAATTAACAATGACAATAATTTCGGTCTATTATTTTATGTGTATATGATAACGGAAATAGAAAATAAATAGATTATTAATTTTTTTCAATTTTAGGCGATCCCTTTAAATGTTGTATTAAACGAAAACAAAACAAGCAAAAATTTGGCTACATTTTTTTTTTCTTTACTTTTTATTGCAATCTTTAAAAAAAAATGAGTAGTAATTTTTGTTATAATATTGTGTTAGAAAATAAATGAGGTGTCGGTATTTAAATATTCACTTCTTTTCAACCGTGCTAAACGATTCTGCTAAAATAAATTCAATAAAAATCCCATGAATCACACAGCGCATATTGTTAGCGTTACAGGACATGAATTGTTATTAGATTGTCATCTCGTGTACACTATAAAATGTACACGAGTATATAGCCGGTATGTCGACAGTTGCGAGTGAACGTTTGCAAATTAGCAAGCTCGCGATCTAAAGTTACATATATACATAGTAATTCAGGTCCCCAACGAGTCCATGAATATGCAATAATGTTTGCAGTTACGTGGTTTATCGTTTCAAGCGTCGTAACTGTGCTTGATGAATTAAAAAAAAAATATATATATATATATATTCCACATTCTTGTTCTATTTTCAACGTATTATTTATATACCTTTGCATTTATACCTTTAATCGTTAAAATTCATGAATACCGCAAAACATTCCATTGCCAAAATTGACGCTCGTTTATCGTACAGCTAGACGGTAACAAATTCAATTGACACAATTATAGACAAGACTTTTTTAGAATAATATTTTTATCTCGCTTCCATCAAATATCAATTATTAATTATATATGAGATGTTTCTGGCCAGCTCAATAAAAGTTCAACCTTGACCCTTTTAAATTCGCTTCCATAATTTTTTATACTATTTTATATGCTAGAAAAGACACATTCAATTTTTTTTTACTGCACTCCTTTTTTTCATTCTTTTTTCATTCAAGCAACCTTTCTCGATGAACATCTCCATACAATGTTCACTTTCATAAATTACTAATTATTTCACTGTTCAATTATTGCCCATCTAAAATATCTGGATTCTCTAAGCGTCCAAAAATTATACCATTATCTATCTGCGAGTAGAATTACATTAAACCCGAATTCTTCCAATAGTCCATGATATGAAACGTACTTTCCTATTAAACGTTTCAATAATCAGGGCTGTCGATAATTCTGCATGTATCACAATGTTGCATTTACGATTTACAATCCTCATAAAATATACGATACCGATTTAAGAAAAAAAGAAGAAGGTATTTTTGTAAGCAAATTGAACCGATGAAGGTAGGTATTTTGTATTTATGTGTGTGTGTGTGTGTGTGTGTGTGTGTGTATGGGAGGGAGTGGGTGGCTTAATATTCCCGAGGTAAAGTTTCTAATAACACTGAGTGCCCATATTGTCTGAACACGGTAGGAAGTCATTATCAAACTCATTTATGAAATCGACAGAGCTTTCCTCAATGCGCTTGCACCCATTTATTTTCTTTTTCCCCTCGGGCCAATATTCGATTCAACTGCTTTTCCGACGTGCGTTAAAAGTTCTTCATTATTCGTGCAAACAAGCAGTGAACAAAAAGAAGAGAAAAACAAGAAAAAATACTGTACACGATGGACAGGAGCGAGAAGTTTAACGAGCGTAAGAGTATTTTCTCGGTAACGAGAGAATCTTCTTTTCATTGAGAAATTGGCACAGAGAACACCGTGTGCGACTAAAAGGACAACGTCGTGCTCACACTATGTCGTCGGTATACTGGGTTTTCGCGCGCTAACTCCTGTTCCCCCCGTGCCCCAGCCCCTGCACCCCCGCCGCCTGCCCGACCACCCATTCCTCTGTTCTTCCGCTATATACTTCCACTCTGTGCCCGACGCCTTTCGCCGCTCCCACGGGACGTCGTCGAGTTTGTTTGAGTTTAATTGAGCTTGAAAGTTTCCGACTTGTTGTCCGGTACGTACGGGCTCACTTTTCTACTCTCCACTTTCAACATCGTTGCTCTGTTCCCTTTACCCGGCGATTCTACGTCCTCCACGTCGTTGCCTTTTTTGTTTTACCGCAGCTAAATTCACACTGCTTAAGATTAAAAAAAAAAAAATAAAAATAAATAAATTCGCTACGAGCTCCCAAGACAAGATCCTCTTTATCTCTTTAAGTATTTCATTTCTGTTTTATTATACAATATTTGGTAACACTGGGTGAGTTAGCAAAACAATCAAAAGATGTGGTAGCTTCTCAGAGTACATTTACCTACTTTACCGACCGAAATCACGAAGGTACAAGACGCTCGGATGAATCATTGCATTTTAGCAACATTTTTTACAGGTAAATTATGTAATATCGATAAAATGATAGGATTTTTAAGAAAATTTCAGTTGCAGTTTGATAGTTTAGCTAAAAATATTAGGTTTGGTACCAAAAGGAGTGTTGCAGCTTTAGTCGTTTGCGAAATATGGTCATTTGAATCTTCAAAATACAAGAAAAAATTACTCTTTTTTCTCGAATCTGTAGAGCCTCTTCTTTACTTTTAAATGCTCTTCAGGTTATTTTGGTGACGATCTCTGATTATTTGAGATTGATTTGAGAGCAAGAAAGCAATGTTTTCACATACATGATTTATTTCATGTTAAAAAAAAAATGTTCATCACATTTTGACGTCAATATAACCTGCTGAACGCGCATAATCTGCATAATACCTAATCTCTCATAAGCTAACGATTTCTCCATAACGTCGCAGGATTACGATAGAGTCTATAGCGAAAATGTTAATTAATGGAAGCTCGGTATTCCTGAGATCAAGTCAACCAGGTTGGCTATCTATAACGAATAAATTTATGTGATTATCAAATGAAGACATATTTCCCATGAATAAACCGCAAAATCCTATATCAGCTTGAAATTCGTACACACCAATGCAGATTATATTTGATAAATGATAATCCTTACTTGATAATTTATAGAGATGTTCAATCAGCGTGGCTGTGTCATTTATTAATGCGAAAGTAGTGGCGGAATAATAGAAGCGGAGGTATGGTTGTCGATGCTCGTGAATATGAACGAAGGGCGCGAAATAAACAGGATTGAATGTCATACGGATGAGCGAGCTGCGTCGCTTGAAATTGAAAAATTAATAGGGCAGAGGGGTTGGAGCAATTAAATCAATCTGCAGTAGTGATTCAGTCATGTATAAGGTCGTACATTTTAACGTACCCTGTTCGTGCTGATAGAAAATTAATGCAACTCGCAATTCGCCAACAACTGGGCGCAAAAAAGAAAAGGAAGATATATGTCAAATGATGATACGAATGGAGAACGCAGTGATTTTAATTGGAAATTCAATCAGCAATCATCCATCATTCCTCATCAAAGTTGTAATACGATTTTATACGAGCGTGCGGAAAATACGTTTATACTTCGTAAAATTTCATTTATCTATTCTGTTCCAGTGTGGCATTGCGAGTATTACATATAAGCGGCCGAAAGTCGTTGGAAACCCAAATATAACCGAGTTATATCAGCATTGATTCCCCGGCCCGTAGTCGCTTTTAATTAATGCAATTTGCAGCGCCCGTTAACTGCGCTACGTGCGCGGATTATCTAAAAATCTTTAGCAGCCGCTAGAGGTGGTTTTCATCCAGCCACGTTTGTTCACCGATATAGTGTTACTATATGCATGTGTTATACTCGTCGGTATAACTGCTAGCTGCTCGAGAGAAAACTGCGAATTTTCCTGCTTTTATCGGCACCGCTTGACCATTAACGGATTTCAATATTCGTGTCCTGCGACTAAAATACGTGGCGCTGGTATCGTCTTTCACTATATTATAATGACGATAGAACGTACTAGCATAGAGATGCAGTTTAGACTTTTCGTACGTACACATATTATCAACTAAAAAAAAATATATGAACATTTAATCATACCTCATGCGATCAATGGTTAATTAAAGTGTGGATAGATTTGAGCAAAGTTTCGTAGTCAAAGACTCAGTACAGACGCAACACAAACGAAATTGACTTTGGGTGGCAGTTTTTCTTATACTCATTTGAGGTGGTCACGTGGTTTGGATCCTGGTGGGATGCAGGCTTGTCCCCACTCGGTTTCTTGAAGCTCGCTATTCGTCGCCGATAGTAGCGCCTGTGTAGATCTTGATGTGGTCGTGATGGGAGGTGATGTTCATGGTCGTATTGTTCAATTCACCCTGAGTAAAATCCAGAGCTTCCAATTACGGAATCAAGAATAGTTATGTTGTGTTGTCCCAGTGGGAAGCATCTACTCCTATTCGTTGTGATGTATAGTTCCGACATTCGCAGCACTTGTGTAAAAAGGACTTGTCTAAAAAGGTCTGAAACTCGGGAAACCGAGGGGGTGTATTTTTGTGTACGAATGATTTCCGTGATGTCGTTATGATTTCACGTGATTTCCATGATTTCGCTATAATTTAAAGAATGTCCAAACTTCAAAGCAATTTCTTTATCTCAAAAAAAAAAAAAATATACCAGGAATACTTACTTACTTCGATTATCTAAATTTACTTGATTTCGCGAATTCAAAAGTCACAATTACGATTTCATGCATTTACATGATTTCACCTCATTTCATTTGTCATCCGTAGATCTTTGGGGGTGCTTCAATGAATTCTAGAATGAATATCCCTTCGGGTGAAAACATTTGTGGCTGTCAATACTTCTTCATAAGATTTCATTAGAGTATCTTCACGTTCCCATTAATATTTCTCCCTAAGGAATAAAAGAAACCCGCAATAAAAAGATTATTTCGCAGTCCATCGTAGAATTGATTTTCTTTTTAGACCAAACCTTTTTTGTGTCTCGATTATTATATGCTCATAGTGCTCTAAAATTATTATGATAAAATATCTAAAATGTAAAAATTATGGCTTTCAGAATTAAATGTCATAAAGACAAGGAACTCCCCTAAATGACGCAGAATCTTTTACATACCTCATACTTTTTTTCGAGAGAGATCTATCTTGAAGGTATAAAATGTGCGACAATGAAATTTTGAGTGCACCATAACAATATAAAGGAAGTAAACAGGGTCTAGACGCATGCGGGACTCTCGTATTGATTAGCCAACCCTCTGTGTCCTAAGTGTGTGTACATAGGTTGAACACATAGTAGCAGAGAATACGAAAGAATATGAGAGTACAATAATCTTTATGTAGGCAATAAAATGCGGTCTTGTGTGACCAGTACAGGAGTCACTGGCAACTTTGTCGTCGACGTCGAATATATCGAGACCAACGACTCTCTGTATATACTCGGTCGCTGAAACTTCGTCTCGGCAACTTCACCCCATAAGTCGGTTGATATATATCTACGTACAGATATATGAAGTGCCGTTGCGTTCGACAAGTAGCTCCTACATTTTTCCAAATGTTTCACCTGGTAACGTCCACGATGTTTAGTATTCAAGCGACTTTTTCTTTACCTTTATGTCTACCCATTTTAGCGCGATAAAAAGCTTCTACACATATTGCACATTCTTCGTCGTTAAAAATAAAGACTCGTGCGGGCGCGCGTTCGTTAAAGTCAATAACCCTTAATGTCTGCACGAGATGCTCGGTATATGCACGATATATACGTTATTATTTTATACGTAGCGGCTATTATATACGTCCTGTACAAAACGACAACGACAAAGGCTTTGCCACAACACGCGGTACACTCCGGGCATGAGTACATATTAAGTTATAACTCTACTTACGACGAAGCACCGTGCTCGTCAGTGAAATTTACGTATTCGGAAGTAATCCCCTTGAAAACGGGCAAAATTTTAATCGAATAATGTCGGTAATTTCGTTTTGATTATTAATTGTCAAGGTTTTTGTTACTCAACAAAAGTTGAGAATTTTAGCTTTTTAATATGATCCGCGAGAATGGAAACTTTGTAATTTAATTTTCTGAGAATACAAGTTCGGATATTAAACTGTATAAGATAAGTACTCACTGCGACAGTTCTGTTTGTATTGTTATTTCTTTCTGATGGTTTTTGTAATTGTCATAATTTATCGTTGATATTTCGACGTGACATCGATTTTTTTTTAGTCTTGCGAAAACGTGAATCACTCTAATCCACTGAATTTCAAGGCTACAGCCTCTAAATAAATTGAAACATAAATTGAACTAATGAGAAGGAAAGACTGTGTTTCTGATAGATGAATTTATTTTTGTTGTTTTGCCAGTGGCTTGGCTTAGGCATCATGGCAGTCGGTGTTTGGGCCTGGAAGGAAAAAGACGCGTTCAACAATCTCTCACGGCTCACGAACGTTGCCCTCGATCCGGCGTTTATCCTCATTCTAGTCGGTAAGTATTTTATAACCTTGTTGAGACCAATAAAAGTACATCCTTGTTTAAGCGACGAAAAGCCCCGGCGAAGCTGTACACGTCCCCGATAATCGATTGAGTGTTATTTCAGAATGAATGACAGTTTCGCAAATCTCTTTAGGTTGAACTGAAGTAACGATGGCTTTCTTAACGGGAAAGATAAGATTTTTTTCAGATTCGAAATGGCGGACCAACATGCAAAAAGTTACCTGATTTGGATGAAATTCAATTCTCGGAGATTTTTAGGGTCGCTATTTACGAATCCGAGCTCAAAATTCAGAAATTCAAAATGGCGGATCCAATATGGCGGACCAAAATACAAAAAATTACTCAATTTGGATACAATTTGGTACTCGAATATTTTTAGTATCGCTGATTACGAATCTGAGCTCAAAATTCAGAAATTCAAAATGGCGGATCCAATATGGCGGACCAAAATACAAAAAATTACTTGATTTGGATAAAATTTGGTACTCGAATATTTTTAGAGTCGCTGATTACGAATCTGAGCTCAAAATTCAGAAATTCAAAATGGCGGATCCAATATGGCGGACCAAAATACAAAAAATTACTTGATTTGGATAAAATTTGGTACTCGAATATTTTTAGAGTCGCTGATTACGAATCTGAGTTCAAAATTCGGAAATTCAAAATGGCGGATCCAATATGGCGGACCAAAATACAAAAAATTACTTGATTTGGATGAACTTTGATACTCAAGAATTCCTCAGAACGCTAATTGCGAATCTAAACATAAAAATCAGAAATTAAATACGGACATGCAATAAGTTTTCCATTTTGTTATTCACTTCAATACAACAATAAACCGTGTTCGCGACCAATAGAAAACCGAGTCTGTTGCTCAAAGGACGTCCGAAACAGGACCACATACATTTTTTTTTCTTTCTAAATTTAATGTCAGGGTTCTTCCCACACATACAAGTTTATTAATATTCTACACGATGACCTTCATGTAGAATGTTGATAAACTCGTATATAACTCAGTATACGTTTACTCCCGTATGCAGCAGTTGCATTTTGTATGGCCTGTTAGATGCAGATCTACTGTATCCATTCGCATGGAATTATAATTTGCTCACTTGCATTCACATGTCACGTCGAAAACGTCAATACATACTTGTTTCACGGTCTTCCGCAACTGTCACCTTGTATATGATTCCGGTAAATATATATATATATATATTTATAAAATATCTGTATGTATATTCGTCCAATATGACGAATTACTGAATTTACCGGAACATATATATATATATATATATATATATATGTCTGCGTGCGTTAATTTAAGTTGAGTTTATCTGTCGCTAAATGTTACTTCCATTGTTACAGGTACAGTGACGTCCATTATAGGATTCACGGGTTGTGTCGGTGCACTCAGGGAAAATACGTGCCTCCTCGCTGCAGTAAGTATACGAAGATTGAATAGTAATCGATGTTAACGCTTTCGACACAATTGTTGGCTCGGTGTAAAGTTCGAGTACCGCATGGCACTACTGACCCAGTTTCAGATCATCATGAATTTTAGTTTAAAAATTATAGCCTCTAGTTGTTTTTTTCCAAAAATGATTTTTAATCAAAAACTAAGCGAGAGAAATCTTGTCTGTTGGCGTCTACAATTTTTCTGTGTAAAGGGTATGAACAACAAGATGTGTCGAAAATAAACTTTATTTATTATTTTTCCATTCCCACCACTCAAAACCTAAAGAAATTCTTCATTTAAGTCGAGTGTCGTAAATTTTTTTTCAACTTGTCAAGAACAAAAAAAAATTCGAACACATTTTAAGAAAAGGCATAAAGTCTTTGATACGTATTTCATTAAAAATGATTATTGTAATAAATTAAATTTATTACAGTATGCAATATTTCTGGCCTCGTTGCTGTTGTTGGAAATGACAGTCGGTGTTTTGGGCTTTGTATTCAAAGACTGGGTGAGTTACAATAAATATCTATATAACGAAAAAAAATCAATAAAATCATGCTTTCGCGATTTTAAGTGTTCTTTTTTTTTCATGAATATTCAATGATATTCGTATACGTTAATGTATTTTGCACGTGGAAAATACTTTCAGCGAGTGTACTTTATTTTTCATCTCGCAGAGTTTTCATATTCGACGAATGTAGTACATAAACCATTCGTGTGTTTGGTTGGAAGCGATATTCTCCTCTGTATTACATACGCAAACAAATCAAACGTATTATAGTCTATTTATCCGTGAATATATTAAAGCATCATTAATGTCCGGCGCCAAATTGAATTTGCATGTCTTGCTTTCGGCCTACCGCGAACAAATAGCACGCGAATTATCAACACGCTTTAATTTTATCTACATAGCCGATATGACAAATGTTTGACGTTTCCATATTTCACATTTCATCTTGATACTTGATTTTAACGTCAAGTATCTGCATTAATTTCACTCATCGTCATTCGTCGTTTATTTCTGATGGATTTATTTATTCATTGTCCAACAGATAAAGTCACAAGCGACGGGTGGATTCCAAGCGTTCATCATACATTATCGTGATGATCCTGATCAACAGAATCTCATCGATTGGATTCAAGAAGATTGGGTAGGTTTTTTTTTTTTTTTTTAACAATTGCATCTCTCAATTTTCTACCGTCTAAAATCTAAATTTTTTGTGATAAGCTAGATTTTCAGGTTGAACCGCTTTTTAGATTTTTTTTCTCGAGCTCATAGAACGTGAAAGAGGATCACCAAAATGTCTGAATTAAATTTCATAATTTGTTGAAATAACATTTTTTAACATCTGTGCTTTTATTTTTGCAGATATTTTTACAGATTATCAACTTTCCGGAGATTTTTTTCTAAGTCATACATTTTCCGGTGACTTTTTTCTGGATGATCTATTTTCCGGTGATCAGTTTTTCGGTGTCTTTTGTCTGGGTGATCAATTTTTCAGTGACTTTTTTCTGGGTGATCAATTTTCCCGTGACTGTTTTTCTAGGTGAACAATTATCGGGTGACTTTTTTCTGGGTGATCAATTTTCCGGTGACTGATTATCCAGGCGATCTATTTTCCGGTGACTTTTTTTCTAGTTGATCAATTTTCCGGTGACTCTTTTCCGGGTGCTCAAGTTTTTGGTGACTTTTTTCTGGCTTCTCAGTTTTCCGCTGATTTTTTTTCTAGGCAATCAATTTTCCGGAGACTTTTTCCCTTATACCATGAATCATGACAGGCGATCAAACCTTAAAGCCTTTTGAAGCTTTCCAACACGTTTCTCTCAATGACTCACAAACTTGGTAGGATTGTAGGTCAGATTTTGGTCGTTGAAAAAAAAATTCTTATCATTACTAATCTTAATAAAAATAGTTATTGAAAATTCAATCCCAAGTGTGAAATTACGCGGTTAATCGAATACTTCCGGGACAATGGATCACCAATAGATTAGCTCAAGGGATCATGACAATTGTTGATGTACCATTCAATTTTGGCTCCTGAGATTTCAATGGCCGTTGAGAGGTCGATAGGATTCCGCAATTTCGGCATCCAATCCTATCAGCAAAGCTCCATGCACTATTCCATTGGCTGCTGGCTAATCGTCCTGTTACCCGTAATAGTGGTGTTGCTAATGGCATTCCTCGTGCTTGCACACTCAACTATTCCAATGCAGATGTATGTTCGAGGATTCATAATCCTCCAACACACTAACCGTGAAGTCCTTTAGTAAGTCTAAAACTAAAGTAACATTAATCGAAAATGTAAATAAAATTTATTAAAAAAAAAAATTATATATATATGGGGCATTCCACTTGGTTTTTGACCTGGGTTTTACTCTTTCGATGGGGTCCACAATTTTTATTAAAAAAATTCTGAAAAACCTTTTTTGGAAAATACAAATTTTTGGTAACAAAGCCAAAATAGGCCGGCGATTCCTTCTATTTTTTTTTTTGGCCTTTCTTGACACACGATTTTTAGAATTTCTTTCACTCTTAACATGCTTGCTAATGCTTAAGAATCTCACGATAGAATTTTAGAGTTTTAGTGAAATGAAAAAGTCCGACTAAAAAGTACGAGAAGGACTACGTGAAAAATAGATCCGTGCGGTTTCGTGTGCACGACGGATATTGAGTTTTAATGAAAGTCTGAAGTTTTTAGTCCGAATTGCAACCTCCATCTCTGCCAAATCCACAGCCTCGCAGAACCGCAGCCACTGTAGTTTTGTTGCTCTCGAAGCCCGCATCCTTCAACTAAGCAGCTTTTATCCTCCTCTTCATTTTAGTCGTGGCTAGGGAAGCAACAGAAAATTTAAAAACGTTCACTTACAATTTTCTCTTTTTTGGAATTCACCTCGATATTTCTTTTAGTTTCAAAATCAGGTCGTCTTATATACGTTCGTTCAACAAGATAAATAAAATACCTTTTTTATAAATTTTGCAGTTGCAGTGCTGCGGTATCGAAGGACCAAAGGACTGGGATCGAAATAATTATTTCAACTGCTCATCCAGTGAGATTGGCTCGAGTGAAGCATGCGGCGTGCCTTTTAGCTGTTGCAAACGGGAACCCAACGTGAGAAGTGTAAAATGAAATTTTATTTGCCTTTGAATTGAATTAATGAGTCGAAATTGTTTCATTTGAGGACATTCGAGATATAATTGAAGCTTTTATCCAATATTGCTTTCTTGTATACCAAACAGTTTTTAATATACAACATTTTGTATTGCTTCTTTTTTTTGTTTTTCTTTTTTAGGAAATTATCAAAAACAAACAGTGCGGGTATAACGTTAGGAAACCAGGCAACGTGAGTAATCATTTTTTTTTTTAATCAATTTCTCTTAAATCATAAAGCACACACATACACACATTTTATAATCCATCGGCGGAAAAGTCTGTTAAAGTGGTGGTCCTGATATTTCAATATTATTCATATTTATCTTTATAATACAAAAAATATAATCATTGATGAGTATTGATTTTTTGTTCTTGCCAAAAAAGATTTTAACGAAAAAAAAAAAAAAAAACGCAGTCGTGTATGTTGAACCGTTTTTTTTTTTTGTAAAGTCGTTGCAATCTTTTTTCCTTAACTTATTTAAAGAACAAAAAAAATTGTGAATATTATATTTAAATTTATTTATTTACCAGAAAGCTAAATTCTGAAAAAAAATAATAATAATATCTTTGAATTACTGGGATGCTATTGTTTTCTCAGATAATATTTTTAAAAACCCTTTAAAAAAAAATCGACGTATCTCCTTCATTCTTAAGATTAAATTCGAATTTTTGTAAGTTATACTCGTGACTTTTTATTGTATAAATTAGTATGACTAAGTTCTTTCTGCAGGGCGGCTTTACCGGTGGAGCATGAAATTAACCCGATTAATTGACTTGTTTACTCTGAATCTCGGGGCTGTACAATTGCTTGCCGTGTAATACGTTGAAGCGATAAGGAAAGTTGAATCGGTGAAAAGTTTCGAGGAGTCTTGATTGTATTGTCGACAAACCGGGTCAAAGGGAAAACGAGATTACCAGACATAGTTTAATTAAAAATGGATCAAACGCGGGAATATACTTAAAAAAATAATAATAATAATAATAATAGTTGTACCTCGTTTTTATGTATTTACTGAAAGACGTTTCAATCCTTACTTTTCGTTTTATTTATTAAAATGTTAGTTTCTCAATTACAAGTTTTTTCCTTTTGACAGCATTGTAATACCTGATTAAAGCAAATAGATTATTAAATGTTTATAATTCCAACAAATACACCAGAATTAAAATTCTTTAAATTATTTTTAGAGAAAATCGCCTACTAGTCATTTTTGTCAAGGTAAAAGTTGTTAAATATACAATTGCTGCAACATTTTGTATCCATAATTTTTTTTAGATGACTCGGTCCCCTTAATTCATCTAAATTATCCCTAATTGCTGCAGAATATTTTAATTCTTGCATTAAATTTAATCATTGTATTTTTTTTTTTCGAAATTATTTTAAATACATTCTTTATTGAACGAATGTTCTTCCTTGATTGACATGAATTTTTTCCTTTAACACGCTGAAATTTTCAACAATGATAATAAGAAATTTGTGGAACGGGGCCTACACTACATCACTTAAACATAACATATATATCCTGCAACTGGCTTTGCAAAATTAAACAACCCTATGACGCCAAAGTATTTTATATGCTCGCTTCTAAATCATCTGCTTATTTCCTCGGAAATGCAGCCCGGAGAGAGGAGTATATTTGAAAGAGGTTGCCTGCGGGCTGGTGAGGAGTGGCTAGAATTGAACCTCGTGCCCGTTGCCGGTGCCATCGTCAGCACAATGGTTCTTCAGGTATCACATATATATATATATATTTACTTCGAAACTCCTTACTCTTGAATATTTTAAACTTAACACGCGGTCAGCAGTCGTTAAGATATATTTGTTCGTTTTATTAGAAAACAATGTTTATTGTCGTGTTAAAAAGCATGGAATTTCACTTGTTTTTACAATGTATATATTCATGTGGCTACTCCGTTTAAAATTCGAGTATACAACCCAGAAGTACGCTGTGGTCGTTAGTTAAATATTTTATATATCTTGTAACTCAACGGAATACTTGAAGCAGCACTCTTGTTTTTGTAGTACGTTTTAGTATTTAGCGAAAAATACCAAACGACCTGTAGAAATTCACAACAATTATGAAATTATTACCAGGGCCACGTTTGTGTAAGTAATACCAGTTTGAGTGTAAATGGTACAATTATTGGCCACTTTGAGGAGCCCAGCAGTTTTTTTCATGGAAGTATACCAAAGGACCATGGAAATTGATATTAAACTGACATTCTTTTTTCTCAACTTTAGAATTATGTACAAGTGACTAAATTTATACCTTTATAAAATAAAATAAATAAATGTA
The DNA here is from genome assembly GCA_964016905.1 of Perithous albicinctus. NCBI lineage: Eukaryota > Metazoa > Arthropoda > Insecta > Hymenoptera > Ichneumonidae > Perithous > Perithous albicinctus. The sequence continues at coordinate 23,443,844 of OZ024692.1, forward strand.
TTTATTTTATTTTATACTTTTGTAATTTATCTTTTATTAAAGTATTATTATTTATTTGATGGCGATTGGTCAGCTTGGCTGATACTTTGAGCAGTGCACAAAAAACGGAATTTCACAATAAAATTAAATTAAATGTTATTGACACAACAATTTCACAAAAGTATCATAATAATTGGATAAAAATAAAATTACATTTTTTTAATATCAAAATACTACAAAACTTGTCTCAGGATAACGAAATATTTCTGTGTATGGCTAAGTAAACTTTTTGTTAAAGCTACCAAAGATTCCTAATTGAATTTTTACTGTGTCACGGCTCGAAATTATCAGACTCATAAAAATCTTTCTTACGAGCTATAACATTTTTTTTTTTTTCACAAAACATTAATATTTCCAATTATTCCGAACCATGACAATCACCGAAGAAAATAGCCAACAATTGTACCACTTATACTAACTAGCCGGCGTCGTCGTGCATGATGCTTTTATTATCATTATTGTTTTTTTTTTATTTTTTGCTATAAAAGGTCTCACTTATATGAGCTTAGCACGCAATGCAATAATAAGAGTTTTCCCTGTCTCATAATCAGTGTCATAAATTGCAAAAAGCCCCTCCTGCACGTTATATATATATATATATATATATCCCCTTGCGAGAGCTGAAACGGATATCCCGCGACCATTTATCACCGGCTATACTTTGTTTATCATCGCTTGTAGTTACACCCCGTTCCTATCCTCTCTAAAAGAAATGACGTCGTTAAAAAAAAAAAAAAGCCCCGTTGCATTTTTTTTCTTTTTTTCTTTCGTGAGCTACATATACTTTTACCCTCGTAATTACTATCCACTTTAACAGCTCATTCGCCATTTGGGACTAACAATTCTACATACGGCAGAGAAAAAAACGGTAAGCACAGTAGTCGTTCCTGTGTTTGCAGAATTCCGATGATACTATTTACGAAAAAGGATGTATACAGGCGGGCGAGGAGTGGATGGAGAGAAATCTTCTTGTTATCGCCACGGGGATAATTGGAATGGCCTTTGCTCAGGTATTTTTCTTTTTTCTTTTGTTTTTTTTTTTAATGTAGCTGAAATTTTTCATTTCAGGATCCGGCTGGAATTTTGTGAACGAGATTTTATTCGAGGCACTCTCGTCCTACTTGAATATTTCTTATTTAAAAAAAAAAAAAATATATGGTTTTACCTTAGCATTTTGTTGAAATTGAAGTAAATTATTTTGTCTAACTGATAACGATTTTTCCGTAACTGTCATTTTTTTTTACAGTCACTTGTAATAAGTGTTGGCTTGATTTTTGATTTGCTTGTTATCCACTTGATGTCGTAACGTGATAATTGTTGTATTTTATGTCGTGTCGTATAAATGTCTCAAGTCGCTTCTCGTTTTATGTATCAATCAAAGTACAAATTTATCAGCATGTTACCGAGTAATAAAATTGCCATGATAAGAACTATAGACTCGGGTGATCGTATAGTTTAGAGTATAAAACGATACCAGTGGGAATCGTTTATCCGAACGTAGTGTACAAGGGACTTGCATGGATTCGATAGCGAATGTTGGTTGGACAATAAAAGCCGTCGATAAAACTCCGAGTCTCAAGTTTTATCGAGGACACAATTTACTTGAAACGAGTCTCAACAGGTTCAAATCGTTTTACACAACGGAACCTGGAATTTCAGCGCAACAACCTCGAATCTCACGAAAAATACTGACAATATCAGCTTATTTAGACGCATTAAACTGTCTAAACAAAATCTCTTCATATTTCTACTGGACTTTACACTTTGTGGAAACAAAATAGCTTTTTCGCCCTAGTGCGAGAAAATATTAGCTTTTTCACACTAGTGTGAGTTTTTAATGTTTTTCTCATATCTAACCAAAACGATTTCATGTGTTACGAAAAAGAAAAAAAATTATTTTCTTCCAGATGACAGAAACCAAATTTGATGTATTTATCAAATGTTTAATGCAAAAACTCTATCCGCCACTTTTTTAAAAAATCGCTTCACCTTTCACGAGACGCAACATTATGATTTCATAATTCCTGATTTTTAGGCAGTTTAAGCAGCACGATTCGTTGACATTGTCAGACGAATCAACGTTCCTACCATCGATTCTCTTTTCAATCTTGCAATAACCCAATTTTTCTTGTATCTTACAGATTCTTGGAATATGCTTCGCGCAAAATTTACGCGCTGACATATTCGCTCAGAAGGCCAAATGGCACTGACAGTCAAGAGCTCCCACGGCAGTCTAGCATCTTGTATTTATGGGTGCTGATCGACCGCGATGATTCAACGCCAGGTTAGATGCCTCCAAGGTAAATGCCTAAGCGCGCCGTGTGATTTAAGCGACAAACTCCTCGACCGAAGACACACGCCACTTTTGTCTCTCCACAAGTGTCATTTCAAAACGGAGACGACAGAGTCGCTGGAATAACAAACAATCGACAAGAAATCGGCGTTTTCACGACGCGGAGGGACAACAACAAAAGAACAAAACTAGAAGAAATAAAGCGTGCGAAAGAAGCTTTGATCGTGCTACGAAACTTGTCGCAAGGACCAACGACGACACCGACAAAGCTGCTTGTGAAATTGTCAAGACACGCGTTGCACGAAGAACGAAAGATCCAGATAAATATTTACGCTTCTACTTTAGTGCGCTCTTTCGCCGATGGACAATTTAACTGTTCGTAAATATTTACCGAAGGAAACGTCAGGCTTGCAGCTCGTGAAAAAGAAAAATTACAAGCATTTCCATTCCGTCCAATGGATCGGATCATTCGTGTAGAAAAATCTCGTTGTAAATGCATCTGAAGAAAAAAATAAGTATGTTCTCTTCTTTTTTTTTGTCCATATTACAAGGAAACAAAGGTTTTTTCTTTTGTTATTACAGTAAAATTGATAAGCCCAATTGGTGAATGCGTTTACAAAATGTTCATTACAGCAAGATTTTTCTGCTAGTGATTACTTTCAGCTGATAACAATTAGAAAAGAGCTAGTCTCTCGTTTAGGAAGAAAGCTCAATCGTCAAATCCGAATCCTTCGAAAGCTATACAATTTACAAATAAGTTACGACTATTGACCACTTAAAAAAGAAAAGATAAAAAAGAATAGAGCTGCGAGTCTGTTGCGTTCTCCGATGCAACGGTAGGAGTTATTTTGCAATTTACGTTTCAAAGTATTGTAAACGACGCGACGTTAAAAATCTCTTCTCTGCTATCTGTATTAGAGTGTGTTGTGGTAAGTCAAAGAAATTTGATGGAGAAAGGCAGTTTACAAGGTGTCGTTACCTAAAAGTTGATAAAACGCGGCGAAGTCGTGGGAGCGCACCGAAGTCTGGCCAACTCTCGGTAGCAAAGACACGGAAACTCGGGGTACCACCCGAGCCAAGGCCATTACACACAAGTACGAGAGGGTTGGAGGAAAAGGGGTGGGTGGAGGGGAGTGGGGAAACACAACTTTCCCCTCCACTCCAATTGGGCGTTAAATTGGTTGCTCGGACCACACTCCGGGTATATCGATCTCCGGCCAACGAGTTAAATCCGAACACGCGGCCGGTTCACGTTTGGTAAAAGCGACGAGATGGCTGTGAGGACTGCCAGCTTACAAGTCCTTCTTATAATTCTGCCTAAACTAATCATCGAGCTTTTGGTCCTGGTTTGTCTCGCAAGACTCGCTATCACAAAATCATACTGCCTCCTAGTGAACAATCACAAAGTGCTGTTAAGTTCATGCATTCTTTGAAAAATAATCACTCTTAAGAATTATCGCTTATCTCAAATTGGAAAAAGAAAAAACTTGGTTATGGGCCAACTGCAAGTGTTTAGAGGGATATAAGCCATTATCGATTAATTGGTTAGACCAACTAAGTTACCACAGCCAATTACTTGGTTGTGTCAACCAATTGCTTGAATATTATATTGGCTTTCAATGTGAAAGGTACAGGCATCGTGTTTGAAAGGAAATTGAAGTTCAAGCTTGTATATGCAATCGATTACACTTCTTGTTGGAAGTCGATCAGATTATTATTGAAAAAAAAGAACAAAATAAAAGCATCATATTGATGACGAATTATATTTTACATATTTGTTACGATTGAGGGAAACAAAATTCATAGTGTTACAGTTTGCAGTTTGATCCACGTATTAGAAACAACGGAAGTAGTTATTTTTTTTTTTTCATATAAGTGAACTTTACGACACTTTAGAAACGTCCGCTAGGTGGCAATGTAAAATGATCTGTTGTGGGGAATAAAGAAACAAGTGTCATAACTTCCAAGTGCACTCAGAACCAAGGTTGATGCATACGTATAGAGCACAACATTTTTAATTTTCTTTTTTTTTTTCATATATTTCGGTATCTTCCTGGTAACTGAGATTTGAAAAAAGTTCAACTCGAATTATTATAAGCTGCGTTCATTAACATTATTGTACCACTTACGTCGGAACTGATGATTCTCAGATACCACAGACGTTAGATATATAAATATACTATACATATTATATATATATTAATTTAGCAATGAGTCTGCGGTCGACACTATTTTAGTGACAAAATGACAAAGGTCGACTGTGGACACGGATTTCGAAGGGTCCATCGTACGCTACGAATTCCTTGCAGGTATTTCTGCGTGCCAGGTAGTGAGGATCGATCGTGCCGCGTCGCCAACACGTGGCACATTACTCGTTACTTCCACATTTACACGAATGAATATCATCATAAAAAGCAATTGGGCACCTTAGTTCCAAAATGTGGTTGAACTTGCGAAGCTAATCAAAAAATTAAATGAACGATTTTTTGATGAAACCAGATTAGGAAATTGTGTTTTTTAAATTTTCTACCTATACAGACGACACAGACAGAAAGACAGAAAGATGGAAAGAGAGAAAGATCTACAAATCAGTTATTTACATAAAAATCAGGAAGTCAATTTTTATTTATTGCTATACTTTCTCGTTTACATACAATGTATGTAATTTGAAACTAAAAATATTTAGAAAAATCCAATGTACCTAATGTTTTGAAAATTCGAACCGACCTAAAAGAAAAATCATTTTTATTCTTGTACAGCGTTGCCACTTTTAAAACTAAGGTGTTTAAGTATAAACAAGCGAAATAAGATTTATAGATCAATTTTAATGAGCTCGTTTTGGGTAGATTGTAAAAAAGAATGCGATGTAAGAGCAATATTTGTGGGTCCTGAGGATACCGATTTTTTTCTTTTTTGCAAGCAGTCTTCGGACTTGCTTAGTCGCATACAAACTCTGAACAAAAATGAGTGAAATCGCTTGTAATCAATTTTAAAGCGTCTAGCGATTGATGAGATTCGATAAATTATCGAATTTCTGAACTTCCATTCCCGAGCCCGAAACATTACAAAAAAAAATTAAGCCACGGAATTTAAATATAGGTTTGACATTATGATTGATGACATTTTTTTCTGAAGCTGTCCAGAAATGATTTTGCTCCAAAAGCGATTCTTGAAAGTAATTCGTTTAACGGAACTTTCGATGATAAAAAAAAATGCAACAACTGTAATTCGATAAATCGAATGTTCATGGATCGCCTCACTACTCCATTGAATAAAAGCAGTCATTACTCGGTAAGATTTATCCTTTTCAATAATAATTTTACTCGATGATTTTACGCGCCGAAAAAAAAAACTAATTTAAAAAAAAATATGCTTTCAGCCGTTATTTTATAATGTTGACTCGTGATGTTATGTAGTAATAAGTTGCCGAAATAATTAAGTTAATCGTAATTATGTATGCTAAGTTGACGCGTAATTATGTGTAAATGGGTTTAGCAAAGGCTGTGTTTACATTATATATTATATATATATTAGATAAACATTATTTGTATTAAATAATATCGTCTGTCAGTAATGGCAGGTTCCTAGAAAAAAATTAATGTTCTTTTGTATTATAAACAAATAGGGAAGTCGAACTATTTTTTCGACGATATTTTCAACATAACTTATTTCATATCATAATAGCATTTTTTTTGGTACCATTGGCTATTAGTTGTCGTTTGCTAAACACTAAGAATTAAATAACAAAAAGTGTTTACATTTTTTTTGCATCACTTCTGATTTTGCATTTAAAAAAAATCAAATTTAATTCGCCAAATTAACGAAACTGGGTTTATTACTTCAAAGACTGGTACTCTGATTTTACATACATTTTTTTTTTTTACTTTTTAACGGACTGTTTTGAATATTGTATAAAATCAGGACATTGTTCCAAGTTCTCAATTTTTGTAAATCGCATTTTATCATGCATTTGGAATTTGTAAAAAATGGTGAGTCATTATTTCATTAGTATTTAATAAAAAATTATAGTAGCTTGGATCATTGTTAGTATCGATGAAATAACAAACCCGGAAAAACGTCCAATGGATTTGATTTAATTTGACATTCCAATAGAATAGAGATAGTGACATAAATTGCAATTAAATCTTTCAATTAAAAAAAAAAAATCTCCTTGAATTTTCATACGCCTGGAAAGAAAAGCTTGAAATTCCCTATTTGGCTGAAGTCATACTGTTGAATCTGCCCGCTAAACCCAATAGAATCTGACAGGGAAAAATCCATTCCATTGCCCGTTGGTATTATTTGTTTAAGCTGATATCTTGTCAACCTGCTCCAATATTCTTGAGTTCAGCATTTAGCTGCAAGAAGAATATGCGGATCACGTGACAAGAAAATTTAAAAAAAAAATAAGAAAAAATGAGTTTTCTTTAAAACAGTTAAGTGCAGTTTTGTTCTGAAAATCGTCATAAATATTTCAAAGTTGACTCATTTTTCGCCCGTGTATAACGTGTGTATTATTTTTTTTCTTCACATCTTTTTGTTTATGCTATTATTATTATTATTATTATTTTTATTGAATAACCGAATTACTGCCGATAAGTTGAAGCGTACATTTGAATGACATTAAAAACGTGTCAGCGTTTTTTGCCATGACTTTTTGAAAGCCAATTGTGTCAAGTCAAGAATCATGTAATTCCGTCTTTCCCAATTTTTAAATATACGCTGTTTTTATTGAAAAAAAAAAAAAAAATTGAAAAATCGTATTGTCGTCGATAAGCTGCTACCGATTTATCATAATTGTGTACATCGATTTGCAGAATGACTAACAAATATAAACAAGTGAGAAATGGGTGCTGAAAATAATATCAAAGTGTATTAAAAAAACAAAAAAATATGACTTGAAGCGTATGTCTGTAATTTTCGTTTCACTCTCGTGATTTATTTTTTTTTTTTTTTAGATTAATGCAAAAATTAATGAATCACGAGATAAAACGAAAGATCTATTTAAAATATCTAAACATATTTGTTATAATTGTTATATTACAAATAATGTTTCAACTAAAAATATCTCATGTGAACTGAAATCAAATATAAGAGTTTTTTTTAAGACTTCGAATTCGACGAGGAATTAAATTAATAATGAAAATCGTTAATTTTATTTTCAACGATGGTTTCTTTTAAATATCACAATAAAGACGACATTTACATATTTTATTTTCGTTTTATTTTGTTTTTTCCATTTACCATATTTTTCTTTTATTCTATTTTCTTCTTTTTTCGTCTTCTTTACTTCGGAATCGACTTGAGGAGTACAAGAGTGCTATGAAAGTCAATCTTTGAGCAAGAAAAGTACAGTGATTTCTGGATACAATTGCGTCTCGGACGTAATGAATAATTATTTTTCTATGAACGCACATAGTTTCACAGTCTGAAGATGTAACAACTACTGCCATGATTTTCCTGTCATTTTTTTTTCATGGTTGCTTCTCGATGTGGACTGTGAAAAAAAAAAAAAAAGAAATTGTTTATTGGAACCATGAGGACATTTTCAAGGGAGCTTTAAAGCTGTTTTTCTGTTGCCTAATTCTTGAACAAAGAATCTAAAGTTATTTTTTATTAGCATTAAAAAATAAAATCCTAGATTTTATCCCGATAGGTGTGTAAATATTGTAAATCTATTTGTAAAGATACGAGGGATTTAGATTTGGAGGGAAAACCCTTACTGCGTGTAGATTGTGTTTTTCTAGATTAGTCAGCATCATATTTTTCATTACCTTACCTAATTTGTAAAGTACAATAATGTTACAGAGAATTTTTTTTTTTTGTAAATCGAAAGTATAGAATTTCGTTTAAAAAAAAGATTCATCGAAAAATACAAACGTATTTTTATTAAATTATATTTCAAACTTAGAACGAAGGAGAGTGTAATTTTTTTTTTAATTCTCATTTTTACTTTCTGATTTTTAATTTATAATTTTTTTTTCACTTTTTGTTTGATAACGAAAAATTGGTGATTTTTTTTTTTCAACATATCCTTTGTTAGACAAAAAATTGAAATTCTATACATTCTATTAAATTTTTAAAAACTTTATAACATCATGTCGCAAATTATGTGAGAAGAAAATAATGCTAGTCTATCTAGAAAAAATATATATATACTGATAAGGGTAATCTCTTAATTTATTGCTTGACCAATATTAAGTAGAGAGATAAATAAGATTGTATAATACAGCTTTTAAATAATGATAAATATCGATAAACTTCTTCGTGTGTAGATAAAGCCTAGTAAAAGTCCAGATGTTATATAACACAACTTGCAAATTTGATTTATATAAAATTTCCATATTTCGTTTAAATTATAATTAAAATTGATTTTGTAAATACATTGTCATGGAGTGTTAAATTTGTATGAAAATATTATTATTAATTAGTCTTAATAGACATGAAGAAATCAAATTTCTTTTTCGCTCAGCAGAAAATTAGATTTTGTTAATTTCTGAATAGCAGTCGTTATATATGTACGCGCGTTATATTTAATAAGAATTATGTACATTCAACTTCAGCCCTCTGTATAAAATAGGGAAATTGAAATGCTATCGATTAATGTGCCAAATTCAATATATATGTAAATTTATGTATCTACGTATGGCTTTCCCTTTTTTTCTAGTTGCACACATTCTAATTAAAAAAAAAAATAATAATATAAACCAATTGTGTTTCGCCATTAGCTATTCGAAAAAAAAAATCGGATTACAGTTAATGGCGCTGCTATCGAAAGTGTCATGGCCGAGAGGGAGCAAATTTGAAGGTTAAATGCTCATATTTAACAACATTTATTGTAGATACTAATTATTCACGTAATAAAATTGTCAATTGAGGCCAAGGGATAATTGTAAATATGTTAAGAAATCATATGAGACAATTTTCGTTCAATAATTTTGCTTTTATTTCCAAAATCACGTTACGGAACTATAGATAGATGACAGAATCAAAAATGAAGATAATCTTCAAGTTCATTTCTTCTTTTTTTAAATTTCAAACAGTCATTTATTTTCAACATTTATTTCTTCTATTTTGGTTCAAAAACCTTCAAAGCGAAACTTGATGCCGCCATCCTGTTTGAATTTTTTTTAATGCAGTAAAATTTTGAATATGTAAATTAAAAAAAAAAAATATATGCAATGTAAGCGATTGTCAAGAAACTAAAAGTATATTTGATATATAATTAAGCCTTCGTGGTAAATGTATGAGGATTTCCTGGAACTATAAGTAATTATACGCGTCTGCACGATGACAATGCAAATAAAAATAGGCTGATAGAAATTTGAAAAAAAAAAAAAAAGTTAAACAGGAATCAATATTGGATTTCCGTTTTAAGGTAGTCGTCTCGGTACAGTCCGGCTAAGCGTGGGATTCTAAGAGAATTTCCAACACTTTTTCAACGGCATAAAAATCCGACGAAAATTAGGCACATTGAAGATGTTGCAAAGATTGATTTCGCATAATAATAATATCAAAATGTTATTAACAAATTAACGAAACAATGAATTGTTCAACAAATTACCCGGCAACCCAATTTTTTTTTTTCATGAAAATGATTCATTAATTTTTCTGAATACTTATGATTTTTTTTAGAATTTTGTCTAATTTTTTTCAATTGCTTTTTTATTAGACAAAATCAACAGTGAGATCCGCAATTTCAAAAAATCAGACAAAATTCTAAAAAAATTCATACGTTCCCAGAAAAATTAATAAATCATTTTTATTTTTTTAAAGAAATCGGATTTTCTACTAATTTGTTGAACAATTCATTTTTTCAGTAATTTGTTAATAATATTTTAATATTACTATTGTGCAAAATCAATCTTTGCAGCATCTTCCATATCCCTAATTTTTTTCAAATTTTAATGTCAATGAGAAGTGCTCGAAATTATCTTACAATCCCACTTTTAACTACTCGAAAATACGATATAGTGCAGGATAATTTGTAAATGACGCAGTTTCGACCTATGAGTACATAGTTGCATACCTTAGAACTCGATGCAATAATTGTCGATCGATAAAGCGATTTAATTATTGTACGCCTCTACGTGTTAATATTAGCAGCATAAAACCGATTTTTATTATTCTTCAATATATATATATATATATATAAATCCGTGTCTCATTCTTGTGTATAAACGCATTTGAATTGTTCAAAGTAATTGAATTTCATGCGTTTTCGGACTATCCTGTTGAAATAATATGCAACGTAGAATTTTCAAGACAATGCTGCCATATAAATTGAAATGCAAATCTGATCAACGCTGAGTACAATTTATAGTTTACCGTCGCCAAAAATTATGAATGTCTGTCAAAATATATAAATATGTAATATAACTACAGTATAATTAGGTACTCGTATGTAAAACGTTGTAATTTCATGATTGTAAATATGGCTATGTACTTTTCATATAACTAATAAGGGATAACTGTAATGTTTTTATGGGGACAAAAAAAAAAAAAGAACAAAAATAAATATTTATACGTATTTAGGTACTATCTAATTATTATCTGGCTTTAATTTTAGGCGTCAAATCGTAATGGGAAAAATATATTAATTCAAGATATACATTTTTTCGGAAATAATAATTTATAAAACGTTCTAAAAAATACGGTTTTATAATAATTACAGTTCTATAATAGGAGGACACAAAAGTATGGTAAATAATTTTTTTCTGAAATTTTGATATAAAAATAAAAGAATGTTTATGATTATTCATGAAAAAACAAATATCTTTATTTTCTGACTATTTTTTTTGCAACTGCTCAAACGGAAATACTTTCCAATGGGAATTTAGAAAAATGTCTTTTCTGTCCTCACGTATGTAAATTTAAAAAACAAAAATTTGTGATTATTTAAGACTAAGATTCCCAAAAAAAATTGGAAAAAATTCTCAGTATTTTTGAATTTTTGAATTTTTTTTTGTCGGTTTCTGTTGTATCATCGCAGTGTGTCAGCTCGGTCGTTGCAGCCGGTAAAATATCGACGTAGATGAGACTTTCTATCTTATCTTACGTAAGTTGCCTAAAACTCCATAAAACGTCACATTTATTTTAATTATTAATTAATTCTTGAGGCAATTGGCGCGAAATACTGAAGTTTACGTGAAAAACTACCTAAGACTGTTAACTTTTTTATTTTAACTACAGAGCTCTGACGTATCTTAACCGATCCAGAGTAACTTACCGACTGTTGGCCAACAAGATGCAACTAATTTCGTTGCATCAAATTCTCGCAGTCGATTTGTTTTTAGGAAAAAAAAAATTGTAAATGAATCTTTAGAAAAAAAAAGATATTTTTTAAATTTAAGAATGAGAAGAAAAAATTTAATTTAAAAAATCTAGAATGAAGTTACCAGTCCAACCTACACTTTAAATTAAAATTAGGTTTTCATAATTATAGCAAAATAGCAAAGAAATATACAAATTCAACAATTTTTATCTAAATTCTCAAAAAAATGTTGTAAATCATAAAAAAAAAAAAATCTTCGATTATTAATACTAAAAGATTGTCAGTTGTTTATCTGTCAAAGCTAAAAGTTAACCACGTGCAATTTTCTTGAGTACAGGATAATGCCAAATTTATAGATGTGAAATGATGAAATGTCAAAAATTTCTAAAAAGCGAGGATCTGGAAATGGAAGGTACAGAATCTCAAATCTTTTTTTTATTCATTGATAATATCTATTTTACAATTAATTGACTCAGTTACTATTTTTTTTTTTTTACTTTTTGGAAAATAGAAAAAATACAAAAGTGCCTGGTGGCAAAATGAAGACGCTGCATTCCCGAAGGAAGCGTGGTTCACCGAATAACTCAATTCCAACAAATCGAGCCGGTCCTTCACGATATACATTTTATTCTATTCTCAATACTCGTTTTTCAATGAATCAAGGAAATGCTGCAGCTAGTGTAAGAATTTCATAGTGTTCCTCTTGAGTGTTTCATTTTTAACTTTTGCTTTTATGCGATACCGAGACTGGATTTTTTTTTAATTGTAAATTATAATTATAATAATATATTAAAATTTATTCTCTAATCTCCGATTCTAAAAAATATTTATTCCCAAAACAAAAAAAAAAAAAAGTATATTCAACGATTTTGGGTTTCGCATAAATTTAAACTATTTTTTAAAATACTTTTTGTAAATACTTGGAGAAAAAAAATGACGGTTTGATGCCTCAGATTTTCATACAATTATTTTTTTACGCATGTACATATATTTATATATTTAAAAAAGCAATTCATCCAGATAGCGCGTGGATTGCTCGCGTTGTGCTATAAACTCGATGCCAACGAAGTAAAGGCAAAATTCTTTGACGAATGGCTTCGTACCGGGTGAGAGAGCATACGATAATAGACACATATTTATATTTTTTTGCAACGAAACGAAATCCGTGCTTCGCACAATTGTTAAAAAAAAAAATAAATAAAATATTTATTGCAATAGGGAAAAAATTGTAATTCTGAAGGGCTACAATCATAAACACCTGAAGTACCTCCGGGATGAAGTTCAGTACAGCGCAGTTGACTCTCAAACACTGTACAAAAAGTGGGGCCAGGGTCAGGCAATTTTGGTACTGACGGTGTTCGGCCAGGAAGAAGAGCTCGAAGATATTTTTCAAGGATTATCCATCCTACGCTAATTTTTCTTAAATTTTATAAGATTATTATTAAAACCTGATAAAAAGGTACGTCGAAATTTGCTCGAAAATTGTACTTTGAATAATTTTGATATTAAAATTTTCTAGATCCTTGTAGTGAGAATCTAGTTTTTTTTGTTTTATTCTTATTGCGCGAAGACATTAGTGAATAATTTTTGTAACTCGCATTTTTCGTAATTTAAAAGTTAATAAAAATTGTATCTGAAAACGAACAAAAAAATCTCTGCCTATTTTCCGCATAATCATAACAATATTGTAATTTTATATTTGATTTCATAACTTTTTTCTGACTTGAATTGGGGTAAGATTTTTTTAATTTCGAAATTCCTACAGAAATTTTGTTCTAAAAAAACAAGCAGTGTTTCTACAGTTATAATAATATTATTTTAAAATTAAGACAAATCGAAGGAAGTCTGGATTAAAGGTTCATATAGGTAATGTATTGGAAAATAGAATTTTAAATTTTTTTTGAAAGTTATACAGAATGTCAAGAATATCTACAAATAAGAAAAAACTTTTTTATTATACCAAACAAGTATTACTTCAAATAAAAATCTGCAACACTTCTTTTTTTATTTGAATAAAATGTTTATACATTTTCTTCCTAACATTGTAGAATATTATAAAAAAAAAATTGATATCACTTAGCAGAAATCCAGGACCACGGAGTAAATTCGAAAGTAATGGATAAAAACTCTGTTCCTGATCGTCCTGACCCGACGAACCCTTTTCTACCAGACGTCAATAAAAAAAACGTCTGTAACATCTCCAGCCCTCAAAATTTCAACACGACTGCTGATAAAGTTGTGTCACAAAAGTCTCAATACAGAATAAAAGCTCAACGGAGCTTTTACCCTATGCAGTGTGTCCATCAAGTTCCACCCTCCTGCCGACAGTGGCGCTCTTCGCTGCAGCACGCGCCTTTCATCCCTTACCAGGATAGGTTGAACCTTGTAGCCCCCAGTAAACATTTCCACTGGGTGGAGCGGGGGGGGGGAGAGAATGGGTTGCAGAGTTTCATCGAAATTCAACCTGACGCCTGCTTCTCACATCTTCAACATGGGTGTATTTGATTTTTTTTCTTCATCGTGCCAGTAAAGGGGAAGGAAGGGTCTCCCCGCAACGATCGGATCAGGAGAGACGACATTAGAAAAAGGGCTCCGTACACTGTGGCCAAGAAGTGCAGATATCAGAAGGGCTCGGTTGGACGAAGGACAGTGGGGGGAAAAAAGTGGGAAAAGGCAAACGGCAACGAAGAGCCCTATATATGTATATACATATATCCCAATATCTATATATATATAGGTCTAACGTAGGAAGGCGCCACGCCCGCCCCACCACCACACCTAAAGTTTCCTAGGGGGTGCTGAGGAGTCGGAGGAGAGGGCGTTCATTCGGCGCAGTCGCTCGAGCCTCGTTTTATGCAACCAGTCTTGCTTCGGAGCGGGCGACTCTCGTCCCCAGCCCTTGATAGGGAGGCGTGCTGCTGGTGATTCTCACACAGCGGTGACCAAATCCACACACAAAATAAATTAAAAAAAACAAAAAAACAAAAAAAAACAAAACAAAAAAAATACGCATATTTACAATAAACAAATAAAACCCGTGGCTGAAGAAAACGTAGAAGTAGAAAGGAAATTCACGCGGAAACGAAGAAGAAAGAAGAAAAAGGAACAAAAAAAACTTATTGACTCGGTGATGTGTCCGCGTTTTGCCTGCAAAAGGCCTTTCCGGCTTCAATCATAAGCGTGTGTCAGTGACAATCCTTCTCTAAAACAACTCCTATTGCCAAAGCTACCCCAACTGGCTCTTTTATTTTTTGGATTTCTCTTTTGGATCCTGGTGTTTCCGTCAAAAATCCTCATCTCTTCGTTCTGACTTGAACCAAAGGTACACCTGCCTCGTTGACATTGGTCAACTTGATCCAATTCCGCCGGATTTTCAACAATACAACTGGTGTTAATACCTTCCAGTCAATGACTCTGACATGACAATCCAAAAGCATTAATCTCTCTTACGCACCAAAACAGAGACCCACCACATTGTAAGCCGGGGACAAGTTTATCTGCGTCAAGAAAGTGAGAGACAACCACGAAGAGGCTAAGAGTGAGAGCTTAAGGTGTGTGCTTGTGTAGTAGCAAGTTGTATCAGTCAGGAACCGGCGCGTGCCGTGAGCCCGTGAAACAGCTCCTCCCACGACAGCTACCACCACTAAAGAGCACACTCTCTCACTCTCTCTCTCTCTCTCTCTCTCCCTCTCTCTCTCTCTCTGTCTCTCTGGACAGTGAAGAAATTTATGTTCCCCGAGCTCGGTTCGCCATCGATAACGCTGAAAAATAGAAGAAATGCGATGAGAGCAAGAGAAACGTGTCAACACTTTTTGGGATTGAAATCACATGATCAATGGTATCACACATGAAGATGATAAAAATCAAGGCAAATTGATCATGTCAAGTGGTTAGAGATTCGTCGGTTTTATTGGACTCAACGCTCAACCGGCTACTCTACATGAGATCTGCTTTTTTTTTTGGGATTTCTTTTTTTTAAGTGAGAGTGAACACAAAGTGTGTGCCTTGGCCAGTGTGTGATCTGACCACGGGTGCGGTGTGCGGCGCTGTGCAGGGTGAAGTGTCCAGTTGATATATCATTCCGGAGTCCAAGTGGCACGTTTGCAACCTGACACACACACACACACTCACACTTACATTCACACTGACACTTTTTACACGCATGGATTTACACACACACACACGCACACAACACACACACACACAAACACACAAAAGACACAAACACAATGCGTAAGCTTGTAGCAGATTGATCTTAAAAATATACATGAAAAGTGCGATCGTATCAGAGTCAGACTAGAGAAATGTATAATGGAATGATAAGTCTGTTAGACGTCGTAGCTTTTTAAGATTGACGTGAGCGCGATATCTCCGTGATAGAAGACAAAGCGACTGCAGCGACGCCACGCGTTTTCATACGCTAATAACGACGCTCGACCGAAGGAACGCGCTGCTATCACGTCCTACGTTGAAAACTACAACACAAACCTGCGCATCTGACGCATACATAGCTAAACCAATCGCTGCCAGCAGAGTCTACTTCTGCTATACTTCAACAACGGATCTATCTTATAACCTCTCTCTTCTGATACACAAAAAACAAAAAAAAAAAGACAAAAAGACGAATAACTTCTGGACCCTCGTTTTCTAGTTAATTACTGTTTGTTGATTTGGCCGCTGAAAGGCCAACTCGGTGAATAATCGACGACTCTCGGACAACAACACCATGGCTGACGACGAGGTTCTATTCGATGATGTTTACGAGCTATGCGAGATCATCGGCAAGTGAGTACCACCAACACGCGTACGACGCGCAGCACACGCAGCGCGGATTTTAACAGCAAACGGGGCGGCGGTGTGGTGGTGGAAATGGGAATTAAGAGGGGGTAGAATGAAGAGAAAGAGGGAGATAGATGGATGGATACTTGCATGCCTGACTTTGGTGTAGCGTGGCACAGAAGGCATTCTCTGTCAAATGAGCCACTTTTTTTTTTTGAAACTCTTCTTTAATAACAGCAGATTGCTAAAATTCTTTTTAAGAAATAATCAATTTGCGATGATGTCGATAATACATTTTTTTGTAATTGGAGAATTATATCAAAGTTTCATACTGTTTACAAAATTCTGTATATTAATTTATTAGCGATGAAGTTTTAACAGGTTGAAAATACTTGGGAATCAATAATGCGGATTAGAAATGTGGAATCTCGTGGAAAAATGTAGATAAAGTCACAGATAACATTGTTTGTCTAAAAATTGAAAACAAATACACTCACTTGTGTCTTAATTACAGGTTTTGATATAAATTTTAGGAGAAATCCAAAAAGTATCGTTAATTACGTATTTAAAAATCGAATTATTGTGAAAATTTGTGGATTTAATCTGACGATAAATTATGAACTCAGCACTTGACATTTCATGACTTTGATTAACGAAAGAACGTGTATTGTGTTGAAAAAAAAAAGTTTGAAAACTCGTAAAATACTTTGGTCGCGAAATTGTAAAGAAAAAAACGATAGGTAGGATTTTTCAAAAGGATGTATAGTACAAAATTAAAATGAAAATTGTGGAATTTTAACAGAAAGATTCTGCGCAAAAATAGTGTTTTGAAAAATTGTCTATTTTCTTTTTACATAAATTTCATTTCGTCATTTTGACATTAAAAAATGTGTAATTACTATTTAAACAATATTTTCGTCATTTTTAACAATCATTCTGTATTATTTTTGTTAATTTCACAATTTTTGCTTTCCTGTAAATTTACTTCCTTTTCATGTTACTTCCAATTAAACATACAAAAAAGTATCAGATTTACACGATTTTTGTGATACTCAGAATTTAACAAATAAAAATTCGTAGAATACCCAAAAATTTCTGTCAAATTTACACAGCAGAATATTTTAAACTTCAATTTACAAATAAATTTCTTATCGTATGAGCTTAAAAAATGTAAAAATTGTAGAAAAAGTAATCCCAAGCCTTCGCTACAAATTTGCCTAATTTTCAATAAATCTCAATTCCAGGAGTCGTGTCTTAACAGAGAATGCCTCATAAACGCAACTGAAGTAAAATGATAGGGGAAACGAGTGAACAGGAGGAGCAGGGGAAGGGGGGGGGGGGGGGGGGGCATCGTAGTGGGGATTACGTTCTCTCATCGTGCGTGGATGAGGTTGAACGAGTCGAGAGGAAAAGAGAAGCTTCTAGGAATAGATATATTGTGACTCAGGCATTGAAAACTAGAAACTGAGTGATTAGAATGGAACTGTGAAAAAGAAGAGATGATAATAATGGAAAAAAAAAAGAAAATTCCATGGAATGCTGAATCAACGGGTTTTTTTTTTTTTTTTTTTTTTTTTCAAAAGAATTTCTGCATACGTTCTTCTAGGCTAGACGTCATCCTAGGTTCATATTAAACTGTTCCATCATATCTATCTGCACTCCATTGTGAGACTTTCTTCAGCTTCGAGGAGGCCAGCTTCCTCTCATCTCTTGTTTTCGTTTCCACCACCACGGTCATTCATATTTGATACACTATAGCGCATGTGTGTGTGTGTGTGTGTGAGAGAGATGTACTGATGTTGCTGGGTAGATGGTGTGTTGGTCGCGCGGTCACGCGCTGGGCACACTGCCAAATACTTTATTTCCATCGCTCGAGTTCTGTCAATTGTACCGGTATTTGTATATGTTCGAGAGAAGTATTCGCCTGGTGCCTTCAACGTCTTCGATGTACCTACCGATGTCTAGGTGTATATGATAAATCCATTTTTTTTTTTTTTTTTTTTTTTTTTTTTAGTTGACCTAATAAAGTATCGTACTCGGGACTAGATCGATTTGTCAAGGAGGCTCTTTTGCTCTGGTGCTTAAGAGGAAATTGTCGTGACTAATGTTAGCTAAACGTTATTCGATTATTTGATCTGTGCTTTCAGATTCATGACGAAATGCGGGAAAAACGATTATATATATATATATATGTCTATGTTATAAAAATAGTTCGCCGCCGTCGTCTTCTAGGACAGAGGTCATTAGACACCCCTATCAGGGCCTGATTTTTTCTAGGTATCCAATGAGAACCCCTCTCAGGGCCTGATTTTTCTAAGTCCCCAATGAGAACCCCTCTCAGGACCTGATTTTTCTAAGTCCCCAATGAGAACCCCTCTCAGGACCTAATTTTTCTAAGTCCCCAATGAGAACCCCTCTCAGGACATGATTTTTCTAAGTCCCCAATCAGAACCCCTCTCAGGGCCTAATTTTTCTAAGTCCCCAATGAGAAACCCTCTCAGGGCCTGATTTTTCTATGTCCCCAATGAGAACCCCTCTCAGGACCTAATTTTTCTAAGTCCCCAATGAGAACCCCTCTCAGGACATGATTTTTCTAAGTCCCCAATCAGAACCCCTCTCAGGGCCTAATTTTTCTAAGTCCCCAATGAGAAACCCTCTCAGGGCCTGATTTTTCTATGTCCCCAATGAGAACCCCTCTCAGGGCCTGATTTTTCTAAGTCCCCAATGAGAACCCCTCTCAGGACCTGATTTTTCTAAGTCCCCAATGAGAACCTTTTTCAGGGCCTGATTTTTTTAAGTCTCCCCTGAAAACCCCTCTCAGGACATGATTTTTTAAGTCCCCAATGAGAATCTTTCTCAGGGCCTGATTTTTTTAAGTCTCCTCTGAAAACCCCTCTCAGGACATGATTTTTATAAGTCCCCAATGAGAACTCCTCTTAAGGCCTGCTGTTTCTAAGTCTTCCATATTTTTATATTTCTTCCATGTATTTATATTTTTATATGTATTTTAGTGCCTTATTGAATGTTATGAACCCGATACTGGTAACTGCAGGTGACGCGTTTGTGAATTTCTGTGCCAAGTTGTAGTGAAATACCATTCAATTGATTGAAATTAATAAGGTCTCCATTGAACGTACTTACATACAAATGACATTTTATCGTAATTGTATAAAGCGTTTCTTCAGGACAGGCAGATTATGTAGTACTCCTCATTTCGCAACCCATTTCACCAGTCGTGCTATAAAAGTTCGAAGAAAAAAAAAAAAAAAGAAATGTTCCATCGCTTCTCTGCTACGAGGGTGCACATCTGGTACATTCGTTATGCTTTGAAATTACTGCCGTAACAATCCTGAGCTAGCCTCCAGCAAAGTAGATAGTTGGCAGTCCTAGGGAGCTCTCGATGAGGCGCCCAATACAATTACGATAAAGCTTCACTCACAGTTAAGTACCTTCGATCGATAAATTATATTTTGCGCTTTTTGCTCGAGAGACATCTACGAGTTTTTTTTTTTTTTTTCAAATTATGTTACAGAAGATGAGGTTTTACATGACTGACTTATGTAAAGTTATATTTTAACTAATAGATTTTGACATGAAATGCACTGCGAGCATTGACGTTAAGACATGACATTTTTCTGTTTTATCATTTTATCAAAGCTCACGAAAATTAAAACTCTCAAAATTCAATGTCACACAAAATTCATTTCAATTTATTTACAATAAATGAGATTATGAACAAAAATTTCAATCTCATAAAAATGTTACACTCTGTCAGAATTTTCTTAAATTTTTTTTTTTAAACAGTTGATCGTGAACAATTTCAAGTTATTTTGAGTTTAAAAATTGGAAAAAAAAAAATTACCATTTATTCAAATTTATTATCATGCACTCTAAGTTGATTGTGTACACGACTGTAAATATAGAATTCATTGATGAACCTCGTGTTTTCACAGTGGAGTTAAGGTTCCTATTTATGTCTTTATCATGCGCACATGTTACATCAATACGTGGAAAGTTGGAGATCATCTTGCGAGATCTCAACGAGAAACGTCTATTTCTACTGCTCGATGATATATACAGTTGCTGTGGTTCCAGCAGTTCCACACTTGTTTGTCGTTACCCGCTATCACTCATGTACGTCTCGGACCGAGACCCTTAATCGAGCCATTTAAGAATACACCGGCTGGCATTTCTGCACCTTTAATGCGCTCAAGTGATCTCGAATAGTCGGCGTTTATTTACTACTTAAATCAGAGTCGAGAGTAAAACGTCGGGCCACGCCTATTTCGAGTCTCTTGCTTTGATATCCAACAACGTCGTAACGCCTTTACGACTTAAACGCTTCAAGTATGCGTTACAAAAAATATATTGAGTAATAGATTCATCGTTTTACATCAAATGATTTAGACGTTGTTTTTTTGACAATCGAAAGCTTCAGAATGTCGGATGATCTAACAATCATTTTTTTTACTCTACTATAATCCTACATGGTGTCCATAAAGTTCATAGGCGATTTCAATATGGCCGATGTTGAACAGCTGTTATCAAGTTGGCTTTATAACCTCAAAATATTTAATACGCATTTTACTTGAAAATTAGATGAATAAAATGAACTAAAATTTCTGGATTTTGTTCGTGCCATAATTCTGCATTGATTGTGCTACCAATTTATTAATTTTCATTCACTTATCCCAGAAATAAATGATTTTGAAATTTTCTAGTGGGAGCCGAATTATTGTAACAAACTCGCATGTGTGAATTTAACGCCATAAAAAATGTTTCTACTAAAACCAAATGAGTCTTCACGTGCTAAAAGTCCAAACCAATCATCTTCAACACTCTGAACTTTAAACAGTGTGTATTTTATACATTACACTTATACAAAACACGGAGATCTATATTAAAACCGAGTAAAGAAAATAAATATTCGACTAAAGACTATATTTTACGACGATAGAAACGCCCCGCTTGTTATTTTAAGGAGTATCATCGTCCTCCGAAGACTCAGAGAAACTAGAACACTCACATCATGTGATTCTTTCGTAATGTCAACTAAATTTCCGGGCAAGAAATTTTCCCTCATTCGCATAGGCAAACAATCTGTTAACACGGATTCATGTGAAAATTTGCGGAGCTCTGTCAGAAAGATGGAAGTTTCCATCGAGTGATGGAAGACTTAAACCTACACGAAAAAGGTGAAATTAGCGCAAGTTGCGATACCAAGTTATACACTGTTTTCTATTACACGAAACGTGTACACATGCGTTAAAAAAAAGAAAAAGGCGATACCGATAAGAACGTAAACTACGACAGCGACGAATACGTTCTGAACTTAATTTTATTTAGTGTGCAGTTAAAAGTTCGAGCGTTGCTTTTAATTTCTCGGGTGGACGCACCTAGCTCACTCGGCAGGCTCATTATTTCAGAGGCGAATATTCATTAGGCGACCTTTTAGCAACGACTTTGTAAAGCACACTCGTATATTTTTATTTGACTCTTTTTGACTCTCTTTCTCTTTTTTTCTCTCTCTCTCTGTCTCTCTCTCTCTCTCGAATACGTGCTCCGAGATTAAACGTTAGAAGAGAAAAAAAGAAAAAAGAAAATGGATAAACCAAGTATGAATGGTGGGAAAGCTCAAAACCAGCTGGTTGCAAATTAGCGCCCGAGATTCTTGGCAAATGACTTCCCACTTCTTCACATTCATCCGGGATGCATTCGTCCCAATGCTCTGGAAATTGTCTCATTTATTCGTGATAATAAAAAGAGGAAAAACGCATTAATAAAGTCTTACGAAAAATCGTGTGTCTCGTTCGCGAATTTTTCGTCAATTTTTTCTTTTCAACATCAAATCTTCATATTTGATTGGCTATTTTTTTAAAAATAGAATGTTGACTTCAATTTCATGTTTGGCGATTTAAAAAACCTTTTTGTACCGAAATTTACAGGAATTCGATGAGCTTCTAAAATTTCAAAATTTTTAATCCCCCATATTGAATTTAAAAATGTTGACTTCAAATTCGTATTCAGCGATTCGAAAAAAAATCCTTTCCTACCTAAATTCGTTGACACTTTATTTTTTCCAATCTTTTGGTTCCACTATATTGGACTCGCCATCTTTTTTTTTTTACTTACGAATGGTAGAACAGCTCAAAGCCAGTATATTACAAATTAGCCCCCGAGATTCTTGTTAAACGACTCTCCACTTCTTCACGAGATGCATTCGTCCCAAAGCCCCAGAATTTGTCTCATTTATTCGCGACAATAAAAAGAGACGTATTTTAATAAACCCTGACGAGAAATCCTCTCCCTCGCGAATCTCTTGTTTTACTTTTCCTTTATAGATAATATATTTTTTACCGGACATCACCAAGAAACCGGCTGAGCTGAATTGCTCGGGAATGTCGCGTCAACGCTGGCTTGGATTACGTTCCTGAGAAGCACCAGAGAGGAATCTCTGGATGTCATGTAGAAGCATGCCACTGTGAGTCGACAGGGTCTGGATGCTGCAGCTCCTGATGTTCCTGAAGTTCACGAGGAATAACAAATTCGCCTCGAGGAAATTGCATACCTCGAGTCAAGTCTGATGAATGTAACACGATGAGTGTGTTTACCTCACAGGGTTATTCACCGAATTCCTGATTCAATTTTGTTAATCAAAATTTCACTTAGGATTTTCATGCAGGCAATTTAGGAAAAAAGAATCCTCTCATACGTAAACCCAAAGTAAAACCCGTTGAGATTTGAAAATTTTCAGAATTTTCAATCCACCATATTGAATCCGACATGTCGAAATTGTTATTTTTGACTTTTTAATTCCCGTTTAGCGACCCCACAAAGATACATAAAAATTTATATACGACCCAAAAAAAAACATCAGTTTCTCAAAGGTTCCAAATAATTATCCAACTTTCACGAATGTCAAAATAAATTCATATATTCCCGACATACAAAAAGAAAAACGCCTGTATGTATATACATACATTTTTATTCGGGGAATGAGGTCACGAGCGCCGAAAAAGCATCTGGTGTCCAACTATATAGAATATAGTTGATCTGGTTCGGAAACACCAAGTGCAAATATTTTCGAAACGATCGGAAACAATACCAGAAGTTAATATCCGAATCGTATATATGTTAGTAAATTTATATATTTTTCATTAAATATATAAATATATTTATATATATATATTTAAAATTTTTTTTTTGCTTATAGTACCAAAGGTGTACCTGACATTCCAGTGTCCTCGTGTGCACATCGTTTTTCACTAGTATTCAACGCCAATATTCATATATATATATATATATATACACGCTTCTATATCGAGAACTCTTAGCCGGAAGCAATTTATCCGAGGGCGAGCTCTGGAATATATCCGTGTACAGCGGACTATCTCGCGTGCTTCGTCGATAAATTTCCTGCTCTCTCAATCCACATCCTTCAGGGTACGCTTCGATAATAAGTCATTTGCTTTGAAAACAATAGGTCTCGTTATTTTCCAGCTAAGGGACATATATATATATATATTTTTTTTTTGTTCGAAAGTTGCCAAGAAAGTTGGTTGAAATATTTTTCCAGTTGTGATGTCATTATTGTCTCAACAAAAAATAGCGATGACTACTTTTGTAGTCATTGCTTATGTCATTGATCCTATAAAAATTCTGATTTTTCGCTTCCATGTTATTATGTATTCGTTTTTAAATTTTCGGTAAATATTTTTTATATTGATGACGTCCATTTCAGAACTCAGTTGTTGGTCATTTTTGGCGCATTTATTTGATTGGCTGACTCACAGTACGAGCCAGAGTCAGTACCAATCAAATTACAGTATTGACGACGCTGAATTCGCTGAAAGAGGTGATGAAATGAAAATGTCGAAATTCGCATGGTTGACCATTTCATATGATCTTAAAAAATCAATCTCCCCGTTCTGTCTCGCCCATGGACAGTTCCTAAAGTGGATTCTGACAGGAATAAAACTGCGTTACAAGTGTCGGGAAAAATTCAAGCCGAGTGAGAATAATTAAAACCTATAAAAAAAAACTGTACATATCATTGCTTGATACATGAATATTCATAATTCCTCTTTTTCGACCAAATGAGGGGAAATGTGCACGATCCAACATCTGAACTATTTTTCATTATATCCGAAGGAAACGTATGGACGTAAATGAATGCAGGCTCTGAAGGCCGAGATGCAAATGGAAGACGAGCGTAGAAGTAGTAAACGCGAGGGAAAGATACAGAAAGAGGAAAGGCAAAGTATCGTGTGCTTTTGCCTTTGATGGCCAGGTCGAGCTTTTCCAGACAGCAGTCTGTGGCACGCGCCGAGACCGAACATCAAAAGCTTACCACTGCAACATCAGCAGATGCAACCTGCGCTCACGGCCACCACCGAGTAGTGAGATGATTATAAACAAAACAAAAAAAAAAAAAAATGAAGAGAAAAACTACCAGGAGACTGTTCGTATTTCTGTACAAAGCGAGTAACCGGCAGCGTCTGGAAAATACTTGGGAGGCGGTTTTGGAGAGTACATTATAGCGCATCCGTTGCTTCTGTGTATTCAGACAGAGGGTCCGAGGCTGAAAAAGACGTGATGATTCTCTGTAAACTCGAGAACTGGATGTTTAATTAAGAAGAGGAAAATTGCACGTCGAGTTTGTAAAAGAAAACACAAGGAGCAGTAGATGGTATAGAAGAAAAAAATGCAACGTTGTTCTATGATCAATTGAATGGAAAGATAAAAATAATGTGTCCAAATTCGAGATACCACATTTCGGGGCATTTAAAGCGATTGCAATACTAACATTGAATGGGGAAAACGTATAAGAGAAGGCTTCAAAGCAGAACGTTACAAATTACTTCCTCAATATTTTGTATCTTTGACGCTTTGAGCTTTTTTTTTTTACAAAGCTTCCACTATGGTGAAGATTGTAGATCAAATTATGGCAGAAAATTGAATATATTAAATTTAACATTACGATGACTAAAACAGCCGGTAATAAAAATTTGTAAATATTGTTGACACTGAGAACAATTTTTAGTTATGATTACCAATTATTGTTTAGGACTATCGAAATCTTGATAAATCCTACCAATAGTTTGGTAAATAAATTTAAATTTAAATAAATTTCTAATTTAGTGATTGCTTCTCGTAATTCTCCATTCGTCTTTTGACTGATTGCCGAGTTGCTTTTGTAAATATAAAGAAAACGTGCTGTCGGAAGATAATGAAGAATTTTTTTTTTTTTTTGCAAAAAGTCTGGAGATGTACGTGGACAGGATATAAACGATATTTCACTTGAAACGCTGAAAGGTAACGTGGCGAAACGTTATTTATTTCTGGCTAACAATCCCATTTACCGAGTTCAATTCCCCATCCCCATTGTGCAACACATTTTCCTCTTTTCTCGTTTTCGTCCCTGGCTTTCACTGTCCGTTTGCCGCCCGATGTACCCTAGTAGTTCTTCTATGTCTACGAACCGTCCATGTAACCGAAGAACAACGAGGGCCCACAGACACCAAGCGTTAATACCCGGGAATATTGGTGTGCCAGAGAGAGAGAGAGAGAGAGAGAGAGTACCCGCGCGTTTCTCGAATATTACGTGGATTCTCGGAAGCAAATACACGTGCATGTGAACACGTTCGCATTCTCGCGCTTCCACGATAGGAATTGTAGGTGTGTGTGTGTGTGTGTGTGTACATAGAGTACGCGAGTGGACCGCGAATCGCGAAACTAGCAATTTCGGTGGATTTGAGGTTTCGAGTATGATTGAAGATAGAGATAGGTTGGTGGTATCAGAAGGAGGCTCTCACCGACGAGTGACCCGATTCACAATCATACGTGTCACGTTACCTCGGATACTGAAAGCTTTAAATGCCTGCCCGGAACACGAGACGGCTACCAACAATGGAATTTTCCCCGATTAAACGAATAAGAAATATCGTATTGAAAAAAGCGTGCCTTCGATCAAACAGATACGTGACATTCTGTAAGACCTATCATGAAGTAATTGCATTGTGCTGAGAAAATGTTTGGAAGCTATTGTTTCGTTTCAAACTGTGAGCTAACATATTTGACGTTTCAATGGAAACGTAATTAAATTCGCGAAATGTGGCATTGATGTAATATTTGTAATTGGGAGAGTGCGTATTTCGGTCAGCTGTTGTTCACAATAACACTGTATGCAGTCGCGTTGTGCACAATAACGCTATGTACAGTCGCTTTGTGCACAATAATACTGTGTAAAGCTGCTCTGTGCACAATAACAGTGTGCAAAGTCGTACAGTGTACTATAACACGATGTAGAGTTGCGCTGTGCACCATAACAATGTGTGGAGTTGCGCTGTGCACCATAACACTGTGTAGAGTTGCGCTGTGCACCATAACACTGTGTAGAGTTGCGCTGTGCACCATAACACTGTGTAGAGTTGCACTGTGCAGAACAACACTGTGTAGAGTTGCGCTGTGCAGAACAACACAGTGTAGAGTTGCACATAGTGCACAGTAATACTGTGTATAGTCGCGTAGTGCACAATAGCGCTATACACAATTGCGTTGTGCACAATAACAGTGTGTACAGTAGCATTGTGCACTACAACAGTGTGTAGCTTTTGTGCACGTCATTTTTATGAAGTATATCTTTAGTCTTTTTTTTTTTTACTCCCTCCTATCGTTTTAAGTCAATTTGTAACTGAACCTATTTTTCTTCGCAATCACTCGCTGTATCGTATCGACTGACTGTAAATGATAAGTCAAAGGGTTTCCAATGAACCTATTTGTACATTGTAAAGCGCAGATACCCGCAATTACGTTCACTGCAATGCCAACGTTTGGTCTCGATAACAAATCTCTGAACTGTGAATCATTTTCTCACACTACTCTCGATTATCCGGACGTTTGAACTCTATTCTGAAGCCCGAGGTACACGTTTCAGCACAAACCCAAAGTTGTAAGCGTTCGATGAAACACACCGATGCTGCTGACATATACAACGGATGATCTAATTTCGTCACTCATCGCCCGGAAACAAGCCTCTGTTTTGTATTACACGAAAATCCATTACATCGCTCTGTAGATTGGTGTTTATCTATCAATCAAAACATGTTCAGTCAAATAAATTAAATAGCCGTAAGTAATTACACAAAATAATTGCTCATAGCTTTGTAGTTCACCAGAGTTTCAGTGTTTAATAATAATAGAACTTTGAGTTACGTGTTCTTTTTAATCCCACCACAAAATAGTGTACAACGTATCTCGATACAGAAATAAAAAAAAAAAAATTCAATCACCGAGTATGTAAGAATATCGCGACACTGTGACGAGATTGGGTTTTCTATTCCAGGGTTATGTGTGCTTTTAATATATCAAGCGGGTAAATGTTGAGAATAAGAGAACGTGTAGGTGCTCCATTGTATAATACCTGAGACGACATATTATATACGTACGTGCGCTGTTCACAATCCTGGTATTGGTTAGACTAGTGGGATATAAAAGTGTACCATACTACTCGCGGATTATGTATACTGTTCGACGTACGCTTGAGCTCAGCGCAATTCCCTTTGGAACGTGTACATGGCGCAGAGCTGATAGAATATTTATGACGCACTTGAGAGAGCGCACTATTTGTTAACGGGACCTGAACGTAAATTACACGTCCTCGTGGATTCCGTCGAGACGACTCTGCTTAGAAATATAGAGTACGTAACGCTATTTTGTAAGTCATCCCTTTGCGGTACTGCTCCGATCCTGATTAACCAATTTTTGTTTTTCCAACCACGTATCATGTACTACAGTACTTCAAAGAAATCTGTAGTGATGCATCGGATATGGTTGGAAAAAAAATAATACTTGGCTGGATTTGAGATCGATGGAGAATTATTAAAATTCGAAAAATTCAGACATTTGGCAGTATTGGTTTTTCGAAATACGTCAACATGTTCATGGCGAAATTACTGGAAGCTTTTCGGTTGGATGATTCTCACCAACGACGTCACAGTTGGAACGTGTAAAGCACTTTCGAGCCAAGAACTTCGTCGCAGAAATGACGAGCTTTGAGAGCGTGGGTATCAACGTCGTCTCTATCGCGGACCGGGAGACTCTTTTTGCCACCGCACTATACCGGCTACACTTCACTTGTTGCTCTTTCTTGGAAATCACAGGAGATCCGATCATGCGACGAAACGAGCTAGCAGTGGGCGAGCATTTTGCAACACTACGTTTCGTCAGATCGTAAAGTTCCATATCCGCTCGCATAAAAATGTGACAGTCCAACGATTGACGCTTTGAAATTGAAATTGAATGTTTTGCGCGGAATATTGTGAAGCTTCGACGTACTTTCGTCGAAGGTTGAAGTGGAATATTAGCTAAAAATATTCGAGCTATTGTTGTATTTACTTTGGAGATATGGTGACGTTCGATAGATTGGGATTAAGATTGAAGGTGACAACAAATTGACTTGGATGAGTCTTGAGAATTTTTCTATAAACAGTATATTCCCGACCAAAGCAAATCTTCTCGCACTCTGACAGAGTTATGATCCAATTCAATTTTATGTACAATCTAAAAGCTGCAATAAATTTTTAGCTGTCATACTTGATTCAAGTGTCTACTGTAAAAAATAAATGTAGAAATTCAAACATTTTTTATGTACATTCTGAAAATCTAAAGCAAACAAAAAAATGAATCCATTCTCTGCGACGAAGTTAAATAGTATTTAATCAAAAGTAATATTAAAACAGATCGACGTGATATTAATTAAATTTAATGTAAGGGAAATTAAATAAACTTCATATCTTTCACACGAAGCTCGATAGAATTTTCTTACAGTGTATGACATCATATGGACATCAACAGGATTTACAAAAAATTGAATAATTAATGGATTACTTCATAATAAAAAATGTAAAAATGAGTGAAATCTACTATCACTTTACCTACCAGTTTATTCTCACATTTTTGCTGTTACGACCAAAAGTATATTAAAAAATTCAACCACCGGGATAATTATGCCAAGCAAACTTTACTCCCTCATTATTATTTCGATTTTCCAATTCGCAGTGCGACGAGAATGTATTTCACCAACATCATTATAAGTAACAAAATAATTCGTACTTTTAATTATTCATAACTATAGTCGTTGTAAGCAAATGTATTATTCATTGTGTTTCAGGGGACCATTCAGCGTGGTACGAAAATGCATTCACCGACAGACCGGCCAGACGTTTGCCGTAAAAATCGTCGACGTAGCAAAGTTCACCTCGAGTCCAGGACTCAGCACAGCCGGTGAGTATTTTCCCGTCACAACCCACAACCCCCCCAACCCCCAACCCACCATTAATTTTCCCTGGGTGCGAGAAACCCGTTGGAAATAAACCTGGAACACACACCGGTGCTACTATCGTGATATCTTCTGTCTACGGACTTTCACGTACATATCTCTAGCTACCCATGTATGTATACGCACTTGAACGTGCAATAATATGTGTTCTCTAGTAGACTCAGTTTGCCCCCTCGTGACTATTGTCAACATTGAATGGGACACGGCGCCATTGTCGATTCAAACATTTTTGGGCGACTCCGGAGTTCTGATTTACTCTCACTCTACACTCACACTCACACTCACACTCACATACACAGAAACCCGAGTGACTGAGAATGCGTTGTGCGACATCGAGCTACGCCTACTTGCCTGGATAATTTGCTGTATTGAAGACAATAAGCTTCACCCCCTTCTCTTTCCCCGCTGAAACCACAAATTGTCCTCGACGATGGAAATTCCGGTATTTGTGATCACGAGTACCAATCGAGTATTGTGCATTTCACTGCTTTCGTGTAATTGCCTGTATTTTCGTATTTTCAAAAGACGCTGTACAGCGAAATTTGAAAAATGAAAGTGAAGTCAAGGGAGAGAAGCATTACAGTGGAATACCGAGCTTTTGTTAGAACAATGATCATCAATCATTCCATGAAATAATTACCGGCAATTAAAACTCGTACTTTACGATTTGGTTGGAATTTTGTGAGTTGTTAACTGTCATATCGCAGATATTATGTCAGTTTTTGGAAAATAAATTCCCCCAGAAAAGTGTTAGGTTCTTTAGGTTCCTTTTTCCGAACGACTTTTTTTTCAAGGTGTTTTCTTTCTGAAGTACTTTCTTTCCGAAGGACTTTTTTCCCTGGGATTATTTTCCTTGGTACGTTTTTTTTACCAAGTACTTTCATTTTTATCCGGGATTCATATTGCACGATAGATCTGTCTCATCACTCACTCGGACGACATGGAACGAAAGCGCGAGCCCCGCGAGAAGCACCCTGGAAAAATCTTCAGTGTTGCGCGTCTTGTAGTAGCACCTTCGGGCAACATTTTCAACGTATACCCAGTATACGTCAGGTGTCAGATGGGTAACGAGGTCAACGACGTTACTCCTCGTCGTCCCGTCGTTGTTGGCTGCTGCCTGAAATTCAAGGAGCTGAACTCGTCTTCGTATATATACACACTGGCTCCATTTCCTTCTCGTAATGTTACGCCAAGGGACAATATATCTTCTATGTGGTGAAGTCATTGTACAATATACTGTCTCTACATTGGAGTAACCACACAATTCCAATTTTTCTTCTATTAGAAATTCCCTAATAAAACTTTGGCTCCAAAATATATGACACAATAGAAAGCAAGCTTCTAATGTTTGTATGTTTTTTTTTAAATTATGACCTCTTTTTTTGACATGATGTGAACGTTGTGGCTGAACAAATTATTTATTCAAGGAAAACTACCTACTTAGGGTTTTTTTTATTTTCTGAACAAATTTTCGTCCTGAGATCTAAAAAATCAACATATCCTAACTATTTTTTTTTTTTTTTTCTTTTTGTTTTTCGAAGCTGTAATTTAGTAGATATGGCATAAAACAAAGTTTAATTCTGAATTTGCAGAGATTTTTTGTTTCACTCCCGTTGACACCTATTTGCAGTATATAAAGATATCCACATTTCTATCTACAATAGCACTTGAGTTTTTATCGCTGTCGTTACTCTTTTTTTTTATCGGGATGCTGGTAGGCGTAAACGATTCGGTGTCAGACGAGAGAGAGCATGAACGTTTGTGTCGCGGTTTAAAGCGGGCGATCAATTTTTATCGCAACATATAACGCTATGTTTCGCTGACGCTAGTGACACTAGTGGTGTGTCTCGTTCTCTATGTCATTCACGAAAACGA
Source organism: Perithous albicinctus (assembly GCA_964016905.1). Taxonomy (NCBI): domain Eukaryota; kingdom Metazoa; phylum Arthropoda; class Insecta; order Hymenoptera; family Ichneumonidae; genus Perithous; species Perithous albicinctus. The sequence continues at coordinate 23,475,443 of OZ024692.1, forward strand.
GTCGCCGGTGTTTGCGCCATGCACAAACACCGGCATACTTTACTTTATGTTGCAGATTTGAAACGCGAGGCAACGATATGTCACATGCTGAAGCATCCGCACATTGTCGAGCTTCTCGAGACCTACAGTTCCGAGGGCATGCTCTACATGGTCTTCGAGTAGTGAGTATATATTTATATATATACATATATATATATATATATATTTCGATATCGTGAGACAAGGGTGTCTCGGAGGTATTTTCATATCATACACGAGACGACACCAGCCTATCGAGGTGAAAAAAAATTATTGTATAATTTTTTGAAGTCACGTGAAAAAAAAAAAAGTATTATATAATTTATTGAAATCACGTGAATAAAAAATTATTGTATAATTTTTTTTCAAGTCGAAATTGAATAATATTATATCACATTTATCTTTCAGCATGGACGGATCAGATTTGTGCTTCGAAGTCGTAAGACGAGCGACTGCAGGATTTGTCTACAGCGAAGCAGTAGCCAGGTGAGAATTCGATTTTTTTTACGTTTTTAAAATCCTCCAAATTATGGGAAATGCCGTGAAAAGTGGTCTCGAAAAAAATGTCCGGTGCTTTTTTTTCTGACCTGAACAATTTAGCAGAGATTTCATATGATCAGCAAGATTGATTTTTTTTTCTCAGATTTTTAAATTAAATATTTCAGAAAATGCTTTTTTGACAATGTATCTCTAAAACTGTACTATAATTTTGGAATTATAGTATAATTTTTTGGAACGAATTTAAGTGAAATGGTATCACATTTAATTTCTTTTTTACTAAAATGATAAGATATTATAAAAAAAATAATAATAATAAATTATTTATGAAACAAATACAGTAAATTCACAACCATCGTTATTCTTACAATTTTGATATTAACGAAGAAAAGATATTTCACCTAACTGCCCATCTTTCATGGATTTTCTATTATGAGATAAAGTGCAAATTTTGCTCCCTGTCCATTTTGCTCTCCTTAATGGACCAAAAAACAAAAAATGTAAATCCCTCTAAAAACTTGGCACGAAAGTGAATTCCACAAGAAGGAGATTTACGTGATTCTCGTATTCGGTATAAAAGTGCTTTTCTCGCTTGGACGTCTTGCACAACGATATATAGTGCTCAAAAGAATGAAATCGAAGTTTGTACACGTACTGCACGCGCGCTTGCACTAAGAATTGTAAGCTCAACTGGGAGCTCTAGCACTATCTCACATCAGGGTACCCTTTTGCCGCCGCGTACCTTGATAAGAAGAAGAAGAAGGAGAAAAAAAAAAAAAAAAAAAAAAAAAGTCGTGGTCCAACGACGAATAGGCATTCTCAGTGGACGAGAGAAATGAGGTTTACGGAAGTTTGTTACCGGACCACGACACGAGAGGGGGTGGTTTGAACCCTCAAGGGGTGGACCATAACCTGGCGGTGGTATCCTGGCAAAGACAGATGCTCTCGGCATATGAGCACCCAAACACTCGGCGCTTGTAGCTTCGAAACTAAGCTCGAACGGGGCCCTCTCGTCGGATCCGCAAGGATTACCCGATGATTTATCGAGTTATTTAAACGTGCTCGACCACATATATATATAATATACTGTGCAGCACTTTCGCATATTCCTCTTTGATTCTCTGCGCGTGGTGTTGAATTTCATCGTAAAATTCAACGTTTAAAAAAATAAAAATAAAAATTTCATTCTTTCCGCTGCTAATCCATTTATTGTATTCTGCATTTCTGTTGAATTCTTTATGATTAATTAGCTTTTTCTTTTTAGCCAGCTTTGGGTATTTTTATTAAAATATGAGACATCAGTTATGAGGCATTGTTTATCAAATTTGTTGCTTTGCTTCTTTATGGAGAAAACTTTCTTTTTTGAAATAAAAAAGGCTTTCGACATTTTCATGACACTGAGAATGGTCCAAAACGTTGGACAAGATTGATAAATAAGCTTCCTCATAGACGAAGATTTTTTTGGGAAAAATCAAAATTAGTGAGGAAGGAATATGCGAAGTTCTACTTTGCAACTTTTTTTTTCTGTTGCTCATTTAATAAATTATGATTTACAAGCAACGTCAGCAGTATTTCAATATTTTTGACAATGATAATTTTCAGATTTTCAGCTTTCGAAAAATATCCGTCAATCTGTCGTTAAATAACTGAAGACTTTTTCGTTTTTTCTTTTTTCTCACAGCCATTATATGAGACAGATCTTGGAGGCTCTTCGTTACTGTCACGAGAACGACATAATACATCGGGATCTCAAGCCGCAGTGCGCACTACTCGCCGGAAAGGAGAATTCCGCACCGGTGAAGCTTCGCGGCTTCGGTGTTGCTGTGCAACTTCCTTCCTCTCAGGCAAATGGAGTTGGTACGTTACTTATCACTTTACAACATCGTACATGTTTATCACACATATAGTTTACATCTACCGTGCATTTGTAGTTTTGCTACATAGCTTCGGATTTAAAGCCACGTGTCTGATATTTGCAAATATTCAGAAACAGATAGACGCTTTATTTTCAGATATTAGAGTTTTACAATATTGTATGCCACCATAATTCTTCAGTTAAATATAAACCGGATGTACAAAAAAAAATATTTTCCCAGTCGGAAAAGAAAAATAAAAAAAATACATTTAATACAATGTTAGTTGTAAAAGCAGTAGAGTATCTGAGTAGAAAATATTTCGTATATCAATCGAAATGATAATCCTAGAAAAAATAAAAATGAAAACCACTGAGTTCCGATGGCAATAAGAGAGTAAAGAAAATACGAATCACTGAAGGGGATATAAAGAGGAAATATTGGCTGGGTGACCTGTGCAGTTCGCGCATTCGCATTCATTGCGTCACAGTTGCTGCTCGGATTTCAGCGGATTTTCTATGTCTTTTGGCTTCGGGTTAAACAACCGCGAGAAATCCTGTATTCTCAAACTTCGATGTCTCTATGCTTTTTCTTTTCGAACTCATTTTCTGTATGCGACATTCTCGTTGAATTTTTCGTGCTTCGATAATCATGGATATTTATTTTTCAAAAGTATTCCAAAATAGGGAAGACACTTTTTTTCCTTTTTAATTAAATTTTGACAGAATGATCGTTGTAAGAAATAAAAAAAATCATTTTTCGTGGCTTTTAAAAAAAAATGCAACGAAATTTTGGAAGGACATAAATTTTTTTTTTTTTGTATACATCATATTATTAATTAACACTGAACCAATTTCAACTCAATTTTTTTAAAGGATTATTTATTTCCAAAATATCGACGATTTAAAAAAAATATAGACTGACCGAAAAAATGTAATTTTTTTGAAAAAGTCGTTTAAAAAAAAAACGTGACTTCGCATTGTCACAATAAATTTCAAAAATAAATTATCAATATTATAAAAGTAGACCAGGGTTAGATAATAAAAATTTCAGGAAGAATGCTTCTTATACTCTGAGACGCTGGTAATTCTGCGATCATTCATAGTTTCATAAAAACCAACAATTTAAAAAATTTCGGTTCGCCACATTGAATCCGCCATTGAGAATTTAAACATTTGACATATTTGCATAAAACGCCCTCAAAACATGATAGAAATTTATTTTTCTGAGAATTCAGTAATATTTCCAAATTTCGATGCACCATAATGGATCCGCCATTTAGATTTAGATTCAGCGACCTTAAATACCATAGAATATCAAATTTCATAAAAATCCAAAGTTTTGTAAGTTTCAGTCCGCCATATTGGGTCCGTCATTTTGAATTTCGAAATTCTGATATAATTTTTTAATTCAGCGATCCGAAATATTATAGAATACAAAGTTGCATAATAATCGAATCTTTAAAAAAATACCATATTTGGATTGAACGCCCTGAAAACTTCGGATCAATCGATTTTTATAAGAAATCAAAATATAATTTTTCGAAATCTCGATTAGATCACCTTCGTTATATTACGTTACGAAGAAATTAAAATTAATTTATCAAACGAGATTAATTGTATAAATTTCATAAACGAAACTTTCAATGAACGTTGAATTTCTATCAAATAAATTGAAAGACCTAACCCCGAGAGACAGCGCATTATAATTGTACAATTGTTTTCCGTCTCTTTCACTGCGATTTTCTCTATTCATTCATCTCGTTGCGACTCCGTCGCGCTCATGTATAGCATTATATATTTTATGTACGGAATATGAGAAAAAAAAAAAAAAAAAAAAAAGAAAAAAAAAGTTTCGAAGTTGGGTTAGGTTGAGGCATATAGCCGATTTATTATTTAACCGGGCAACGTTTACAAACGTTGTGAAACGCCATGAGAATCTTTTGTAGATTGGTGCGCGGGTTGGCTTCAAGAATGAATACCAGTGGGGTGAAAGCTCCGAGGCAAAAGCAGAGGGCTTGAAAGTCTCTCCGCGCGCCTTAAATCATTCAACGAAAACCCCCGGCGAACAAGTTACTTCTTAAGGGCACGAAGAATATTACTGGGCCGTAGGCTCGTCGGTAGACTACGTTGACAAAGCTCATTAACGCGAGGTTTACCCGGTACCATACCTTTCCGCTTGTCCTCTGTGCACACGACTGAAAAAAAAAAAAAAAAAAAAAAAAAAAAGTGAATCACGACGCCTATATACGGGAACGTCACGCATAATAAGAAAGCAGTACGAAAAGAGGGTAAGCACCGCGGCTTTCTCTCGGTCGTTGTCGTAATTGACTCACGGTCAGGGCTACGCGATAAAGATAATTAGATTTTTTTTTTCGTGCCCTTTATTCTTACTCTGTAAGAAGTAGCGTTGACCAGTATCGTTTTATCGAATTTTCGTTTTTTCTTCATTTTTCTTCAATTTTCTACCGCAAAATGAGCTTCAAAATCTTTGACACTGGATCGAAACAATTAAAATCGCGAACATATTCATTTTTTTTTTCTGTAGGCATCTTCTTGATCGCAATATTGCAAAATTGGAAGCAGCTTTTTTTTCGTAATTACTTTTTAAGAATTACATTAATTCTTTTATACTATTGCAATAAATTTACATGGACTTTGATTTACTTCTTGAAATTGTGTATAACAAAAAGAAAAATTAATTTTTGGTTTTGCTCAATTTTATCTATGAAATATCTTTTTTTTTCAGTGTATTCTTAGACATCTTAAGATCCTAAAATATTTGGTTTTTATGATTGAGAAATTTATTTTGACACTGACAAAAACATCCATTCGTCAATTTATACACTTTAAATAAAATTTTCCGGTTGACAAGAGGACAAAAAATACACATTAAAGAATCTTAATTTTTAGTTATCTGGCTACCTTAATATCACTTCCATATAAAGACCGGAATGCTCGAGATTTAACTCCGGATACTGGCAAACGTACCCGAGAGATAAAAAACAAATTTCACCTATGGTCAGGCTTGAATCGTTTACAACCGCACAATTCAATTCGAGTGAAATCGCGATATCGTCACCGACATCGACATATCGGAGATCGTTGAAATGGAAACTGTCGAGAGGCGAGTTTCCACAGAGCGACAAGGCCTAGTACTAGAAATGCGGGCAAACTATCGACTATTTTCATATTGAGACCGATAGACGTTATACTGAAAACCGCTGTTATTAATATGTATATCGTTTAAGGATGTCAGAACACGCCTCGCATTGCGTTCAATTGTATTATTATTATTATTATTATCGGCTTTTAATTTCATTTATTGGCTCGTGAAATCTGTCTGGGCTTTGTCAGAAAAAAGAAAAAAACATTTAATTGGCGAAAATTGTTATATTATCGCTGTATTTTGTACTATTTCGAATTCTCGGTGTTGTACGTGTTCGCGAGAATGCTAAAGCTTTCCACGGTATTTAAAATGTAAATTAACTATTTATCCGCCTACATAATTATAAAGTACAAATTCAAGGGATCCATTACAGACACTCACAGACACTCAAACGAACACCCGCACAGTTACTAACACTGACACTCGAACAGACATTAATACGGACACCCACACGAACACTCACAAATACTCACACAAACACCCGCAGAGTTACTACACTGACACTCACACAGACACTCACAAATACTCAAACAAACACCCGCACAGTTACTAACACTGACACTCGAACAGACATTAATACGGACACCCACACAAACACTCACAAATACTCACACAAACACCTGCAGAGTTACTACACTGACACTCACACAGACACTCACAAATACTAACAATGACACTCGCACAGACACTCATACAGACACCCAAACAAACTGGGCCTTAGAATAATCCAGGCCTGTAAGAGGAGATATTTATTACGGGACTTTGAATAGTCTGGGCATGTAGGAGGGAGTATTACGGGACTTAGAATAAAAAATGTAATAAACAATAGAATTCGTATCGAAGTATTAAAAAAAAAACAAAACAAAACAAAGCGTTCAAGTGCGTTGCAGATTAATAACCTGCAATTTGGTTTCAATGAATGCAGAGTGTTACGCGACCGAGTATCGGCAGTGTCTGAGCCCAAAGGGGCAGCTCTACTTGAAGGCCGACAGCGAGGGTAAGCCTGACCTCTAAAGTTTATTCACCAATTCCGCAGGACCCATGTGTATCACCAAACCAACACACACTACACACACGTACTAGTGCGATTGTGTCGAAAAAAAAATATATATATATAATTTTTTTTTTTTTTTCGAAAAGTAATAAATATATTAATTTTTTTTTCGATACAATCACACTTCACTGCCACAGCCGATAAATCTCAATACATGTGTCCTACTTCATTACACTATTATTATCATTGTCCTAAAATAATTATTTATTTAGAAGCTGTCACCGCTTGCCTGCTTGCTTTACGCGTTTATCGCAATTTTTATTCAATCACAATCACTATAGATGGATATTATTAATAGTCACAACGAATTTAACATTGATAACCATGAATTGATAACATTAATTCGCGGGATTAAAAAAATTAGTTAAAACAAATATAGCAATTCAAAGATGCTGTCATCGTCAAACAAAAATATTTCTTCAATTTCTTGCGCGAGAGCAAAAAGAAGGTAATGGATTTTTAATTTTGAAAAAAAAAAACAAATAAAAAATCGGAAATTGTTGAAATGCGTCTCGTCATTTTTACTTTTAAGGAAGCTTCATTCCTGTTAGGTGTTACAATTTAAAAAAAAAACGGTACATAGACATTTTTCCCCAACATTTTTTCATTCGAAATTTTGAGTAGCAATTAAAACACATCGCTTTCAGAAAAAAAAAAAACATAAAAGTAAAAAAGTAAAAGTGAGTAACCTGAAGTATTCTCACAATACCAACGATTTTAAATTGTTCTTGATCACTTTTAACACATGCCTAAACCCTGTAAATAAAATAATCGATGTTAATTTAATTAAAAATCTCTATAAAATACACCTTTTTGATATTCCATTTTTCGCTGTTTTATCACACTCTCGAAGTATCCCTCACAACTTGTTAATGTCTCGATGTACATCTCTGTTATTTCCTATTCGATGTCCATTTTACGTCACTAAAGATAAAATATTTAAATGTCCCGGGCACCTTCATCACGCCTTGGTCTCAACCAATTCGACGGTCTCGATTACTCTGCGGTTATTTTCTTACTTTATCACCTGGAGACTTTTTTTTTTTTTTTTTTCATTACTTTATTTTCGTGACGACCCTCCTGTGGGTCAAAGCTATTTGTACGAGTTTAGGGTTTCTCTCATTCCTTATTCAAGATCCATAACATTTCGTACTCGGGGTCAAACCTCTGGTAGGTGGAAATGGCGGAACGAGGTGGAGTGTGTATATCACGAAGTATATCTTGTCTCGGGAGCGCCCCACGAGTATCAAGAGGAAGTTTATGGCTTAACGCGAGAGAGGGGTTCCCTCAATCCTGTACATTGTTTATGTATAGATCGAAGGCGTAAACAGGATGTACGTAAAGTACGAAGGTTTTGGCTGTGACGCGAAAGTTCAAGCTTACGATATACGTATTTTACGTGAATTACAACCAATTTGAAATACCAGATGTCAGCGCGTACACAAAATAATTCAAAACCGACATTTAAGGACCCTTGAATAATTGGAAGTACTGCATTAAAGTAGAATTTGCAATGGAGGCGAATTAATCGATTTCTAAGATTTCCATAAAATTCTACACATTTTCAACAGGAAACTGATATTAAAGCCGGTGAAACCTGTTTTCATGGATTCCTGCTTAAAGTTTAAAAAAATATGTATATGATAATTAATCAATGTACAGAAAAATAATTCAATTTAGTTTTATATGAGTCAAGTCTGTAATTTTTTTTTTAGATCTTAATATGTAAGCTCATTTCGTTTGTTAAAAGATGCGCTATGAATTCACCGAAAAATATTTTGAATAATATTAATTGTTTAAAAATTACAAACATTTATTTATTTTTCTTCGTCTCACGTTTAAATCCAAATATCATTACCGAGGTGGATTAATCTGAGCTACGAATCAGTGTCAACGGAGGTTTAAATTTTTCTAGTTTAAAATTATAAAAAAAAAGAACATTCACATATTTGAAATGTGAAATAATTTCACAGAATAAACGAATGTGATTGTCACGGACAGACATACAAACACAAACGCCTCGTCTATTAAAAATATAGGCAAATGATGAAATTTATACTTTTTAAGAAAGAAAAAAAAAATCACGATTTCACAGAGAAACTTGTTGTTCATTCCATCGTTTCGCTTTTGCTTTTTTTTTTTTTTTTTTGTTATCCGATAGGACCGTCGTCCCCGAGCTGCAATTTCCCTTTCGAGGATCTCACCGACGCCGAGGATTCGCTAGCGAGCGACATGGAGGACAACCTGCTCGGTATATCCATACTGCCTGTTCATCTTCTTCCGTATATACGTATTATACGATTGCGAAACAAAAGGGCTTAGCTCCTGGTGGGGTAGAACGGGCTCTGTATTATTACTTTGCCTAAAAGGGAGAGACCGATTATATAAAAAAGGAAAAAAAAAAAAATGAAAATACGTGGGGTGTTTGTGTGTGTGTTTGTGCTGTACTCGGGCAGATGATGGAGCCGCGTTTTTAAGAGTTCACTTCGATGCTTTCAGCATCAACCGTCTGCTCGTAAGATGCTGTATTATACGACTTTCCAATTTTGTGATAGCAACATTTGTAAAATATTTTACGACGGAGTCGTTCGAGGGGAATCGTTTTTTTTTCTTTTTTTTTCGCTTTCCTTCTTTTTATTGATATATTTGATATACGACAAAAATATGTTTCTGTTTGAAAATATCTTACAATCTCTCAAATATCTTACTTTTTTTCAAAGACATTTTCAATCGTTAAAAAAATGAAAAATAAATGTTTAAAAATGTTCTTTTCTTGATGAATGCTTTGATTTAACACAAAAAAATCAGGGGGATTATTGTATTTTAATCATTGAAAAAAAAATCGGGTAAATCAGCTATTTTTCAGCCTGTTACATTGGAATGATCCCTTAAAAGGTTTTCATTGCAAGCAGCTAATTTAATTTCGTTTCACAGCACTTATTTCATTTGCCAATCAATGATCTATAAATATGCTTCAATAATATTATATCCTTTATTTTTTTTTATATTAAATATTAATAATCGTGAATTGTTTGCCATTTTTTTTTCAAATAAATTTTCAATCGATTCCTGAATTAATGAAAATTCACGAACAAGACGTACCTTCACTGGAAAAGCTAAAGTGTTTCAAATAATTCCTAATAATAACAATATAAAATACTAGTGTATTCCACTTGTAGATGCAAATGGCATTCAAGTGTTTGCAATGATTTATGATTATATGAATTAAAGAGCCCTTCTGCCCCCCCCCCCCCCTTTCCCCATATAGTAGAGTGTCACTTATTGACACAACCCTCGTTGAGAGGCTTTCGTGAGCATCGCTACATATGGTATATTTAGTAGTTCTGTCCGTCCCATTTCGGCGTCCAGTCGTTAGTTTATAATTCGCATATATAGATCACCGATTACGATTATTATTACGTGCGTTCAAGGCGATTAAAAAGGCTTTCCACCCAAAAGCTTCCAAATTATTTCGATTCAGTGTACATTCACCAGTGAAATTCACTAGAGTTGTTTCAATGTTTTATTTTTTGCCAAATAAATATTGATAACATTACTGTCGCTCTATTGACTCGATTCTGATAGTAAAAAAAAATGCTTGTTCGAGCTCATGCCAGTAAAAGGTCCTTTTAAAGGATGGTGTAAAAAAAAAAAATAATAATTTGTCAAAATACAGCAGTTAATCTTCGTTAAAATTTGAAATTTCTTCCAGTAACGCAATTTATTTATTTGTTGAAAAGAAATGTTAGAGAATTGCAATTATTGGAGAAGAAATATGCAGGGGTTGCAATTTGTATGGAAATATTTTTTATTCTAATTTGGACCACAAAACATGGTTCCATTTATTTATTTATTTTTTTTTTGGTTCAGTTTATGCCAAGTAAATTATTCGTCGGTGCTATATGATCTCATATATATGTAAATGTGCATGGCTATTAAATTAAAAATTAAAAACAAAAAAAAAAAAGGATGTCGCGATTTTTTTCGCTGACTTCAATCCAGCTCTCCTCGTTACACACAAAAAAATCTTATGTTGCGTCAACAAGAGTATTTGAATTCATCGATTTTTCGTCGTTCGTTCGGGAGGAAAATCTCGCTCTCCCGGCGCATCTCCCTCGATCTCGATGTAGCATCGGGTCGCGCTGACTATTCGGGCGAGCAAATCCCTCCCTCGTTATCCTCGCTCGATTTGAGCCATCGTCATTTTTAATACACTTGTATGAATATTAGAGTGCTTCGGAAATGATCATTTCTTTTTGTTTTTGCTCATCTTTCTGCTTCCACAACTGTAATCTTGACTTCTTTGCCTGAAAAGCGTCGTCATTCAGCTGTAGCTAAATTTTTTAGAGATTAAATCAAACAGGTTTTATTATCACATATTTAATACGTGAAATTTATTTATTTTTTTCTAAAAGAAGGTAACTCAGCTAAAAATGAAGTTATTGAAGTTACTCAAGGCTTATTTTAAAGAAGAAACCTGCAGCTATATGTAAAAAAAAAGAACTTTCACGTAAAGTACCAGGTGCGTACACGAAAACATGTCATAATTTGTTTAAATGCAGCTTTCGTGTCTCGCCTTCAAAACGAGATGTGACTCCAGTATTTTTATTTTCAGAAGAGAAAAATAATTAATTTTGTGTACTTATAATACAGATCGTAATTTAAAAAAACGACGTACTCAATTTTTACAAAAATTTTGGTAAAATAAACATTTTAATTTACACATGTAATTCTAATTTTTTAATAAACATTGGTAAAACTACTTTCTTACGTAAAAAAAAAAATCGTTTAGATGTCAAAAAAGAAACGAGATATTAGATTATATTCAACTGAGTTACAATTTTTTTTTTCTACAGAAAAATAATTAATCTCACGTATCGAATATATAAAAATAAATGTCTCTTGAAGCGATCTCTAAAAATATAGCAGCTGCGGTGCGATTTCCTTTTTCGGCCAAAAGTCGAGGTTCGACGTGTTCGAGTGATACGAAATTTGATAAAAAACTTTTATTTTCGATCCACTCTAATGAGTATTTAAGCCTGCGTCCAACCTTTCTGTAAAATCTGTGTCCGTAGATGGTAGACTAGTCGTCTGTCTTTGTGAGTCTGTCTGCTGCTGCTGTTCTGTCTCACTGGAGTTTAAATGGCCTATCGATATATCGCTATAGGTGTCAATTAGTATTTCATAAACCTCGTGAATTTTTTGATATACCGAAAAGTCTGTCGACGAAGCGTCTTCCGAAGGAATTTGATCGGTAAATCAGTGAAAAAAAAAAAAAAAAATGATATAAAATCCTAAGCCAAAATAAATGATGTTTAGAGGATTCAGTCCTCTGATTCGACTGGCGGAATTTTTTTCAACAAATCAACAATCAATCTGATGAAGCTTATCAATTGAGAAAAAATTATCATTGCCTGTTAGAGTTGAAATAATATTAAAAATTGTGGATTAAATCCACGAAACTTCGAGGGTCAGATCCAAGTCGAATCGGTATGGAATGCCCCATACATATATATACATAAAATCAATGTGTGTGTGTATATCATCAAACTGAAACGTGCGAGGTCAATTGATTGATTTTAGCGCTTAGAGCGTCCCGTTTTGCTTGATTATTATGCTGCTCTGATGCTGCTATTGCCACTGCTGCTGCCCGCATTGCCATTGTTCTTCATTAAGCTCTGCCGCGAGCACTCGCGCCTCTGAATTGCATTCACCATCAGTATACCACTGGCGACTAAAACTACGCGACATTGCCATATATTATGTATTACTATATATATATCTTTGATCGGAACGTGCGTGTTTCAAGAGTATGGCGGTAAACAAGCGAACGAAAAGCACGCATGTATATATAGGAGAGAGATCGAGTGACAGGGTCCAATTGTCCGTAGTCGAAAAAAGAAAAAACACATTTTTCCAAATACCAGTAATAACGACGTTTCGATAGTCCAATTATTTGAGGCTGCACCATAAATTATGGGACAAAACCCTGCAACGCAGTTTTTTTTATGATTCAAAAGAAGAAAATGATCGGTAATAAATCGTCGAGAAATTCGTCGAAATAATTCAGAACTAATTGTAAGCAAGTTGCTCGCAAAGATCGATGTAACTAATGCTTGAAAGGGTTCATTTATTCGAAATGAGATTTTTCGTTCATTTTAATCGATGTAAGAAATATCCATGCGACACTTGGTGGTTTATACGGTTGAAATGGTTCTTCGGAATTTAATGAAATTCTATATCACACTAAATTTCGAAGGATCTTCTCAACCATTTTCACGCCATCACTCCGTACAACATTTTTTCTAGCTTCTGGTCATCGTAAATTGACTATTTTCTCCATTCTTTTTTTTTTGGAAAAATCGGAAAAAAAAGAAATGAAAAATGTTTATTTTCGAGAAACGGGTTTTCAGCATTTTTTTAGATTTAAAAAATGTGTCGTTCGATAGTTTGTTTCAAAATCGTGGATAATTAAATATCTGTCTTTTTTTTGTAAATTCAATTTTAGAGTTAATCATATAAAAAATTGCGGGCCCAATCGAAAGGGTCAAGGTTCAATCCCAGGTCGAAACCAGATTGGAATGCCCCATATGTACCACGTTCAACCAGCTAATACATTTTATCCATATTTTCCTGTAAATACATAAAAAAAGAAAGTGTCAACAAATGCCATTATCTAAGCATCGTATTAATCTTCAAGCATGAATTGAAAATGAACTCGTGTTCATTTCACAGTTCACGTGGCGCCCGGCGACAAGAACTTCGCCATTGGTAATTTGTTTTCCCAATCAAGCATGCTCATCACACTATATAATATGTCAAACACACACTGATCAAATCGATTTTCTGTATTCCACGTGTTTACCTTTTTGCAACTTCTATGTGTCAATAAAATAAAAAATAAAAAAAAAACCTTAAATAAGCGAATTCAAGTCGTTAACGACAAGCCCATATCACCTTGTACGTCTTGATCACAAAGTGTCGCACGGATAATTCGTACCATTAGTCACATTAACGATGAACATTAAATGCAGATATTCCCCGTCGATTTATATCACCAATAAATCAAGCTCGTCGTAAAATAAAAAAATATATATAAAAAAGAAGAAAAAGACAAAAGCCCATTATCACGCAAGTTCGCGGTGCTACTTGCTTCTATCTCTATCTCTCTGTCTCGTTATTGCATTTGTGTGTAGATCCGCCAGCATAAGCCAATTAGCACATTGATTGTCCGCCGTGACTCCATCCAGTGGAAGGTATACCATATTGTATGATAGGACGTCGCCCCGCTATTCTGCGCAAGAGCCTAGACACACAACGGCTTAATATGCGGGTATATATACATACATATATGTATAAATATATATATATATATATATATATGTATATCATATATCGGTTAATAATCGACGGAATATCGGGACGAAATTGACCGCACTTATACCTTTACGCTTTATTATTATACTCTAGCACGAATACTCTTATTCACCGCATATAAATATCCACCCACCGCCCATTTGGTCGTTCCAGTCGATGTGTCCAAATTCAGTTACCAAAAACTTACATCATATTCCCAATCACCCGAATGTTACAATGAAACGCACATTGTGATCCATATTTAAAGAAATCATTCATTTTCGTACGAAAGAAAAAGTTCACTGGTATTCATATTTTTTGATTGAGAGGATAAAATTAAAAACACACAAAAACAACATCACAGCATCAAATTTAGAAAATCGACTGCATGACGACCAATATGGGTATTGAACATTGATGAACTGTTTCATTGTCAAAAATCCGTGCTTTCTTTGGCTTTGGTTTTAACGAATTTATGAATTTTTGTCCTCGGTTCGAACATCGCCCAAGCAGGAAGGGTCGGCTGTCCGCACTTTATGGCGCCGGAAGTGATCCAGCGTCGACAATATGGGAAACCAGGTGATGTTTGGTCAGCGGGTGTTCTGCTTCATGCTCTCCTAACCGGAACGCTACCCTTCGTTGGATCCGGTGAACGTCTTCGCGAAGCGATTTGCAGAGGCCGAGTTCAGGTAAAGTTGGGAAACACTGTTTTCCACCTCCTCGTCCAATGGGGCTGCCACCGTCGCAGAGGGTTATCATCCCTCTGCTTGTACATGCTTTAACTGTTGGGTGGAGAACAAAAAAAAAGAGACGAAGAAAGAAAAATGAAATGTTCTATCTTGACTTCACTTCTTGAGTGAATGGGACTTCGTTACACGTTTTATTTCACCTCATGTCTTCGCTTCTGCAGATGGAATCAACCCACTGGGAGAATATTAGCGAGCCGGCGAAAGATCTCATTCAGAGGATGCTCACTACGGAGCCGAATCACAGGATCACTATCCAGGAGGTTCTCAATCACAAATGGCTCAGAGTAAGTGTTTATTATGGTGGAACGAATGGCAATTCTGCTTCAGTGTGTGGATCGCATTATCGTATTTGCCCTCATGGAAAAAAGAGGCTGACGCCGGGAAGTCATTGCTAGATAATTATTGGAAACTTTTGAAATTTTTATTCGTTGTTTAGCTAAATTATCACATGATGTGTGGAATTTAATTGGATATTCAATCTCTTCTGCTATTTCTATAGTTTTTTATTTGGAAAAAAAATACATGGTTATCATGTCGATAACTTAACCATGCATCATAGTGGTCAATGCAAACAAGGCAAATTTGACTATAAAATCAAGTAAAATCTTCTGCGTATACATAAGAATTCTTACGATTATATGTAGTGAAATTAGAACCCAGAAATAGCTCGGATCGACGTAACAACAACAATCCTGCTACATTATATCATCGCAAAGATCGTCTTTCAAGTGGAATTCAATCTCAGATTCGTGATGTGGCCTAAATATTTGTCGATCGATTATACTTGAGGTCTACGGGTTTGTTATCTTGAAACAGTTGGCTGAATCGAATTAGCACTGGCCAATTGATTAGATTATACTTGATGTATTCGAGCTGAATATTCAGTCTATGTTAGTTAATGCAATTTCACGTTGCATAACAATCGGAAAGAGTCACTAAAATTCATATCGATCATTTCTTTTCCACTCATTCCTACAATACGGTATAGTCTTTCGTCAGTTTTGTCTTTCGTCGCTTAAAACCAAAGTACAAATGTGACCTTGGTTACGAAACTTTTTTTCCTATACTTTGCGTACCTTTGGCGCAATTCGCTTTCACATGTAAGTCGTCTTGAACGTGTTTAATACTATGAAGCCATCTATTTGTCCGCGAAGTTTCGTAAAAGTCGTGGAACTTTGATAAATACGCGCGTTCCAACCCGACAACTTGCTTTCATTGATCTGAGAGGCGGTATTGCATTGAAAAGTAGCGGGGAAGTATCAAACTTGGCTTTGGTCCATCATACACTGTTAACATGTGTACCTTCAACCATTTGTATCTAAAATCCTTACGCGAGTATGAAAATACAATGCAACCCAACTTGTTTATCCTAGTTAAGAGTCATCAGCGTCACAATAACCTGAAGAACAGCCGTAAACTCGGGTAGCGACAAATATAAATCAGTACTCGCAATGTGCATTCGCATGGGGATTCAGTATTTCAATTGAAATTAGTATTTTTGAAACTTAAATTGTAGCAGCTTTGATGAAGTAATGTAAAATGAATTTTAAAAAATGTTATCGTAATAGAATATTAATTGTCAAGAGATTGAACAGAAGTGACTCTGCAGATTAACCCAGAATTTTTTTATACAAACATTTGAACACGTTAGGTTAAAAACCCGTATTTGCATTTTCTGACGACAGGACAGTGAACATAATGCTTTTCTCACCCGATAAAAATAGTCTCTCAAAGGATTAAATAATGCTTTATAATGCATTGTCATCTTTGCAGTATAAATCTTCACCGCTGTACTTTTTCTGGATCGGCCTCTGATGACAGAGCCTCAAAATAGATTACAGTACTCGTTCTCATATTGTCAGCATCCGGGATATCACGCAATATCACACTTGAACTATTTTTCTCTTACCAGCACCAAAGCCAAGAATCGAAGCTGATATAAATAGTGGGAACCCCGTGACCATGAAAAATTTTGTGCAGAATATTAATCCGACAAACGACCGCACAAATGGATCATCAATGTTGGCAATCAAGGTCTTTAATGGACCAAAAAAACGACCATAAAACTCGAACGATGCTTTTCCAACGGTTATCTTTGCGTATTTGTTAATTGAAAAAAACATTTTTTTAAAATTAATAAAGCAAACAAAAATAGGTGATAATTTTCCAATAACTTGTAAAACAAATTTTCTGCACAAAATGAAAACCAATTGTATTTTTCGGATCCTTCGACAGTCGCTAAGACAGCTAGAGTATTAAAAGTACGAAATCATTTGCAATATGTAAAGTTAAATTATGGGAGGTCGTACTGTAAAGGACGTTGCATCCAATGTTAATAAGCGTTGTACTATACGCAATGTGATTATTAGATCGTGCTCGTTAGAGAAAGAAAGAAAGTGATATGGATCGAGCGAGGGGGAGATCGAGGGCGGGAGTGACGAGCAGAATCCATTAAGCGTGTATCAAACGATCATACGAGAGAAAAGGCAGCTGCCCGTGTAGGAACAATAAACGCATGGATGTGCGTTTGCGTGTTAAACCTGTACTTGCATCGCGATCGAGTGTTGGGTATTATCGTTGTATTTGTGGGGGTGGATTGAGGGGTGGAGGCCGGGGAGAGGAGGGGGTTGACTAGAATGAGAGAGAAAATGCAGGAGGGGTCTCATTGGATAGTTAGCTAGTGAACTAAGGAATACGAGGGCATACGGGATGTGGCCGAAGAGCGAGAAAGCTACTAGCCCAGGCTGTTAGCATTCTCGTACCACAAAAGGGGCTGTATCGATGTGATGTACCACGTGCAAGTGGGTTATCGATTCCCCCGAGGGGCAAAGCCTCTCCTCCGCCTGCGTTCTCTCGCTCTCGCTTAATGAAAATAAGGGTAGAAGAGTGCCGAGGACCTTGCAACGCCGTTATCGCACGCTCGAGACTCGCCCCCGTTATAATCTCGACGACCTTTTCAGCTCGATGCGATCGGAAAGGCCAACTTGGATCGGCCTCAACACGAGAGGAGCGCAAAACGATTTTTCCCATAAAACACGAGAACAAACGCCCGCGCGCCACCTTTTTAGTTGGGAAAACACATCGGAAACGTAGTTTTCTACTGATCGGTAGTGTAGAGAACAGAACGTCAGAAATCTGAGGAATTGTCGTGACGTGGTATTATACGAGACACTTCAGGAAAAATAAATTGTTGGAAGGCAGTCTTGAAAAGTGTTGCAAAAGGAGTGGATGTGATTCGATCCAAAAGTGTCTTTAGGATGGCGTTTTTTTTTTTTAATTCTTGTCTTCTGATTTGGAATCTGGCCAATCTGGCCAAGATCCTTTTTTGATATTCGTCTTGACATCAATTTACCATTTTCTTCGTCTTGACGAAAGACTTAACGAAATTCCAAGGCTGTCTCATTGAATTTTTTTTTTTCAAAATAATTTAAACATTTTTGTTTACATTTTGGTAATCATAATTTAACTTCTTTTTTTCCATAACGAAAGATACGATTTTTTGTAGACATTTTTTTTTTCTCGATGTAGTTCGTTCTCGTCGTTGTCGCCATCTGTTTCTCATCGTCGTAGTCAATATTAACTACCTCGGTGTTGTCAGTCTCTACGTCACTTAATCGTACTCGTCGAACGTCATATCGTCGCTGATCCAACAACGCTAATCGTCGCCGTTGTCTTTTTTTTTGTAGATATTCGTATAATTGTCTGTTGGCAATTAATGAAGTAAATTAATCCAAGAATTATTTTCTTTCTTTGTCTACGTACATTATAATTAAAGGACATTAGTCGAAAGACTTTGACAGAGAAATAAATTTTTATTATAAATCCGAATTAATTGACAAGATTCCTTAATTCGTTTGTTCCATAGAGTTATTGTTTCCTTTGAGAATTAATACTCGACTTAGTAATGCTCAGTCCTCTCGTTTGCGAGAAACGATTCATCATTTCGCCATCTAGCGGTCCCAAGTGCAACTATTGCAGAATAGGGTTAAGACATGGTGCCGATCAGGAAAATTGCCAAGCACAAATGGTCTGTTTCAATATCAATGTTCATAGGATTCATATATAGATGAAGACACTTTATTATTGCAGGGTATTTGACAAATCATCCTAGAGTATAATTGGAAAAGCAAATATTTTTTCACTTAAACATTGAAATAAAAAGATATTAATTCCTGAATTCTTTTCTGTGGCTGTTTTTATTTTTACACTATTACTTTCTCAAATAATATTTCCAAGCAAATAAAAAGACTTAAGCATAAAAAGCAGAACTTTTTTTTGTTATACGTTCGAAATACGGTTTAAAAAACGAATAACTTTGCATTTCTCGATAAAAACCACTTTTTTTAATCAACATTTTTGCTTTAAAAAAAATTGGCTCTTTAACATAATTTCATGTGACAAATAATTCGCGAGAAAAAAAATCATGATACAATTTTATTGTCCATACGCTAATACCTTTTTCTCATCTGTTTGCAGGATCGCGACAAGGGCGCGGCTCGTCTTCATCTAAGCGAAACTATAGAGGAACTTAAGAAATTTAACGCCCGAAGGAAACTGAAGGAAGCGGTTAGAGCAGCAGTCTCGTCATCCAAGTGGCATGTACATTATTCGGAGGCTAATGGCGACAGTTTTTCCGATGTCGGTGACGACGAGGTCACGACCACAGGTGTGTGCGCTCTCTCAACGAGAAGAACCCCACCCCGTACCGACAATGCTTATTACTCCATAAAGATCCGTCTCAATAAACTTAAGATAAGAGGGGGCGTCATGTTTTTTTTTTTTTTTTTTTTTTTTTACTATATGATAAGGGTTGTTTGTAATCGAGGCGGTCAGTGTGACGTCGATCTTTCTCGGCGCACGATATTTATCGTCTGCGTTCTTATTCTTGACGCTATTTTGTCTTCGTGTGTGACCTACTTATTCGCGTAAAAGGTCGTTCTTATTTTAGAACAGTGAAAACTATAAACATAAGAAAAAAAAGGATGTACAGAGGTACTCGCGATTCAACACATGCATATTTGATTTGGGCAGTTCTAATGTGCAGTCCGTGGTTAAATTGAATTTTAATCGTTTCGCCCCCTAAATTCGTTTCAGATAATTAAAAAAAACATACCCTTAAAAATATATATATATATATTTATTTATAAAAAATGTATATGACAATTGTGTGGGTCTGCACTAGCCATATTCGAAGAGCAGGGTGGTTAATATTTTTTTTTCAAATAGCCATATGCTTGAACAAGGTACCCGATAAATTTCAGATTTTTATGCACCAAAATTAGTCCGACAATAAAATTTATGCCGAAAGAAGCTGAAAAACACATGTATTTTAAACGGGTAACTTCAATCCCTATGGACTCATGGCAAATATATATTTTTTTATTTTGAAAAAATTTGGGATATTTTTTTTTTTATTATTTGAAACCGATTTAGGGGGGTGAAACGATTAAAGTTAGATTTGACCCCGTTTAAGAACCACCCTAGTATTGATCAACAATAGGGTTGCATTACTAACTTCGTAACAGGCGACATTTTTAATATTGAATATAATAAAAAAATGCTCCATAGAGCTGATTTTGCTTTCGTGAATTTTATTTTTTCTATTTTACTGTTAGGATACTCAAAATGATGTTCAACGCTGAAAACAGTAATTTTTAACAAAATGTATATGATTGTTTTTTGTAAAGCAAAATCGTTAATACTTTTACAGTTCAATTTTTTCAAGCTTTTTAATATCGCCATATTTTGTCTCTTCATCGATACGTCGAACTAGAAAAAAAAGTTTCAACATTTATATTTTATTATATCCTTGTTAGTACTAGAAAATTCAAGTACCAAAGAAAAATTCATTGATGAATCGAGGTGTGAATTTTATCACGTATAAAAAAAAATTCCAACAAGACGTGAGAAATTCTTCGAACGATCGGACAAATAAAAATACTCGAATTAAAAAATAAAAATAAACGTAATAGCGACTTTCGGTCAGGGAGCAAAAAAGCAAAGAAAAAAATGAAGATTATAATTTTTATTATTAAAGCGTTTGAAAAAACTAGGTTGCCAAAGCGTTAGCATCGATATTTCAATAACAGATTGAAACTTTTACAAAACACAAGTCTGATGTTTGAAAACAAAAAAATTTTTCTATATGTTTTTAATTTTTTAATTCTTGAAAACCAATTTTTTTAGAAAATCCAATATCGATTGAAGCAAAAGATAATTTTGTCCAAATTCCTGCGTGAGCTATTTCTTTTCTTTTTTTTTTGTAGTAAAAATTATTCTTAAGGGTAGATGAAACCATAATTGTAACCACTTTATTTAATTCCGCTTCAGAGAACATTTCTCTTTCTTCCGAAATATCTACGGTGACTTCATACTATTATTTACAGTTTTTGTTACCGACTGAGTAGGTTTGACCTCGCCTTTAAATGGTCCTCAAAATCTGGAGATCTATAAATCCGCTCTCTATGATAAAGCAAAAAATCCGTAAAGCAATTTTAATCAAGTAAATTTCTCATCTATCGTGTCATTATTTTTTTTTTTTTAATAGACCTGATTCTTCAATATGCCAGAAACCTGCATGACCGACACTACACTTTAAACTCGACAAAACGAAATAAAATAATTTAAAAAAAATATTGCAATATTTACAGGTGCCGTTGCCGAAATATTGGATTCTCTGGATGACATCGAGATACTTCAGGAAAGTGGCAGACTCACACGCGGTGAAATACTCTCGGCGGTGGACGATTATCGACTACGAGCGGTTCTGGAGGTGAGAACCCACGACCACCTTTTTATATATGAGGAATTCCAGGTCAAATCGACAGGGCCTGTGACCCTCATATTTTTTATTGTTTTTTTTTTCATCCAAGTATGTTGAAAGGCAACAGAAAAAAATGCTTGGACTATGTTCAAAAATTTTGTTTTTCAATCAAGAATTCACTGTAAAAATTCGAACAGAATCGAGGACGTAGTTTTTAAGTAACTCACATTTTTGTTGATTGTCACCAAATGAATTTACAAAAAAAAATCTGAAATTTTCTGTCGACCATTTTTTTTGTGCCGCACAAAACAATAAAAAATATGAGGATCACGACCCTGTCGATTTCAGCTGGAATGCCCCATATGTGAAAGCATTTTAACGTTTTCAAGAATATTTCAGCCACATACTTTACGAAATTGCCAAGTTATTCTAAAAGTTATCTGGATCTTTGGTGCTGCACTCATAATAATGTAAATCAGCTGAATAGGGCTTTTCAGTATTGGAATATGGGGTTAATTTACAAAAGTTTTACGTGAAAATGGGTCGAGTTACGAGCCGAAAGATGAAACCTTCGGTTTTAGGCCACATTACATCGCTCGAAGCGCGAGAACGGGTCACAACTTCTCGAAACTTTGGCAGACGAGTTTTGGTTGAAAGTTTGTACTTCCGATGAGGACGATGATGAGTGGTACATATTAGCGAATTCGTGTCGGGAATCAAGATGGGACATTTCCACAAGAATTTTGCTTCCTCAAGCTGGCCAAACTTCACTTGGTACAAATTTTATAAAAATCGCTTCACGCAATTAATTCCCATCAAATTTTTGAGAATATGACTACCAAATATATAGAAATAACTAAATGAAAAAAAAATGTTAATTAAAATATTAAATAATGCAAAGTAGAACTTTGGGCATTGCTTCTTCATTAAATTTAATTTTTCACAAAGCTTCCTCTATGAGAAAGCCAAAATTAATAAATAAACTTCCTCATTGAGGTAGCTTTGTGAAAAATGAAATTCAATGAGGAAGCAATTGTTGCATCATTTTTATTAGTGATGAGGATTTCTATCATAGAGCTTTGTTTTCGTAAAAACATTTTTTTTTTTCGAGATTTTAATGATCTGGATACTCAGAATAGTCCATGACAGAATCACCACTTACAGTATGGTGATCAATTTTGGTTTCCATCCTCTTGGACATGTTTCAAACAGTTTAAACTATCCTGACATTAAAATCTGGGGGTTTTTTTTTCTTTTTCTCTTTTTCATGAAACTAAAACTTACTCTGTGAGGCAGCAAAAAAATGTATTTCCCATTTTCTTCACCTACCATCCGTAATGCAGCAATCCCTCAATTTAAGGGTTTACCATATCACAGATACCAGGACACTGCGACTGATAAAGTAGAAAACATGTTTTTCTGGTAGAACGGACAGTGGATAAATATGTGACATGGAATATCTTCAGAGGGTTGAAAATCGATCGCCGACAGGGAGCGTGCGCGTCAATTCAAAAGTCTAGGATTAAAGCTTAACGCTGCAAAAAAAAAAAAAAAAAAAAAAATCCGTGAATAGTGAAATCAGTCGTGGATAACTAGTATCCGGAAAGTCTCAGAAAGTTTTTGTACATCCCTCTTTTTTACCCCCGAGAGTTTGCAATCGGGTGATCGACCTGCGCTCGTGTGAAGATGTTGCAAAATTTCGCCGCGAACGACGCCACATGGTTTTCCTCCTGGATTGGCTGTGTAGCCATTGTTGCACAGAAATCTCTATTTTGTACGCAGGCGTTCTCCCGCCATTTATCCAATATAGCTTTATTTTAAAAAATATATGTATGTACCATTGATCTATCGAATTGAGAATTTTTTACCAAGTGGCTAAAACAAGCGGGTAATGCGGGTCAACCATAATTTTTTTTTTACGCTCTGCACACGTTTCAGTTTGAAAGAGAACCAAGAAGGCCAAATTTTCTCAAATAATTCTCAGCTGTGACTTGAGATTAGGTTTTCTGGCATGAGTCTGGCATGATCAAAAAATTATTTTCTCAAATAAATTATAACTTTACCGATATGAAAAAAAAAAAAAAAAAAAAAAAAAAACGTGTGCCAATAGGTTTCAAACCGAAGACTGTTTCGAGGCATAAAAATGATCGAATTAAGCGTTTTAAACATTTGTCCAAACTATTGAATTTTATTATTGAATAATAATAAAACAATGAAATAAACTGTAGTAAGCTTTTTGGTTATCGAAAACCTACGAATATTCGGGTTGGTAGATTGATAATGTATGTAACATATTTAATAATTGATATAATATCATGGGACTGGAGCAGAAGTAATTAGTTCACGGTTATTACCATAATTTCAATGTAAATGTTGACAGTATCCGGGCGTTTAACTTGCACCACGTATATATTAAATTATATTATTCTATTTATGTTTACAGCTTTACGACCGAATATCCAGTAAAGTGCCAACGCCGACACGAGCACCACAGACTGATGCGGTTCAACGCGCTCGTGAAGTCGAGGATATTCTACGAGAAACCGAGTTATCAACATATAGAAATGTCGATCGGGCGGATCTTCGAGAACTTCAGGAACTCCTCAGCCAACCCCATTTTAAGGTCAGTTTATTTATATAGTAACCCAATGCAATTTTTTTTTTTTTTTTTTTACAAAACTGCAAAGAAGCGAAATATTTTCTGCGTCCATCACTCAAGAATTCTTCAATCAAAATTCTACGTGTATTTATTAATATTTTATTTTCGATTTCGGTATAACAAAAAAGTAAGCTTGATTTTCGGTTGCTTTTGGATTGGATAATCAATCTAATTTCAACGGTTCCAGCTTGTTGGTTTGACTGAAATCAACCACTTTGTATAATGCAAAGAAAAAAAAATCTCGCCATTAAATTCTATGCTACAAAATATACGTGAAAGTTCAGGGAAATTAGTGGAAAAATGAATGTCGCACTTTTTTATACATTGCATTTATTTATAGTATGCAGTCCTGAGGATATACACGAAGCAAATTAGTATTGTTTGTTTGTGACGTTTCCTACTTCAGAGCTATCTCAATTCGTTGGCACCTTCCGGGCTTTCGTTAACCCGTTGTCGAGGATGTATAATTGCTTCGTCCGCACCGGGGGAATATTCCCTGGTAGCAAACGACATTGTAGAGTACGTACCTACCTACCGGGTTCTGCCTTGTGACCCACTTCCCCTAATAACGAAACGTTGCACCAAAACGTCTCTGGTGTATAATCGCTCAAACTTTGAAGAGGAAGTGAGTTATAGACTGGAATCACATAGCCGGCCAACGGTTTTAACTTTGCTCCCACCCCTTTCCCCGAGGAACTAATTAATCAACGATCATTAATTATCTTCACAGAGAAATTCATACTCACGTAAAAATTATTTTGTACACGAAAGTACGAGCACATACGCAATACACTGTCTCAAAAAAAAAAATAAAATTACCTCCTACATCATAAAACTTATAGTTTGTATCGTGACATTGAATCTTGTTCAAGTAAAACCGTGCGCGAATTTGTTTAGAGGTGGCCTAACGGGTTTTGGACACCCAAAAAATCGTATATTCCGTTTGGATGTATGTAACATTTTTTTTCTACGCAATGGATGGTGCTCTGGATGATATCGTTCGATAGCTTATGCGATTTTCTTTAATTTGGCGTATCGCAGGATATCTTAGATCACATAGTGTCGCAGACATTTGAATTTTTGTAAAAAGACGTTTTTTTATCTGTTAAAAAAACGGTAATTTAAGACAAACTGTTGACTTCCTCGTTGGAAGCACTACGAACATTTGTATAAAATTCGTCGATAACATAGGAAAAAATTGTATTTATTAAAATAATTGCCATGTTTGCAGGTTTTCAACTCGACAATTTATCCTGCGGGCTTTTTTTTGCCTATCACGAGATTGTGATCGGTCGATGCATGGAAGAAATTTTAAAATTTTCGAGGAAAAAAATTGTCTGATCGGTCTATGCCTCGAGGGACTTTGAAATTTTTCAAAGATTTCTGATCGGTCGATGCCCGGAAGAAATTTAAAAATTTTCGAGAAAAAAATTTGTTCTAATTGGTTTATGCCGATAAATCATTTTCGATTCAACGCTACTTCTGCAATTGCACTTGTTGCACTCTGTACACACTCTCCACTGGCTTCAATGAATTTTTTTGTTTCATAGAGCCATTGTGGTATTACCCCAAGCCGTGGTGGTTAACGCCAGACAAGCAGGTCCCATGTGACCTCGCTTGAGAGACCACCGTGAAGCGAAGTTGTTTTCCGTCGTGTTTATGAAAACCTGTGAAAGCTACTTTACAAAGCCCTGTCGCACTGAAGCACTTTCACGAAGGATAATATAATGAGGATGATGGAATTGAGAGCGCTTGAGAAAACGGTAAATAACATTTACATGTGAAAGAGCGCGAGCACAGTGCATGAATTCCGGAAAAGAAGTAACAGGGGAAAAAACGTACGAGGGTAAAAAGTGATCTCAGAAAAGAAGTCCCTGGAAAAAAAGACCCCCGGAAAAAAGGCAAATATATAATTGACATTGAAGCTCAAGGTTTCAATCTTCATTATCTTCACGGGCAGTGGAAATTATTACCACCAAACTGAAATTACTCTCTACGTAAAATAAATCAAAAGAAAATTGAGACGTGGTTTCTTTTGTTGTTGGAATTACACGATTTTTTTTTAGAAATCCTTGAAGAAAACCTTTTTTTTCAGTGACTGAACTGATACGGAATGCCTCATCCACCAAATGGTCGTCTCGTTTTTCCGCGATTACGGCTATGAGGGTCACCCAATTCCTCTCGAATTGGGTTGTATATGCCCTCATATAAACACGAGTATTTACATGCGTTGCATTCATTTCCGTAGCCGACAGGCTATTTTTATTCATTGCATTCGAGCTTGAAAGCTCTGGCCTTTTTTTTTCCTCCCCGAACTCTCTGTGGGTTAACGCCTATATTGAACCGACACATGTATCCGAAAATTCTATACCAGCCGTGTGTGCCTAATAGTGCGATAGGGATCGTTGCGATTGCACGATGGATCGTTTATATACACGTTATAAAGAAGCTGTAGTGGCAACAGAAACCGAGCATTCGGGACACATCAAGAGGTATTCCGGTGCATAAGCCCTACGATCGATGCTCGCATTAGTGTAGTTCTGCGCGATCCCGCGCCCTGTCGGATTCGCGAAACGTTCATCATCAGCAAACCGGCAGGGCTAGATACCGCACCCGCTGCAGCTATAGTGCTGTAACCACGCTGAGTGAACCTCAATGGCTCAGTGGATGGCTTGCTGGCTTGGTTACGCGTACGTGTCTCGTTAATTACGTCTTCCAGCAGTCAGCACGTACAGATGCGTTTTAATCATAGCAATTCGGTGACGAGTGCTGTTACCGATGGGTTACCCACGTATATATATATATATATGTATATATATCTCGTAGGGCACAGTCACGGTGACAGACTTGTCATAATCAGTACCTTCTCGTGCACAGATAATGCGTCTGTGCGCCTAACCAAGTATGTCATTAATATTAGCAGTTAGTTTCCAATTGAAATTTTTCATCATGATAATCTTCATTGTGCAGGTGATTTGTATTTAGTATGTCATTATGGTCCGGACGTTGTTGGACATACACGAATGAAAATCATTGTTTAAGACAGAGCTTTCATGACAATGAGCATTAGATGAGTACCAGAGTTATGCCTGAGTTGAAAATTATTCCAAGATTCCAAAAAGTAGCACCTTGCAAATTGCTTTCTCATTATTTAGTATCTTTGACAAAGACTTCTTTTACAAAGCTAACTATGAGGAAGCAAAAACACAGTCATTCATTTCTGTCTGTCTCGATATGTCGTTCGGAACCAGAAATCTAGATCAGAATGTTCGCCATAATTCTACAGTGTCAGAAACAGAAAGAATCCTCTAAAAGATAATTCGCATATATCCAATTGAATGTCCAATACATAGAAAATGTACGTAGAGAGCTGAACTGAGTTGATAAGGTAAAAAAAAAACAGAAGTAAATAATAGGTCTGTACGTGCATATTGCACTAGTGAATGTGTGGCACTGGCGGACAGAATCGTATGGCACTCCACTGTAGTCGCTAATGGTGTCTGACTCGAACGGGTTGTATCTACTAGACAGTGGCATATATAGAGTTTAGAGGAGGACGGGATCCCACAAATGCACACCTGTAGGTGGTGTCCTGTGGTTTGGATGCTTCGGTTGAGCATGAAGTGGAAGGTAGACAACGGCGGCTCGACGCAAATAGGCCACCAGCGACAGGACCTTGGATACCAGCAACGATATCTTCGTGTTCGCGGCTGAGTGATTTTCGTACAACAGCGATACGTTTGTTTCGTATAATTGACGCGACGGAAACCTGAGAGGAGGCTTCCGCTATTGCTGATTGTCAGACATATTTCGGTACGATAAATTATTAACTCGTTAGGATAAAAGCTTTCTTTTGAAATCCTCTTTGAAAATATTGATTTTACCGTCATTAATTATCTCCTACAAATCTAAGCGAGACATTTCTCCGAATGTAATGGGGCGATCATTCGAAACGAAGTTTCCGTGATTTCCACAGTAAATCGATGAGATATTGAGTATCGCCTCCCTACCAAAAAAACCCTCAATAGAATAATTATCTTAAAAATTCTGCGCCCCAATGTTGACTTCGCAGACCGCGAACCTATAGATCTCTACAATATCATGCCTAAAGTAAAGCTCGAATATTCGATTTCTAAATCGTTTGTCAATAAATGACATTAGCGTAGACAACCCAATGGGCACATTGAGCATAGGTTTCCCGCGAAATGCGAGTCACTCGCCTCCCGATTCGTCGGGTCGCTCCGGGTTGGGTCGGGTCATGTGGTTGTCGGGCGCTTTCGGGGGCTAGTCTCGTTCTATCCTTCACGCACACACGAAAATACACACACACACACACGCAGTCGCTTTACTAACCGTGCGAGTCGTCGGTACGCTTCCGTGGGTGGTTTTCGCGGGTGGGTTGGGGCTTGGGGGATTGGTAGGAAGGAAGTGACAGTGGGGATGAGGATGGTGGGCGGAGGCGGCCTGGGGTAAGTGCGGTTCGGGGGCGAGAGGATGGACCGACTAGAACTGGCGGGTGTGCAGCGGGGTTTGAGCACGGACGATGGAAGGGGATGCCGCGGGCGCCAGGGCACACTAGCTAGTATGCCGCAGAACGTAGATCGCGAGCGACGCAGCCCGCGAGAGCCGGGTCAGGTCTCGTAGTCGTTGACATCGTAGCGTATTTCTGTCGTATTCCTTTTCCTCTTTGACGCTGACGTCGCTTGTCGCTCTTAACGACGCGCAACCCCTCGTTGCCCACAAAGTCCCTCGGAGTCCTTGTAACCGTGGCGGGAAGATCGTAGGCCGGCTCAAGTATTAACCCACCCCTCCATCCTCCCCAACTCCCCCTCACGACACGTGTCGCCATTGCCATTGCCGGCCTCACCACGGCCCGAGCACACCTTTCCAATAGGAAAAATAAATACATCACGTAAAAACCGGCTATGACAACGATACTCTCATATTCCAATTGAAAATAATAACAAAATGCTAATAATGCAATTAAAATACGAAATAAAACATAATAACCTGTAATGAAGTTCAATAAAAAAATATATATATATATATGAATCAAACCCCTATCCAGCAATGTGGTAATTGACTTTCCGCTGGTTTATCTTCGAAAATCCAATGTGACCCTCGTGTTAAACACCAGTGCGCTTTAATTTCTTTTCAATTAACGGTCGAACGTTGTTTAGTGGGTGCACTTTTCGTGTTGGATTTTATAATTCGTGTGTTAACGCCGCTGGTGAGATTCTAAAAGAAATGCGTCATAATTTCGAACGTGACGAGGAGGACTTTTTTTTTTAAGAAACGCCTATTTTTCTTTTGAAGCAGATCAGACTGATTGTACCTTTTTATTTTCTTCTAATGATAGATAATCAACAGGCATTTTTCTTCCCTAATTTTCCGCCGTTGACATTAAAGTGTCATCAATCACGAGAATATTTTAAAAAATCATGATAACTGCTTCACTAAGAGAATAAAATTAGTTTCAATTGCCAAACATCAGCTATGCTAACTAATAATTTAGTCCGGTTTATCAATATTTAGTAGTTTTAATATCATTGAAAATTTGTGGGCAAAGTAATCCTTTTTAAAGGGGCACATCGGATTCTCCTTTCTGGAACAGTTGTATGACACGTGCGGCTCGATATTGAAACCATGTAATTCTGTAACTGTAACTCGTGAATTTCGAATGAATTTCACATAAACGAGCGCCAGGATTAACTTTGCAGAATGAGAATATGCTGACAAACGGTCATTCAAACTTAGATTGATTGCGAATCCAGATGGACACTTTCTTTTTTTTCTTCTACCACCTCACGAAAAATGTGATTAGTGGATTTTTGCGAGTGTGAGATCATTTTCTCGCGTCTTTTATACCGTGAAGTCTCGTAATATCATGCAGTTGACGCCGCTGTCGACGCATCGATTCGACGTGACGACCCGGCGCGCGGACCGTGATAGCGCGGGCGGTCTCTCGATTCTCGCCAGCTCTGCTTTTCCGCTCGCAAAAGCGCGTCTCGTTGAATCTCTGCTGGTTGACACATCAGCAGGCAGCTACTGGCTTTTGCTTCACGGTTGTCCATTGCGCCTGTGCGTTCGGCACTCTATCTCTCTCTCTCTCTCTCTCTCTTCTTCTCTCTCTCTCATTGTGCCACTGATGTTGCTGCTGCTAGTCGGTCGTTGGCCTCGAACAACCCCCACGCGCTCGACAACTGAATTCTTCTCTGCTGAATTGCGTCGCAAATACATTTACAAAAAAAGATACTTATGCATCCATTCGAAATATTCTGGTTAGGCCATTTCGTATTTTCTAGGTTACTTGAATCCACTCCGAGGACAAGGTAGGAAACATGGGCATTGAAAAAAAATGAATCTTAGTGTAGTTGGTCTCTCTGAACACCCACAGTAGAATTTCCAGCGAAAATTGATGGAAGCATTTCGTTTTGAATTCGCTTTGATCTGTCATACGTCCGAAAGCTACGCCATTTTAATGAAGAACATTTGTCATGACAATGTCAAGTTGGGTCATTCAACTATGAAATGAAACTGTTTTTCGTAGACTCTCTTATCTTGTGTCTAAAAAATAAATCCTAATTTCCGCATCCGTAACAATGTTTGTCCAGGCATAAATTGGATCACAAGAAGAAGCTTGATCGATTAATCGCCATATTTTGTTTTATTTCATTCTTAACATCGATTGTCGAGTATGTCACACTGTAAATTTATTCCGCAAACATTTCGCCTGTCCAAAGGTTAAAGGGCGAACTCCCTATACTTACACACGGTTCATAAGACTGTTTAATCTCAGAC
Organism: Perithous albicinctus; assembly: GCA_964016905.1. NCBI lineage: Eukaryota > Metazoa > Arthropoda > Insecta > Hymenoptera > Ichneumonidae > Perithous > Perithous albicinctus. The sequence continues at coordinate 23,506,362 of OZ024692.1, forward strand.
ACACGATGTGATCACGGAAATTCTTCGTAGGTGTTCACACGAAGAAAAATGGTTAGTTCAAGGAGCAAATTTTTAAATGCTTGTGGTGTGCTAGTTGCGGAACGCTTGAATTGTATTACTACAGCTACCTAGAATTGCTTCCCTTAATTATTTTCAGTCAGTCGGTACCAATCAATTAGTTGGCGTTACCAATCAATTGGCTGGCTCAAAGGAGGATTGGCTTTGGCTTTTAAAAGGAGGTTACATTTATATGTTTGATTTTGATTTTTTGTTTGAGTAATTAAGGGTGGCATCCGTTTGACCAACAATTAAAACGCAGACAGTCAAAGTGCCGACAAATTAAAATACCGACACTGAAAATGCCGACAAATTAATAAATTGAGTAGATTAACTTCTTGAATTACAGGATTAATGTCCAAATTAATCAATTAATCATCCAAACAACTGCTGTCATGAAATTCATTGAAATGATGTTAATAATAATAGCATAATTCGATTCGATGATGAAAAACAACAAACTATGATAAAAATAGTAATCTCGTATGTAAATACGAGGAAATTTCATTAACTACTAAGGTATAGGCAAGTTAAACCGGGCCATGAAGGAGGCGCCGAGCATGCTGATAAGAGCTCTTCGTAACTTTTTCCATTTTTCCACTGTTACCGCTTCCACTGCACGAGAAATCGTATAAAACGTATATATACATACATACACACGTTGAGCGGTTAACAGCTAGTTCGTTCTGCCCCTCGGTGATACTATTGGAGGACGACTTTTCTGCAGACCGACTGCGACTCAAGTGCCGCTTCGTTGAACCGCTTTTACTCTCTCTCTCTCTCTTTTTCCAACTCCCTCCATCCCTTCTTGACTCATCAAGCTGTCCCATTTTTGTGTGAACCTCGTCGAATTGAGTGTAAACGTCGCGTTGCTCTTGTTTGACGACGATTGAAATAGCGAAACGAACCTTCCGCCGTGTGAGAAGTTGCATACTGATAAGTTTTCCTTCCAATACCACCATTTGCTTCAGTACCACTCAACTGGCAACTTCAGTAGATGTAGATGAAGGATCCGGAGCTGATATTCCACTGGCGTCATGACCAAAAACCAATAATTTCACGGTTACCTACTAGGGCAGCATTCGGTGTTATAACTTGGCAACTACCCACTGGCGTTATCCGAATGGGCATTGGCCGTTGATACTCGAGAGAGGATAACACTATGGGATCGCATCGATAACGCCGTTTCCTAACCGTTATTTCGTATACATACCTATCTAACGCCACGCTTGGTGTATAATCGATGCGCTAACGAGACTCGATTAGCAGCGTACGTACCTATAACCAACTCCTCTCCATTTTCCCAATACCCCCCTCCCTCCCCGCCACTCCTGCCATAATCGATATTCTCGACTCATTCGACACGTATCGATAATTGTACATTTCCTCGCGATTCCGAGGGCTGGCTTTGCTAATTGTAAATTGATAGTTGAATGAAAATTTTTTTTTTTTCCGGCAAATATAATCCGCGAATTTACTTCCCTTAACGCGGAACATAGGAATTACGGAAAATTTAATTTTCGTGAATAACGTGATTTCCGGATTTTTGTGTAATTCAATTATCTGGATTCGTTATTGTAATGCTGGGTCGTAGGAACGAGTTAAGTTAGAGCTTAATCTAGCCTATAGGTTACTTAGTTGGCTTACTTAGAGCCTAATGTATCCTATAAGTTACTTTAATTGGCTTAGTTAGCCTCGCATAATGTTCCTGTGCAAGCTTCAACGGGATTTGAAATGTCCGGAAGGGGTTATCGCGAAGGATCGGGAGATGATAGCTTATTTCATTACATCATTTTATTATGAATCATTGGATATCAAGAATACTGGTTCTACTCGTTTTACCCTGGCGTTCTCTAAAGAAATATATGATTCGTTCTATTATCACAATCTGATAGAGAAAAAATTGGTTTAAGACAATAAAACCAATTGCTAATTCTATGAAAACTCGATTCAGTTATGACAGACAGCTTCGTCTATTATTTCATCAAGGAGCTTATAAGAAAACACGTTTTAGCCACGTACCAAAATGGTTTATAGTGTTTTAGTATACACGAGGGATAACGTGTGCTCGTCAGACTCCAAAAACGTACAATAATACGTAGATTCTCGTTTCTGTATCTCCAAACCACACTGCAAGTTTCGTCAATGCAGCTGGTGCTAACCGCGAGACCTAACGATATACCGCTGTTACGTCTTGGATTCGCGGTGTGGCATTCGCATTCTCCTGTTTGCACTGTAGTTGCCAAGCAGCTCTTGCCACACCGCAAAACCGAAAGCACAGCACCCTTCTTTTTTATACACATTTCCAAATGCAACATATTTCGACGTAGGAGTAGCAGAATTGGACTGCGGTTCACCTACCTTACGAAAATTCCTGTATTAAATCAGTTCATTTATTTTCAGAATGTAAGCACACTCCCAATCGCATTCTCTTTCGGATATTTTTCCGATTGGTTTTAAAAACGTGACAAACTGCGTTATTAACATGTGCCACGGAAATATGATTATTTATTTTTCGAGATCCTTGTCTGACGTGAATAATTGAAAAAATAAAATGATATTTCTTAGAAAACGTGCAATTTTCAGTAGAAAAATATATTTAATGTACTAGTCGGTGTTTAATATGCGTAGAGCCGCGGTGGAAAGGAATAAATTTGCATTAACGTCGCCATAATTTTTAATAAATTAAGTTACATATATATATATATATTTTTTTTTTTGTGCGGAAATAACAATTGTTAGTAATTGTACATTCATCCGACTTCTGCATTTTCTTTTTTCCTTTGTCCTATTTCGCTGTATTCTTTCTATGCGAGTCTCGGGTTAATGGTTAAAACGTCGGAAAAGCCGACGAGGATTTAAGAAAGCTGACGTTGAGTCGAGTTCTAGGGTGAAAACAGTGTGCTAGCACAGCTTGTGCGGTATATTATATGTAAGAAGCTGGGGTAAGTGATAAGCGAGAAAATAGTTTGCCTCGCCCCACGAATTTCCCTCTCGTGGCTTTCGTCAAGTCACTTTAACTCATACACCCTGTCGTGAAATGCACTTCCTCGGTTCATGTGTACTTAGTTCTTGCTTACCAGCAACACGTCAGTCATCATTATCATCACTATAACACTATGGGGATACAACAGGCTGCTTGCGGTGTGTTATGGTTCTTATTTAACGTCGTTATTCTCTTGTCAGTTTTACTTTTCCATGCAGGCAGATCATTGTTAGAATTTGAATATTGGATGGATGAAAATAGCTTGTAACATTAATCGACTGGTTGGTCGATACTACAAATATCAACCAATCAGTTGATCAATCAACCAAACACATTAATTGGTTTCGACAGAACCAATTGGTTAGCCCAATTTGACTCGATTCTTGATTGATCGATCATTTGATTAGTCAGGCTTACAAATGTGTCGGTAAACAAACTAACCAGCTATTAGTTCAACTGAATGATTGAAAAGCCCAACTGATCAGTCGGTTGCTCAGCCAAACCAAACAAAGGTACCGTTATTAAATTGTAATGAAATCTACACAAATATATCAACATTGCTATGACAGTTTCTAGAATCTCAAGACCCACACGTTTTCATGTACTTATATTCCCTTTTTGTGGATTTATATATACAAGACGGTCCAATTGACTATGCGCATAATATGGGATATAGCTAATATATACGCAGCGCAGTAAACGTAGCATAACGTCGAAGCTCATCGTTGAGCACAAGACCGTCAACTGAATGGACAAGAACTTGAACTTTTCCTCTTGCCTCCCACTTGAAGCCACAGGGAAAGTTTGTCTGCTTTCTTCGAGCTTTCCGAGTGCCACCTCTTAGAGAGAATGGGTACACCTGGCGCACGAGTGGATCTATGTAGTAACGTGACTGAGGGCCTCGCGACATGTTGCGAAAGAGGCTTGTCTAGGTGCTTTCTGTTTCCGTCTTACTCCGCTCCCTCGCCGTAGGTTCGTCGAGTCACATACTCGCCAACTACTTAGGATAACTTAGGTATGATTTTGAAGTTCCGCCAAGTCGTTTTGCGGAGAAACACTTGTTTGGCTTTCATGCCTTCCGTCCTGTGAAATTTTAATTGCGCAATGTTTCGTACTTTAAACAGCCCTTAATTATTTTCCCTGCTTTTGCTAATTACGAATTATCTCTGCTTTCGTTCATTTACACAAATGCCAACATTTCTGTTAGTTTTCTTTAGATCTCATTTTCCAAAAGTGGCTGTCTAAAGGAATCAATCAAAAGGACACATTTGGTACATTTTGTTGAAAAAAAGAAAATGAACTTTCCATTAAATTGTATATAGAACTAACTGGTTATAAATTGCAACTAAGAAAATACGAAAAAAAATGCGAAAACAATTGTGTGATAGAAATTATGATTCAAATTTGTAAATAATGCAAATAGAACGCAGACTGCCAAAAAACAGAACAACAAGAAAATCTCTTAAAACGCATACTGCTAATTTTTAAGCTCGTGAATAGAATAAAAGTGCGGGCGAACGAATATATTTTCATTCGTCCTATTTATACCTCATACTCCGTGCACAAGCCAAATGTATACAGGAGACCTTGGAAAAATCACGCTCCCGAGATTACAGTGTAAAGGAAGATAATATAGGTCACCAAGATTCCAATGCAAGTGTATGAAACTTGCAATTAATGCCCAGAAATGAATTCTAAGAGGATAGAATTCGTTCATTCGAAGTTGCAGTAAAGGAATGTATCAAAATATAATTTGACCTACTTTCGTTGAGTCAGTCCAGTCATCGAAGTTTGAAATTTGTACCTTCAAAGGATTGTCCATTCGTAAATGTCTTCAAAATTTCGGGGTATAAGAAAACAGTGTACAAAAGTCTGTTGTCCCAACACTTTTATCTACAGTCACTTTTAACACCCGGTTAAACAATACATTTTTTCTGTATTAACAAATTTTAACCCGTGTTGTTGCAACACACGTGAGTCTATTGAAACACGAAATTCGTGTTGATTCAACGTCGTAACTTTTTCATAGAGGTGACATTGCGAACAATGGAAAATAATGAGGAGGCAATATGCAACTTTCCACTTTCCGGGTTTTTGCGCCGTTTGTTTTGATAGCGGGCATCGTGATACAAAGCCGTTACATAAACACGATTAAAATAAAGGTAAACAGCAGTCTGACGAGATTAAGTAAACAAAGGATGTCAAAGGCAGAAGCATGTTGCTTTTTTTTTCTTCCATAGCATCTATTTGTTGCCATTGGCAACCCTGTCAGCAATGAGTAATCCTTTCAATACGTGTTCCAGAAAAGTTATTAAATTTGTAATTTTAAAGCATCGTTGATTCGCTAATGTCTTCACATCTCTAGTATATGGGCCATACGGATATTTAGAGTTGGGACAATAATACAAAAAATCATGCTCGAAATCCGAAAGATCGAGGGTCTGACCCAAGTTCAATCGGTACGGAATGGGCCCTTATAAAAAAAGCAATTAAGATTGTATCCAAACAAGCCTGCAAAGTGGAAAAACACGGACACATTGTTTTCTTATTATTTTTCACATTCCACAAAGTTTCTTCTACGAGGAAGCGGGAAGTGATCAACATACTTCATCATAAAGGTGACTTTTCGAAAGATGGAAAATAATGATGAAGCATGATTGCAAGATTCTACTTTGTAGGTTTTTTTTTTGTCCTTCGTTTCGACAGAGGGTGTCATGATTCAAAGGTGTTACATGAACATGGTCGAAATAAAGGTAAACACAGTCTGATGGGATTAAGTAAACAAAGGATGTCAAACGCAAAACCATGTTTTTTCTTTTTTTTTTCTTTCATACCGCCTATTGTTGCCATTGGCATCACTGCCAGCAATGAGTAATCCTTTCGATACGTGTTTATTCTGGTGGCCAACATCCGTCTCTCTTGCTCACTTGTACGTAACAGGCTTTGTCCGCGATCGAAGTACCGCAATGAGCGTGTTCCAACGAGAGCGTGACCGGGTTTTTTTCCTCTCTGTCACGTGCAAAATGTTTCTGGTATCCAAAAAAGCATTCTCCAAACCTCTTTCGTGACCCAATTGCGTCGACGTCGTTTCAAATTACTACACGGGCGTCGCTTGTATTTCTTTTTTTTTTTTTCGTTCTTTTTTCTATTTTTTTTTTTTCGGCTGAGAACAAAAATCATTCGTCGGGTTTGTCGTTGGCTTTTCTGCTTCATTCTCTATTGTTTCAATTGTGTTTTATTCTGTCATTCGCTTCTTTTCTTTTGCATGCCTGGTTCTTCATTCATTCTTAATGTACAAAAAAAAAAAAAAAAACTTTCCCCCGCACCATTAAAATTTTGTTCTTTTTCTCGACCAGCGAAAAGTTTCTGGTGTTTTTCGAAGTACGAAGTAACAAGAGTAAGACAAAATTATTATTCATTCGCTTCTACAAATGAATTCGGAGAGCTTTTGAAAATTCTCTTTGAAAATTCTTCACTTCTCTGTATTATACTTTGCTATTACTATTTTTTTTTCTAACTATCACATTTTACACATCCTGCCAAAAAGGCCCGAGAAAAAAAAACGGACCTGACCGGACGGGCGACCTTATAGCCAAGTACTTTTTTTTTCCTAATAACGTTCTGTCTGTTGCGTCATTTCCCTCAAAACTTAATATTTCGTGCTCAATTAAAAAACAAACCAAAAAAAAAAAAAATACTGAACAAAACAAAAAATGAAAATACAAAATGTTTCTTCCCAAAAAGCGTTCACGCATCGGTGAATAGAAATCGGCGAAAGAGAGACAGGACAAATCCGAGGGTTGCTTTCGTCGTCGAGCATTGATTGAATTTCGTACAGCTGCTGGCTTCGCTGGGCACGAGCAAACGATTTAGCCGTGGCACGGGGATTTGGAGTTCTGGGACACGAATGCAGGATGATGCTGGCTCGTTGCTGCGGTAGTAGTACAGCGGTGCGGGGGGGGGGGGGGGGGGGCGAGGGGGTGAGGGGGGTTTGCACGTTGGTCGCCGGAGGAGTTCGAGGGCACGAGAGGCACAACCAAAAGGAGAGGCTATAGCAATGTGTCCACACCATCAGGGAATCCTCCATCCTCCGTCCAAGAATCGCACACCCAGCCAGATCCTCCAGAGCGGAGCAATAGCGGTCCAGCAGCCACCAGGCAGTTGGAATTTTTCGCCACTCTGGTACACGCCCTTTCTCAGCGGCATCTTACACCCACCCTCTTCTCCCTCGGAGGCATCCTGTTTCCCTTCTCTATCTTTCCTCTTTCTTCTTCCAGCCTCTCACTCACAGCCTCTCGCGGGGGTTCCACGTCTCTTTTTATTCTCCAGTCCAAAGCACCCCTATCTCGAGCCATCCTCGAAATTCGTCGCGAATTTAAGCTCTGACCTCGTAATCTCTGACAAGAGTTTCCAGCGGCAACGAGAGAGAGAGAGAGAGAGAGAGAAAGAGAGAGAGAAAGAGAGGGAAGGGCTGTGAGAGAAATCTTCTCTAAAATGCAACGTGAGCAGAGCTAGACTAAGTGTACTACTCTATGCCATTATCGGATGAGTGAATATTCCTCAGCGCTTCGTTAAATACGTTTTTTTTTTTTTTTTTTTTTTAATTCCATCACCTTCGTTTTCTTTTGTAAATATATACACAGTAATTAAACTGTTAGGATGGAAATTAAAGAGTCTATTACCAAAGATACAGATCAATTAAATGATGTAATTGAATGCAATTGTTATTGTTATTTTTAGTCAACCGGTATTTTCAGTAGAGTGAAGTTTGTCGTGTTCTGTAGTTTCTAAAATTCTTTGTACAATTTTGACTATCTCTGAACTATGTAATGTTTACAATTGTTATATTTTGTTGATATAATTATTGATTTGAAAGTTGAATCGTTTAGTAGTGTACAATAATTTTGTTAGGTTGACAGTGTCAATGAAACGGTGGAGGAAAAGTAATTTTTGTACTTTTTTCTTTTTCGCCTCGACTCTTCTCCAAGTTCACTTAAAAAATTGTATCTACAAAATAGAAACCAGCTGCAATAATTCACGTAATAATGTGAAAGAATAATTGAAAAAAACTGCGAACAACAGCCGAGAAAAGTAAAAAACTTTTTCAAGGCACAACTTTTTAAAAATGTAATTATATACATTATGCAGTTTACAGTGAAACCGTTTCTTTTTATCTTTCGTTATAATTATATGGCTGCTGAAAGATAAGACAAAGGAACCTTTATGGAGCGAACCAAGGCATGTTTTAAAATGGATGAACTTTAGTGAGTAGTGTGAATACCCTCTTCAAAGTTTTTGCATAGGGATTTTCGTTTAAAAGCACCTTTCATAAAATACTTCTGTTCTCATTCTGAAAATTTAAGAAGTCACATATTCTGTTAGTTTAAAGTAACATAAAAAAGTAAAGAAACCTAACACAAATGTCGAACATAACATGAAAACAATTTCACATTCGATAGTTACTAAATAATCTGTTTGGGTATATAATTTAATTGAATTAATCACATTACTTCTAATTAACAAAAAAAAAAAAATTATAAGCAAATACCGATTCAATGTGCATATAATAATTAACATTTAAATTTGAATCTCAGCGAGATCTTTTTTAATCCCTTCAATATGCATCAAAAATTAGATATTTGTACCACAAATAATTTGATATCAATATTTTATTTTTAAAAATCTAGCATTTTGCTAAAAAAAAAATTTTCTATGCAGGCCCATTGATTTTCAAATAAAAATAAAAATAATGGATAATGAGGAGAGTAATGGACCATTATTTTGATATTCATGTATAATTCTTTTAATGAATTTTTGTGGGCAAACATCTTTATTTTCATTTTAATCAAATGTGTCCTTTTTCTTACTAATATGCTAGGATATTGTAAAAAAAATCTTGATAACCAATTATTGATGAAACTAATTAACAAATAGAGTAAATTTACTAACATTGATAAAAAATAAATGACAATTTCAATTTTAAGGACTCTACAATTTGTGATAACGCTTTCACTGCTTTTATTCAGTGTTGCTTCGAATCAAGTTCTACAGCTTCTTGCACAATTCCGTTCAAGTTTTCCATGTATACTATAGCACATTATATATATCGTGTTAGTGCGCGTGTGCGCGCATGTGCATTACCGTATATCGGACCATTAACCAGCGGGGCACTTCGGCAACGAGATTTTACAGACTTTGGACGCGTTGAAAACTTGCTCCCGGATCAAAGTTTACGAGGAGAAATGGAAGACCTGCCGCAGCAGGAAGAGGCAGCAATAGCGCAATGGCATTCGTACGAGAGAAATCGCGCTCGATTATTCAAAGCCCGACTTTGGGAGTCGTCGGTGCAAAGGGCGTTTCGGAGGAAATCGGGTAGCTTAGATCCAAAGAACTTCAGTAATTATTTATACGTAGCCACTGTCTCTCTATCTCACGTTTCTACCTCCTTCCTCCCCCCAAACAGTAGAAATAAATCTTATGATGGGATCGTGATCGGGAATTTTATGTATCAGCAAAGTTTCATTAACTCGCATTAATCTGATCGTGCTACTACATCGAAAAGTGTGCGTGCATGTACTTTTAAGAGGATCAACTTGACAACTTAAAAGTATTTTTTTTTAAATTTATCAAAAATGTAATCTACCAAACTCGACATTGTTTGTTTATTAATTTTTATTAAAAAAAACGATGAGGCCGAAAATCATTAGCCACTGCTTATCAATATGCTAAACCATCAACAGTAAAAAAAAAAAGACTTGGAAGTATCAGAACGCACAGCTCTTAGGAGATTAATAAAAATCACGCGACTCAACATAAAACTCAAGAAATTTAATAAATGTGCTCATTAAAAGTGTAGCATTCTATGACAGACAATATTTCGTATTTTACTTCTTTTTTGTCACAAGACAAAGAATCTACAAAAATTTCAATTATTCACGTATGACAAATCGACTTTCCATGACCTGTTTTTAAATTTATCGCAGTACATCTTGCTGGACGTCAGAGAGGAATTTCCATCTGGACGCTAAATATACACACGTATATTTCTCGTTGACTCTTTCTTGATGTTCCGCATTATTGGCTACAGAAGCGACGGCATACAAAGTGCCATAAATATTCCGTTCAAGTGACGTTCGAAAGCCAATTTTACATCTCCGGTCCGCTAAGACCTGTCCTAGGATTTAGGCACTTTCGTATTTTGAGCATGGACATTCTTTTTTTCTGTACCCCGCACCCTGCCAGTTTTCACTACATAACTGTATAGTCGAGTACAGAAACGTGAAGGGTGGATGGTTGGTGCACGGCCTCGAACCAATTAGCGGCACGACTAGCGTGGTAAGCAAGAAGAATGAGCTTGGTTGGGTAAGAAATTACCGAGCGTGAATACGTAATGGGCCGTACGATATTTCTCGCCAATGCTTGTTGGTGTGTTTTCACGGCGATGGTGCGCCGAGGGCTTTAAGCCAGGGCGAGAGCCATTCGACCGAGCCATTTGCCCGAACGATAGAGACCGGAGCAAGAGAGAAAGACAGAGAGAGAGAGAGAGAGAGAGAGAGAGGTAGACAAGTTTCTCCCACTTTCATACCGACCCTGTTTACCACCTTATTCCTAACTCTCGTCGTTTACGTCTATTACAATAGAAATCCGGTTAAAGTGAGTTCACCGAGGTAGCTACAGACTATACTAATAATCCATGAAGTTTGCCCGAATCCTTTAGCGGTCCAAGCCACATGCTTACTTGTGTATGAGAAAAGGTACTCCGGTGAAAAGCCCAGGTTTACTTTTCAATTACCTACCACATTGCGGAAAATCGCCCTCAGCTAAAGTAGGAATTGTGTGATAGGTTGGCTTAGGTCATTTTCACAAAGCACTCGTTTCATTTCTTAGGCTGTTATTATGTTCTAGTGAATGGTATTATATGGAATGATTTATAGAGCAGGTTTTAAGACCTTTTTTGAATCACTCACACCTGGACCAGGACTTCATAACAGCCTAACTTGTACTCTTTTTCTTTTTGGTAGGATGGTTTATAAACCATTCGGACCTGGGAGTCTCATAGTAGAACTTACGATAGAAATTAATGACAAATTTCGTCGGAATTTGGAATTGCGATTGTTCATTTCCGAAATTGGTGACCTCTGCCTACAACATCAATTCCAGGCCTTCATTTAAATCCTCCTATGAGACACTCCAGGTCTGTTGATGAGCGGAGTGTCTGGTATGAGTGTCCAAGGAAACACATCGCCCATTATCATATCGTAGATTTGATGAGATTCTGGATATTCTATGAATCTACGTGTAGCATAGAAAATTCGAACTACAAATAGCGTATCACAAACAAAAAATGAGACCAGCAATAGAGTAAGCCCGAGTATTTTTGCCAGTGCCGTGAATAAGTGGTTGCTAGTTTAAAAGGCTGATAACGAACGACTGAGTCGATTGTTGTCAACGCGTTAGGTGCTCACATGCCGCACGGTAGCACGAGGCAAATTTATGTGACGTTAGGCTTTTCCCTCTTAGCGTGGGGTAGTCAAATGGTATGAACGTGTCCCCCGGTGCACGAGAAAGCTTTCCCTGTTTCCGGAACCCGCGGTGCGATATTACTCCTTGTATATCCTAGCTACGGCATGCATTGAAACCATGCGCGTTTTGTCATCGAGCCTCTTTGTTCACTACCAAGCATGAAAACACGTCTCTCCTCTTGCCACGTCTGCTGCAGCAGCAGCAGCAGCAGCAGCAGCATTGCAACGGCGATGCAACCTAGCAGCTTCAACGAGCGCAACTCCGACGCCGAGTTCCCCTCCGGCGTCGTTCATTCGCCCCCGTTTCTGATTTAGCATCGCGATACTCTTTTCGTTGCCTTCTACCCTTTTACTACTCCACTGTTTGTCTATTCTTCGTATTTTTTTCTTTCTCTCTCACCTGCTTTCTGCTTTTTTTTTTTTTTTTGTTCTCTTCCTTCGCTGCTCGACTAGTCTTCACCTCTTCCTTATTTTCTAGTCCCCCTTTTTTTTTTTCTACAAATGCCAACGGCGACAGTTTCGACCCGACAATAGTCACGGATTTTCTCGCGTTGGATCATTTTCTCAGGGCCTATTTCACCCTCCACTGCTCATACGATCATCAGTCTGCTGTGAGAATCACTCGCGAACGGGTTGGTCTTCACCCGGACGAGTCTTTGTTTTGTTGTTCTCTTGTTTCTAACTGTTGGAATGAAATTCGGTAATTAATTAGCGCGTGTGTTGAGATTAGTGAATAATATTTGTACGTGAATTAAATTATTTGGTAGGAAATAGTTCAAATGTTTGATTTATTTAAAACAGTGAGGAGCAGCTTTGAAGCTTCTATCAAGTTTGGTCGGTCGTAGGTTTCAATAATAACGTTCGTCTGAATGTTTTGGCACATTTCAATAAACAATGGCATTTAAAAAAAAAAAAAAAGGAATGACACCATCATAAAAGTTTCTCGTAGAGGAAGCGAACAGGAAGGGCAGAATTTCGTTCAGCAGGATATGTTTGAAATCTAAGAAATTGTTAGAGCTTCCAAACATCTTCGGTTGGCTGCTTCAGAATCGAAGAGTCGACGAGAAAAGAACGCCCGATCGATCAGGGTTTCGTGACGTCGCATTGGAAAAATAAGAAAGTGAGGTAAAGAAAAAGACCATTGCGACTCGTCGTCGGCCAAGAACAGTTATTTCTCAGTGTGTATCTTTCGGTAATTGAGAAGGACGCTATCTGTGCTTTTCCGCGGAAGCAGGTGGCGTTCGATAGACGTCATAGCTGTTGTTTTTGTTCCTTTTTTTTCATTTTTTTTTTTTTTTTTTCGAAGAACTGTCGTTTTGTTCATGGCTGATGCTTCTGTTTCACTCACGCAAGAACAGGCCACGTATACGAATGACAAATAAAAAGCTAAAAGAAGAAAACGTGGAATAAACGATGGAAAACTAAAAAAAAAAAAAAAAATAAGACGAGATCTTCGTCGTCTTCGCCTTTGTCTGGAAGGATAGAATGTCTTTTGAGACATTGCCAATCCTTTAAGACGCTGGCAGGCATCCTAGGCCCATGGTTCCTTGTCAGAAGAACCAAGGAACGAATCTAAGGGCGATGGCAGAGGGTCCTGATAGGGTTTCGACAATGTAACTTGGCGAAGGTAAATGTGGAGTGGGCAACAAGGGATGAAATGACTTGTGCAGACGATGATTCACGCTTGTATTCGAGGCAAAGAAAAAAAAAAAACAAAAACAAAAGTTTACTATTTTAGAAAACAGTGAAACTAAGCTACGAATAAATAATATAAATTGTACGTAAATGACGAAAATCAATTGACAACATTGTGAAAAGAAACTCCCGGATTGGATGCTCACTTGAAGTGTTCGACGAAGGTTGAAGTAGGTTGTAGATCAGAGATCACTTATTGAACAAAAAAGGACAAATGCTGGTTTGACATTTGGCAATGCAAGGCTACTAAAAAAATAAATTGCTCTCAGCTTTAACTTATGTCACATTATAAAGGAAGTAAGAATAGTATATTTTATGACAAGAGACAGAAGTTAAAAAAAAAAAAAAAAATAACCAATTTCATTCTTTGTTGCGGTGAAAAAGAACGATATTATTTCATTTCATTAAGAGGAAACAGAGAGGCTTACTGAATGAAAATAAGACATTGAAAGAACAGCGAAAGAAATGGAAAACCCGGGGTTGAGATATTCGTATACGAGCATAAGGAGGAAAGAAACAGAGAGACTGAGGGGATACGACTGAAGTGGAAACTCGGAGCGAAATTCCAGTGCAGTATGAGTGGAAAGGTACTGAAGCGGGGAACGTTTAGGGCATGCCCGAGCTACTTTATGGCGTTTTGCCCAAACTTATATACCTTTGGCTCCATCCTTCAGTGAAGAGCTTAGGCAAACAGAAAATATACTTTAAGATAGGGAAAAATGAAAAAAAAAAAAGCTAGAGGTATGATTGCGAGGACGTTCATAGTGTGTACTCCGTACGTCCTTCTTTACGGTACAGCCATTATGCTTAAGAATTTCTTTTTTTTTTTTTTTTTTTTTTCAAGCTCGTCAAGACGGATATTTCTTATAAGTCTGTGAGTGTCTCCTCAATATAACTCTGGAGACAGCTGCAATCAAGCTTTGGTCTTGCATGTTATGTAAAATTATGTACCTACATTCTATTTTCTATTTTTCTTTCTTTTTATTACAAGAGAATAAATTTGAAAAACTCAATAATGTCCAATGGCAATTAATCTATTAAGGTATCCTAAAAATAAACTTCGTCCAATTCGCATTCTGATATTCTATTCTACGGACATTTAACGTAGTAGTGCTTTAATTTTTAAATTCACAAAGATGTACACCAACGCCTTGCTTCTCAACTCTGTGGCTGATATAATTCTCATTCGGTTCGCGGGATGCCTCGTATACCCGTGTACCTGTTTCATCAATCTGTTTCGTATTCACAACCACGCATCATCACTCCACTTTCCGCGCGAGTGGCACCGGCGGAACGGTTCGTCGAGGTTCCTCTATCTTCTTCCGTCCTTCCACATTCTCGTCTCATCTTCCCTTCGCCGTATTCCCGTGTCTGGCCGCTCACTTCATCGACGGGTAACCAACACCCGCGCTCCGAACTTCCTGGGCTTGCTTCCGCTCCTAGTTCCCTTCATGGCCCTTTCGACACGTTCGCACGAAATTGAAGTCAGGATACACCCGTAGTGCTTTACCCCGTGGCGTGGCAGCTTCTCATCGCATTTCTCGTTGCCGACGTAGTCCCAGACGGCTTCTCTTGTTCGTAGCTCAACTATCGACGACGAGCCGAAAAGGTCTCTGTACAATCACGCTACGTTTCATTCCGAGTTTCCATGACTCGGTGTTCTGACTGCCTCGAGAGTTTTTTTTTAGTGTAGCCAATGTTTCCGCTTGAATTTTTTATATCCTTTTTGTCTGCATTGAAACACGGCAGCTTTCACGATATATTCGAATACAACTTCTTTTTTTTCTGGTTCGCACCTGTTGGCAACCAAAATATTCAATCTACTAAAGTTTAATAATTCTAATTCTTTTATTTAAAATTGAATAGTTTTAATACGTATCGCAATTCGCGGTGACCAAAGTTTGTCTTGAATTAAAGTAGCTCGTCGACGACACATTCGTTTCTATGATATTTCACTTCCTAAGCCTAATTACTCAACATTAAAAAAAAAAATAAAATAAAATAAAAACTATAATATGAAAAAGTGCAAGACAACGAGATTGGATTCGCGATGATGTGTACAAAACTAAGTATATCAGAAGTGCATTGTGCAACAATATATAATCAATAAAAATGAAACCATTATGCCGAAACAATCGATAATCGAAGTCTACGACAAAGTGAAGTACAAAAACCGTGAAGATACAGATGCATCGTAAACGTGAACGATGACAGGTAACTCCTAACGAACATTAGACAAGAAAATCACGAGAGCCAAAAGGTATCCGTATGGAAGCGAGAGGCAAAATTTGAAGCGATGTGAGTTTCGTCATGAACCACCCTGCGACCAGGGATCCGCTTGGCTCCAGGTCGCCGGGATGCTGCTACCACACATGGAACCCCCAGGTGTATCCGCCTTGCAGAATCTGTCTGAGGCCAGTACTGACGTTGCAGCAGCAATGCCCTTTACGTGTTGGGCCTATTGCTGCAGCCACGTTAATTCATCATCCATCGTATCAGCAATCGCACCTTGCCCCTTTAGCGCAAGCCCCACTAACCCCCGGTCCAGGAGCAACGGTTACAGCAACGACATCCTGTCAGGAACGTCATCATCACCATAAGCAATCTCGCTCGGCTGAGACCACACCGACGCCATTCAATCGTTTCGACTGGCGTTCATCATCGGCAACGACCAGCACTAATACCCGTTATCACACACATCCCCCGCCTCGCTCGGCGTCAAGTCGGTCACCACCGATAGGCCGACATCACTATCACCTACATCATGGACACGAATCCCAGGATGATAGCTCAATCGGTTCGGCACAACGAGCTTCGTCATCCTCGTTCGTCGCAACATCCAGACCACTCATACCACCGGCATTGGAACCGACACATCGATGGATTGGCGAGGAAACAAAACGATCTCTTCCGATTCATGTCTACAAGTATTATTTGGCGCACACGAAGGAGTATCGTCGGCAAAATCGCAAGGTAATATAATTTGATGATTGATAGTAGAGGTACAGACTGGTCTGTCTGTTTAAGATGAAGAAATAGTTCTAGACCAATTGTGATCACAGGCTTTCTTTTTGAAAGATTATCTTTTTTTGTTGGTAGTCGAGCGTTTGATTTGATAACAGAGGCACTGATTGGTTTTTCTTTTTAAGATGAAGACGATCTAGATCAAGTTTGATCAAGATGTAGCTTGGTTTTTGAGAGGTTATTACTTTTTTTGAGTATTGAACGTCTGATGGTATTCGATTGGAGACAATGCTTTGACTGCTAAACGTAACATTCCTTTCCTTATTGAACCGAAAACACAACGTTGAAGCGTTCAATATTGCGTAAGTCCAACGAAACGACTAATAGCAAATAATCGCTGCCTCACCGACAAGTATACACCCTCGTTCTGCTCTCAAAGAATTAATATTAGCTCATTCTGCTGTGGCAATTAATTCGTATAATCGCATTAGGTGACGCTCTTGTTAATAATTGATATTGCTCCTTCTGAATCAAGCTTTGACAAAAGCCAAACGACTTTGATCGCAGCGTCACGACTAACGTATTCTCTTCATAATGCTCTACATGCTGAAAACGGAATTCAAATAAGATTCTTATTTCATTTTTTAAAAGAATTTTCATTCTTATCGAGGTTAAAATTATAATTTTTATTTACAACCAGATCGGATGAGAAGAGATAGAAAATAGGGAAAATATGTATTACAGATCACGGATGACAATTTTTTGTGAAATCTCGTTGAAGACAGGCCGTTTCGTTTCAATATATACGTATATTGTCTTGCACGTGAAGATTGCAAACTTTTGACGTAACCCACGCCATTTCAACGGCTACGTTTGGTAAATGGCCAGACTTTTTTCTCCACTTGGCGCTAAAGGCCTCTCTGAGCAAGAAACAAAAAAAAATAGGAAAGGTTTTATTAAGTCGATTGGCTTGTCAAGGAAGCAGTCGGGCATCCCTTATATAACACATGCCAAATCCCAGTCTAAACGATAAATGCAGATGTCTATCGCATACATTTTTTTCTTTTACTCTGCGGATATTCCGCTTGCCCAAAATTTTTGTTCTACGCAGATGCGTCACCTTTAAGTCGACAGCATGAAATCAATGCTATCCCACGCAGAAAAGATGAGGAGTCCAGGATGGAATCCAGGGCAGAATCCATTACGGAGTCTGGGCAATCCAGGATAGAGTCTCGTCAGTCCAAGATGAACAATGCAATCGGATTAAATCACACTGCCCAT
Source organism: Perithous albicinctus (assembly GCA_964016905.1). Taxonomy (NCBI): domain Eukaryota; kingdom Metazoa; phylum Arthropoda; class Insecta; order Hymenoptera; family Ichneumonidae; genus Perithous; species Perithous albicinctus. Next base: position 23,523,867 of record OZ024692.1, read on the forward strand.
CCTGGACTGCACAGGCACCATCTACGACTGCCCAGATTCCATCCTGCAAACATCATTTTTACATGGACTCATAATTTGAACTTTATTCAGAATGTGAAATAAAAATGTTCGTATTACAATTAACGGATCCAAACGCTGTTAAGCCTCTATTTAGAAAAATTGGGTATCCTAATTAGAAAATTAATAAAGTGCAGATAAATATGAAAATAAATTGATGAGGTATTTTCGGGTTTGCTAAGTCCAACTTGGCACATGACGATTACAAATTGAAAATGACAGAGCGAAATGTCAAAAGAATTTCGATCTTAATAATTGTTAAAGGGTAGCTTTTTTTTTTTTAAATGCTAAACAGCAGCATTGCTACATTTCTATTGTAGGTGTGTGTGCAATATTTACCACGCTTCCTGAATTGTGTGGTCTGCTCTCGAGATGTTTACAATTCAGATCTCCACGACAACAATGATAGGACGTCGGCATATACGACGACGAGAGAACAAATGAGAGTGACAAACGACTAAACGAGAGAAAATAATTAGCAATTAAGTTGCGCCCGCCGGTTGACGATCCGCGTGCACAATAGTATATTACTGTACATCCCACTGTGCCCTATACACTACAGTCTTCATTGTTCCTACAATAATAAGGGGAAACAGACAGAGATAGATAGCGACGTTTCAACTGGCGTTCTCGGAGATTGAACGGTTTTGTGTGATATATTATAGGATTCTTCTGTGCGCATCTCGTACACCTACACCCTACATTTTATGTACTTTAAAAATATATATACATACATAGATTCTTAGACATTAAAGATAGTAGACATTTGGGGTAAAAAAATTATCTACGAATTTATCAAACTATAGTTTTATGATGCAGCAGTTAAAAAAAGAGAATTATTTTTGAGACAGTTTAGTATTCAGTTTGTTCATATATAGAAATGGGTTCAGCTTGGGCAACTGAACAGAACCATCGAAGTATAGAGTTGAAGGGCTAGAGTCGGATTATGTACAAACGACACGGTTTCTCCAATTTCTAGCAAAAAATTTATTTATAGCAAAGTAGGAGGGGTTGGTGGAAATGGAAGAATCTAATTTTTTTTTCTTCAATAGACACGTCAAAAAGCCCAGGGTTTTGACGTATAGCCGTAATCCGAAGTGAATTAATTCACGAACGTGACGGTGGCAGTCCGGTCGGGGCAACCGGGTGGGAACTAACAGGGGAACTTCGCCCGAGAAGCGTAGCGGTAATTTACGATTTTCTCTCTATGATACGGATGCCGAGCTTATATGGTTCGTGCTGGATATGGGTGACTATAGTATATTTGGGAGCCGTACGTTCAGCACAGCTGCATATGAGGCATTCCAAGTCAACTTGGTCATCGGTCTGAATCCCTCAAATTTTTTTTTCCTTGCCATATTTTGGTCCAAAATTTTGGCAAATAATTTATATAATTTTTATTTGAAGAAAAAAGAAAATTCTTCATTTTTGTTCTAATTGAAATTTTCTTTTTTATTTTTCAATTTTATTTTAAGTATTGAGCGAATTTTCACCGTTTTAATATTTTAATAAGGACAATCATAAATTTCACCATATAAAAATTCATTTTTTTGCATCGAAATATGCCAAACAAAAAATAATTTGTCAACTGAATCCGAGGTGGTCAGGCCGATGAGAGAGTGAGTTGACTTGGAATACCCCTTATATGTATAGAACTGCAGTGTAGACGTACTGAAAATGCGAATCCAAAGCGTGGGTGAGTGGATATGGATATGGCCTACATCGGCTATAGAAATACGTAAAATTGGCCAATGCGGAGTTACCTACAGCAGCAAGTATAGCGAGTGCATGAACCCGGCGAACTTCTCGTACCTTTGACCGCTCGATTTATGACCTTTTCTATATACCCATAGTCATACACTCTCTTCCTCCTTACAACTCGACTACACCTTTCCGCCTTTTGTCTCGTCTTGGCTCTCGTTTATATAGAGTGTCTACGTGTCTTTGTGTATATACCGGAAATGTAGAGTCGGATACACTTAGAGCGTCACCAGAATAAGCAGCAAAGACGCATCGAGATCAAAGGGCCCCTGGTGGATTGACGAGAAAAGCACTTGGAACAGATTTGAACCAGTTTCTAGCACTCCATTGTTTCTTTCTTCCCATCCGTTTGTCACTGTCTTTTTTTTTACTTTCAGAAAATGGATGAAAGTGCGTGTTAACATTACAGAAATCAAAGATAAATTGAAAAAAAAGGCGAAACCATTTTTTTTTTTTAATTTTATTATCGATGATAAATGCTGTATTTCTGTAAACCATTCGTATTAATTTAAGTACGATTTAAATTTGGTTTGCGTGGATTCAAGGGAAATCGTTTTTACCTTCTTAAGACTGGATTCATTTTTGTTTACCTTCATAAAATTTGGACAATTAGCAATCTCCCGTAATGACAATTGCTAACTTCTGGCTGATTTATATTTTCTCTTAAAATATTGTTAATTAACGTTTTGGTTCGCTCCGAAAATTGTGAAATAAAACAAAAATGTGAATGTAAAGTTATTCATCAAAAATGACTTTTCTCAAAATAAAAATTGCAAAAAAAGTAAATAAATAAATTTATTTTTAAAATCGTAATTTTTTTAACGTATTCTTTAATAAACCAGATTATTTTTAACGATTTTATTTTCACGCCAAACTGATCATTCGATTTCGCGTTATTATGGAAATTTACGAGATAATTCTTAGGCGAGTAAAATAAATATTTACAATATTTTATTAATTATTTTACTGGCTTCTTGTTGCGTCACGAACGAAGAGTGTCTCTTGTCTGATCGACAACGACAACGTTAACAGCCCATTGCACATTGTGTCTACAATCTCGATGATAAAATTATTCGTCTACGTCGCATTACCCACCTTCTGTACGTCACCAGACAGCCGATGGAAGACATATACTATATATTATAATACCAACGTACCGAGTACGTTAAAGCGTTGCTATAAAAAATTGTAACGATAGGAAAACCCGTTCGACTGTGGAGACCAAGCTGGAAAAGCGATGAAAAATACGAACATAAAAGTTGCTATGACGCATTTCAGTGAGGATACCTTGAAAATTTCAACCAGTGCTTGCATCTATACAATAAGAATTCGCGCCGAATTCACAATACACAACATTTTTTTTATTGCAACGAGATTTTTTTTTCATATCGCAGTTATCACTCAAAATAATATCTACAAGTTCAACATTTTATTAAACAATACAAATTTGACTAAAATCTATTCTGCAAAAATTGTCGTATTGAAATATTTCTGAAGACAAAGTGTCAAAAATTTGTTTCCGCAATTATTTTACTTCTACAAACATCCTTAAACTGAAATTGCCAGCATTTCAATATTTTTGATTTCGTGATTTTTCGTTGTCGTTAAAATTTGATTTAAAAAAAAAAACACCAAAGTTTTGGTAAATTTCTTGAAAGTCGATTTTTGCTAAAGTCTTCAGTATCACATATTCGATTGACGTTAATGTATTATGGCTGAATAAATTTATCTGCTTTTCTTCAATTTCATTCGGCATGTTCAAGAACTTGTTCTCGACTCTGTATATTTGCTCGCGTCTGAAACCCGCAGGCGAGAAAGGGTAAGACGTTATTTGTTCGTCGAAAAGGAAGTAGACACTAGTTAGGGGTTAGTAGATGAGAGAAAAAGAAAAAAAAGAAACGTCTGCAGGATGGCAGAGAGAGAAAGAGAGGGAGAGAGAGAGAGAGAGAGAGAGAGAGAGAGACACCGGGAAAAGAGCTAACTCCATAATAAAGTTTGAGGAAAAACCAATGTCCATTGCGTCTCTACCGAGACGGGAAAGAAAATTCAATTCTGTGAAGTTTTCACCATGGCGGACACTCGCCGCACGGTCATCCGGTTCGCGGATGATAGGATTTACGGTAGTTTTCATTCTCGCGACCCCCAACGCCTTCTAACACTTCCACAGCGAAATTGAAACAAGAATTGATCGTTATTAATATTTTATCGATTAATCAACACATTTACTATCGGTCTACTGCTACACTTTATTTCGTTTTTATACTTTCTCAAAATAAATTATTTTATATTTTTATTTTTAATTATATGTAATATTTGTAAAATATTTTGAAAAAAATTATTTAAAAGTTCTTTAAAAAATCTAATAAAGAAAAATGCAATAATTAATAATTAAAAAAAAACATAATCTCATGAAAAAATTAATTTGACATTATTAGCAAAACGTGGAATAATATAAGTATGAATTGCGTAATTAATAAAACAATTTTTTTTTCATTTTTTTTATGGATATCTTATTTAATTGTCAGACAGTTGAATATTTATAGCTGGTCCTGTGAGAATACATGAGGTAGATTGTTGCGCGCTGAAATTACGTTCACTTTTACGACCCAACACGTATCCGCACGTGCGACGTTTAACGACACCGGAAATGGGAAATGTTTGTAATGAAAGGAAAGTGTGGTTAAAGCACTTGGGCAACTTTTAGGAGGACTTAGCTTTTCTGCTTCGTGTCTAATTGGATTAACTTCTGAGACTCAAACTTATTTTCATCGTTCACTGTATATTGCCAAAATAAAATATCTCTCACAAACATTGAAAATTGACAAGTCTGACAGTTACGATTAGAATTCAGCAATGCTGGTATTTATTTGCTCTACATTTTGGTGGCAATGGATATTAAGACACATGGATAGATTAAAAAAAATGTATTTATAATTTTTCTTTTGTACTGTAAGTTTTTAAAAGTAAACAGAAAGTTTCTTAAATCGAATTTTAATCGCTTCAACCCTTAAATAAATTTCAAATCATCAAATCGCAACGTCAAATTTGTAAATACAACTATTTAGCTCAAAATTGGAGAGTACAAACCTAAAATGTTTCTTCAAAAATCGCGATAATCTTTTTATTAAATTACAAATGTTCCAAAATTGGTAGTGTAATTTTTTTTAAACACTTCTTGAACAGTCGAGATCACATGTGAGAAACTCAAAACACAGTACGAAGTAAAGTTATGCAAATGAAATATATAGTAATCGCTTGGCGTCGTCGTAAGGGCGAGAGTACTGTCGAGTCACCGTGTGCTTGTGACATTTCAATGGTCACAAATCGCCAATCAATTTCGCAAAACCAGCAATAGCACTGCCGTGTCCTCTTGCTTGACGGGGCTTCGTGGCAATATGATGCATCTATACGAGAGAGTACTGCGAGAGAGCCAAGCTGATATTGCAATAGCGTCGTATATGTAACATCAAGCCAGCCGTGCAATAGTGTAGTCCTTTCGCACGTCGAATACCAAAACTCGAGATGATGTACTTCGATGGAATTCGAAGTAGCATCGCTGCGAACCTTTCGACTCTATCCAGACACGTCGAAACTCTTTGCAATGAAGCTATGATATATGCAACGAGTGAGATACATGTAGATGCAGATAGTATCCCACGTGGAAAGATTACTAAAGAGAATATATATATATATATATTTTTTTTACAGTTGAAATATATGTTCTATTTTAGACTCAATTTTTCAAAAAAGAATTGACAGATGTATTTGAAAAAGCCTGCAAAGTAGGACTTGTAAATTGTGTTTATCATAATTTTTGGCTGTAAAATTATGAAACTGCAAACAAAGTGTATTATTTTAATCAGAAATAATTTTTTTTTCATAATTATTTGATCTAAAACTCGTGAATTGTCATACCAATCATTGTTTAGTGTTGGCCCCGTTTATATAAAACACTTCTGAAAGCGCAACCGAAATTAAAAAAAAAAAATCAAAATGCCACATAATTTTAGCCGCAAGATCGTTTTGCCTTAAATTTTTACCTGAATTTTATTCTGGTGTTTTTCATGTGTCAACAAATTTTGATTAAAATTCACGAAAATTTGTTATATATAGTTATATATAGCCGTGTATACTTGATGAGAAAAAAAAATCGATATCGTTTGGTACCTTCGACTGCAGAGAGCGACCTTCCCTTTGGTGTAATCTCGAAAATAGTTTTACTGGCCTTCGTGATTATCCCAATGGCGTCAGCAGGGACCTAGTTCTCCCGGAGATTCTCCATTCGTAATTAAAATTGGAAATTCCAGGAAATCAGATTCTGAATGCCTTCGGACGAAACTCGCGATTCTCAAAGCTCCGCCGAGAGCATATCAGACTTTCAGCCATACTCCTCAATGGAAATCTTTTTATTTTGGTTTCACCAAATTCCAACAAACGCGGTTCAATTGAATATCGTGCGAGGACATTTCGTTTCACAAGCAAAATCGGAATAAGTCCAAGCGTCCGATTAATTCAATAATTAATTAACCTGGTGTCTATCGGCAAAGTATTCTAAATATTGATCATTTTTGTACAAAATTAAATTTGAAAACTGGAAATCCTAAAGTATTTTTCATCCTTACTCAAGTGGCAAAATCTTAAGGACTGATCTAATAAATTTTCTTTTGCTTCCGCGACAGCAAATTATAGAGCTGTACGATTTTTAGAACAATATGTTTTATTTATATCCAACATTTTTATTCCAGTCGATGTAACTGCCAATGAGAAATATTATTGAAAAGAAATAGTGACAAATTCTCCGTCTTTAGATGTCGTAATTGTCGTTGAGATTTCTCGTACCATTGAAAATCCATTTGACGACTGGACTGGAGTCATACAAAAGCGTTTAGAATTGTTTTTTCGTCATACGGAAGCTTACGGCTAATGAGAGAAAAAGCGATCCTCGAGCAGTGACGCGTGACAAGGGACTCGTCCGCTCGGTCATCGGTATCGTTTCTTTCCTTTTTTTTTTTTTTTGCCGAACTTCTTCATCAGCGCGTTACTGCGCTTCGAATTTCCGCGACGATCGTGAGAACTGGGACTTACTTACACTCGAAGCGAGAGTAAAAGATTTTTCCACTCGACGAGCTTAAAGCTTTTTGCGAAAAAAGTTTTTCCGTCTATCCTCGAGTGATTGGCAATAAATGCACTCGAGCCGATAGCAAAGAGAAAAAAAACCTCAGAACCTTGAGAACGTTTGAAAATTATGTAGGTGACACTAAACACATTCATGAACAGACAATTACAAAGTAAAATAATTACATCTCGAAAAATAAGAAAAAAATCATGAAAACAAAGCTCTCTCTCTGAGGAAGGAAAATAATACGTGGAGCACAAGTCCGATTGAATTAAATTTTAAGAAAGGAAAAAACCACCAGTCGGTAATAAGAAATTTCTAGTTATTCTGAATAATCTTGTAGGTATTTCATGGTGATTAAAATAATAAATCATGCCATGATGCTTTGGTATTGTTATGCCAATACCAGTAGCATAGTATCCGAATTATCGACTCTGTTGCTGATAAATTCCAGCCCCGATGTGGCCAATGTGTCTGTGCACACAGTGTACACAGGGAGCTTCTCCAAAACCATCTCGCCCTTGTGTCTCCTCCCTCGGCAAGGGCGTATAGCACAAGCGCGGCTCCGCATAGCCGAACGAGAGATCGTCCTTTAGCCCTGTGCGCCAACGGCACGGTTCGCATAAATTTCACTCGAGGTCGCAATTTGCGTACCTACCGCGCGCGCGTTCAGCCAGTTTGCATAGCTCGAGACCTGCTTGCCACCTCCGCTAATAGTTCGCCTCTGCTTTCAAGCTTGGTTCCACCCTCTGCAGACATACCGAGAAACACTGTGCGCCATCCAGCCATAGTATTATTTTCCGTAGATACGTCTGACGCGAAGAAGCATTTACTACTTGCTGTCACACAAAGAGCAATAAAACAGGAGGCATGTACTATCCGTCTGTCTGTCTGTCTGTCTGTTTGAGTGCTTGTCGGGGCCGCATCATTTTGCCAAACCGTTATGCAGCCGATTCATCGTTTTGTCACTAAAACATTGTTCAATCGCATCACAATGTTGAGCTTTACAGGGTCTCATTATTAAGTATCGGCAATTTGACGAGACGGCAGTGTGTTTTTTTTTGTCAACATGGTGATTCAGCTGAATAATTTTTCAGCAAAATTGTATGTAATTAAATAATATAATTCGTATGTTTATTGAAGTAAGACCTCGATTTTAGGAATAATTTCAGAAAGACCAATTGCAGCGTTACTGCTCCAATGCTCCTGCGAAAGAAGTAGAGTTTAGGCTGAAATGAGGGGACTATCCAGAAAATCAAGGCCAATAGCGTTACTGAATTTTCTTTCGTCGTCTGACTAAAACAGTCATTTACTACTTCATTTACTACTTCTGACAGTGAGTCGACCACCATTCGATCATACGTTGTTAACACATGTACACAAATTCTATAACTATTTTGAATCAACCTGACAACAACGGGTACTAATTTACTAGCAGTCATGTGCTATCCGGTTGATCCATCTGCAATCTGCTCAATTATTGAGATATGTAAAAAAAACCCCGACAACTGTGGACCAGATTCCAATAAAAACAGAATTGTCTCTGCAGAGGTTATAGTTCAAGACCGAACTAAACGACAAAACGTCAGACGTAGCATGGCATGAAATATAAAACAGCAATTTGAATGAAGTTTAAAGTTCAGTCCAAACTCTTTAACCGCACATTTATCGAAATTTATAAAAAGCGTTCTACATTTGTTTGTCTAACCCAGTTGCTTGGATTCGTTCTCACCAGTATACACACATTATTTATCAATCAATGTGTTGAACTGTCTGAAATGAATTGTTGGGTTTCTTCGGCAATGGGTGGCCTTAATTAAAAATGATTGATGTTATTTATCATCATGATTTTTCAGTAAATCTTGGGTAGATGGGATTTAAAAGAAAAATGATACAGAACAGATACTGATCCTCATTGGAGAGTAATGTGGTTTTCATTTAATCTGTGGAAACCATTAATTTTTCGCTCGATTAAGAAATATGCTACCTCATCATTACTAATGTAAAAAAATGCCATCTACCCATAATCTACCAGAAAAATCATGCTCATAAACTGAGAAGGACAATCACGGTTGAAATGTCTTGAAGTACATCACATTATTTATTCACTCACACAGTACAAGATACGATCAACTAAATCAGGTCATCTTAGGTTAAGAAATTATGAAGGAATAACTTAACACCTATCTTGTGAAAGGACACGAAAGTTGAGTGGCCATTACAAGGGCAAATAGTGGGAGGGAGGCTTAAATTGTCCGGCGTACCTAATTGGCTTAGCTCCCACGACCCTAACTTATCGTTTCGTTCACTCTCCAATTTACAAATATTCCGGTATAAGCTCCGTGACAACCCAGCAGTAGCATACAAATGTACTTGAACTCTGTGTACCAGCATTCCATATTTTTCCCCCTGTATTACACGCAGACACTATTAAATCAGAATTTTATTTTCCCCATGAGAGTGTCCGAGGTCAAAATTGCAACTCAAAATCGACAGGCTCCCAGAGCCACGATAATTCTCATTCCATGTACACAACATAGTACATGGCTTCGAGATTATCCCATCAATTCTATCCTTTTTATTGCGTATACCAGAAGCATATTGGTTTAATAATTGCTCATGCTATAAATAGAAGTATCAGCTAAAAAATTCGTAAGCCGATGTGCTCTACTTTCAACTCAACCGTCGAATATAACGTTTCGAGAAAAAGAGACTTTCGCGCTAAAAGCTTTTTGAAAACTCTGTTTGTTGAATGTATTATGGCGATTTCAAGCAAACTCACACTTTGGCCATGTACTTTGTGAAGTTCTTAAGATTTTGTCGTTCTTTGGATGGGTTGAGGCGAACGCATCATAACTCGGGCGAACGAATGGCCTTCCGCTGTCAGCTCCAAACCGTCTCTTTCTCTCTCTCGCGACCCCTTGCAAACTATCCTTATATTCATCCCTTCTCACGCGATTTCCGACTCCACTGGTGGAATCCTCCTCTTTACCAACTCCCCCCCCCCCCCCTCCCCCCGAACCATCCTCCCACTTCTTCCGCAAACTATCACTAGGATAGAAACTGCATCGTCTCTGCACCGCTGCACTGGTGCACCAGTGGAGAGATGCACTCGGATCTTGTTCGAGATAAGTCTCTCGTGGATTACTTGGAGCACCCGGGATACACCAGCTGGCATACATACGTTAATACTGAGCTCTGGACGCCCGCAGAGAAACACATGAGCGCGTGCACGGCCACAAATGCGCATTATCCCCAGTACTCCATCAGTCTTGAGCTGATGCACATAGTCGAAAACTCTAAAATTCGTCGTCATCGCAATCTGTTGATTAAAAATTCGAATTTATGTTTTTTTTTTGTCGATTGTCGATTAAATATAGTAGTGTCAATGCATCAGTTAATGAACAACAACTCTTTGAGAGTTCATAAAAAATTCTGACGATTCACGTTCAGAAAAATGGTCAAGTTAAATCAAATAAATTACATTATGTAATTTTCCTTTCGTTGAATTAACTACAATTTTCTTTATGTAAAATATATTTGTGTTTCACCAGATTAATAAATTTATTGTAATTATTTGATTTATTGCCATATGTGGCAGTGAACTGGATTTGATTACCACTTTTTTTTAGTGACCAATCACGGTTGTAGTAAAATGGTGACAATTTTTGCAACTTCAGCAAGTACTTTTGATATTATTATTACCAACTGCCCGCCAGCCAAAAAAAGGGAGTTGTGCGTTTAACGGTGGTCAACTGATCGATACGATTTTTTTTTATATCGCTATAATATTTTACGAAACCACAGGAAAATGGTTTAATCAAATTTCACATTCATTCCAAAAATGAATAAGCTGACATTTCGATAAGTTTAAACGAATTATTAGCTAACAAAAATGATACTGAATCATTGTATAATTATTACAGTTGTATAATTATTTTTTATTTTATCTTTATAAAGTTATACTTTCTAAAGTGAACGTTCCTTTTTTTATCACTGTTTTAAATAGTCGGGAATTTTTCAAAGTTTTGATGAATATTATTATGTTATCGACTTTTGAAAAGTCCCATTAATATCGGAAACAATATCCTATTATGATGCTATAAAATTGCATACTTTATAAACAAAAAGAGACAAATAAAAAATCTAATGTCGAACTGCACTAAAAAAAAAATATCGAGTTGACGAAAGTAGATCCTACTTATCGCGAATAAATATTTTTTATTAGATTTGTATATATTTCAATGAAATAAAATTTTATTCAAGTATAATAAATGCATGTTTAATCGGATTACAGCGTTTGTTTATGTGTAGAGAAAAATATGTATTTCAGCGAAGTGATTTTTTTTTCGTGTGTGAAAAAAAAAAATATTTCACTGATGTGAACTTTTGTTCAGGTTTACCAAATACAACCATACAAAATCCAATACACAAGAAACATATGCGGAAACGATTAACACGCGAACATTTTTTTTTTATGTTAAACTTCAAAAAAAAATTTTTCAAAAAGAAATTTTTGTACTGCGGATGTTGAAAGGGTCAAAGTCATAAAACCAGTAAAAGTTGAGTAAACTCGTTCATACGTATAATCTGCATTTTTTTTTTTTTTTTTTTTTTTTACTAAACCTCGAATTAATATAGGTCAAGACGGATGGATTTTCACGACCGAATCTCTCACGAATTCTGAATCCGACGAACGAAAGGGAGCAATAGTCCAAGGACGGTAGCAGAGTCGAAGCTTTGCCATATATATCTGATGCGCTGTAACTTTCACGAGTAGTTATAGGGAGGGATATATGGTCCAGGTAGAGTTCTCGACTAGAATACATATAAGCCAAGACTGGTAAGCACTTCTTAAGCTTCAGCAACGTGTTGCAATTCATCGATTTCCGAGCTGTCCTCGAATTTTTTTTACTATTCCATCCTGTACTCCGTTACTCGCTTATCGGGCCATTCTCCTCTTTTCTCTCAACCGTTGCAGGAGAAAAAAGAAAAAAAAGAAAAAGCTTATCCCTTATCAGTAATCTGATCTATCGAAGGATCGATTGTCATTGATGGCAACAAGTGTCGACTGTAAGAGAGAGAGAGAGAGAGTCTGAAGTATATAAATTTATCGGGTGAAAGAGGAAGAATAATCTGCTCAAGAAGGAACAAGTGACTCGAGTGAGTTCGAACCCGAACCGTGGCAAAATTATTATTTTTAGAATAATCTTAGTAAGACGAAAAAAAAAAAAAAGAAAAAAGAAGACGAAGTAAGGAGATAAAAAGCAGGAGACTGAGAAACACAACGACAGAGTTGTAAGAGATAGATAAAGAAAAAAAACGAAAAAGAAAAGTGAGACGGGGAAGTCAACAAAGTAAGAAAAAGAAGCTTTCGGCGCACCCTCGACAATTCTTCCACAAAAATGGGCACGAGTCAGCGGAATCTGGGTATTGGGGTTACTATACGCGGGGTGAGCTCGTCGGCGCGAATTGCCCGCCCGGGTTGCCGTCGGTGCGCAGCGACATTCCCCGTTCCCACAACCCACCTTCTACTGCTTTTATAAATCGATCGCTCGCTTTTTTTCATTCACTAGATGCGCTTACGTGACGCGAATTACGTCAGATATACTCTTTCACGTCTGTATGTATATATATATATGTATACGTACATACTGTGTGTACAGGGCTGGGGATTATTTTGCTTGTTGTCTCGAATATCCCACGTGGATCTTGTCGATAGTGATGCTTCCCTTTCCTCTGTTTCTATATCGACCCCACGTTCGTTACCGTCTCTCCTGCCGAAGCCTTCATCCGAGAACTAATTCAATTTATAATAGCGATGGCCGAATCATGCACTACACGTACCTCAAGGCTTTACGGTGAAAGCTAGTGCTGCAAGTAACAGCTACGTAGGAAACTTTCGTCAACACGTTTGATTCAACGACGAATTATACCATCGAACTACTTTATTTGTTTTTGGATATTTTTGAATATTTATTTAGTTGCTAATTATTGAAAACTTCTTTAAACGACAGTGTCTTAAAAACTCCACAAAAAAAAAACAAAACGATTATTAATACAGAAGGAATCAGTTTATTCCACTGAACATTAAACACAAATGAACACAAACCGACGGACCAGATTTAATGTTGATGTTGTATACACTTCCTGTGATTAATCCTGATATGGCATTAAAAAAAATAGGAATCTTCGCACGTTAACTTTCGATAACTCAAAGAGTACCGACAAGAAAACCAGTCTTGCCAAAGCTGCTGAAATAGTCATCCATACATTTAGCAGGACGCCTGAGATGACATTAGAGCTCTGACGCGACGAACGGCACTGCGGGCTAATCTCGAAATTACAAGTTGCGGTTCTAAATTACGCGCTCTGGGAGTGCCGGCTGCTTTCAGGTTTATTATTTACCGTTTCCATGCAAGTCCTTAATATTATTAAAAACTCCTTTCAAATTAAATTTAATTAAGAAAACTGCAAACATGTGAATTGTCTATTATTTTTTTTTTGTATACACATAGCCACTATTAAATCAAGACTTTATTTGTCCGATGATAATGGCGAGGTTTAAATTGCAACTCAAAATCAACGACAGACTCCCAGAGCCACGATAATTTTCGTTCCCTATGCAGACTAGTGTACATGTGTTTATCCTATCAACTCTCTCCTTAATTGCGTGTCAGGAGCATAGTTATTCATTTAATAGTTGACCATAGCATCAATATGAGAAATGGTACACATTGGTAGCCATGCTCTACTTCGAATTTTTGGTTGAATATAACGCTCGTGGGATTTGCTCACTAAAAGCTTTTTGTAAATACTGTATGTCGAATGGCTGTGCGATTCAAAGCAAACTCATAATACACTTTTGTGAAATTCTCAAGATTTCGTCGTTTGATCTTCTCAATTCGTATATCGTGCCTAGGCAGCCTAAATTTCCTAGAGAATTCCAAAACTTTTACTCGGGGATCTGCGTAGGTTAGGTGCGATGTGAAATGATAGCCGGATCACCCGATAAGACGGAATTGTACTGGTAAATGGGATTGGATACAGTAGGGACGAAGGAAAGCCATGGGACGGACGAACTTGGCGTGGGCTCTTTTTTTGTGCAGCCAAGCACAGCATCTTGGTACGATATACATATATACGACCAAGGGTGAGCAAAAGAGACGGAGGACGACAGGCAAACCGGAACACTTGCCTGCTGATCGAAAGATCCTTTTCATTTTTTTTCCCCCCCCACTTTTTCCTTTTCATTCTCCTATCCTGGCCAGTGATATAAATTGTTAAGCGTGACATGTCATTTTTGATCATCATGAAATCGTCAGAATGCTCTCATAGAAATTCGTCAACTATCAAAAATGACCTGAACGATATATTGGATTCAATTTAAAAGAAAACGTACGATCAAAATCTGGTATCCATTAGGTTATGGTATTGTGCTCCTACAATCTGAAATCTTGGACAATCAATCTCCTTTATTAAACTTCTTTAACACAGCCGATAAGTGAAAGTCCATTATACTCTTATATCTCATTACCTAATCTTTTTTCTTTAGTTATTACAGGCATCAAATTTGGATCTAAGTGTAAAAACATTGCAAGACGTTGATATAACGGAAGTTAGGAATTACAGTAAATTTTAGATCACTGCCGACACGCTATGAGAATGAAATAAACCTGCGATAATGACAATGCTTGCGGCAGTGGCTCTGTCTGTGAACTGTCAGAGCTGATCGAGGTGGCTGTGGAAGGAATAACGGGAGAGGGGATACAGGAGGAAGAAGTGGTGGACGAAGCAGCTGTATGCGATGAGGAAGATGGGGCGCGAGTGGGCGAACGTTGCGGTCCGCGGGATGAAGGAGTGTTGGGTCGTCGGAAAGCGACGTGGAGGGAGGATGCTGACGAGGGGAAAGGAGGAAGAAGGGAAAAGAGGAGTAAAGCACAGCGCGGCGTTTCGGCTGGGTAAAGAGGGGGAGGGAAGGGGGGGGGGCGGAGGGGTTAAGGCGGGAGGTCGCGGGGGTGTAGACACTGCGGGGGTTGCTCTGCTGTTGGAGACGAGGACGGGGGGCGGCGGAAGGGTGGTTTGCGTGGAGGGACTGCGCGGCAGTCGAGGCCGCTGGAGGCTACAAGCTCAGTGCTGGGGAGCGCGGCATCGCGATGCGTCGGTGTTCCGTTGCTGCCGCACTCGTCGCTCGACGCTTCCTCCTTCTCATTCAATCTAATACTACTACAAGATACTATTTGACTATCCTCGAAAAATCTGCTACGTTGACGAATGACAACGAGCACTCTATACCCTCTATCGTATGATAATAAAGATACTAGAGAAAAAGAAACAAACAAACAAACAAACAAACAAAAAGGAAAGAAAATTATATCAATTATAGGATTATAAAAGTGAACAAAAAGTATTCTCGCAAACTATTGTTCGAATCTTGAAGTATTCCATATTGGCTTTAATAGTTGATCTCCGACCATTCGAACGGCAGACAAGTTAATGAAGAAACGGTTTGTTTCGAATTGGTCTGGCGTGATTAGGCTTGTACAAATAGTTTTAACGTAGACGAAGTTATCCATTGACATCGGTAAAATTATATAGTTCAGTTAGAAGTTGTTGAATTATAAAGGAAGACGCGCGACTGAAGAGAGTCGCAAATGCTTTATAGTACAAAGTAAATAATTACAGCTTATTTGTAATTCGTGAATACCGGGAGTTATCGCAGTAGTGTCAGTCCTGTGTAAAATACAAAGTTTGACCTAGTGCGTTTTCATTATCTTGTGTACGAGTGTAATTGTGTACAGTGCGCGTTAGGCGAAATATCGAGAAAAGTTTTCGAGTTCGGGGGAAGTTTAAGGTGTTAACGGAATATAGACCGAGGGTGAACGAAAGAGGGTCGTATAGTCATGGCTCCGGATAGGGCCATGTGTAATCGGCGATAATAATAGTAGAAACAGTACGAGGGTGGAATCCGTACTTTGTCGCAAATGGATCCGTACGGCGGTGGTTGGGTCTTACCTCAAGGTCACCCAGGCGCGGGTCCACCCGGTACCGCCGTACCAGGCGGTGCCGGACCGAGATGCTGGGAAAGACCGTGCAGTAGATCGGGCGATCCGTCGCCAATGCGGCCGATAGATCACGGTATGAGATCAACCGAAACGATGAGGTCAATGGAATCCATGAGATCTATGGATTCTGGACGTCATCAGACACTCGCTGAACAGTTACATGGCATGGATTCAATGAGATCGTCACTCGACCATCATCTCATGCAACAACATCAACAGCAGCATCAACAGCAGCATCAGCAGCAGCATCAACAGCAACAGCAGCAGCAACAACAACAACAACAACAACAGCAAGCAAGAGGCTTGGAGAGCATGAGAGCAAGCCTGGATCAAGTAAGAACGGAACAACCGAGGCCTATGGAATCCTCGTCGATGTTCAGAGGACTGGATTACCATCCAAGAGCCATGGAGCATCCCTGCCGTCTAATGGATCACGCTGGTCACATGCACGATCATTATCTCAGTCACGATCACGGATGCCGTTCGGTCGAGCACGTACCGAGGCTCTTCGAGCATCGTCAACACGAATCAGGCCTACCAGGCCATCCCGGAAGAGCTATGCCAACGGAACCTTCGTGCCGATCGCTCGAGCATCAACAACCCCTACGTCCGATCAACTGGTCATGTAGATCACTCGAGCATCAACCCGGCCGACCATTGCCAATGGATTCAGTGATATTCGGGCCCCATACTCATCCACTACCACCAAGATTGCCTAGTTCTGCAATTGCAGCTGCTGCCGAGAACACGTTCAGGGTCAATTGCCCGGTACACAGTCCATTCCGCTTCAGATTTCCCAACGGCGCGGCAGACTGCCCGCACGGCCATCAGGTAAATAATTAGGATTCTCATTAGAACGTCTCGTACTAGCATTTATAAGCAGCTAACGTTCAACAAATTCTGGCAGCATACAGTTCGGCGCTATGCGTTACTGCGTCTATTTCATCTGTCCTTATTTTATACTCGGTATTTAGTGGGTTTAACGGATCCCTTCCACGGCGACTTAGTGGAATTGTTGCATCTTTAAGAAGCACGATAGGAGGTGTGTTTACACATAGTATAAAACATAAGTTAATGTCTAGCGGAAGGTAGACTGTACATAGGGCGTTTACATTTCTTGTCGTGGAGACAGGTCTGTATATAAGGAGCTGAAGGATAGACGCTTGAGAACCAGAGATATATAGAAGAACACCTGGAAGGCATTAGGTTTGCAGAAGTTTACGAGAGTTCCCTCGGGATACGTAAAGAACCATTGGCGCACGAGTGCGCCATCTCCCATCCCTCCACCCCCCGCCCCACGTTTTATTTCTCTGTATTTCCCTGCAACTCTCGTTTTTCCCTCTTTCACACTGTTGTAACATAAAAAATTCAAATAAAAGACATAGTAAAGTACTATCATACCGACTAACCGCTGAAGACGACATCGACCCTCTTTGATCAACGCTCTTCTATCCGCTGGAGCAAATTATTCTACTTTTTCCCTCGCTTTTTGATGCCATCTCTCGTCATGCAAACGAGAAGTAAAAGCTAACATGAGAAAAAGGTAATGTCGGTCAAGGTCTTTGTCGGTTTCGTAGCCACACATGCCCTTTGGCTGACTTGTGCTTTTTCTGTGTTACCCAAAATGGAATTAAATGATACTGAGAAACTATTCTTAGTATTATTAATGAATCCTATTTTAATTAATAGCCGATCGATTTAAGACACTGTTTCAATATTTTACTAGAAATAATGATTGAACAACTATACAGATCCCTCGGAACTATCTAGAAAACAATTGTTCAGTTATATGACCTGACACACTTCTAGACCATTGGTGAATCAAAAATTCAATGCATATTATAATGAGTTTAGGAAACATTGAACAAACTTAATTGCATTCATTTACTCAGACGATTTGTCAAACTGTTTTTCCATTGTACTTCCAGACTCGAAATTCGGGCTGTACGAAATCCCCCGATCTTGAAATGACACATTGATTAAAAAGCGATGCGGTCACGCATTACAAATCGTTGTTCAGAAAGAATTTAGTCTCTCTATACCGCACTGCAGCTGCTGGAGTATGCTGCAGACCACACTCGAGCGAATTTACTTCAGAAACCACTTTCGTCAGGCTGTGGAAGAATAAATCGCGTATTGATACTTTCGGTCTATCGAATAATAAATTCAATGGTGAATCTTCATTCGAAGCATTATCAATCAACAATAGGGACGTGGTTTTTCGTCGACGGAATACAAATTTCATAATAACCTTTTTCCTTTACCAAACTCCAGATCATTGGCTGTCAGCTTCACACATAACTATTTGGATCTTCGATTTTTACGAGGACACGTAGAATTTTAGTGTACGAAGATGCTCAATTCATGTCGATTTCGTCGATACCACGGTTTTCACTATCGAAGCCATCTCGTAAACGCGTTCTCGCATAATGCTACAGGAGGTGTTTTTTTCCATTTTCCTGATGCTGCCAATGGTGAAATGGGAATCACTACGGCGCGTCTCGGTAATGTTGACGGTGATGGTGCGGTAGTGTGAAACTCGTTCCATTATATGCTTAGGGGTGGCACGACCCTTGGCTCCATCTACCATTGCCGGGGTTAGTGTCGTTACGGCTCGTTCGACTTTTCGATTTCGTGGCTGTTACTCTACGGTGAAAGGGCGCCTTTCCGCCATCTCTCACCCACCTCTGAATTCCCTAACCACGCACGAAGTAAGCCACAGTATAACCAGTGCTGTGGCGAGTTTTACGACATCCGGATATGTTTACCTTTTCTCGGTTGTCGCACGCAACGAGGCGATTCGGCAAGCCAGTTATTAATATCGCAAAGTGGTTTGGCGACTTGAATAATAAGGGCAAAACATATTTGCCGGAGTAAATAAACTTGCTCAGACGTGATTGTGCGCCAAGTTGTTAAAAAAAATATATCATACACACTCAGGAATAATATTTCGGTACTACAAAATTAGATGAATTAATAAATATTAAAGACAGAGAAGTCAAATTATATTGAGAATTACGATTGTTTTATGTGGATTGAAGACGGTCGGATTCTATAGATTCACAGTAATACTGTATATTGATTTACAATAAACCCTTTACCTATATATTTAAGCATAATGAAATAGAGAACAATATAATGACAGTAGTTGTAAAATAACTGAAGCCCGATTAATCTGTGGATATTAAACGCGATTAAGTGGAACATCAAAAGAAGTACACAAATGGTATACAATATATTTATACATATATGCTTGACAACGAAATGAAACGCATTATATTGAGTACAACAAAATTTCTCTGCTCTCGTTATACTCTGTTTTACAGTATTTCATTAAATTTAAACACTGAATTAAATGAAATATTTATATCTTATGCTGCAAAAAAAAAAATTTGGTATATCATTAAATTGAAAACTCTCATAACATCGTACAGCGTAAAATATTTCTCTGGTACACTGGCTCTGGTTCCAGCACTGTGAAATTTAAAACTTTGTAACGTTATACGATGGTAATGTGTAAAAAAATAAGTTGGTACGCAGAAAATGCCTAATTGAGCATTTCCTTTCATTGTTCGTCGCATCTACGAGTTCAGTAATTGACTATAATACTCGAATCACAGTACAAATGTAAGGAATCGTCTTGAAAGAGGGTAAACCGTTTCCATAACAACCAGGAAAAAAAACGAAAACCTACACCAATTACAATTGAAACCAATGAAATGATTAATTCGTGTAGGGATCCGAACTATATTTCTTTGGGACCAGGACAGTCAAGTTAAATTTTTAGATTCTGGTACTTTGAGTGACCATCGAACCTGGACTGCCGTTACGTAAATCAATTCTGTATGTCCAAAGTTCAATCGTACGACTAGTTTCCAGTTAGGTTTAATTGCTGGTAGACTGGTCTAATCTGAATTTACTGCTCGTTACCTACAGTTCCGAGTGTTGTCAATGCTTTTCCGTTGACGAGCGATCGGCAACGGAATTAGCAGCCAGGTGTTTGCTGCGGTTATACGGCTCGCGAGGATTGGAACTGAACGGTTGATATCGAATTTCGTGTAATTCCAGGCGAATGTCTCAGACCTGCGGTGACATTTCGTCGTCCTACGGTCGGTGTATCGTGTGTCTTCATGCTGATGGCGCGCATTAGGAACGTTTCGCGAGCCAGAAATTGTCAAACGACATTGGGTATTCCTCGACTGTGGTAGTAGAATAATAGTAGTGGCACTAACATGGCGTTAACAGCACACTAAGACGCCACGGGTATACAATATCCGCATGATTCGCTACAATGTGGCAGGGTGAATTTGGATTAACGTCATCGACACTCCGCTTCTCAAGCTCATTGAACTATGCGTAATACTGTGGCGATCCATTATAACTATATTCGAAACCATCAGACTCAAAATTTCACCAAATGAGTCACCCTTTTTTTTTTGCTCCCTCATAGAGAAAGCTTTGTTTGGTGAACATCTTTCGAAATTTTCATCATAAAAACGTGTTCAGAATCTCCTAAATCGTCTAAAAGAACGTATTTAAAAAAGAAAAAAAAGGTCAGGATCATCTCTCACAGACATTTCACTTGAAATCTGATGACGATAAAAGCATTTTAATTTATCGAAGTCTCTGTTAAAATCAAAGAGAAATAAATACGTGTTCAAACACATTATCGTAACTTCTACAGTGAATCACGTGGACGCTCAATTTTATTCCCGTCTACTGCGATCTATTAGGATTTCATTGTCAAGATTCTCAGATATGTCGGTACTGAAAAGTTAAGTTTGTAAGTCCTGCTATCAATTTCAAGTGGTATATACAGGGTATTACAAGTGTAGTAGTAACAGAACTAGACGTAGAAGAAAAAGTATAGCAACGTTCTCATGGGTACTCGGTCGACCCATTAAACCCCCCCCCCCCCCATCCCCCACCCCTCAATCGTAGGTACATGAAGGCCGTCACGTACTGTAGACCATTGGACCAGAGATTTCGCTCTAGCTACCCAACCGTGGCGGAGTCAATTTTATTTCCCAAACGAGTATACGTCGCGGGCGATCGCGCCACTGCAACGAGAAATGCGATAACGTTTTGTCGCGTTGTGATATCAAAAACGCTGGTGCATGTCTGCGTATGAGAGGGCCAAATTTGGGATACGCTTTTGGTGTCAAAACATGCGACCACTCTACTCTATTTTTCTTTACTCTGTGCTGTTTTTTTCTCTTTCATCGTTAGCTCACCTGTTACTTGCAAAAAAAAAAAGTTCGTTTGCCAATTGTCACGTAAAATCGTACTTTTTCCAGGGCCTCTTCACAAAGGCTAAATAATACCGAAATTATGGCATTGGCTTTAAAGCTTTGGAGACCAAATTATATTTAAACAAAATTATATTTTAATAAAATAAAATAAAATATACAAACCCAATGTCCTGTCAATAAAATTTTGTAAAAAATAAAGTTAAAGATGTTTCACGAAAATTCGCCTCAATTATAGTTGCATCTTATTTCATAAAAATTTCACTCAGATAATGTCAAACAGAGGGTCGATTGGAAAGCAAAAAGAAAACACGTTCTTATTGAAGAATACTGATGATCGAGTTTTTCGATCACGAATCTATGTGCAAAGTAGAAAAGAAGGAGAAAATACTGACGCTGTGAGAACGCAGAAAAAAAAATCCCCTCTCACACATCGTTGAGGGTCTAAGGTTTTTTTGGGGAGCCTAAACTGATTTATGATTCGAGACCGCACGGTCTCGAATGTATCCATCTGAGAGGTTGTCGGACGCATCAAACATTCTTCACTGTATCTAAAGCGAACTGCGTATCACTCTCTTTCACTGAATCTCGTTAATATTGAATGGTAAGGTGGGACCCACACACATCTGTCTTATTCAATATGGTGTGCAAGGTGCATATATCTTGGGCGTCTCCCGAGAGCTGTTCGTAGCAAATATTTCTATTACATTAGGGTCTGAGTTCTTTGTAACGTAATCCGTTGATAAAACATTTTTCGCTGATCTTCAGAACGCTAAAAATGTAACTTTTAATGATGAGGCAAACATTCATAAGCTCATAAGTCGACAACACTTTAAGTACACAACCAAAATACTTAAAAATGTTGGTGTACGTTCTGTACAAAAATGTATGGGGTATTTCACCTGGTTTCAATCTGGGTCTCACAAATGACCCTTTCGGCCCACTTCGGCTCGGTTACCAAAAATGTTTATTTTCGAAAAAAGGGTTTTTCAGATTTTTAAAATGGGTAGCGTCAATAATTTGGTTTAAAAAATCGTGGACAATTAAAAATGGGTACAGTTTTTAAAAAATTAATGCCTATTAGAGTTATGTAATTTATGTAAAAAAATTGCGGACCCAATTGGAAGGGTTATGGGTCAGATCCAGGTCGAAACCAGGTGGAATGTCCTGTATACATCATAGATAAAGTACCTTATATATTTTACACACAGATATTGTGAGATTCTATGTGAGTTATGATGTTCGCTGCTATAAAAAGTAAAACGTACAATAGAGGCGGAAAACCATTGAAAATCCCATAGGATTCTCAATAAGATCCCAGGAGACCAAGGGTGTATTTTCATATCCACTAGTGGAAGAATTATTGATGGCGGAATGATTGATTTGGGTCTTACGGAATCCCAGAGGATTTCTGAGGTAAGAATCTTCATTCTTACATGAATTTTTATAGTAAAATTCAAATTCTATCAAAGTCTTAAACTAACTTTTCCTCGTAGATCAAAGATTCATCAGAATTGTTTGGTGGGATGTTGAATTTAGTCTTTGCCAACGATGGTAAATCGTCTCGAGACAAGTACCCTTAACGTAATTCCTCTGAAGAATGAAGAAGGACCATTTATTTGAAATTTAATGCCAATAGAAGCATCTGTACTTATCAGAGTCTCAGGGAAAGCAATCAGCAACATTTCATTTTTCACTATAAAAAAAACAAAAAAAAAACAAAATGTTTGAAATGGCAACATTTAGAATAAGTGTAATAATTCCTCGTTCATGATTTACAAAAAAAAATTCTTCATAATTTCTCGAAAAAGCTACCAATATAAAAATAAAAGTAAAATTTGGACCAACACAGTATACAATTTTGTAAAAAAAAAAAAATAATAAAAATGCCCGAGTTATGCATAGCACCGTGAGAAGTTCGCTCGTAATTACGCGTCGTGGACGCTGAATTGGATTTTGAGGCCAAGGCCTGACAGATATTAAAAAAAAAAATAAATAAATAAAAATCACCCAAGAATTTCTTATGCAATAATAAAATATTTATAAAATAGCTTACCTTAAAAACATGTGCTTTTAATGAGAAAATGCATAAACTTCAGCAAACCGAATCGTGATTTAACGTTTCAGTTCCATTATGTGCCACGTTACGACAAAGGTACGATATGGTCTGACCGATAAAGCCCGTATCTACTAGCCTGTCACCTTCACGTGGCCGTCGTGTGAAGTCAATGATGCATACGAAATATACCGCAGCACTCTTGCACCGCCAGCAGTTTTACACCCAGTATAATAACCACCGTGAAAATCCTAGCTGATATGACTTTAAAAGCTTTAAAAAACTCAAAGCACTTTAAGCCCAATTTTTTTTTTTTTTTTTTTTTTTTTTTTCCATGACTACCAAAGCCTTTCGACTTTGTATAGCTGAAGCATTTTGGAACATCGAAAGACGTTCTACGTGTTTTCCACTTCCGTCAACACGCAAACGACCGAAATTTCGCTCTATCCTTGGGCGCCACACTAAAAAATTTCTATCGTTTTCCAAGGAGCTAAATTGCTCCTCCTGTACCTACGTTTATCGCTCGTAAAATCCAACATGGGAGTATATATCTACATCCGACAGGATACTAGCAGTATGTAGATTAAATGATACAGTTGTTGGGCAGAGATCAGTGATTGGCCTTTTTGTTGCAGTGGTTTGTCTATTAAAAAAAGAGTAAAAATACAATATTAGAAGCTTGCACATTGCTTCTTTATTATTTTTCATTAAAATTTCTGGTAGCTTTAAAGAGGCAATATTTTCATCAGTTTTAAGCTCTTTTATAAAGAAGGCTGTATGAAACATATGAAATAATATAGAAGTAAGGTTCCAAAATTCTACATTAAATCCTTGATTAAGTAAATTATAGAATGCGTCAGTTCTTAAGTCGAGAAAAGAAAAAATCCTTCCACATTCTACAATTAAAACTTGCTTGTTAATTAAGGTGATAATTTGTTTCTTTTTTAAGATGAGTGCTGAAATATTCTAAAATGCGTTTTCACATTTTTTGTTTCAGGTTAGTCAAAATTGGATCATCCTCGGAGATTTGTAATATCTAATCATCACGATAATTTGGGGAGAACGGAATGTAATTCCAGAATTATATTAGAATTCGACATTCCGCAATGTAAGTGATAATTAACAATCTTACCGAGAGAACGAAAAGGTATTCACTGATTGAATGGAAACGAAAACATTGCAGTCTCTGTAATTGAATCTTGCGTTTGAACTGCAAAGATTGGATTTCTTTAATTCAAAGAAATCGTGTCCACATGATATCCAATCTTGGATCAAACCATATACTTGAGCTTCAAGTATAATTTTGACGCGAATCTGTGTGTTCGTCGTTCTCGTTGATCGAATATTCGAGGGTGTGTTAGAAAAATCAAAAAAGATATTTACTATGATTTCAAAGTAAGATGATTTTGGTAATGAAGAAAAACTACATGTCTCTCTGTGATACATGAACAGTGAGGATTGATATCGAATTTGCTGAAAAAAATACAGAACATAATTTCAATTCGGTTCATAAAATATTTCAAGTGAGAAAACATATTTCCAGCTCTTTATCAAGAGTTAAAGTGCATAGCAACCAGTCAACAAATTCGCCCGACTTCATGGTCGGTTAAACCATGAAGAGCATAAAATGTGAATTTTGAAAACAACGATAAAAGGCTCTTGACGGAAAGAGCAGAATTGAAAAAAAAAAAACGCACACACCATTTGCCCCAAAAATGTTCAAAGTTGGAAAAGCTCTTATGTCGACACATAGAATCGAAGTGTTAATAGCATAAAACCCGACGCGAGAAGCGTAAAGAACGATACACAGTTTCACTCCGACATATCGGAGAGTGACCTTCTCTATTCCCAAAGTTTTCCAAGTCTTTCAGTTTAGCATTTCGTGATCTACATCGAATACAAGATGACCCAAGGCGCTTCTTGTTCTCTTTAACCCTGTTCAACATACTTTTCCGTTCAAGCGTCCAGCATGGAAAACTACTTTTTCCTGTAGTTAATACTGAGCTCGCATGTGGAATTGCTCTCGTTTGTGTGCACCTATGTACAGACTACCGGAAGGGATCCTCGGTGTTTTTAAATCGCTCGTTATTCTATGTACAAAGAGTATATATCTCTGAAACGATAGAGCACAGTGGCCTCCGGGCGGTTCAATAAACCGGCAAGATAGTGTGCGCGTTCTACCATCAAGTCCGCCCCCCACGTCCCCTGCTACCATCAAGTCCCCCATCAACCCCCAACCCTCCACCCACCCCCTCGAGAACCGTCGGAGAAAAGTGCGCTCGAAGGCTTTTCCTTCTAATTTTCCCCATTCCTCGTGCAACAACACCCGTGCACGCGCGCCTGCATATTCGAGTTCTCGTTTATCGTTCATAGTCGTTCTTCTCTTTGCCGTTTTTCTTCATGTAATGTTGCTGTTGCTTCTGCATGATGCTCTTTGTCGGTTACCACCTATATTTAGCTTGAAGCGTGCAACCGAGAAATTGCTCATATTGTAGCCTATTGTAGAGGGTACTATAGAAAACGTGTACTTTTCATTATCCGGTGTGTTGAGATGAGGTACCATGTTGGTTCTAAATATGTGCTGGCGAACACACAGCGCGACCAACATCATCGGATATAAGCTACGCGAAACACCAACCGATGATAGCATGGATTGGTTCGTTGAGAGAAAAAATGAAAATACAATTGGTTCAACAAGAATCTGCTTTTGAATACGTTTAAGTAAAGTGGTTGTTTGTGAAAACAAAAACGTTTCTTTCACTTAATCATAATCAGAGGTTAACTGAAGCAAATAATTATTTGACACAGCAGGTATTTAGCTTCATCAACTGAAGACTTATTTGAGGGTATTCAACGGCAGGTTTTGTTGAATCAACCGTAATTTTTTTTTCTCTCAGTGTTTTCAATCGAACATTCTAGTTGATATTCAAGATGGGGTTTAAGGTGAAATGAAAAAATTGATCACTCCCTGGGATTTCGTGGTAATAAATTCTAAATTTGCATTCGATGGTACCACATCTGTGTTTTTTTTTTCTTCTCTCTTATATACATGGAAATTAGGGTCGGTATCGGGGAAGGAATGATAATTTAGTATGGAATCTCAGATATGTTACAGTTTCTAGTCATGGAATTCTAATTAAATTGCCAACCGTGAACCCCGTCAGGTTTATATGGGGGATTCTACACTAATTCGAACGATGATCTTTCACCCATCAAATTACACTTTACGACCATTTGGACAATGTTAACTGATCCTGAAATCTCGGATATATTTTTTCTTTAACTGTTCTTTGCAAAAACGTAACTTTCTCTAAAATAAGCTATGGGTAATTCTATTTCCCTGCTTAGTCTATGTTTCATATTAACCAATCACTATACAATTTGAAGAGCGTCTGACGTCAATGTAACAAATCACTGTTAGCAAATCAGACTATTTTTCTAGCCTTCCTGTTTAGATTCCAGCAAAGGGTAATAAATTAAAGATAGTAGCTTTTCATTGCTGCTGGTGATGCTGTTCCACAAGAAAATAAAAAGCACTCACTAATTAACTACGATTATATACTATTGTGTCTATTATCATGGTATGCAGATGCAGCGCAGAACTCAGTTCTCAGAATTTTGTATGCACCTCACTTTTCACTCCCTGTCCTACCATTACCAAATGAGCATCCACACAATGCGAGCTTTTAGTCAAATAATTTTCATCGCCAGCAGCGGAAGCCGCTCTTTATATATATTCTGCGCATATAATTTATCCTCAAGCAATTTATTTGGATTTTTATATAGAAAGCATCGAAGCTGAATTAAAATCCATCTAAATTAGACGAGATTTTCTTTCATTTTCATTTACCTACTTTATTCTAATAACATTCATCATGCATTCTAATATGCACTAAAAATTAATCGAGTGTAAAAAATAGTTTGTTGATTTTTCAGCGGCTTAAAGACATAAATAATTCTCTGCAAAACATTGTCTGGCGTAAATGTGGGATTCACGTTGCTGTCAATTAAAATTAAAATCGTTCTCTGTGTCAATTTCGAGTAGAAGTTTATTAGCATTTATGAAGCACTATATCTATATCGACTATATCTACAGACTCATAGAATTCGATTTTTTTTATAAATCGAAAAATTCGTTTCACGAATTCCTAATTTGGTATTTCGCTTGAATTTTGAAAGAAAATTAAATTAAAAGAGATGTATACTCTTTTAATTTAATTTTCTTTTATCCCTCTGTTCGAAGATCATGTGCGCGTACACATATTGCATACTTATGAACAACATTCTTAATTAAATTTTTAAAAGCTTTTTCTACTGCAGTAAAGTCGAAAATATTTGCCATCAAAGGGCTAATTTTAATTTATTCTCCGATGCGTTGACGCGCAAACGGTATTTTCAGCGCGTAATTGAAACTCAATTATGGATGTATCATCAGTTCGGAGCACGAAGAGCGAATTTTTCAAATATTCAAACTTCACGCGCTTACTCTTCAAGTCAGAGCCACGTTCGGAACTTCATGTATTTAAATTCATACAGGCAAGTGCTATCAATCTCCTGGTCTCATGAGAATGAGGAAAGCAATATCATTCCATTTTCACGGTGGAGCGAATCGTAGGAGAGAAACCGATGAGCCTTTGCCTGCTAACCGATTACGGTGATTTCGCGAATCTCTACTGTCTCCCACGTATTACTATATAATCTACTGTCATGGTTGGCATATACATTTCAATTCGTCGATCGTGAATAAAACGAGGTCGGAACGAATCGCCACGAGTTGTTATATACTTTTGCAATTTTCCTAATGCATCGCCCGGGTGACCCTGACTCATCGACCCGTGTGCAGTTCGCCAAACATAATAAACTATAGCGCATCGATGGTTAAGGCACTAAGCTAATGTTCTCTCGGCGGCAATCGGATCTTCTAATACGCTTGAGGAGTCCCTATTTACAGGGTCGAAGTAAATCAGAGTTATATTCAGTGGATCGTCATCATACGTAATATTTTCTTCTTCACTTCAGTCATATGCTATGGTATGAAATGACAGACTGGAAAAATGAGTGGGTACCCCAAGAATCCGCTTTAGTTCGTGATTCGATCTTCCTGAGAATGAGTCTTGTGTTAACTCTCAAGTCTTTGGCCTTGTTAACCAATCACATGGTTGCACTTATCAAGTACTTCGTGATGTAACCCTTATTCGAGTCTACTTCAATGTTGCCCGATCGATTTTTTCAAAACACGACACATTGGAAATAGTGATAATGATACGAACCTACTCTAAATTTATCTTCCCTGAAAACGATAATACAATCTTATCGCCCTTATCATTTACAATATTCCAATAACTTTCAATCACTTGGTTCAATAAAATTGCCATTTATAATGTTCTTATCGTTGTCTGCAATGTAGTCTCGAAGACCTACGTGAAGCGTTAGAATTTTAAAAAGACTGCATTGGAGGGGTTTGTGCTAAAAGAACGTGTTTTCATCGAACCCCGCGGTATGTTTCTCCCTTTGCATATTTTCCTGCTTCCTCCACTTTCTTATTTCCTTCTATGTTCCTTCGTTTCACCCTCGGCTATGCTGCTTTCAAGGCATTTTAAATGTTTCGCTTCGGTGTGGCTGTGTATGTGTGTGCGTCGGCAATTTAGCCCGGGCTTTTCGCTATCACGGAGATTCCGTGACTTTGGACGACGACTAGCGTACTACCGCCTGAGTCTTCATTATTCAAAGCACCACCGGTAGCAAGACAGAACAAGAGTGATAAAGGGGTGCATGCGGGGTTGTTGTTGGCACAACGAAAGCCCCCGTACCATCCTCAATAGAATACATTAACAACGTAGCTCGAAGCTGAAAGAGGAGCTAGTCGCCGGAGCTGTAGGAAGACCACCGGAATATGTCCGAGCGTTGGACGCTGTTCGCATGTTCACGTGTACGTACAACACGCCTCTGTATGCTATAGAAGAGGAGGAGCTCGACGCGGTGCTCCCATCTTCCGAGCTTCGCATCAGAAAACGATGCCGTGCCATATAGAGCATCACGTAGAGGAAACCGCAACGCAATCTAACCGTAACCTGCAAGTACGCAACATATATGTTCGAGATTCAGCTCGCAATCTTACATTGGTCTTTCACTTTTTTTTTCTTTTTTATCTGGCCAAACGGAAATAAGATACAGCTTTTGTTCCATTGTTGATGTACTTGTCCCTTGAAATTTCAAATCTTTCATGGAGATGAATATGTAATATGTCTTCATATTAGTCCTGTACATCAGAAAAATAATTACAAGAAACTATTTTTAAGAAGCTGTGGAAACAAAGAAAAGAAGCTGAAACTGACATCGATTTGTTCTTACATTCCGCTTTTGTAGGTCAATTAAACTGGACATGTTTATGTATTGGGGAGTTACAGAGACATGTTAAAACCACTCATAGCATTGGTTAACACAATCACACTCTTCATTGTGTTACCAAATGCTTGGTTGGTCTTACCAAGTATTTTGTGATAACATTTTTAACCAAATTTTCTTCCACCCAAGTCTTTTTGTCAGTGTATTCTTTAATTCTGATGAATCTTTCCGTTCAGCGTAAAAATTTCCGGTCGCTTTAAGGCGTTCCAGCGATGTGTATTAAACACGGGAATCCGAAGAAAAAAAAAAGGGGGTTGCGAGCGGAAACCCGCACACGGTTGATGATGGAAAGCTCGTTCCCGGCACGTCGTCAACGTCTTCTTCATAAATTCTCGGTGTGAACGAAACTCGCTTACGGGCATATCGATGCCGCCGACTTTTCCTTCACTATGAAGCTTTCGAAGTGACAATAGTAGTGGTGCGCGTAGCGTATATACCTGCTGAAGGTACCCATACCAGTCCTACTACTTTTCTCTGACAATGGCGAAGCCGAGGAATGTATAACACGCCCGTCCCTGCCGCTCACCCAGGCTGTCGCCCGGCCATTATTGCTGTTCCGAATCCCCCGGCGGATATACGAAATGAGGCATGACGTGTATGGCCGCAAGTGGAAGAGAATCTCGACTGGACTTTGTATATATATATATATATATATGAAGGAAAGAAGTAGAATTGGAACTTACAGCTCGAAATAATTCTAGATATTACATGCATGTACAGTGAAATAATATCTATTAGAGTCTGGAAACTCACGGATAATCGAAATTTTATGATTTAAAGACAAATGAATTTTATGGACATGAGTGAGTACAAGTACATGATGAAACGCGTGGAATTTCAGAGACATATAGTTTTATATAATCCACATATTGTCCATCTCAATTGAAACTCAATAAGCTGCCTATGTTCGAATTTTTGGACATAAGGTTGAACTTAAGATTGATCACCAAATTTATCTGAAGTTCCAAGTTCAATCTGAAGTTCCAGGTTCAATCTTAAGTTCGAACTTACGTCAAAAAATTCGACCCTAAATACTTTTAATGTCGGAATTCGCATCATAATTAGATTACAAATCGGTCCACTTCTCGGTGGTTAATGTTTTAGCAATGGCTACAAGCCAATAATGGCAGCTGAAGCTTGACACAGCATTTAGGCTAAAGGTTGGCATATACATCAGCGTGCGGTGTGTTGGGCTTTTACCATGCGAGGTCAATTGTCGTGGGCCATTGCAGTGCCAAAGGTCAGCCGTGTTGTAAGGATCATAATGCCTTCAGTAAAGTCGTTGACGTTGCCTTCCTTTTTTACATCTCGAACTAGAGACTATATTTATTTCGATCGTTCGTAACTGCAGTAGTAATTCATATGGAGTCGATAGCTCTTCGTCATACATTCGTGACAACATATTCATAAATACATTTTTCAAAATTCGTATGTGTGTCATACTTGTGCCGATTATTGATCGCATTCGCTGAGAAAAGGAACAAAATCTTTTAAGATCGAATCAACCGAATATTTTTTACCTTGAGTCAACAGAATTTTGTTCATCTTAAATTCCTGATGTAATTCAATCTATTTAAAGTTTTGTATTTACACACCTGCTTTTGCCTTTTTCTGACAAAAGACTCCGTCGAAGTGTAAAAGCTCTGCCCCGATTGGTCGAACTACCGCTGGCAACTGAAAAGTTAAAGGAAACTTTTAGTACGTTGTTCCATACTTTGTTTGGATGCTGAAGAGAATCGACGATGTAGTTTATATGAGATGTATTTTCTTTACAACATAGCTGGCAATGTCATATAGTTCACAGACGAAGGTATAGTATAATCGACTCGGTTGAGAAACCCAAGTCGTATAGGGGTGGCGCTAGATCAAACGACCTAGCGGAGTTGCCAGCGGATAGACCGGAAGCGTTAACCCAGAGTTTACGAGTATTCTCGAGTTCCCGATGGTCTCATGCCCTCTTGCTCTATCTTACACTCGGGATATTTTCAGCTAGCTCTTACCACTTGTGAAAACCCGATCCTGGTGCTCTGTGAAGCACACTTCGATCCACCGAATGTCAACGATAAATTTCAGAGAAATGGACTTTGCTGGGCGTAACTGTTTCGGCCGTTGTCGGCCTTCGTGGATTTGTTTTACGATATTTATCGAGAGTGCGAGTTTAACTGTAGAGCGAATGGCTTATAGTGTTAACACTATAAATTCGGTAGACATAAATTTTGACTTTTCAAAGTTAAACGTCATTTTATTAAAGACACTGAAGGCAAATCGACATCACACTAACTAGCTACAAAATGCTAACAAAAATGTTCATTATTGTTCACAAAAGTTTTGATTTTTAACAACTAATGTCTCTATCAATAATCCGTAATTTGTACAGTTGATTTTTCTAAACCCCACTTTTTCATTATTTGCAAATAAATGTACAACATTGTATGGTTGCATCACTATACTTTTGTGCTTTCGTTTTGTACGACTTCTTTTTCTACGTCATTAACTTGGTTTATATCTAATGGATTCCGCATGTCTCCCTGAAGGCTCTGTGCTCCCGTATCCGATAGCCACATTTTCGAGAGAACAGCTCTTACGTCCTTCTAATCTCAGTTCTCCATCGGACGATGATGGTTAATCGATATCTCGGGGAAGATTATACGGGCGACTTGTAAACTGCATGCGGTCCAATATCGCTTTATAACGCTCGTAGCTATTATAGAGTGTTGCTGGAGCCCGAAAATTTCAATGCCCAAGGCTATACGTACACCTGTAACTTTGCAACACACAACCTTACCTACAGCAACCTATAATAAAAATTCCGCTATGATTTTCGATAGGTATTTGTTTAGGAATTGGATTAAGTGCCACCATGACTATATTGGAACATGCTGGGTTTAGACCAACTTCACCCCAAATCAATCCAGACAAAATTGAATGATTACTGGATCAATGAACAATTGACTGCATAGTGGCATTAATAATATTTAACAAAAAAAAAAAAAAAAAAACGTCTGATGTAAAAAACCGAAAATTCCAGTGACGCAAAATCCACAAAAGCATTTCATCCACCAACGAAAAAAGCTGGTCATTATTAAGAAAATTCGAAACGTTCTACTTTCGGTTTTAATGAAAAATATTTTTAATCAAGGACTTTCATTCAGAATCCACAATATCGCAATTATTCCTCTACCATTACTTTCGGCATACGGCGACCGAATAAATTACCATCCTCGTGCAAACACGAAGACCAGCTGATTGTTAATTAGTCACGGTCTCAGGAGATCGTTGGCTGTACGCATTCTAGTCGGGGAAGGCTGCGTCGTCTTAGGGGACAGCCTGTTATAATTAGAGGGAAACGTTGGATTCTCATCGTCATCGGTGTCGTGCCGCTTGGGAATCACAGATATTAACAGTCATCCGTGAGCTAGCCCAATTTCTCGTTACTTCAAAAGGTCACCGTGGACGTAGACATTGGTCGAGCCTCAATTACATTATCGCTTTAATTGGGTAAAACATTTAGGGTTCCCTTCGTTGTGTGTCATAGATGATTCAATTAATTATTATCCTAAACTGTAGGCATAGTTATTGGACTTCAGGATAACTGCTAAATTGCAGTTACTGAAAACACTTTTTTCCTAATATGTGTTAGGGTCAAATTTTTCGATACAAGTTCGAATTCAAGGTCAGTCTTGAGACTGAACCTCGAACTTAAGATGATCCTGAGACGAAACTCGAACTTCAGATCGATCTTCGGATTGAACTTCGAACTTGAGATCATCTTGCGACTGAACTTCAAACTTGAGACGATCTTCATCCTGGATTTAAGTTCGAACTTGCGATCAAAATGTCAACCCTTATAAACTGAGGAAAATAATTCGTCGGAATTACCAATCATTGATTAGGGGTACCAATGTCTTGGGTAGATTGGTAATCCTAACTAATCACTTTTCTCAGTATAGATTCACTGCAGTCAGCCCTATTAGTGTTGAGAGGTCAAAAGAACTGTAGTTATTTTATCGATTGTACAATCCAATGATGGTATCTCTAGTTGAAGTCGTTCGGTTGCCTGGCTGTGCCATTTCCGAGCCTCTCGTTCGGTCAAGCGCGCATTCGTGAACCGAAAATCGTTATCCACGCCAAAACCCTGGCAGTCACGAAGCTGCGATAGGGTGGCATAACCATGACAAGCTACGAATTAATAATAAGGTTCTCCAGCAACTAGATGGCCCCCATAAATGTCGTTAACCCAGATCCATCCTACATATCGCTTCTTCTGTCAGCGTTTACTCTCAAACTGTGAAACTTTTGTCTATTCACATCAGATTTCGTTGACAATTGAATCGCCGTTCGTCGCTTTTCATCGTGCGATTAAAAAAAAAAAAGATAATAAAATAAATAGCGTAACAAGATAAAATGATAAAAGAAGTAGCGTTGAATAAATATACATTTTTGTATTGTTATGAATTTTGACGAAAAATTTATTCCCACGATATTTCCCTATGATTATTTAAAAATTCGTTCGTAAACTCGTGGGAATAATAAATTTGCTCGTAAGCATGTAATTGTGTTTGGGGCAACCTCTTTCAAATTAAACACATACACACACACACACACAAAAGTGTGTATTTCCATTTCCACAGCTACGTATTTATTTTGTTATGCTTCTTTTTTATTACTTTTTTTTCGCATTACAAAGGGAATAAAAACGAAAGAAATAAAACGTCGCGGGACGAAATACGGCTGTATACAAGGACAGGACATGAAGCACGAACACCTATTATATTTGTAACTGGACTGAGCTGCTGGTTGTTGTACTGTAGTTACTGGTTAGCGGCAGTTATTTATGTTTCGCCCGCGATGCCAACATAACGGCGTATATATTCATGGCTAGGTTGGGAACATCGTCACGAATACCTGGCTTGCGGCTGGTCTACGTATTAAACACTACCCAACGGGCTCCAGGACATTTTCGTGAGTACAGCGAATGTGGTTGATGACGATAATAGATGCATGAGTTATACCTTGAAAATTATAGTCTCAACAATGGAACCCACACAATGACCGTATCGCAACGAGCGATGCACTAAAAAATAAGTTGATGGACGTAAACAATATACTTCTATGACAGTCAACTAAAATGAAGAATAATAATATTACTATAATGAAGTCTGCTTTTTATTTTTCCTGAAAACATTTATGTTCCCGTAAGAAAAAAATCCGTAATTACAGCTACAAAATTGCTGCATGAAAAAAAAAAGAAAATATAGTGAGAATTTTTTTCCCTCCATCTACCTTACGTTCGATATTCCTATATTGAATAACTAAATTAATTAAGATAATAACATTTGTACGGTACCTGCTAATTTTCCTTCTCCTAAGTTGTTTTGTAACGTGAACGTGAAACTCAGATTTAATGATGGTCGAAGTTTTGGAATGGAGATGATGCCAGAGTCCCTTGCAGACGCGTCGTAAAATACTACTTAGAATATACCCGTATAATAATGGACGTGTAACATACTCGGTAACTTACAAATAAAACATAACTGAACTAATTTACCTACCCAAACATGGTTGAGAGTACTCATGCACTTGAGTCATGAAATATACACGTGAAATGTAATCCGAATGAATTAACCCAACCGTATAAAAATACGTTCCGTCTACTGTTCACTCGGAAATCAATCTTAAATGAATGATAATAAAAAAAAAGTTTGAGCTAGTTATGAGAAGGAACGTTTCATTTTCTCGCCTAGTGAAGAGCTCATAAAATATTCGCTTTACCGCCCAATCCATCTTTTCTTATGCACTAACCAGAAACACAGATATATAAGCTTGGCCAACTCTTGATCCTTCATATTAATAGGAGTATTAATGAAGATGGGGCGCTTTATGATGAAACCTTGCGCGACGACCACGTCGCATTGACTGTTCGTACAGTGCGGCATAATAGCAAGTTGCTTCCGCATATAGGTACTTCTATGTCATGTACACAGCCCACGCAAATACATAGAAACTTTGAATGAACCTGGAGAAGTTTTGGAATGTTGAGGCAGTCGGTGGTGGAGTAGAGATTTGTTCAAGTACGAGAAAAGCAAATATTTACGTAAGCGGACAGGGTTTTGCGATTTTGATTAATAATAACATAGTCTCGTAGACTAAAACTGATCTAGCGATGGGCAGTATAACATGAGATAATCATTTGTTTTGCTCCATCAGCTTCGTAATCAATTCTTCCTGAAGCATATCCCAGAAAAATCATCAATTTCCTAAACTCTGCGAGCGAACTACTTTTGATTGAACAAAAGTAAGTTGGACTTGAAAATCATGTGTCCGTATTCAACATGAGTAGCGAGATGCTCGTTCATTAGTTCGCCGGTTTTAATTCCCTCGCTACTCGTGACTCCAATTACCATTGTAAGACGAGCTTAATCTTTTAGTGCCAGTGACAGTGAAAATTCTCATGCACTCGACTCCCAAAAGGATTCAAGATTTCTCCCGAGGCGTTAGGCTCGCTGCATTCAGGCCAGCAAGCACTGTCTTATCCCAGGACTATGTCTCCCATGGCTTGTATCTCTTCTTCCTAGATATTCCTAACTCTCTTTCCAGCTCCTCTGATGTCTTCAAGTGCTGCGCGAACGAAATGAAGCAGCGTGGGCGAGGATAGAAGGCTTTCCTTGCGTCTTCGTCTTGCTTTCGTAATTTCGAAGATGAAAAGCGAGTTCTCAAGACCTCGGCAAAAAGTCACACGAGAATGTATGTTTGGAAAACCGATTTTTAAAGTACAGAATGCAATGAAAACATAGAACAAAATCAAGAGAGATGAGACTATAGGAAAGACAATATCGTTGAATATATCTCAAATATGAATAAATTAAGTGAGATGTCCTTTTATTTTAAAAAAAATCACAGATAGTTGATAATGTATAAACATCTTTTTTTAGATTAGACCCTTTTTAGAGTTTTGGCAATCATATAAAAAATAGCGGACCCAATTGGAAGCGTCAAGGATCAGACCCAGGTCGAAACCAGGTGGAATGTCTCATATGTATATTCCTGTACGATCTTATTGCATAGGAAGAGGAATACCAACTTCAGATACGTAGGCTATACTATTATTGCGAAATGGATGGTTACCCTTGAGACCGTTGTGTAGGGCATCGACGCGGGTATTACACAGTGAACGCCTTCAGGTGAACCCGTTTTCCACTGGAACCTCTTACACAGGAATTCTGTGTGTGAGATATTTCAATGGCTTACATGTTGGCTAGCTAGCAATCCGGCATCTGGCCTCCTTACTGTTCCGGCTGTGCTTGACCTCACTAGGCTCCAATACGTATGTCTCCATAATCTCTCATGCTTAGAGGTAGATGTACCAGTAGTATTATTGGAAACTAGATGGTACTACGCTACTTCCCTCATTTGTGTAGTCTAAAACCTCGCTGAGATATCTCAGATTCCATTGGCGAAAACCACATGAAAATCGATTGAGCCGTTCTCGAGTTCACTGCTTTCATACAAACAGACAAACGGACCGATGTTCAATTTCGTACCTAGTAGAGTGAGAGCCAGTAGAGATCGAGATAATACCGGTGTTGCAATTTTACTGATGAATACATGAAAACTGAGGTAGACTTGAGAGTTTCAGGCTAAGAGAAAGAGAATCCAAGCTATAAATCAGTACAGTAGGAATCCTCGTAGTTGAAGTAGAATGCATTGTGAAGAAAATAATAATTCACAAAATGCATTCCGAATGTCATTTGATTCCGTATTTCCTGAGGGCTTTTCTTGTGGTGTGGGAGGTTTAATGTTATAAGGTCAATCTCTGAGTTTCTTATCCGTGTGTCCTATATATGTATACTGATAGCTTTTACATGCTAATGATTATGTTATTAGCTCATCAAAACTTCCAAGTGTGTCCCCAGGTGAAGTTTTATGGATACATTGGACGGAATCCCATAGGGTTCCATTTTATCGCTAGGTTCAACGCAAGGTCGAATGTAGCATTAAAATAATCGAAGTATATTATATAGAAATAAAAAAATGGACATCACAATGAGACCTGTTTGAACTATAATTTCCTCCCGCAATATCTTAGAGAATCCGAAAATAGTATCCTAGGATTTGCAGATGGAATCACGAGAGGTGTCATTCGCATGGGATTCATATTTCGGATACTAGGCAAACCTGCTACATTTTTCAAAAGTTGCTGCAGCGCACATGAATCAGCTGGATCCTTCCTGGATTTCTCCACTTACGATCGGGATGACATGAACGTCTGGTGATTACAGCAAAATCGGAAAAAGAATTGGGATCCATTAGGATTCCAAGTTGGATCACCCACAATTGGGGCAAACCGTCCAAAATCCGATCCAGAATCCAATCGAAAACTGGGACTTCATGACAGATTTCTACACAGGTTGTTGTTGACCCCAGCCAATCACAGAGTACTTATAAAACGGATTTGCATGGACATTACCTGATTCCGACCAACTTTCTAAAAGAGGAAATTCCACTTGGAGTTATTTTTTCGGCAAGACTAAATTTATGTAGGAAATAAATTCATGTTTTGAGACGACAAAACAAGGACATTTCGAACTCCCATAGGACTGATCATTCTCATTCCTCTCTTACCTAGTATACCATTCTGAGTTAGTTGAAGGCAGAGGATGTATACTAGATATCTACAAAGCCTCCGAGTTTAGGAAAACACGCGGCTGGTGTTTTCTCGCGCAAAGTGAATAGCCACCGAGATAAAGTCGTTCTGATATCAGAACAAGGTTTAAGAAATATATCCAAAAGCCGAGCCATTATTACTTCTACTTGCCTGATCCCATTGCCGCGGCTACTTCCGTATATATCGGTTAAGACGTGCTTAGCGTCTCTATTGTAGAAACGAGACTTACCGCTACCTCGCTTTTCTTCTCCGCATAGTACATAAATACGAATAAACTACTCCCAGTGGAGTCTTGAAACGCACCATGTGCTTTCATAGGTTGCTTTCCTGAATTTTCCCATTGCATCGAACGACCCCATATACTACTTCTTCCCACCTCTTTCTCTCTGTCTCGTCGGCTTTTTTTTCTTCTTCTATCCTTGTGTTTCTACTCCTTCACTCTCTCGTTTATCTCTTATCCTCTTTTTTCTTTTTTTTATTTTATTTTTCCCTCTGTTCTCTTCATTCTTCGTTCGCGAGTCCTTAAACTCGCACGACAGCCGAGTAACAATGGCTTGAGAGCGAGATTGCGAGGGTGTCAGATATAGCTTATGTCGTGACTCTTGGGTATTCGTCGTAC
This sequence comes from Perithous albicinctus, assembly GCA_964016905.1. Taxonomy (NCBI): domain Eukaryota; kingdom Metazoa; phylum Arthropoda; class Insecta; order Hymenoptera; family Ichneumonidae; genus Perithous; species Perithous albicinctus. Next base: position 23,562,860 of record OZ024692.1, read on the forward strand.
ATGCACGCATATACATACATGTCGTATATATATATATCGTAAATAAATCGTACACTCTCTATACTTACATAACATCCGACACGTACCATGAAACCGCTTTCACCTTTGGTAGCAATACTCACTCGTGTATGAAGGGTGACTTTCCTTGTGTATTCTGAAGACAGGTGAAAAGAAAAAAAAAGATCTTGGGGTGAAAGTGATAGAACGGTTATTCATCCGAGTCTCCTTTTAAAAAGTCCCAAGATTTTATACCCTAAAAAGAAGATACCATCGTAAAACGGGACCCCAACATCATTTTATGATTGAAAATTCCCATTCCCAAATCATGTGGGGCGTTCAATATCAACTGGACCACCTTTTCCTTTCTAATTATTTTCTTTTTCTTTTTTTTTTGCGTTGACATGTCTCGAGAAAAATTTCATTTCATGAAAACAAAGTTTTCTCTATGAGAGAGCTAAAAAATATTGCGGAAAATCAATGAGAAGCCTTTCGATGGTCCGTCACAATTCAAAATACACTATTTGTCAGTGTTACTTCTGTAGTACTTTGCTTCGCTGTTCAAGCCGTCAGTCCGCTCGTGGGACTCGTCCGTTTTTACCGTGTATTCTCTTGACGCAATACGTACGTCAATCGTTAAAGAAGGATTAAAGTTTTAGTGTAGTCGTTATTGCGAGATAGCGCGGAACCCACGAGCCCAACCTCTCTAATAACTCTTCAGTTTCAGTAGGATGATTGGCCACCTCCCAGATTACTATTTTCCACTTGTATTTATATACCTGTACACAGTAACCCAGAGCATTCTTTGTTTTTTCTTTTTTTTTTTTTTTTTTAATTCTCCATTCGACATTGCTACAGTTACGTTCCGTTTTTTTTTTTTTTATGACCTATCACTTTTTATACTATTTCGCAAGGCTTTTCGATTCGATAGGCTTCTGGCAAAGAGCACCTCCATTTCATAGATTTTTCAACGAAAAAAATAATACTCTCGGGACTTCCGAACGTTTGCTCCAAATCTGGCAACTGCGATGAGGTGAAAACAGTTATAATCCATGAGCCTAAAAAAATATCTACCATATATGCATTAAAATCTGCTTTTACAAGTATTTTCTTTGCTGGATATATTTTCAGCAGGTATTGTCATTTATCGATTTGTCATTAAAGAACGAAAACTAGAGTTATGAAATAAAGAGGATGAACAGAATTACCAACGAAAACGAATGTTACGGATGAATGAGAAAAATTGTACAACAAAAAGCAGCGATGTCTGTTGTGATGTCATTTTTTTCTGAAGAAACTAAGAAAAGGTCTATAAAATGGGATTGTGGAATGAACACGCCAGTACATACAAGATACAAGAACACTTGCTGATGGCGTCGTCATCAACTGAATGACTCCACGATAAGTGCGATTCCTATGCATTATTCTGTAAACTATGAGAACATTATATAATCATGCATTTTAGTTTCCGTCTACCAAAGACGCAGCATAGAATTTACAAAAGCTTTTACCTGACGATAAGAGCTTCAATGTTGTTATTACAAGCCGCCAAAAACTCATTCATTAAATATTTACCAAAAGCTTTCAAAGTTACGTGTACGCCAAAAAAGAAACAATCCTACGAAGCAGAATCTTGCAAATTGCTTCCTCATTATTTAGTATCTTTCATAAAGCCTTTTTGTCATCACAACAACAATCAGACAAATTTCCGTCATTCAAATAATTCCAACCGACAGGAGATGTAGTACAGCCATTTAAAAAAAGGCAGAATTAGCACGCAATGTGCTTGTGTATTTGCAAGTCAGAAATTATAGATTGCGTTCATTCCATTCACGCTCCTGTATATTATTTCACCGTCGAGAATAGAATTTCCGTGATCTCGTGTAAAATTATGTCTGCGAAGAATGAGATCTTCGTAATGTTGTATTCTCTTGAAATGCATATATTTCTCGAGTCCACCGTGCTGCGTTTTTATCGCTCGCGATGTAAAGCAGGAGGAGAGGTTAATTAAGGCAGTTGGTACTTTTCTCCGGGGAAAGATATAGAACGGGAAGTTTTCCTCTGCCGGCCATTTTTATACCGCAAAAAAGAAAAAAAAAAGAAAAAAGAAGAAAGAAAATTGTATAGCGGTTCTCCAAGTTGGCGGGGTTCATCGCTATGTATAAAGCAAGGGAAGGAGACAGGACTGCGAGCAATATCGTTAATTAAAATCATTATCTCTGGTAGAGGCGATCCCGGTGCTCTGCATCGGAGACCGACGAGAGAGTAACACGTGGTCGGGATGGTTAACGGGCCAAGCGTGACTTGCGTCTCATGGTGAGCCCAGCAGTGGGTCTATATTGCGAATAATAGCGAAAACCCGCATCTTCATCACGCTACCAGAGTGACCAAGCGACCATCTACCACTCGGTACGAGAGCATTCCCTCGTTGACCCACCGGTATAGGAAATCCCAAGAGGAAATTGAATATCTCGATGACGCTTGAAATCCTGACCAGTGCGATATGCTAACTAAAAATAGCAATAATAATAATGGCAGCAATAATAATAAACTTGAATATTCGTGAGTCGATAGTTTGAGTATTCGTAAATATCTTGGTTTCCGAATAATTTCCATTGGCAAATATACGAACAGTTGTAGAAGAACGTGTTTGCTGCGGTGAAAAGTCCCACAATACTTTGGATACACTATGGTCTTAACCTTTTCCCTTATCAACACCGACCAGCAAGCTCAGGTGAAGTGCTGTTTAGTGCTTCTCCTACCTCATATCGCTTCCTCTACAAGCTCCGTCGGTTTTTATATCAGCCCATTGTTCCAACTTCTCCACAATAGTTCAAGCTTCCATGAAACTTTTCGATCAGTCGAAATTCAATATCGACGACTTGAGAGGATTACCACCTCGCACTCCAATCCGTTTGGTTCACGTGCAGTTGCGCCGCGTTATAGATTGAACTTATACTTGGTCAGGGCCAACGGTTTGGTATTGCATCATGAACCACGAGCACTATAGTACCAACACGAACCGACTTCGGTTAGATTTGAGCCATGGCAACATTGTTCCGTCAGGCTATTCGACATATCAGCTCAACCGCGTACCGAATAAGCGCGGTACACCTAAGAGTATCATGTAGATCTAATATAAGCGATCTGAATTACGTGCCCTAATTCTCGAATTACTTAAATACGATCTTCAATACTTGTCATTGTAAAACTTACAAATGGGGTTTAATAAAAAGATCCCCCTCCCAGGCTTCTCTCCTTCTGGACCCCCTCCTTTTTTCCTCGAGATCCACCCACAATTTTAGCCATCGTGTTCCCTCCTTCGACTCTTGATACGACATCGTCGTTGTCATATTATTTATGTAGTGTTGAAGGCCGCCGTAAAATGTTACGTATTCGGAACAATGATATTCTACCTTTACCCGAAAATTGTATAAATCCACGGTCACCCCACGATTGACCCCATTGCCACTCCAACCTTTCTAGACTTTATTAATCATTTCGGATATTGAGTAGTATTTAAATGATGGATGAGGGTTGATCGTATAATTTTCAATGTTCTAAACTATTATATACATTGTGATGATAAATGTCTGTCTGGACTGCGCAGAGTGATGAAAAAATTCTTGTAATTGAATGCAACCCCTGAAGACTCGTCCTTCGTCGCCACAGCTAATTAAACGAAGTAGCCGTTTACCGTCGATGGCCTAGTGGTTGGATCCGTGAAAAATAGAGGGAAGAAACTTACGTTTCTGTCTCCGCGATAAAGATGTAGAAAATCATAGACGAATGAGATGTTTCAGGATGGCAGGAAACCCACGATGCAGGTTACCGTAAGAAAAAAAAAAAAAGAGAGAAAAAAAACAGCAAGCTCCGCGGACCGACGAAAAAATCACGAAGTAGAGAGGTAAAAGAGAACTCGGAGACCGGGCGTCGGGGTTTTTTCAAGCTCCCGGTGCGATTAGCATGGGAAACGAGTGGAAAGGCTGAAGTGGAAAGAGATAGCGGATATGTTACCGTGGTGATGCAGGATAAAGTTTCCGAGAGAGCTTGTGGCCGGGGAAATGGGTGAGGAGCGTAATAAATTATTTTTCATCTACCGCTGGTTTTACTTGTGTTGGGTGGATATATAGTTTTCTTTTTTTGGTCGTCGCGAAGGTGTTAGAAACAGGGCTGCACACAGGAACGAGAAAAAAATGTGAAATCTTCACAAAAATAAAATAGCTTACACATCCTCAAACTGGTGGCTTTTGGTAAAAACAAATGAAAATAAAAGTTTTCACTCACAAAGAATGAACGAAGAAGAAAAAAAAAAAAAAAAACGGATGCTAAAATAAAAAGTTGGACATGGCACATTGCTTCCTAATTATCCAACCTAATTATGTTGTCGGTAGAAAATATCGCATTTCCAGTATCTATTAAGCTAAAGATGAATAATCTCTCTGTATTATAAAAATATGAAGTATGAAGTTGGCTGCAGATTCGGATCCACGACAAACTTCACCCCACTCGACCATCGATACCATGGTAGTAATATTATTTGGAGTTACACCTACATTTCACTCAAATGGAAAAAAATCATTTCTACATTATGGAGGAATGGAACTGGATTGCCCCATATGCTGTATACACTGTACAGTAAACAATGCACCCTCACATCCTAAGTTTTTGCACCTCATTGCCAATTCTCCAGCGTCGCTAGAGCCGCACGTGCTGCAATACGTTTTTTTTTTTTTTTCTCTTTTTTTCTATTTTTATTTTCTACTGCGCCACAACATCCCACTAGTTACTCCATACTGAGCCAGAACGGTAGATACAGCCATAAGGGATAAGGCAGTAATTGGGTTTTAACCAGTTCTCTACACGGAGTTTCCGAGCTCTCGTGGAATCCAGTTCTGCACTTCCGTTTGCTATATACTTGCGACCAAACCAACGCTGGTCTACAGTGCGGTTTCCTCAGACGCGGTTACCGGTTCGTCTGCACAAAGAGATTAATGTTATACGGGTAACGGTACGCAGGGCAACAGGCCGAAAATTTGTGCTTTAATTTAAAATGCATATCAATGTCTAGCTGAAATATCCACGTGTCATTTTGTACCTTTTTGGTTCTTGTAATTCGCTGTTTTTCCTTTTTAATACTGGGTTGAATCAGATGCTGAGGAAAATGATTTTTCGACCTATCATTCATGCAATCGTTGTTTTTTTTTTGTTTTTAATTCTTATTCATTTCTTTGATTGAAGTACAAATCAAGTATTTTCATATACTTTTGGAAAATACGAAAATGTGGATATTGGGTGTAAATGAAATTCGCATAAAATAAAACGCGGTATAGTAACCTCGATGCAGCTTCATCAATTCCCGATCGTACGAAGAAGACGTGTTTCTCGACAGCCAACTTTCCGGACTTTGACAATTTTCCAAGTTAACAGGGATACCCAGAAAACTTTACGTCGGTTCGTCGATAAATTGATTCTGGATAGTGTGTACGCCACCTGAGTTCGTACTTTTAAAAAGTTTCTAGCATTAACGCAAAATGTCTGGTCCGTTGTACCGTAACTTCGTGACGTTTATTTTGTCAGTCTGTTGTCTTTTTGTTTCTTCGTTGACTTACGCGAAACATCACTTTGTCTTAACCATTCGAATTTTATGAAAACTCAAACGTGTTTCAAAGTATAACAAGTATAAAGGAAACGTATTTCTTTATTGACGAAATAACAGCAGCGGTTAAATCATTGTTTATAACTTGATTATATCAATCGGTGATTATTCCAATTTTGATCACAGAGTTCAATGAAACAAGAATACAAATCTTTCTCATAAGAAATTATTAGAATGAAGATATTACGATTTTCAGATTACATCTAGACGTGAATCATATTCATTTAATATTTTGAAGACTCCGCAGTGTTTCAAGTTTTGATAATAAAACTTTTTGTCCAATGTACAGCCTTCGTTATAACAAATTAAGGATTTTCGAGACCCTGAATCCCATATATTTTTCCTCTCGGTATTAGATAAAAAAAGAAAAAAAGATTTCCTGATCTCCTTAACCATTCCTTCAGTGTCCCGTTCGTGGGATTCCATGGAGAATGAACCTCATGACGAATGAGTGGGATAAGGTCACCGTGATAAAGCGACATCGGCTGACCACGTATTTCTCAACTGTTAAGAATCGCTGGTGTGTCCTTTCCAACCAACGACTAGTCTCAGGGGTATATTCGGGGTCGCGGTACAACCATTCTGTAAAATTAACTCTACAGACCCGGACTAGGCTCTGTACTTTTTATTCACTAGGTGCACGAGACTTTTCAAACAAATGCAAGACATAAACTCATAGTCGGAGGAAATACTTCAAGCTAAATATTTAAATTTCAATGTACTCCAACGAATTGCTTTGAAAGAAATCTTGGAAATATGCCTCAGTTTTATTTTTATCTTGGATATAAATGATTACAATTTATTCAATCCGCAAAGTAAATATTATTGTAAGTAATAAATCCTTGTAATACGAGTGCTGTAAGGCGAAAATGCTCTTGTACCTTGTTACACAGTTATGAAACACTATGTACGTACCAAGCTCCTCCAAGAGCTTGTTTACACGTTCCAACAGTTACGTACGACCGTCTTCAAGAAGCTTTCGGTGAAGTCTGGGTACATCTTATTCGCTCGAGGGATTTCCCGAAGTTTCCGACACTTGGATACGTCAGCAGTCCCTGAGAATTTCTGAAAGTATACAAAGATAAAATGTACAGAGTATACGCACAGTCAACTGCAATGACGGTATAGTGTTTGCTTATCTCGTATTTCGTAACTCTTAACCCAGTTTTGAGATACTCTCTATAGAGTATTGGATATGTGGACAAGACAGGGGAAAAGTTGGCATGTGAGTTATCTTCGAACTTCATCTAAAATGGGTTTACTTTTTTTTTTCAAAAATTTCTTCTTCTACTAAATGCTACATTTTTTTTTTTCTACTGACACCGCATTTGACGAAATCGTTTCTTTTGCGTCAAATTTCAAGAATCTGGATGAGCAACAAAATTAAAAAATATTCTCCTTCGAAGCTTTATTTGAAGCTGCCCTAATGTACAACTTGTCCAGTGAGAAAACATCAAAAAGTAATTTACGTAGATCCGTGTAAACTAGTTTTTAATCCACGTAAATCAACGTAGATTACTTTTTGGCGTTTTCTTACTCCACAAATCTACATTCTATAGTCTACGATAGTCCCAGTTGGTGGAATTTTCGACCACTCCACATATAGACGAAGCTTTTCCTTATACAAAAAATTGGTTATGCCTTATTCTTGCACAAATAATAAATGATCTGGACGCGTGATTCTGCGAGGTAATGCTACATCACGTAACAACAATTTGAAAAAAGAAAAAAAGAAAAAAAGACAAAGAAATAAAATGAGGACGTGCGCATGTTCGTATGATAAGATGTATTGTATTATAGAGATCTATATATATATCATTGATACAGGATAGAAGGTAGAGTGTTGCTATAATGCATGTGGTATAGGAAAAGGGAATAGGCAATGGCGCAAACCCGGTATGTGTGGCCGGTGTGCGAAACCTCTCCCCCCGATAGTCCGCAATGCGGATCTTCTATCCTCTAGTTTCGAACGTGCACACGCGGGGGTGTGCTCGTCGAAGGACTCGCAAAAAAAAAATTGTTCGCAACTCTCTTTCCTCGGTTGGAAAATGGGTCTCGAGGACGTTGCCTCATTGTGGCCATCACTCTGGCTTTTCGTTCTCTCTTGTACTTCCCGCTCTACCATCTGAACCCCTATGTTAGTTTTATTTTCCTCGCTTCCACCCTGTCTCTCGTCTTCACTCGGCCTCTTTCACTCTATCCCATCCTAAACCCCCGCTCCCCCCCCCCTCCCCCTCCCCCTCCCCACACCGAAACTGGTTCTGTGTACCCGATGCTTGCCAAAGCGTGAGGCTATATTTTGAGAGCAAAGAGGACGAGAACGCGATTACAAGCTTCGACCTGTGACCCAATAACCTCCTTACTAGACCAATATGCGCTGTCCGGAAGCCACAGGAAAGTAGAGAAGATCCTGAAAATTGCACCAACGGTCACTTTAATCAATGGATCTATTCGCAATTGGCTTGGTACGATTCACAAGTTTGTCTTAATAATGAATAATTTCACTAGAAAATTGAAAAATGTTACGTTTCGGGTTTAATAAATATTAACAATATTGTTATTTTTGTGTTTCAGGTGAGTCTAGATGAAGAAAAAAGCGGTGTTTCGGGTCTTAAAATAAGCATGGGCGATGGTAAGATATAGACATTTTGGTTCTAGCTTTAGTTTTTCAAGTTAAGGAATATCTTGATCATCGCACAGATTCAGCATTGGTGAATTGTCCTGTTTTGTGCAAAAGCTAGTTCTACAATTAATTAATCTACAAAAAGTAATACCGAGTACGTCATCATCGGGCATTGTTAAGATAGCTGAAGGATGCAAAAATTCACCTCTTAATTTTCGTCATCGCTGCACCATTGCATATTTAGATTTGTATATCTTCACTCAGACACAACCTCGCCTTGTTGTCATTTCTTCTTCAGGATGCTCGACTTCGTTCCTACTATAAAGTCATGCATGAACAATTATTCCCCAACCTGGAAATTCGCCGCCCTATCAACAGCTTCCTAATTGTAATTCCTCGGAGTGTTAAACCGGGCCAAGCATACGATGAGAGAGGCCTTGTGATGAGGTTCGCATTCTCTATGCATAGGCAATTGCACTTTGATTCACCTTCCGTTAATGCTGAAGCAGAATGACGGATTTCCAGACTGCAGAAGACATCCAAGATCCGACAGAATAAGATGAGAAAAAGAGGATGCAAGAGATGCGATACTCATGACTGAGATTGATCGAAAAGGTGGGCTGTCACATTGCCGATAAAATTGTCTTTTAAAAGTGGAAGACGAAAACTCATCGCTTTTCTCCAGTTGGAATCTCTAGACTTAAATACAACTCCGATTATTTTGGTAACAAATATAATATGTCACATTCTTCTGAATGACTTGAATACGTCAGCATTTTTTTTGGGACAACCAATTAATTTTTTGCAAGAAACATCATTTTTCAATGGTTAGTTGGCCAGACCAATTACTGATTCTCCCGACTACCCTGCTTTTTCCGTGAAGGAATAGTCCGGGATCATGATCCACCAAAAATCCGCCAACTCCGGCCTCAATACTCAGGTTAAACAGGCCAAAGATCTCAACCCGAAGATCCCACGGGTATTCCTGTTTAGGATGGCTTCTTGAACCAAGAAATCCAAAGTAAATTGATCGTGACGTGCTGAAGTGATCAGTGACCTTCTTCCAAGATCAAGGGCTTCGCCGAGGTATTCGCGACTCCACCAAAATTCGGTTTAAGGTCTTGAATATAACATGGTGGATCAATGGCCCCACTCGAACAAAGTGGCACACAACAGCACTAAGTCTACCGTACCGTGTTTTGCTGCCTCAGGAATTCCTTCGATGAGGTGAATGATCTCAAGGCGCCCTATCCTCAATGGCGTTCACTCGAAAAGTGCCCAATACAAGACGATCAAAGATAATTTATCCTGCTTTCAAAGATAATTTACTACAGTCCTCATGGACTTGAAAAGAATTAGTTGGATATCCGAATTCTGAAGAAAATGATATTAGGAAAAAACGAAGGAGCGCCTCAAACAGTATCACAGAGGTTGATTCCTAAATAGCAACTTTTAGAAACTACATTTCGAACTAGCATCCTGCCTAAATTTTTTATTCCGTCACATCTCTTGTTGTAATCTTGTACTATTTTGATATAACGTCATGAGATAAGACTGACTTGTCGCAACCTGTGGCTGCGAAGGGTCTCAGGACGCACTCGGAACTTTCATTAGTCGGGTATTTCAACACGATTGTAGAGAAAGAGGGCCTCTGTTGAAGAGGAGGTCGAGGATAAGCGCTTAAACGCCAAATCGAGAACCGCACGACAAAATGGAAGGACGAGCGAGAGAGAGAGAGAGCCAGAGATCTTGCAAGTCTATTTCTGCTCTACTGATTCACTTTCTCGCTTTCTCGGTACGAGAGTACGACGCGATCTTTTCATCAGCTACTTCATTAGGTGGAACGATCCTCTAGCGAATGGCGACAATCCCATTACCCGAACCTCGCAGCCGCTGAACACGCAAGCCCGAGGCGCTTCTTAACGTTCAATCTTTAAGGAATGCGGGAGCTCCAGTACTGCGGATAACGAAGATTTCGCAGGAGATGACTGAAGCGTCACAAGAGAGAACCCAAACGCGCATCCAACAATTCCAAGTTCCACTGTCTTTATCATCATCATCATCGTCGTCGTCGTCGTCGTCGTCGTTAGTGTCCTTGACAAAACTGCTTTCCGCTTCCGCATTTGGACCTTTTTCTTTTCGACCCTCTGTTAGCCGCTCGTCCCTGACCTTTGGACCCTCTTAGACTACTCCTTGTTGATAGGAAACTCAGGACTAGTGCAAACATAGTGTTACGCATTTCGTTTCATCGGACCCTATTTCACCGTATCGTTACTACTGGCAATATTTCTCCTACGAAAAAGTACTCCACACGTATACTCATCAGCGAATGACCAATCTTTGGAACTTCTCGTCTGCGACGAAACTGCGATTCACAGATCAGATTATTCCGCGGAAGTGTAATTCATTAGGTGACCCATAATTCGGCTGATCAATTGGATTATGGATCACCGTACGTGAGACAAATATAATATAGTTTCATACTGCGTCATTTATTGTTAGGGATATTAGTATGAAAAATATCCTGATTTGTTTTTTAAAAAACGACACATTTTAAAAATCCTACAGAAAAAAAACTGAAAATCCTTTTTTGGAAAATAAAAATTTTTGGTAACCGTCGACCTTTTTTCATCAAGAAACATCAGACTCAGCTCGAGACCAGATGGAATGTCTCATATATACATATATCTCAGGAAGTTTGCGGTTACTGCGACGAAAGGAAGCCTTTTAATTTCCTGATTCCGGGGATAAGGTCGCAGTCGACTGCCAGCTTACATCATCGTACTTTTCCTAGTTGAGCTGGTACTCCCCATGCCTTATTTTACTCGGTTACGATTTATTGCAGTACATTAATCACGAGCAGGGCGTTTTTCCGCTTCCACGAAAACATGAAAAGCCTCTTACATCGTAGTCGTGGTGTCAAGTAAAAAAGCCAAACATTTTTTTGTTAAAATCAATGATTTTTTTTTAAACTAGTGATTAGCAGTATAATTACAATCACGAATTTCACGATTTTACTCTAGGTAAATTTTTTTTACTGTTTACCGAAGTGAACATAATCTATAATTGATGTTATATTTGAGCGATTAAATCGAGTGGAATAAATTAACGAATACAAATAGCTGACACAGCAATCCACTTTATAGATCCATTTCCATATAATACAATAAAACTTCGCCAATTATGGACAATCGAATTTGTGTCGTTCCTGCTGCGTTCCAATGTTTGAATTACAACATCAATTTCACTCACAGAATAGTACGCGAGATACCTTCAGGTTTATAATGCATATGAACGACCGATGAAAATAATCAAGGCTTTCCAATTTTAAAAGGGTAAAAAACGTGAGTGATAAGATGGAGGGTAAAATGAAAAGATGCAGGCAATGCTTGCCATAAAGACGGAGCTCTAAGGTTTAGTTTCCTTCATCGATCATGTCGCGTTTAATAAGTCTCCGCGACGTCCCGCGCCAATTTTGAAAATAACTTGAGAGAACATTTCTCGGTAAGAGACAAGAGCGATAGAGCCCAGAATGTAATGAAGAAGTTGATAAAGAGCTTCGCGGACCTCTGCCTCTGCATCTCTTTCGATTTAACCGTAGCGAATGAATTACATCCCTGCAAGCCGTAGGATTAACCGCTCGGTCCTCGCTGGATTCATCGGTTAACGTGGAATACGCATGTAACCATTCGAAAAATAGTTGATTCCTACTCTTTTTTCGTGGGAGTTTAAATAATGATCTGTTTTTTTTTTATTTATTAAAACGGCAACATTTTTTGTTGTCGCTGAAAATAAAAATTTATCAATACAGCGGTTATTCCTTAGAATAAATTCATCTTTCATAATCAATTATCGTGAAATAAATACTGAGATGATAATCTCGGGAAAAAAATAATTTCACGAAAACAAAAGCTTCTCCTATATGAGCCGAAGCCAAAAACTTTTTACACTCGGGAAAGCCGAGTCTACCGATCACAAACCAGTCTAACTGAACTAGTCCGGCTGGCCACTACACGCCACCGACGCCGGGTTTGTTTCAGAATCAACATTTAATCTGAAACCTATTGAAAGCTAGAGGTATATAGATAACAGTTTGGGGCTATACAATCAGCGGTGTAATCCATTTCGTAGTTAATTAATCGTGCGAATCGAATCGGTTGAAAACTAAACCAACGAAGATACTCGAATTGGTAAACAGAGCGGAATGAGAATCGGTTAAAAGCTTTATACGATGGGGATTGAGATTGAAAGTGCGGTTAAATTCCGCTTTTATAACATAAGCCACTGGGTCCTAGCACTAGATTTCAATTGGAAATTAAATCCGGCACTAGGAATTGCTAGGAAGTGGAATGATGAGACCAAAAAAAGAGCGAAATCAAGACTGGAGACTAGTGAGGGTTGGAGACACAAAAAAAAAAGCCACGAATTGAACATTGAGTCGAATTTTGAGATAATACGAGTTACCGCACATGTGACGTGTATAGATAGAAGCTGCTAGTAGTAACATCATGCGGTAACCACCAATAGGAAAGGGTATCTGATGCAAAACAGTGGAAAACGTTTGGCTGATTCGTTCATCCGTTAGCTGGCACATCCTCCCATGTTCCTGCGCATAGGCATTCAGTATATATGAGTATATATAAAAAAAAAAATGGAGAAAAAAAATTCTACGTTTTCTACAAAAGATAGATACATATATATGTACGAATATATCTTGTGTCTGTTTGTGGCCGCAGCCAATAACGATCCATGCCCCAATTCAGAGAGCGAATGCTGCTACGAGTCTGGCTGAGGGGTTAAAAGAGGCGGGTAGGAGTGGTGGTGGAATATCGCAACGACACCTTTGACATCGTGAAATCATTTACAAACGTGAAGCATCAGACTGAGAAGGCGAAAAAGCCACATTCGAATTCAGTTCGTATGCCCATATGAAAGCAATTAATCGTGGCCATATAGATCGATATACTTGAGGATACAGCCAAGTATTAGTGGCTGTTCACATGAATATATTGCTATTGGTATAGGTATAGTATAAAATGGTATCATTGAAGCTATAGAGAAATAGGCGCATAGTGTAGTATCATAGTAGAGAGAGAGAGAGAGAGTAGCTGGATTCGCCGAAACATTTCATAAAGAGGCGTGAGAGAGGCGACCTAAACATTACTGTATGCAGTAACGGGACCGTCCGGTAATGGCGGGCGTAGCCAATCGTTCGTAGTTGCTTGGACAGCCGCCAACTCGTATTCATCCCTCGAAACCTGTCTCTCTCTCTCTCTCTCTCTCTCTCTCTCTCTCTCTCTCTCCCTTCTGCTGTTGCTGGCACACCTCATCCCCCTTACGCCTCTATTCTACATGCCAGTATGGTTCATTCGGTGAACAGTTGCACTTGCTTCTACCAGCGGGATATATATATGCATATTGTATATAACCGTAGAGAGAAGAAAGGAATTAATGATAGGATTAACGATGGAAGGAATAGAGAGAAAAAAAAAAATAAAGAGATAAAATACAACCCTTAACAAGAAACGATGAACCCACCCACGGTGACTAGTGGCAAAGTGGCTCATAAACTCAGAGTAGTGTTTTTATGGTTACACGCAGTCATAATAACGTGGAATGCTATCATCTGGATGGAAAACATTGAAACCACGTGAATCGTACAACTTTGCTCGTTAATTCGACGTCTCAGAATTTTTCCGAGACCTGTAAAACATTTTTCAAACACTTTTTAAGTCCTTGGCTGGAAAGGAAATGTTCCAAGACTATCTTACTCGAGTTACTCATTTTAGACACTTTTATTTTATGCTAATATGTCATAATGATAAAATTATAGAGTTTTCAACGTTCATACAGGTAGAATATGATTCTGTAGCTGAAAATATGCCGTTTGAGACCAAAACGAGTGTTGTATCTACAGTCGTTTGGAAAATATATTAATTTCTATTTCGAAAATTATCGGAAATATTTCACTTTAAAATTCAGGCGTCGGAGAAAAAAAAATTCCAATTATTACAGAAACAATTTCCAAAGACATTTTATTTTATTTTCTTCCCTTAATGTTTCAAATTAAATTCTGTTGTCAACATTAATTATTTTTCAAACCTTTCTCCACCGGATATGTTTATAATTTCAGTTTTATCGATAAACAAATTTTCAAACGGCTACACATATATATTTGGCCTAAAAAAATGTTAACAATCGACGCACATGCGGGCTGGGGTTCGGAGTTCCCAGCAGGCAATATGTGCCAAACCTAGCCATAATCTGTCACATTATCCACTTGACATCTATCTCCGCATTCTTCATTTTCTTATTTCCCTTGTCTTTTTTGTTTTACTTCTGTTCCAACTGTTGCGACATTACTATCCATTCCGGTCGCTGACTTTCTCTCCTCTCATCTCACATTATTCCATCTATGTCTACATCTTCCTCAGCGATTCACTCGCTCTTTTTTTTCCTGCCGTCCTAACGCTATTTTCCCGTCTGTCTTTCCTCCCTTCGGCCCTCTTTCACCCTTCTCGTATTCTAAGCTGAGATGAGATTGGATTTTTATGCTGGAACGCTCGCTGTACCCGCAAGGCAAAGGACCCACATTCAACCATTCTGCTCACCCCGATCCTACTATCCCTACTAATTCTACTATAGTATACCATACATAGCACACACACACACACACACACACATATATATATATATATATATATACACCCTCATATAGAAGGTACAAGCCCACAAGGGTGAGTAGTTTCGTGGTCGAGTGCAAGTACTACATCTTTCGGCCCACACAGGCCACAGCTACTCATGACTACCATCCATGAACCCGAAGGACATTTCTTTTTTTTTTTTTTTTTCTCTTTCCCCCTTTCCAAATATATAGAATTCCCGCAGGCTTCAGCGACATCTATTCGTCCTGTATGGATAGCGAATTCCGAATGGGGGTTTCCCTTTGCCTATGGGTAACTGAGGAAGTGAGACCAAGCAACAACTCAATCTTCATTCTTATATACCTGAGACCTGTCCTCACGATGACACCACAATCGTTGTCAGCGTTGGTTCTAGTGCTCACGTGTTATTGAACAGCTCAATTCCACACCAACACCATCATCAACCAACATGCTTCTAACAATCGTGCGGTACGTAGTTGATATTGGTGTGGTAGTGCTGATGTCGAGGAGAGTAGATCCCCCATACTATACAGAGTTGCGGTGCTGCACGGTATAACGTAGCAAAGTGTCGTCGCACTACCTTTCGCACAATAGCCGTCGTTCCTCTCTTATATATGAAACAGCTCCCGGCGATATCTCGTTTCAGGGACACAAGAACGTTTTATACCACCTTCGGCTATGTAGGGTGTGGAGGGGAAGGGTACGAGATCCGGATAGGAGAGAAAAGAGAAAGAGTGAATGCGGCGAGGGTCGTATAAAAACGGATAGGTACAGTGGTAGAAGAAGAAGCAGTTGGATATATTGGTAGCCGGTATACCAGCCTGTATCGTCAACGTATAGCCTCTGATTCTAAGAGAGCTTTTTCGTTGTCCCACGTACAAACAATGAGCACACGTAAAAATGTTACTTTGACATCTGTGCAAAGGAAAGGATATTTATTTGAACGGATATCAAGTGATTGTTCGAACTTCAATAATCGGAGTTGCTTTATCAGGGATTCTACACGGATTCGACCTGAACGTGACCTTCGACTTTTCGAATTTTGTCCACAATTTTTTGTGATATTCTCTGAACTCTACGGAGCACTTTAAAAAAAAATTTCAATTTTTCTTTACCACGATTTTTTGTATGAAAATATTGTTAGCCCGAATTGAAAAATCGGAGAAAATTGAGAAAAATCCCCTATCATATATAAACATTTTTAAGCCTAGACCCAGAGTGGGTTGACATTTTCTTCATCGTTTTAGTGATTTTCAATTTACCCACCAATAATGAGCTCAATGTCTCGCAGTGCACCAACTTTTTTCCAAGCGATCTTACTTTTTCATTACATACCTGATTGTTTCATTAACCTTCTCGTCGCATTAACGAGCAGGTAACGAATATCGCGAACCTCGTGGCCACTCCATCGAAGTGCTCCGAGTACTTTCGAACTGGCCCAAACATATTCTATACCACTTAGTTATATGAAACAGTATACATCATATAGTAGCTATGATCATCTTGAGTCATCTCGAACTCCATCCATTCTCTAGCTTCCTTTATCTACTTCCTTCTCCCAGCCTTCTTGAATATCATGGCACAAACCATGGCGACCTCATCAGCGGATAATCAAGTCCCGCCAGCACTACCGAGACCAATATTACTTCATACTATAACGGTACTGCAAATACCTGATACTGCAATATATATAGCATCGGATAATGTACATATTTTATGCATGAATATATCTATGTGCAGTTGTATGCACTTCTATGCACTCGTATATGGGCCATTCCAAGTCAACTCACTAGGTTATCGGCTTAATCCCCTCGACATCAATTCCGGATTTTTTTTTTCTTATATACTTTGGTCCAAAATATGCTAAAAAAAATGCGCCGACTGAATCCGAGGGAGTCAGGCCGATGACCAAGTGACTTGACTTGGAATGCCCGATATATACTCAGGTACATGTTAATGTACACTATACACGTTAAAGTTAGTTCTTGCCCAAAGCACTTCATCACTGAGAGAAAACTTTTTAGATCAAGCCAACCGAAATTACTTTGAGCCAACCAAATTCAGTTGACTCGAAGAAAATTTCATTAACCCACCAGAATATTGTTAACTTAAACACCCCCCACAATGAGGTTAAATACCGTGAAACTCATGGTGATCTTGAACGATTACTTGATAAACTTCAGTCAGCCACATCGTGCAGTTAGCCACAAGAATATTTAGTCGGTTCAACTTAATATCTAGTTGCCACAAATTCACTATGAATTTTGCCGCATCTAATCTCACCGTTAAGTTGAGTCAACAATGTGAAGTTATAGCTCAATGGAATTTTCTTAGAGCCAACTAAATTCTGCTGGGTCAAGAACCCGTCCCAACCCAGTATCGCACAGATATCTCATCAATTGCGGTCCCGAAGTCAAAAGTTTGATAATAAGTCGACGGTTCGCTTCCAGCCAACCCTGCACATTCAAACTTGAATCTCCGCCTCATTTGAATCTCCCAGCCGAACCGCGTGTCAAAGGAAAACCAATGGGTACAACTTTTTTTTAGGAATTCATCGTGATTTATGAACAACAGGGCAATTGCTGTTAGGGCTTATCGAGTGGAAAGGTTATTAACGAGAGACGAGGACGAAGCGATAATTCACGTTCAGGATATGATTCAACGCTTCGAGTTGGGCCAAACCGCGTCTGGGAATTTCGGCTATGCAAGGCTGCATGAACGACAAGTCGCTTGAGATATTGCTTTCGATAGTATTGGATTCGTAGCTGTTTACACTGTCACGGGTATTACAGGGAAATATTTCAGGAAGCATCCGCAAAATAGCAGCGCACCGTATTAATCCAACAACATACTGATTCCAATTACATATTTTCTCTTGTGGCTTTCACGAAGGTATTCGCAACATTCTAAATCCTATCAAATTTGAACCTTTCAACGGATTCTTTTCCAATTTAGTACCAAAACCTCTCCAATAATAATCTACTTGTGAACCGAATTTCAGCGAGATATCTACAAAAAATTATGAAAGTTGGATTAAAAATGTTCTTAAAGCTCTTCTTCAAAATTGATTTGGTTCAATATGATGCGAAGCAGTTGGGCGGACAGAACATGATCACGGACAGGCTTCACTTTCCACACACATTTTTCAAACGTATTCCCAAGAAATCAATTTTTTTTTCTCTGCCATTTAGCAACCAACCGGACAAACTATCAAACTCGCACAGTAAGTCATCAGTGAAGTTTACATTGGATATAAACATTGACGTGAAACCAAGTCTCCGTGAGAGTTGGAGGGATCGGTTGGTTCGTATACCAATTTCGAGTTTGGTTTCAACGTCAACAGCTGCTAAGCCATTCGCTGGAATAACGACGCAGCCAACAGGACGTGGGATCAGTTGAAGCCACACGAGGAACTAGAAGGATACCTTGTGTGTGTATCGGTGTCGGTGGTTCTCGGTCAACGGGTTCCGCAGATTCGCCATATTCCAACTTTGTAATCGTTCGGTGCTCACTGTTTGCCTGAGTTTTCACCGTGCCCCATTCCTCCAATGTATATTGCAGAGTCCAGCATGATTGGTGTCTTCGTTTCTCAGTCGCATTCTTGTGCGCTAAAACCACAGCTTGACATGCCACTTTCGTGAAGTCAAAAGTTGGTGGCTAAGTTTTGTGTGCACTAATGCAAACTGAGCGTCTTCCAAAGTGTAAAGAGAGAGTATATAGAACGATAGGTACATAAGACGGCATATATGCGGGCAATGTGGTAGATCGTGGGTGGTGCAACATCGGGGCCAAATAAGCCAAAACTTATACCGAGGAAAGCACAAATCGAGTTCTCACGCCCACATATAGATCACATATAAAGTATATACGGGTGAATTTAGTTTTGGCAGATCCAAATGGAATCCCTCTCTCTTTCTCTCCATTTCGCTCTTTCGGGAATTAAGGGAAAACCCCGATGTTAAGATCAACGATCTTCTCGTTTCCCGCAATGACCATTAATTTTCATTTATCCGCCAAATTGAAATTTTTTTTCTCGAAAACTATGACAGACATGATCACTCTTGTTATATATATTAAATGGCATCAAAGGGTTAGACTTTTTTTTATGTATGATATGTAATTTCAAAATTATTCTGTCAACAAAAAAAAGTTCGTATTACTTCATAGTAATTAGAATTAAAGAAAAAAAAAGGTACAAGATTATCCCTAAAAGGCTTTTTTGCTTCTCTTTGGACACTAACTTGGCCGTTCACCTCACTACGATCTTCCATTTATTTCAACAGTCTTCACTCTATTTTCAATATACTATGTGCTCGGTCACGTAAAACTATGAAGGTACCCGTCAACGTACGCGCTGACTTGCATTCGCGCACGCGATGAACGGAAAATAGAACAGCCTGCGACTAAAACGACAACCACCCCACCCTTCTTTTTACTCCCATCGTATACGCGTACAGGATAGTAAAGCACACGATCTATGCTACAACATATATTCTCGAAGCGTTACGACGTCCTTTCGAAGCGTCACTTTCACGCTTACGACGCTGACCTCTCGTTATATATTTAACCTCCACCTGTGTTTCCGAGGTGTAAAAAAAAAAAAAAAAAGAAAAAAAGAGAAAATTGACCGTCAGCATATCGATGACGCCTTCTTATTTATGGAACTCGTCCAGACGCCTACTTGTTTCATCGGCAGGTGACGTGTTAAGTTCATACACTGTTTTCGTGCACCTGTAATAAACCACGTGTACGGCCTTTCGTTAATTTATAATTGAATAAAGGCTATTGAATAAATTATAGATTATTAACCCTTTTGGTAGCATTATTTTATTCAATAACCACCATTTTTAATCCGCCAATACATGTTGTCACCTCTAAGCAAAACAACTCTTCGAAGTTTTCAAATCAGATCCTAGTATGGAAATTCAAATAACACTTTTACGTTGAAACATCAAAAACATCTGTTAAAATATATATATATTGTAATGGGATGTGCATCACTACGTTTGGCAGTTATGATTCGAGACACAGATTGACGATTCGGCTGTTTTCCGACCGAGTACCAGGGCTCTTTTTTCTCCCTTGTAACTGAATCGTGCTTTCGACATTCACCATATCTCCCTCTTTTCGTGATCCTAAATGAAATATCGAATGGTAAATTGTGAGTTATCGTACCGTATAACGTATAGGTTACTATCGATTCGCGGGTACTACTACTGGCAGCGCGCATCGTTAACGCGTATGCCGTATATTCACGCCGACTCCAGAGGGGTCGGTGAGTCCAAGTCGTTAAACACACCTTTGCCGTAGTTCCATGATCGTGTATGCGACACAGAACGCCTGGCAGGGACGTTCGAGCCTGCAAAATATTCGGACCGTCGGAGGTTCCTTCTAGCTTTCCCTTTTCCTCCCCCGCATTGGGATTTCCATTTCCAGAAGTGCTGCATAAACGTTGATATTGCTAAAACATCTAGGTTTGTAATACATGTGCCAATGGATCACACCACTGCATAGTGATTGGTCAATCAAACGTGTTTATTGCTAGTTATTGTCGTCTTCATCAAGGGCCAATCAATGCACGCAACAATGACCTTAAGCATCTCTACAATCTCAATCCCATGATTAAAGGGCTTCCAAAAATGTTGTTCCCATGGTTAAAGATCCCTCAAAGATTCAATCCCATGATTGAAGAATCCCCAAAGATTTCTTCCCAATGATTAAGGATCCCCCAAAGATTTCTTCCCATGATTAAAAATCCCCCAAAAATTTCTTCCCATGATTAAAGATCGCCCAAAGATTTGTTCCTATGATTATAGATCCTCGAAAAATATTATCCCATGATTAGAGATCCCATAGTTAAATCTTGGCTCTCTTCTAGTCACTCTGTAAATCTGAGTAAGAATTCCTTCAGTTACCTACAACCACTCACACAGTTCTTACTGTCTTAGTCTCCATTAAATTTCAAAAGTTCTAGATGATATTACGTCCTGCCTACAATCTAGGGAACAATAACTATAGACGGCGGCGGGCACTGAGGGTTCTCCGCAAAGAGCGACGGTAATGTCCGCGGGTTCTAACACCCTTCTGCCACTTTACAGCTACATTTTAATTAGGTCAGCCCACGGTCCGCTCCACCCATCATAGTTTATAGCACGTTTCCCTAATTGCACCACGTCAAAGTTGAGGCAATTACCTTGGAATAGTGCTTCTCTCTGAATGCATCTCCGCTGGACACGTTTGTGGAAAGCTTTGCTGATAATATTGCTGATAATATTATAAGCCATAGAAGGATGCCGAATTATGCACGAATAACTTTTGCAATTAACTGTTGAATAATTCACATTATCTTCCAGGAATTCATCTTCGTCCCCACTAATTACTTTGTTTATTTTATTTTATTTTAATTTCTTCCAGTTATCGTTTATTGCGTTATACTATAAATCGAACAGAAGTCAGGCAGTGTGCCACAATGATCGTTAATATACTCGTTTCTTTATTTTTATTTTGAGTTAAAAATAATATTTCCAGTCATTCAGCATTTGATATTACCTCATGTCTACGTAGTTGCATTGTACGTGAAATTCAATGCAAGGATTCGAAAGTGGCGCTTGAAACTTGGCTCATATCATTCGATGCTTTAGCTTGCTGTGTAACTACGTAAAACTCGTAACACGAGGGATCGTAAGAGCACGAAAATAGTCGAGGTTCATATATTCTCCAAGCTTCCGAAATTGTCCAACTATCCATAGCGCTATACGTTTGACGACGTTCCTCAACCGATCGAAATTACTCTTTTTTTTTTTTTTAATCATTCCAGTTCGCGAAAGTATCGATACTTTTCGTCGTGACGTGGGTTAGATTTTAAGCTTGTGATAGGAAAAAAAAAACTTTTTCAACCGTAGAAGAAACTCGTGATATGAGTCTCTCATCGATTTATCGTCACTCAACCTCCTCGTCTAGTTCGTTTCGCCACAAGCTACCATGAACATATCAGCTGAAATTCAATTTCGTTGGACTTGCATTCCCGAATCTTCTGTCCCATTCCAACCATCAGTCGAGAGACTTCAACCCTCGTTCTAACACTTGGCATTACTCTTCGTCTCACTGTTTCTCCGGGCTCGCAGCCATCAATAAGCTATTCAACTAACTAATCTTCATGAATATTCGAAAACGACATGTTACAGCAATTGGAAATATCTGACGAATCTCTTTATCCCAATCGTTCTATTTCGATGCAATATGACACAATAGTCTTCTTAAACAGCTGCTAAATTGCTTCAGACATTATTCTATGACAAATCATCAAAAATAAATTGTAAATACGAACTCTTGTACAGTCTGACAAAATGAAATTTCTAGTGTCTGCGCTTTTGGAAAGACGTTCAATAGTAACGTGCAACTATAATCTAAGAAACCAGAAACATTCGCGAAATTCTTGCTACAGGAATTTCCGCCTGCCTGGTTGGCAAGTGAATCCCGCTAGTCCGCTTCGGTTTTCACGGAAGTACTAGCTCATAGAGTTTTGGAACACGATGGAAGTCCATTAGAGTCGATTTCAACGAGAAGAAGCCCGTACGTTGGCACTAAGGATAATGTCGAGTGGCCAGCCGACACTTGCCCGCTCACTGGTTCTTCGACAAAGTAGTTCACCAACGAACATTGAAGCCCCTCTCTGTACTGGAGAACACCGTCAGTGGTGGTTCTATGGACGAGCTTTGTCGTAGCTACTTTCACTGGCCTCCTTAACACTAGAGTCGAACTTTGAGAAAGCTTCGTCGCTTCTTCTTCAGTGTCTTCGTACTTACATACCCTCGAAGCTCGAAGAACTTTCGACCCTTCGAATGACTGACGAAGGGTTGGAGAGAAGAATAAGACCTGAAGCACGCCAAGCCAGGTCCCAAGTTTGACGAACAAGTTTCGGGTCGTTAAGGTCTGCATAAAACCACAAAAATCGATGAAACGAGAGAGATTCTTTACACTATTCCTTTAAGATAGTTTCCCTGTAACAATCAAAACCAAAAGTTTCGTACCATGCATGTCTGAATTATCGATTATTCAAGAAGCCCTTCTTTCCAACACCTTTGACAATTTCCAAACTCCAAAATCTCATAAACCTACAGAAGTTGGCAAAATCTGTATTCTACGACATTGATACCAACATTTGTATATTTGAAATGTGAATAATAATTCTGGATCGGTTTTAAGAAGAACAAGTTCAAACACTAACATTGCTATTTTGGTGACCTCGTCATTCCGCTTGAATATCGTTTGAAAATAACAGCATATAGACTATGTGTGTTTGAAAAGTTTTCGACGTAACGCGTCAAAAGGATTTCTAACCAACAATTCCGTTGCATTGGAGCCAGACCCAGTTGGACAATGCGAGAGAATAGATATACATCTCTTGCTATATATCATTCTATAGTCCGTCTGCGCTATTACGGGGAGAGGATTTCGAAGCGAGATTTGGGAAGCCAAGCGACAAGAGAGAAAGACCGAGATAGTTTGCCAGTGTAGAATGGAGATATTCGAGAAATGGCCAGAGTTTCACTCTCCCGGTTGCCCAAGCTCAAGCTAGTACACGCGTCTTCTTCTCCTGGCAGCTTGCCGCGACGATGCCACTCCGCAAGCTAGCTTCCCGACCGACTGTGAACATTCCCCTCCACTTATTATACTATGTCTCCAGTCGGAGATTAATCTCCAGACTGAATTTTACATGTCTCCGGGAGCATACACTACGTTGCACTAAGTGTGCATTTAATGCTTGCGAAACTTCACTGTGAAACTTGCCCCTCAATTACCCTTTCACTGCACCAGTTTCATCCCACATCTCTCGGAATTTCTTCTTGCACTGTATATTAATGTTGTATCAACCAAATTTCCAGAATTTCCACAATTCAATTCCAAACTCGATGGGATTCCCCAAGTAAAGAGTTCTCTTGGGATTAGATATGGGTGCTCCCGAGGGAAAGTGAAGTCCCTAAGAATATGGGATTCCCTAAGTAGAGGAAATGCCTCAAGGTCATGAGATGCCCTGAAAATGGGATTACCCAAGCTCTCTTGGGATTAGAAATGGATGTTCCTGAGGGATAGGGAATTCTCCAGGGATAGAGGGACTCACCCTATCATGAGTATCGCTCCCTCTGTCTCATTCGCACATTCTTTTGATGTGCTCTTCATGATGACTTCGAGATGACTTCACAGCAAAAGAGAAGAAAAAAATCATATTACCTGGATCATTTGTTTATTGCACTTAAAAGCTACTACGACTAAGCACGATTTCAAGAGTATTCCATCTAATTGCCCTTCAATAGACGGCTCCTTAAAATCTACATAACAATAAAGTTCAAATCTATTAAAAAAACCATTGGACAATCGCGGACTCTCTCACAGTCACACTTTTACATGCAGTGTTTGTGAATATCTGTATGTTTGCTTGTCAATCAGTCTCTATTAATGAAGTCATAATACAGTTGTGATAAAATGTTACGCTGCCATAAAAATGGCCATTATAGCACGATGAAGGGCTTTTAATCGTAGCTTTAATCCACTCAAATATCAATAATAAGAATGTACTCTTTAGATTATACTGAAGTAGAAATTACTCCAGATGGTAATAAACGCAAATATTGTAGGATCCTCTCGTACCAAGAGACTCCACGCCAAGTAAGGTTTTTTCTCTACTGCACAAGTAGAGTATCCAATTAAGCAATACACCATTTATAACGCGTATAATTTACGCGTGTATATATATACATATATATATATATATATACATACACAACTAATACAATTAGAATATTCAACGCTGGTGAATCCAGCACGTCGGTGCGGCTGTCGCTGATTAAATGCTTCGCGTTAATCCAACCACGTACACGTTGTTAGTGGGATGAATAAGTAGTGCGAGGGGACAAGAACGAAAAAAAAAAAGGAGAAGGAAATGCTTTGCAGTCTTGTAGTCTGTTGAAGACAGACTGTTAACTGGCAGTGTTTTTCGGTACAATACCAAGAGTTGGACCACCCTGGTACACAATTTCTCGTGCATTTCTCACTTGAGTGTCTAATTAAATAGCAGCTACAATTTACTATTCTATCTACATAAGACTGCGAATTATAATGTACAATAAGGTATTTACGAAACCTTACTGAGTCTACGAACACTTTTTTAAAGGAAAATCTAGAAACGTGTTCTAGATTTAAAAAAAAAAAAAAAAAACACCTTCATTCATTTTTGTCTGTCTGTCAATTTTGAATACGGACTTCAGAATGCAATAATTTTTCTTTTTACATTCTAGTGTAACCATTCACACTGCAGATTACTTCGTTAATGTTATCAGGACAGGTCAATTTGATTCCAACAGAAAGTCTGTGTTTAGCAGTGTTGCCAGAACGAAGAAGATTAAACTCAATTGTATTTTGTGAAAATTGTAATTCTACTTATGCATCACGTACCCACGACAAACGTGACAAGACATCGTTGTTCCGCGCTGTTTCGCCGCAGAACTCGGTATTATTTCAGAGCAGTCGGTATAACGTTATTGTACCGACTGAGCCAATTAGATTTTCCGTTGTAAACCGCACCACGACGCCCGGTGAAGTACACGCTCATTTTGGTGTTAGACTTTGCGAAACCGAGAACTGTCTACAACCGAAAACTTCACAAACACGTATAGCGCTCGAGTATGACGTGGTCGCTAAGTTAAATTCACGAAACAGAACGTGAGAGATTGCATATACGCAAAGCTTTCTCATACTTACTTGAATATTCTCTTTACTCTGATTTGCAGTTCAAGCTCTTCACCAACAGCCGCAACCGCCACCACCGTGCCTTTCATCCGGCTTCTATGGAAGAAACTTCTTGCTCTCTGCGTTAAGCCTCCGCCAATATTATGGCAAGAGAGAGGGATGGTATTATTAGTACTTGTGGTGAAGAAGGCTGTTCTGTAAATTCTACTCCTGGGATCTGATCTTTTTTTTTTTTTTACTATATTAGTATTACTGACGATTGCAATTTCAATCATCAAATTAATAATACCTGTCTTCTGGTGTTTAACTTTCACAGGATTACGAATTTTAGGCGCTTTAAATTTCATTAGCTTTCTTCAAGTTTGTTCAGATTTCACGAAATTTATTCGGGTTTCTTAAGATTTCATTAGGGTTCTCGAAGTTTGTTTAGATTTCTTAAGATTTTGTTAGCTTTCTTGAGATCTGTTCAGATTTCATTAGGATTCTCGAGATTTTTTCAGATTTCTTCAGATTTCATTAGAATTCTCGGGATCTGAGATTTCATGAGATTTCTTCAGATTTGCAAAACAAATTTGTACATTTTTTTTGTAGGTTTCACTTTAATTTGTTCAGTTCTTGAATACCGAGATTTTTTTTTAAACAATTTTTAACTTCTAAAATTTCTTCAATATATGTTACAGCATTTCAATTTATGTCTACAGAAGTGTTACAGCTCAATAAGCAAACAAAAATACCTCATTCGATTTGTCATCAATTTGGAATTTATCGAACAATCGGTTAAGAGCAGCGGTTTAATAGGTATATCAGATCAAGTCCCATTGTGGCTAGTTTATATGGACAAGTACCCGATTGTACGCCGAGAGAATGAGAGAAACAGAGAGAAAGAGAGAAAGAGAGAGTGAGAGAGTGAGAGAGAAAGTGAGAGAGCGGTAACTGCGGGAGTTCGATCGATCTCGGCATATGCAGGACACGATGGCGCGGCAACAGCCGATTCGTTATCCATTCTGTCGGCGAAACGCACTCGCGTAAGCTTCGTTAAATATAAACCCGTCCTCGAGAGTGGGTCTCAGATAATTGCCGTGGAAAAGGGAGCGAATATTCCATCGAGCATGGCGCCAAGTCCCTTTGGTACGAAATTAGTCAGAATTGTTTATACGAATGAGTTAATTCAATTCGTGTACTCTCAGAAACATTAAAAGCAACACAAAGGAAATAAATGATTAATTAGAGCATTCTAGTTAGAAATCTTTGATACTTTTGAAGCGAAATGTCTGATAAACGACTGTAGAATCTTGACGAGAAAGTCTATTTTTTTAGATTCTTTATTTAAGTCGTTATCAATCTTATATAAATTATCTAGAATTGACATTTTTTTTTTTCTGTCATACGCAAATAATCCCTGATCTGGAGAATTACTTGAATCTTTGAAATTTTGATTTTCCAAAAAAAAAATCAGATTTTTTAAATATGTCGTTCCACAATTTCCAAAATCGTAGATTATTAAAAATGTAAAAAAAAACAAGATGAAAAAAAAACGCTGCTTTTTGGACTTACATCAATGATGTCAAAAATTGCAAATCCATTCGAAAGGGTCAAGGGTCAGACTCAAGTTGAAACCACGTGGAATGCCCCATATTCAAGTACACATTGTCCCTTTTTTCACTGTCAAAGCGTTCTGATAATTCAAAAGAGATAATATCTTATTTGATCAGTCTCACAAAACATTGACTTTTGTTTTTTTCGCAATCCTTAGTTACCTCTCACAATAAACTTAAATAATGCGATTTCTCTTGGGTGAGCTTACGTAAATTTTCCATATTTACAATTCAAATATACGTGGTCTGAATGGAGTCGTGGAATTTTCGGGGGAAGCTAAGCGCTATGATGACTCATCGGAAAATGGGGTATCCTAACAGTGCTCGCCTGCACATATACAGCTCAAGATAACCCCGTCGCCGCTCCAAGCTGATTGATTGTTATCCGATTATTATGCGCGTGTCAGCCGGCATTTGCCAGCATTGCCTATAGTATCCACCATTCACTACTACCGCAAGTTTACGAACATTGTCGATTGTTCGATCAATCGTAACTGGTAATGCGCAATGGACAATTCGTCGTAAAATCTGTTTTGACGTTTTAAAATACATCTATATGCTTGAACCGTAAACGGTTATGGGCGTGTGAGGAAGCTCGAGGAAAAAAAAAGAAAAAGAAAAAAAAAATCAGCAACTGGGATTGAGTTTACGATGCTACGTGTGAGATTCTTTTACTAAAGTGTGTTGCGAACGTGGTTAAAAATTCTCGTAATATTGGATGATAGATACAGCATTTTTTATATCGTAAGAAAAACTTGTGAAATACAATGTGATACAAAGAATTGCATCGTGAATAAATTTGTCAATTAGAAAAAAAAAATAAGTCGTTCCTCAAATTTAAAGTCAAGAGGGTTTCTCGTATCCTGCCAATGACAGAGTTTTTTTGCTCTGCAAATTTTGCTGCTTTTTTTTTTTAAACACTTTGGAGTAATTTTTAACGGCTCAGTTTTTTCTAATAATTGCGGCTTTGTAAGTTATTTTTATGTTCTTTATAATATGACTCTTTCTAATCTGCGTAAAAGATTTTTTACTTCAAGGATATGCAGGGCTTCTATAAAATTTCTCTAAAAAAAAAAATTGGGTGAGTTACCCAATTAGTATAATTTTTTATTTTTTTTTTGTACAGTGACATGAATTCTCTAATTTCTTTTGAAGAGGATAAAATAAAAATCTATCCTTATTAGCTACAATTTTTATTTTAAAAAAAGTACATTGAAAAAAATATCTTGTTACTCTAAACGTAAGTATAATTTTCTTTACCACTAACGTTTCAATTCACTCCATTTCCTTCAACGATGTAAGTAGAATTTTGCAAGCAGCTTTTTCTATTATTTTCCATTTTTCGCAGAGCTTTCTCTATTAGAACGAAAAAAAAAAAAACATCAACATATTTTCTCAGAGAAAAATTGCGTAAAGTAGAAAATAATGACGAAGGAATACGTAAGTTTCTACTTTGCATTCTTGTTGGATATTTTAATTACGTTAATTTTAATACCCAATTTTTTTTTATAACGACAAAACTTATTAAAAAAATTTTTTTTTTTTTTTTTTACTAAATCTGGCTAATGAGAAGCAAGTTCACAAGGAAAGCCTTCGTATCCTTTCTGGCAAGATGAGAAAGTGTGTCGAGCTTGTCGCATTATAAAAAATTGCAACTTTTTCGCTACCCACGCGTTCTCATTTACGATAATATGTTTTTTTTTTTTTTTTTGGCTTTCTTTCTTTCTTGCTCTCCACCGTATTTTTCTTTCGTATCTTCCGCAAAACTGCTTCTCAACCAACATTCGTTTTAATTACACATCATATACCATAATAAGTACAATGCAATTTGGTGCAGCGTGGCGGTTACGGGTACATGCGCTCCGGTGTTGTCGCACCAAATGTACTGACTCGGTAAGAGGATGCAGTGGTGGAAGGAGTAGTAACGAGTGGAAAAAAGTGAGCAAAACCCGAGAGGAACAGACAAAATGAAAAAAAAAAGAAAAAAAAAAAACAGTAGGCGAGATGAAGGAAGAAGGGCACATATTTTATTATTCACCGCCATGCGTCATTAAGTGTGTCACAAGTTGTGCGTCGACCTCTTCATTAACGAGCACTCCCAGACAATTGTGTATGCAACGCGTGTGCAAAATATTCTTACATTATATGATCATGGCTTTTTTGTTTTTCCTTCGTACTATATATTCTCCAAGAATTGAAAATAAAAATAGTGATTTTTGCTTCCTCGCAGGAGGAAGCATTGTTTTCATTTCAGTAGATACTCCAAATGATGTACAATACCGAAAAACGTGGCATCTTTTAAATTTTCTTAAAACAAGAATGCAAAGTGGAGCTTTGCATATTGTTTTCTCATTATTTTTGAATCTTTGCAAAGCTTCCTCAACGAGGAAGTCATGATCGATAAATATATACTTTCTGAAAGAGACAGTTTCTAAAAATTTGGCATCTATTTTTTATTTTTTATTTTTTTTTCATATGCTTGCAAAAAAGGAAGTTTTTCTTTTGGAAGATGTTTAACTTCGTTTATAAAAAAATGTTGAGGTTCCTTTTTCCCAATACATAAAATTTCACTGAGGTACACATGCATAATTTAATGTATTTTGTTAAATTGGCCCAGTTAATATTTTTTTAATGACAAATTTGAATAAATGCCAACAAAACTCATCTCAATGCTTATCCTCTGATAAAAAATACATATTTTTGATTTTGTCCAACTAACTGATTGAGAAGTTACTTTGGTGCAAAAAAAAGGAGGCTCACCAAAGTAGAGCTCCAAATTGTAATTTCCCATTCAATTAAAATGGGAAATACGTTTTTTTGCGCATTCACACTAAAAAATCTAAATCTAGTCTTCAAAATACTTCCTTTTACATAACTCTCAAAGATCCTTTAGAGAAAAAAATTCCTAAATCTAAGCAAACGACGCTAGGAATCGGATGCATGGTGCAGAGACGGCCGTTCGAGGACTCCACCGTATTCCGGATACAGCTCTTGTAATGCGATGAAGTTATGATATGGCTGAGATGTTCTCGGAGTATTGTATTCCGGTAAAGTTGCTCAAAGAGAAAGAGACTCATCTCGCGTGTGTCAATTGAATTGAAACACATTTTCGTACCAAAGATTCTCTTCACTTATAATAATTCACCGTATTTTCTATATCCTGCAGATTTCTTGGTCTGTCGAGGAGCCGAAGAATCATCTCCCATCCTACGTTAAATTCTGCTCTCTCCTTCCTTATCGTTATTGTCGCTGTGATTACGGTTCGCTGGAAAAGCGAATTAGGTTACTCCCGGGCAAAACGTACACACCACTTCTTCCAACAACCCTCTCCACCTTCCACCCTCTCACTCGCTCCGCAGGTAAACTGGAATAAAAAGGCCAGTTTTTTTTTTTCCACCCTCCCGAGAGATCAAGATATACTGTTGGTTTGTGGTATGTGTGTACGATACAGTAATAATGATTTCGTGACAAGAGCAAGAAGCGCATAAAAGTTCTTAAGGAGCTGAGTTTGTTCGACACACTTCAGAGAAAACTTTTCCCTCGCTTAAGCTGTGTATATCAACTAATCTAAATTTCCAAGCCTTAACTACTTCAGTGCTTATAGTAAGCGTGCTTTTATGCCGATAAGTTGCAGTATCCTAAGTTCATGAAAGAAATGAAAAAAAGAAGATAACTCATGATTCTGATTGTAAAGTAAATGCTGGAATTTATTTTTAACAGTCATTAATGATTATTCTCATATTTCTCAAGGACTGGTAAAAAAAAATATAAATTTTATATAAAAATGGAAATTCTTCGAGGGTGAAAATTATTTGTATAGAAATATTTCTCTATAAAATTCAAAATTGCATAATCGATGTATTATTAATTAAAAATTCTGAGTTGTGACGTTATTTATTTTTTTATTTTTTTTTTCTGGAAGGAATTAAATTCTCTGTATTCGCTTTCGTGACTTTTTATTGTAACACCTTTTGAATTTATCTAATTTGACGATAGGCTGGGGTACGATGAGAACTTGGGAGAGTTTACATTATGAAACTCACCCTTCTACCTCGTCTGGTGCAAAGGTACACAAAGGGACTCCCTTTCTCTAAAGTCAAAGCCAAGCCGTCGTGTTTGTAAGAGTTCGTGTCTACGAGAGCAAGAATTACAACCCCGTAATTTGTTTGTTGATGCAACAAAGCTCTGAGCTCAGCGTGACTCCACTTCAATTTTGTCGCGTTCATTCTCACTAGTTTTTACGCTTGGTAGAAGTCGTGGGTGATGACATCGACTATATATCTATCTGGATATGGGGCATTCCAAGTCAACTCATTCGGTCATCAGCCTGATCCCTTCTGTTGACGAATTTCTTTTTTTGTTTCGCATATTTTGATCTATTGAGTAGCATTGGGCATTTTTTTAACAACGTTAGAAGTCCGTCCCCGGCAAAATTCCAAATCTACACTACAGAAGACACTGAAAAATGTGTTTGGTGTAAATCGCAACCCTTAATACCCGTGCGTTGGCAAGGGAGGGTCTATAGCATATCGAAACGCTCTTAAGTTGTAGCATTTGGAATTTAAAAAAGAGTATATTTTTTTCAGATTTTTATCACTTGTTTTATCCTGTAAAATAATTTTTTTTTTAATTAAAAAAATCTAGGTTTAAAAACCAGTATTTCCATCGTAGTTCGAGAATGAAACGAGAATAATTTCTATTTTTTATTTTAAGAACAACATTTTTTTCCCTGATTTTTGTTCTAATTGAAATGACTTTTCTTCAACTTTATTTTAATTATTCAGCGAATTTTCAACATTTTACTCTCAAAATATGGGAACTTTTTTTTTTTTTGCCATGACATGTTTTACTTTTCTTTATTTTTTTTTGTTAAAAGAAACCGTTTCTCGCAGAATTTCGTAACCAGGTCGTACAGTGTCCGAAATTATTTCCAAAAGCATTATTAGTAGGAAACATGAGCACGTACACAATACATATTCACGTTGCTTGCCAATTAACGATTTTATCCGCGAAACAAAATTAAAAAAAGGACTTTTCAGTCCGACAGGATTTTTCGAGTTTTCACTGAGAATTCTCGTTAATAGTTACAACATCATATAAGCCCGAAAATAGCAGGGCAACAACATAGGAATTGCATGGATTAAATTTTATCAAAATGATTATATCGGGAATTCAAAATAATCACCTGCTGTACCACTACACTGAATTCCATGGATATCCTCTTTATTTCAATTACATGGTATCATCACATCGGAAATTAATTCATGTACAATTGAAATATTTTATTCAAGAGCATATTGCAGCTGTTGTAGTCAACTTTGAGCAATGTGACTTTTAGAATCATATCCGGATAACACAAATTTGGCATGAATACTTTAAAAATAAAATCCAACATGTATTTACATTTGTTACTTTTTAACTGTTAATATCATCGAAATTCCATTCATTTTTCTGCCATTTCTTAGGATTCGACATACATATGGGACAAAACACATCAAGTCGGCCACCCCAATTTTTCATGTCAAGAAAATGTCCTCAAATTTATTTAGGATGTTGGTCTAGTTGAAGAAAAAATGTAGGAATTTTTTCAGATTTCTTTATTGCATATTCCAACCATTGAAAATCGTTGAAAATAATCATTGTTTATTTTTTAACGACAACTGGCCAATTTTTTTTTACATTCTGGAGGGATAAAAAAGTGGCAACTTTATTTAATTGAAAAACAGCATAAAATTAAATCGGAGAATATTACAAAAAATATTGTTGGAAGGTACGCTGAACATCCAAAATTTGTTGTTCTTATGAAATTTTTTTCTGCTAGCCTTACTATTGGCGTTAAAAAATAAACAATGATTATTTTCAG
This sequence comes from Perithous albicinctus, assembly GCA_964016905.1. NCBI lineage: Eukaryota > Metazoa > Arthropoda > Insecta > Hymenoptera > Ichneumonidae > Perithous > Perithous albicinctus. The sequence continues at coordinate 23,596,008 of OZ024692.1, forward strand.
AATTTTTTAATAGCTGGAATATGCAATAAAAAAATCGGAAAAAATTCCTACATTTTTTCCTCGACCAGACCAACATCCTAAATAAATTAGAGGACATTTCCTTGACATGAAAAATTAGGGTGGCCGATTTGACGTGCCTCATATATTAATTGCCATTCCAAAACTACATTTAACAACATATGTATTTTCATAGTTTGGTGGCATAAAAAAAATATATATCTTACTGTGATAATTAATTTATTTACCATTTATTTCGTCACATGTAGCCACTAATTCAAATAGTCTAAGGAATCCCTTGTTTTTTAAATCCCATGTGAGTTTGATACATGTGGATGTTACCTAATAGAGGAATCCAAACTATATATTCATTCATACATGCAGGGAGTTGTCTTCGTTCTGAAAGTAATTTCCTGCTGAGGGAAAGGATGGTAACCATCTTACTCAAGATGTATGACTCTCGGTGCGATATGGGGTAAAACTGCCCCGCCGGCCGGGCGCTGTCAGAGAAGGTTAGTAGTGTTTTATCTTACGGGCCATCGCGCCATCAGCCGGTAAGTACGACATGCTGTCAGATCTCGTGGTAGGCAGACACCACGGGCAACCTCCAAGTCAAATCGATGTCACCCGTTGGTGAGCGTTCATACCTGCATAGCACTCATATTATACACGATAAGGATAATTATAGTAGAGCTCTCATGTTGCGAAATGATGACAACGACATCGTCAACACCGACTAATCTTGTAATATTCGTTTAAGGGTTCATTCCAGTTCGATGGACCGAAAAATAGCTGATTTTCGCGATTTCAATTTGTTTCGATCGTTGAAATATGCTAATCAGTCTGATTTTATTTATGTAATTTCTTTTTTATTTTTTCTCATATTCCATTCCATCGAAATAAAATGTTACCTACAATTAAAGTTACATTTCGAAACTCGACGATTTTCAGTGGTGCTTTTAGGTGAATAAATATTCTACGATACTTAATCTATTCATTTGTTTCGATGGTTGAAATATGCTAATCAGTCTGATTTCATTTATGTCATTTCTTTTTTATTTTTTCTCATATTCCATTCCATCGAAATAAAATGTTACCTACAATTAAAGTTACATTTCGAAACTCGACGATTTTCAGTGGTGGTTTTAGGTCAATAAATATTCTACGATACTTAATCTACGAACACTTTCTCACGGCAATGAGACCTAGAGAGCTCATGAATGTCTTAGAACGTCGATCAATCATGACGCGAAGAGATGAAGAGGTGGAATCGCTTTCGTCTGCCTCTTATTGCTTCTAATCGATAAATCAAGGTCAGCAGCTTTAGTCTCGACGTCAGAGCCGATTTAGCTTAAGTGCATAAGTCCTGTGATGTATATATACATTGTATATACGTGTGTGTGTGTGTGTCAGTAGGAGCCGGGGATGAAGATAAAACGGGGTAGCAAGTGGAATGGAGGTTGAAGTAACAGGAAGATGGGGGCAAAACAGTTTATCGGGTTATCAAAACATAGAAACAGTAACGTTTCAAGAATCCATCATTTTCTTTGAAATCTCTGGTTCTCGTAATCTTATTTACCAATAGTTATAAAAATTAATGTTCCTCATAAAAGGAGTATATTGGCTTGGCTTGGATCTGTAACAATCCCATCAAGCCTTCGTCATTTCGTTTTACCCCATCTTTCTTATATATTCGAACATGACACCATATATATATCTGTACTATAGGCATTCGAATGAGCCAATTACCGTTCCAGTCGAATCAGAATCTCGTTAACAACTCTGTCGGCTCTGTTAGCGTTGATCAAGTGTAAATCGCGTTGGCGCTGAATCGTGTTGGGACAGAAATGGTACAACTGGAGCAGCATAGAAACTTGGCACACACCTAAACTGCTGCGGGTAATCATTTACAGATAACGTAATATACCTAATCCACGAATTATCAAGAAACCTTAAAGCCCTAAATTGCAACTAACAATCCCAGCCCCAAACCCAATTGCTCCCATTTCGGAAATTTGTGAGCCCAGATGTAACAATAGAATTTAGATGGTTAATTGTAGTACCGTGTTCTGCTGAACTAACGAACAATATTACCGATCGCAAAGATTCGGTATTTTGGCGTTACAGTGTTTCATACAAAACTGCCTAAGTGTACTGTAGTAGAGAAAAAAAAAAAAAACTATCTACCACTGTTGTACTATAGTATAGCAGACGGAGTTATCCACTGCATCGAAATTTAGCGCTAGGAATCACTGCAACAGCAACTACGTGTTTTGTGAGCGTAACTCACTTCCCTGTTGTAGTCAGTCTCCCGATGCTTTTCGAGAGCGAACATCGAACGCACCTATACACGTTCGTATAAGCGTTATTAGTTGCTGGCTAACGAATTTCACGGATGCGCTGACTTCGTGGCGTTTTTGTTTGGGCTGCAATTTGCATTCACGCTCGTGTAACGAAACGCAACGCAAGCTCAAATTTCGTAAACCCCTACGTCAATCTCTCTCTCTTTTTTTTTTCTGTGAATAATCGAATATACCGATGAAAAGAAATGTGTGATTATTAAATAGTAGTTTGGACATAATTGACGCGAAATAATTCAAACATGTTTTTATTAGCCGTGTAAAAAAGAAAGATTATTTGCATCTGTTAATTTAGCTACAAAAAGTAAATTCCACTTTCAAAAGTACAGAGATAAATGAGCCACTCATCAAATACATCATTTTATTTTTAATTCTTTTATTTTTCACTATCGTCTTCTAGAGTATAATAAACGGCGGTATTTTTCCTTGGACACTCACAAACACTCGCACATACTCACACACTCCACATACACTCACGGTTACTCGTACAGCCTAACAAACAGTCACAGACACTCTCACGGACACTCACAATCACTTACAGCCCAGGGGAGTCCATTAAGAGAATTTTGAAAAATCAAGGCTGGTGATTGTCTCATAGAGGGACGTAAAAATGAAAAGCGACTGGATTGAGCGAGCGAGGGGATAGGGAAGTCGGATAAAATTGCCAAGTTCATCGTTTATTTCATGTACATCACGTCTATAATACATTTTTAATCCAGCTGTATATATCGATTATTGAAACAATTGCATATCTTGGGGAGCCTCAATCTCGTCAATCTGACAATCAGGTTGATATTTATCACGCGGGAAATCCGGCACGTCGATGTTTCTAACTAAAAGGTGGGGCGTGATGGTGTCGAGGCAAGAGTGGAAGGGTGAAAGTTTCGTGTTTCGAGAGTATCGCGAGGGGTAGGATGGATGATGTACGTTCTTGTATAGCCTCGGGCGAGGACCGGAGGTTCGCCGAAGCGGCACAGGTTATCCCACTTAATTGAACGATGAGGCTAAAGAGGTTTGAGGGTGCAAGCGATTAAAGTTGTGTGTGCATGTGTGTATGTGTGTATGTGTGTTTGTATGTGTGTGTGTGTGTGTGTGTGTGTGTGTGTGTGGACGAAGAGGCTGTGCTGGTTGGATGTTGAAGACGAGGAGATAGAGTACAGAGTGAACTGGAACTGCATGGAATTTCTGCGTTGAACGAAGATGAGAGGGAAGAGGTCGCTTGTCGTGGCTGGATATAATCGAGTGTGGTACTAACAGAACGAGAAGCGTGGGATTGGTTGGCGGGAAGTCTCTGTCGTCAATGCCTGGTGTGCGCCGAGAGATGAGTACCGAGACCGGCGCGTAGTGTAGTAAACTGCACTGCACTGGGTGCAGTGCTCGACCAACCGTCCACACGTACGGTGCGGTACGTACGATGTGAGCTATACTCGCCACTACAAAATCCATCTCCAGTATTCACAATTCTCATACGCACGTCATACAGAGCAACCAAACGCTGGGAATTCTAGGCCGTTTGATAGAATGCGAACACGAGCAATTTCCAACTATCTCATTTAACAGCAGATTCCCCTTTATGGTGCTTTCCACCTTAATCAAAGGATTAATATTAATTGACACGTCGAAAGTGCATTAAGTCTTAATGGCACGAGATTGGAGATCAAGAAATTCAACGGATTCGAAAATTTGATCTCTTGATGCTTACCACAAAGTTGAATATTGTGCCGTGGCGCGCGCGTTGATTTCCGGCTCCCGCCACAACTCAGACACTACAGACCTATTTCAACCCCTCATGGATACTCGAGATACTTTGAGACACTCATACTCGTTTGCTCGGGCACTGAGGTCATTTGGCTTTCCACGAAATGCTGTGCTACGTGAGTATTTTGTCTAATTATATGGAATAATGTATCATGATTCAATTATTTTTAATTAAAGCTCTGTCTGCTTAACAACGAAAAATATGGAAAAATATGAATCGGCAGGTTACATATAAAAATGTCTATATTGTGCAGACAAGTGATGCAGAAAAAATGTCTGGCATCTGTCTGAACGATCGAGAAAGTAAATAGAAAATAAATACACATTTTTTTTTTAAATGTGATTTATTTCATATGATTTTGTTCATTCTCAGATCAGATTTTTAAGCGAACGAATGGAAACCCTGTGAAGTTTAGATCAAGGATTATCACTATTGAATTTAAGTAAAATCAATCGAATAATTCAAGAGTGGATAATAATTACTTATTTTCAGTATCACGAATTATGATACTCTTCATTTATTTTTTTTTTATTTTTTATTTTTTTTACAAATTTCATAAATTCTCTTTGACAAATACTAACATATTTCAAGTACATAAGAGCTAATGTGTACTGCATTTAAAAAGGCCTATAAAAGTAGAATCCTCACAATGCTCGCTCTCATTTGTTACCACCATACACAAAGCTTCTTCTGTGATAAAGCCAAAATCGATGATAATACTTTGACATAGAAGAGGCTTTGTGGAAGTTGGAAAATAATGAGGTAGCATTGTGCAAGGCTCTCTTTTACACTCATTTTCCTTATAGTTATGATTATAATAACGCTATGGAGGTCCTGGATCGATAATAGAGAAGCCTAAAAAATATTTGTCCTTCACGTGCATCTATCTCTCTCGTATATTAACTTATAAAGAAAAAGGTATAAGTCTCGAATTGTGGGTTACGACCTAAATATTTAAAGAGAAGCTCTTTACTAAGACCCATCTATTTTCGAAGCTTGATTCGTCTCATTGAAAAATACTCCAAGGTCTTTTATTACCGAGACTTTTTCAAGCGCGAAGCCTTTTATATCGTCGACATTCTTTCTCGTCTTTGAGATGAAAGTTACGTTCCATTTAATGACACTCAGGCTCGTCCCGTTGGGCTCGAAAAATACGGAAGTGTTGTCCAACTTAAAATTTGCAATCCTCACCATGATTCAACGACCCAAAATATTTGACAATAGTCGCCGAATAAAAAGGCATCACGTCCTGAAAGCAGGACATGAAAATATTGTCGAACACGACGTAGAACAGGACGAGGCTCCAGGTGGCAATCTTAAGAGACTTCACATTAAAGACACATCGAGTGAATCACCGAGAAACCAAACAGTGAATCGAAAAAATCATACCCGGAGAAATCAAGAGACAGGTCAGCACATTCTAACTCTGGTATTTACTTCCAGTTCAAGCATTTTGAAGCGGCTGATACAGATCAGGCTTGACAAGTTAAACCGTCGCATGGACATTAATCCGGTTTAGATAACTGATGATGAATTGGATTGAGTCTTTGGTCATAAACATTTTCAGCGATGTTCAACATGACGAAGCCCAAAATACGTGTCATGCTCATTTAAATGAACATATAATTGCGTTTGGCTTAACAAGCTGTTGCTTGTAGTTACCAAACACGATACAGAAATAATAATTGTATTTCTATGAAAATAAAAAAAGGGAGAGAAAAAAAAGTTCAACACGTTTAAAGTGCAGCGATGCATCGCGCGTAGAGTACATCGCATCCGTGAAGGGCAGTTCTGACAAGGTGGATATTGCGCATAGACTAGACTATTTATGACGGAGGCTGCGATAAATACGTGAATACGGGGAGGGAGGAAAAAGAAAAATAGTGTGAGAGAGAGAGAGGGAGAATGGCGCTTAGCCATTTCTCAGGCAGCTCGTCAATAATCCTCATCGTTTAGCCAACGATGCACACCACCTACAAACTACAACGACAACTACTACCAATCACGGAGTAAGCAAGCTTTAATAATCGTGTCAGGGTCGTGAGATCAATGCGCCTAGAAATCGATCCAATACTCTCTCAACAAAATCAAACTGCGCGTTGTATAATTGAACCTCCATTTCGTGTCGTGAATCCTTCTCTCGGTACAATACTCCGCTGCATATTAAAGGGGCTTACCTGTACATGGGCTTGAAGCTCCAACGATTCCACAGAAAAAAATAAGAAGAAAATCTCATTTAAAAGATAAGCAGCGAAGAAGCTACAACGAAGTCTGACGAGAAAGCAAAGAGGTGGAGAAACGAGTTATCTCGAATCGGGTGGACTCTCGGTGGAATCAATTTTACCCATCTGCGGAACTACGGAACTCTTTCATCCGTCGGTTTGATCGGATAACGGAATTCAAGCCAGGAACCGCATCAGGATTTATCAATACAATTTATATACGAATCACAGTGAGATGTGTATGAAGTTAAAGCGATAACAAATATCAACGCAGACACTGCGACGAGTGTCAAGGAAGATGGCTGAAATGTTTCATATATCTCTTCACCAGTGATGATCATTGCTTGTGGACCAAAGGAAAATCAAAACGCGACGAGTATCGACAGATCACTTTGTGTCTGACAGAATCGTTCTAAAAGTTTGAGAACAAAAAAAAACGCCATTCTTTGAAATACGCAATTAAAGAAAATTCGAAGAAAATTATTCCAAGTCGTGTCTGTATAATGCGAATATTTGTGTATCTAAATATGCTGAAAGGGCTTTTAAGTAAGTCTTAAATAGAGTAGTTAAGTGTTAAATTAAAGTATGCACGTACACCGGATTTACACTCGTGTCTACATATGTAGGTCTTACTCAGCGAATCTCTGTAAATCTCTTTCCGAGTTCTACGGCACATACATTTATGCATTTCCACGACTACATGGAAAAGGATATAAGAGGTTGATACTGGGAATTCATGCATAATTTCTCAAAGGTACCTCTATTCCCCCTTGAGCTATGTCACGGAGTCGAAAAGCACGCCCTAGTCCTCGAGAGTTTCTTTTTCTTCTTCTTCATCTTCTTCTTCTTCCACCTCCTCCTCCTCGTCCTCTTCACCCACTGCTGCTAACTCGACGCTGCAAAAGATGCGTACGTCACGAACATTCCATCTTTCCATTCGCTTCCCTTATTTTGCTTCTTCCAACTCGTCTCTCGTACAAATTAAGGACCTCGAGGACCCTCTCGTTTTTTTAGTCTTCGTGCGCCAGAGAACACGAGTCCTCACTGCTGGATATTTCCTACGTCGAGAGTGCTTTTCATCCTACACGAAACTACTCGTCGGTATGTAGCATTCAATTTGCTTGGCACACTTTTTCCATTACGAACCTGTACGAAAAAGTGAACCTTGAATTTTGTAAAATGAATATTAAAAGAAAAATATTTTTATTTAATGTGTCTAATTGAAATTTGCTTATATCTGATGAAAAATATTACTATTGATAGAATTTATAAAAATGTCACTTCAATTCGTCTTCACTTTAGTTGCGTCAAAGCTTGTTTAACAAATCGTCTTGTCGTGTTGAGTTGAGCCACGGTAGAGTCTTGCCGTGTTGAGTTGAGCCACGGTAGAGTCTTGCCGTGTCGTATTGCGCCACGGTAGAGTCTTTCCGTGTCGAGTTGCGCCACGGTAGAGTCTTGTCGTGTTGAGTTGCGCCACGGTAAAGTCTTTCCGTGTCGAGTTGCGCCACGGTAGAGTCTTGCCGTGTCGTATTACGCCACGGTAGAGTCTTTCCGTGTCGAGTTGCGCCACGGTAGAGTCTTGTCGTGTCGAGTTGCGCCACGGTAGAGTCTTGCCGTGTCGGTTTGCGCCACGGTAGAGTCTTGCCGTGTCGAGTTGCGCCACGGTAGAGTCAAATTGTAATGCGTCGATTTTTTCGTTGTTCACTTGGGTGTGGTCAAGTTGGATCTCTGTTGAATTTGGGATCTCTAAAAACGAGGCAATGCTCCGTTGACTCTAATTTATAAGAATATTTTTGAATAGCGACCCGCATAGATACTTAAAATACAAGTTCTAACAAATATAGCGCAGTTTATGAAAAATGAAAGCCCCGGTTGTGGGTACGGAGATAAGAAAGGGAGATGGTCCGCGCAACCCTTTCAAGCTTTTAAATGCAGTTCTGGTACCTCTCAGTGTACCGTCTTCCCAAATGCATCTTTATATATATATATATTCTTTCTCACTATCGCTGTACCTGTACTTCAATACCTATCACTTCTTTTTTCTTCACAATGCACAATCCAAGTCGTTTCTCCACTTCCACATCCACTTCTCTAAGAGTGGATGCTGCTCTTTTTTGACTTCCGCATTTCCACCAGTCTCTTTCTCGCCGCCTCCTTATCCTCCAGCCTCGCCTTTCATAATTGCTTGCCATTAAGTAAGCGCAGCCAGAAGTGCCCGTTATACCACGTGACTGTCCTCATAACTTCCATATCTCTCACCGACCGTGCGTCTGACGTTTCTCCAAGCAAGAGGGCGCACAATCTCGTGCACTTCCGCGAGTTGCTTCGCGTGGCAACGGGTGCCACCCTATCCTACTGTCCTATCGCTTTGGCCCGCATAATTTCAAACCACTGGCGTGTCATCCTCCCCCCGACGTACCGATTATATATTGGATCGTCGTTAAACCGGTCTGCGCGCATCCATATCCTAAACCCTGATGCAAATTCTACGCATACGTTCAAGCTCTACGTCGAAGCTTCTTAATATTCTCCTGCTTCTTCATGCTCGTATTAATAAACGTGGAAAGGCTGTTGGTTTATGCTTTACTTTACAAACATGAGATATTGACAAGAAATTATTTTATTTCTATAATTTATGTATTTATGTGTTTATTTATGCGCGACGGTATTGTAAAGAATATGAATTTGGAAGCACAACGAAAATAAACATGAGAGCAACAACAATCAAAGCTCTTTCGTCCGAAACAAATTTTTTAGTGTCGTTTGAGGAAAAATATTCATAACACTCAGTCTCGGACAACGATAACGACCAATTTTTTTTTTTTTCTTTTTTTCTTTTTCGTTTTAGGTATTCCATGCATACATGCATACCGGAGTGATCGTAATTCTCAAAATACGAGAGATCGTTTGGAAACGAGAATTGCGCGCGTTTTCATTTCCGCGAACGCAGTATTTCCGTTCGGCAATGCGCCGAGAATTCCATTTTATTTTATTTTTTTTATTTCATGCGGTTTCTCATTTTTCACATAAACATCGGCACTATCGCTGTCGTCTGCAAACGACAGTACTCGTAATCCGAAATACCATTTTTACATGACAAAACCACACTTTGCAATTACTTGAATTTCCATTACGGGCATTATTGTACCGTAATTAGATCAAAATAAGTGTTCTACAAAAAAAATAACACGTATTTCGAACGCGATTTCGCTACGTCGAAAGTTAGGGATATTTTCGTTCTTCTACAATATTATTGTGAGTGTCTGTAAGTGTCTGTGAATTTCTCTGAGCGTCAGTGAGTGTCTGTGAATTTCTATGAATGTCTGTGAGTGTCAGTGTAATTATCCAATGGATCCTTAAAATTTTTTTCGATATTACATCAATATTTCTTTAGTGAACTTCGCAACTCTCTTTCGATTTACTTTTGATGACTTTCAAGGTACTTTTAAGATGACAATTAACAAATCCATATTTCATGAGGCTTTTTTAGCGCAACCTTTTTCCGCAATGCCACTTTCTTCGAAGCAATTTTTTTTTCTCCTCAAGATTCAGAAGACAATACAATCTGGCACGGTTTCAAACGTGTGGCGGAATTTCGGAATACACTGGTGGACAATTCAATGGTGATTTATGATAATTCCCAGGGGAGGAAACCGGCCTCTGTATACCTGATCCATGGACGCGTCCACGAGCGGCTGAGAACAAATTGGAATAGTACCGTACGGTCGGGGCCCTTTAATCGCTACTAATTGCGATAATACGTTGAGAGCGTTTCAGTCAGAGGGAATTCCGTGCGAATTCGCACATACACGAGCCACGCAAAATCGTCGTGGCCAGTGAGATCGAACGATCGTTATTTAATTTCATCAATTCTCCCCGACGACTAATAGGTAGAGAGAGAGAGAGAGAGAACTCGTCGGTACGTAATTAACAAATCGGCGGCTTTTCGATCGTTTCGACGAGCGTGTCGGGGCTTCCAGAAATGGCAACGGCCACGGGGCTAAATTATTTGTTCATTACTGAAGTAGGTCTGAAGGGGCGGGAGGGTGGAAGGGTGTGCGCGGCGATTTAATTGAATTTCCCACGAACAATGGTCGATACTATCAACCCCAATACCCTTACTTGCAGCATTTATTCAAATATTAATTGAATTATCAAATGGCTTCAGGGGCATTTTGTAAATATGTTCTTCTTAACTTTCACGTCATCGAAAATCGCGAATTCAGGTCTTGCAACTTGGAAAAAAGAGAAAAAATTTCGGAATACATTGTATTTTTTTTTTCTCTCCTGAATATCCACATCTAACAATAATGTTATTAAAAGCCGGAAAAGCCACACGGATCCCACCACGCTCTAGACGTTGGATTAAATCGATGTTTCACTACTTCCCTTTCTGCTCTGTCTCTATTTCCTTAAGTCTGCGAAAATCCTCTTTCCGCCGACTTCCCGTCTTACCTACTTTCATCCTGAAGCGGCACATACATGTGTATGTGTTGAGACCTACTATGCACGATATTTCTATAGTATATATATATGAGAAACTTTTGCATTTCGATAGACCTATCAAAGTGTCTTCAGGAATACTCGTCTCTAGTTTTCATTCGAGAACGAAAAAAAATAAATAAATAAAATAAAAGAAAAAAAGAAAACTTGACTCGACACACATGAGCAATTCTCAAGAATTTTTCCTGTCGACTTTGCAGGATTCTATACTTTCCGCACGAAAAGCTCCGGCGTTTATCGGCTTACGCTCCATAAGGTTTCCCGTCGATGTCGCCAAGTTAAATTCGATATTTTTTGGATCGTCGAATTTACCTTCAATTGCGGCTTTGGAATCTTGGAGGCAGAAATTCGCTCGAGCTGTTGAAAATATCCAACGTTTACGCTTATACAGACTTGTGCGTCTCATGTTATTAATTGTAATTGATTTTATTTATTTTATTTATTTTATTTATTTTACTCATGCACCGAGAGATTGGCAGTCAAGAATTTCGACTCTTATGAACTCAAAATGTACACTCTAAAGACTGTTGAAATATTATTTCAACATTTTATTACCCGTTAAATTATTAAAATACAACAAAAAAATTGTGCTTTTTAGATTTATGTCAATAATATAAAAAATTGCGGACCCAACCGGAAGGGTCAAAGATCAGACCAGGTGAAATGCCCCATATAATAGCGAGCGTAGTGAATGAATGTTTATAATTTAAATAATTAATTAATTAATTAAAATGTTATCGTTAATTATTGAACCCTTTCCAGACTTACGTGTATTTTTTCAATTTACCCTCTTGCAATCACGATCGTTTTCATTACAGTATTTTTTTTTTTTCTAGTCTAAAGGTCTTTTAAAAGCTTTTCCTTGCGGCGAATATCTAATTCCTGACGTGCACCGAATTACTTTAAAGAGTGGGCGCGGCGAGCAGCCCTTCGCGACGTCTAAAGAGTAGATGAAAAAAAAATACGAGTAGAAGAAACGTTAACAAATGGCCAAGGTGGAGCCGCGAGTGAATACAAAACCTTAATAGCTATATACATATCGCTCGATATAAGTTGCTCGCAAATCTTAAGACCTGCGTACTATTTAACATTCACTTTTTTAATGTTGACTCTCTTTCTCTCTCGCAGAGGAGGAATTTTCACAGCCATTTTCAGACTAATGATTTTTTTTTTCGCTCGCTTTGTTCGATTATCTTGCCAAAGTGCGCAATTTGCAGTAAATTTCAGATGAAGGTTTATGGTGCGAAAATTAAATAAATATTTTTCATGGCACACGAAAAAAAAAACGACGTTTCAGTCATTTAATAATTGCTTTCTTTTTTTAATCTCGATGGCTTGAACGAAAAAAAAACAAGCGTGACATGCATTTTATCAGAATCAATAGTCGTTTTTATTATTGCACTTTAAACCTGTCAACTACAAGTGATTGAACGACAATTCTATTAATCATGCATGACCTGAGCTTAACGGTATAGATTGATATTATCGGGTCTGATTGTACACTGATAACTGATTTTTTTGTTCTCCACTTTCTCAAAATATTGTTATCTGTACAAATCGAAACGTCAAAAATATTGCCACCTCAAAACTTTAAATCCATTTATCTCCTCTATAATTACATGAAAATCAATAAATTCTAATGCAATCAATGCAGAATCATGGCACGAAGAAAGTCCATAAATATCTGTGAATTCCATTGACCGATTTTCAAGTAAAATGATATTTACAGTTTTGAGGTTATAATGCATTCTATCGAACAAAGGATTTTCAACAACGCACACACAAATTCTGATCGACAAAATTTTCAGAAATTTATTTATGCAGAGCACTTATATCCCTAAATGCCATATTCCTGAAAGTATTAATACATTTTTCTCAATAAAAAAAAAAATAATAAAAATTGGAAAAAAGAAAAAATGTGCGAAGGGTCACAAACGTGGTGACTTTCATCTCACTCTGTTTAACCCGAGTGTGAAGGCACACATGGCTACGTGGAAAAGGTTGAATGAAAGTATATCTCCGAGGTCGTGGAGGCCAGTGACATTCTAATTAATGAATACCCTACAGAATACCCTGGCTCTGGGTGGCAACGAACGACATCGGCTCGCAACGAAGCGGTCCGTTGAAATCTATTCTCGCTATAGCATACACTAGCGGACACAGCAAATACCTAACGGCCTAGCAGCACCATCGAGCTATAGAGTTCACGTGTAGCGCCTTTTTTCATTCTCTTCCTTTTTAGCGGTTGAACCTCCACAGTGTAAAAAAAAAAAAAAAAAAAAAAAAAAACAGAGAATACGTACGCATGTAACGTGGAATAGCTGACCCGTTTTTACGTGTACAGTCGTAGATGGGAAAACACCTGAATCCCATAGATACATTTGTTTCTTATTTGCCATTTTAACTGTTGTATTCCGGATCGACAAAGCCACCTTTTAAATAATTTCTAAATTAATTTTTTTTTTTTGCATCATCTTAGGTAGAAATTAAAAACAAGCAGACAGAACTTTAGTACAATTTACAATATTAGGGTATAGAATTTAGTGAATTTTAAGGTAATTTTTATTTATGATGGGTGGACACATAAGTTCCTTGGATTGGAATTCAGAATTATTGGAGGAACACATAATTTGCAGACAGTTCAGCCCAACTGGCACCTTTCCCAAAGCAATTATTCAATGTTTTAGGTGGAAAACTATTCGATCCACGTTCTACTTCATTGTCAGGCATATCACTGACATATGTCTATCCAGTGCAGCGTTTTTAAACGACATAAACGTTATAAAGGAATACCTATAGTCTCACGGAATGAGCAAATAGTGATCCATCACATTTTTGATCCACCACAAGCTTTTCCATCTACGAGAAAGTAGAAATAATAATTAATAGTAAAAAAAATGAACTGTTAAAAAAAATGTACATAAACTTCCTCTACAGTTAATGGAATCTTTCAAACATAAATTTGTGTATTAAATTTAATATTATCAAATCAAATAACATTATTTTAATTAAATATAAATTTGCAAAAAAAAGAAGCTAAAATTTACTGACATGCACACTGTCATTTGCAAAATATTGTCTTTTGTTTCAAGAAAATATTAATAAATCCCTAGCTATTTATTAAATTACTGTGTCTGACTGTGAATATCAATGATATTTTGCGTCCTATTTTCGTATCGCTTTTTTACATAACAAGCCACGAAACAGCTACGAATAGGTAGTCGTTATAGCGACGATATAGCGCCATTAATGTACCTAATACTTAATTTGCTATTTCGCTCTTAATTGTTACAGGCACTGTTACAAGCTCACGATGTGGCTGGTCACGAGGTTTACGGCGAAGAAGCGATCAGAGTCACACCACCGCCTCTGTTACCCTACCTGAATGGTGGCGACGATCTCGAAGGTCAGAACGGCGACCTGGACGTGGAGAACGTCACTCGAGTCAGACTAGTGCAATTTCAGAAAAATACCGACGAGCCGATGGTGAGTTTAATTTATTCAAATTATTCGTCATTTTTTTTTTGTATTAACAGAAAAAAAAAGAAAAAGGAAACTGTTTAATCTGTAGAATTTGCAAACATTTTTTTTTTTTTATTTTTATTTTTTCGGTAATCTTAATTTATAAAATGTCGGATAGGAAATAAATAATGTGGGACTTTTTCGAATTTGAACGAGCGATTTATTTTTTTCTTTTTTTTAGCTTTAATTAAATGTGAATTAGAAGATGAAAATTTATATGGAAATGAATTGTCTGTTTTTCAGGGAATCACGTTGAAAATGAACGAGGATGGTAAATGTGTGGTGGCGAGAATCATGCACGGTGGAATGATCCATAGACAGGCGACACTTCACGTGCTCGACGAGATAAGAGAGATCAATGGAATTCCAGTGGCCAATCAGACGGTCAACGCCTTACAAAACATGCTCGTAAGTGTGACTTACAGCTACTTATTTGGCCTCAAGCAAATATAAATTTATGAGTAAGCGATCAGCCCTGACTCCGCTCCAATTCGCTCCACTATTTTATATTCTCGAAAACACTTTTAATTTTTTTTAAGATTTTTTAAAAATCGAAACCTTTTTTTTTCATGAATGTAAGTAATTCATTTTTTTTTTTTGGGCCAAATAAAAAATTTGACAGATTTCCCAAAAATCCTGTATGGAATGTGAAGATTTATAAGCTTTGACCCAGACTGGACAGACGTTTCCGTCGATTTTTTAAATCTACTTTGAAATAAAAAAAAAAGCCATGAAAAAGAAATTATACGAAATGCCAAGTCATGGCCGGTTGTCGCGTAAAAAATTTATAGAAAAAATACTTTTTTCCGTGGCTCAACACTCGAATGCTATAACAGTATGAAGCGGTATGACAATCCGTACACGGAAGTACAACAAAACGCAAGCCGCAGGAAGTTGTTTCTTGGTGCCCGGAAAGCTTTACCGCGAAAGCCACTCGTTGAGCTCTTCCGATGGGACGCTAGCACACGTGAATGAGGGCCAGGAAGTTGACTCTATAGTGATGACGCGGCCATATAATCTATGGCAGAACTTTCGTAAGGCTCCTCGCGTAATTGACGTAACTTTAATCTAACACCCTTCATAATTAACTAAAAACTTTTCAACCGCTAACAGCTTTTGTTCTGCACGAAGACAGAATTGAGCCGAATCCAAATACGAGAGTGCATTTGTGCTTAAGGGAAGCTAACGTAGACTTTACAATTGTGGAATCAAAAGAAAATTTAATCACAAAAAAATATAATTTCACTCGTGTTTTGATAATTTGCAAAATGTTGCATTTTATTTTTTTTCTTTTGTAGATAAAAGCAGAAGTGAAGCACTTTAATTTGAATATTTCTATTATTTCTTAAATTAATGTTAAAAAGCTGAACGTTGAAGTCAGTCTTTTTGAGGGACTCTTTTGTCGTTTCAAATCAAATCAACCAAATTCCAACTCTACTTTATTTGGAGTCCATTTTTTAGGAATCAACGCAAAAACCAAACTCTCCAAAGGGTCTTTTGAAAATTCGACTGAAGGTCGAATCTTATTAACCAAAACATGTGGCGACTGATTTTTGGTCGTATTTTCGAACCCAATCGTAGTATCAAGTGTATTTGATGCAATATGAAATTTTTTATCAAATTTTTTAAAACGGACGTTTCCTTGAACATTTTTTTTTTAAATAAATTGGTTTAATGGAGAAAAAAAATGTTTAATATAAATTCTATTGTATCTAAAAATACAAAAATTGTATTCTAAGCAAAAATAAATAAAATGAAACAGATAACAAAAAATGATCTCTGTTTTCTGATTTTGTTTCAGCGGGAGGCTCGAGGATCGGTGACATTCAAGATATTGCCATCGTACAGGATCGCGCCGCCTCCCTGCGAGGTACAAGTAAGCCCCAAAACCCAAACCCAACAGTCCTCCCATATCCCAGATACTGTTATCACAGCCACAACAGCCATTACGACCACAATCACAACAGCGTCGATCACAAAATCCCAGACAAATTCGAGCGCAGGATCGAGCGTAACATCGTCATCGAGTTACGCTAAATCCGTGAAAAATACACCGGAAACGTCGTCGGGTAGTAATATAAAAAAGGAGGAGAAATCTTCTAAAACGGGAAAATCAAAGTTAAAAAGTGGTGGCTCGTCAACTGACAGTACGCCACGACGTCGTTTGAATCCTTTAGCTGTTCTTAGATCCAAAAGGTCTTAGGCGATGTAACGTTAAAAGAAAAGAGATTTTAAAAAAGCAGAGAAGAGAATTTTCTTTTTTCTTTTTTAGTCTGTGAGGTCGTTTAATTTAATTTTCTCACGTCTTTAGACAATGACTCTTCTGTCGTAGCCGGTAAATGAGATTTTTCAGGCGTACGCGCCTTTTGCAATAATCGTAATATCTTTAAAGAGAAAAAAGAACAGAGGCTGCGCTAGCAGAGATTAATTTCCATTTATATAGTTACAGAGCCGTTACCAGAGAAAAATAGCTTCCCTTAACTGCTCATTGTTTATAGTGACGTAAGTGTATTATGCCTAAAGACATTCAATTTAATTCGGATTACGCGCCGACTATACACAAAAAATATTATAATATATTACGTCGTAGTCCTGCCTTTTTTTTAAATTTCAGTGTGAAGTAATTTTCACCAAACTTGCGCACTCTTTCGAGATATATTTTTTTTCCACTTAGATTTTTGGTTAATTTTCTAATTCATTCTATGAATTATTTTCTGGGATTTCCACGATTAAAGCAACAAAATAAAGCACGTTGAGAGAAAAAAAATCTAAATTCAAAGAGTTAATTAGAAGTCTTGTTTCCATTATTCATGTTTCAAACAAAAATATGTTCTTAGTTCAACAAAGTTTTATCCGTAATTCGATAATTAATTATTAGATCTAATAAATCCTTTTATTGAGAATTGTATTGAATTGAAGAAAAAAAAATTCTTTGATTATTGAATGTATCATAGATATTCCAGTTCTTTTGGTGTAAAAAGAATCGGAAATAATATTGCAGATACGATTTCTAGTCCTCTAAAATCGTCTTATAAATAGTCAGAATATAAAATTTTACATGTTGACAGTAGTCATCTTTCGTGGTACATAAATACTAAATCTTATTTAAAAAATCTTCGAGATGGATTCTAATTCTCCTTATTTCAATGAAAATTCTATGAAACAGTAATTTCTTATATTAATTTACGCAAGTATTCGAGCTTAGACAGCAACGTGAAGATTATGCTTCAAACAATTTTCTATCTAGAAAAGGTAGATCAATTCAGTGGAATTCTACTCCAAGTTTGCTGAAGATTTTGTGTTGCCAAAAATTTTCATGCAAATTAGAAAGAAAAACAGTTAGTACATTCTTAGTTCCACAGAAATCAAGAAAAATATATTTTACTCAGAGTTGTGCTAAATGTAGGTGATTGATAAAAATCCATGAGTGTTTACTTGAAAAAAAAAAAAAGTGATTTTCTTGCAAAATGTCACGATGAAATATTAAAGTAAAAAAAAAAAACAATACTTCTTTAATCGTATAACATTGAACTCTCTAGATCAATGCCAAAGGATCATATTTATCGGAACTTGTTAAATTGATGGAAAAATATATTCCAACCTCAGACAATTCTGTTTATAGACAAATTTCAGTCACATAATTACTAATGTCTTGATCTAGCTGAAATGTTGCGAACTCTTAGGATAAGACTTATTATTACAAGTCCGTGCAACGGATCCATAATGTCTAACAAAATAATAACATAAAAAGACAAATCCTCAATGAAACTTCTGCTTAATATAACTATAAAGCAAATAATACTATTCGAATATCTAGTAAACTGATCGATATTGATCATTTTCCCTGATACAAAATTCTCAAAGCCAGACGTCCGGACATTCGTCCCGCGCGCCTCCACTTTTTTCAGAACCAGCATCTACGATAAAGTAAGCCAATAACAATCGCTAAACAAAAATTAGGTTCTCAATATTGATGAACTGCAGTGTCACATAAAGTAGGGTCATCTGCAATCATCAGATGGCTGATAAGAACTGGTTCACCAATTAAACCCACGTGGCATAAAATTCACATAAATCACTAGGACACTTAAATATAGTCGAATATCGGATTTGACCATCGCGTTATAATCGTAAAATCCCCCGGGCAAGATAATTGAATTCTCGAGTTTATCGTCGTCTGTCTATACGTATCGTAAATGACAAATATTGCGACTGAATAGTAACAGAAATTGTATTCACTCTATATTCACCCGACGATAGCGATAGCTACTTACCATTTTGGATCGTTGATTGCGAAACTTGGAACACAGAATTGTTCGTCAATGGCCGGTTCGTCCGAGGTAGACATGCGGGTAATACCTTCGAGCTCCATTGAGCATGAACGTGTGCTCTATCGATCAATCCCTCGACGCGGCCTCGGTGATATCCCATTGCTTTGCTCAATTGAATTCGCGATATCGTCATTATGGATATCACAGTACAGTAGAAGTGAATGCCGATCACACACAATATCGGCAGCAGACTGGGCTTTCAAAGATTCTAGGAGAATAGAGCTGCGACAGAGTGGAGCAAACCAATTGAACAAACGAATATTCAACGAAGCTTTTTCATCTTAAATCACGGATCTTATTCAATCCGACGAAGAAAGATCCTTTTCCCCTACTGACAGTCTTGGCTTTTATCGAATAGTGCGAATTATATTTAAACTATATGCTCGCAGGCACACGAGGTGGCTAAGTGAATGGAAATCTTTGCGTGAATCGAGCTTGAAGAACAGCCAGTCAAAATGATTTCATTGTGAGCATCAATGTATTTCAATACAGATTGAAATACATTGCGTAAATCGTTGAATTTTGAAGTAAATTTGACGATACTTGAGAACTACTGTTGTGTAGACATTTTGCAAAAGGATTTCGGGTATTGTAGAAGGAATCACAAAATTATACGAGTTTCCGATCAGTCCAAAGGGATTTTTCTGATGGTTCAGGATTGCAAAGAATCATTCAAGGATCAAGATGAAAATTTCATCGTGTATATTAAATGTCGAAAACTATTGAACATTGAACATATATTTGCAATGATTTCTCGCGGATGACAAAAAGGGTTAAAGCGTTTTCCTAGTTTCAACGCGACAGAGTGAACTTATGGCCTTTTTTATGTCAGTCAGGTGTAGTCAGCGTAGTGCTTTCTAAATTGGGCAATTCCCTTCCAGGTCAACCTGCAAACGACCCAGCTTCAGCCAATTATATGGTTTATGGTTAGCGTCCGCTCAAACGGAATACATACGTCCTCATATATACAACCGTTATAGCATGAATTCAGTTTTACATGACATGTACAACACAATTTTCAATTTCAGCAAAGGGCAGCTTTGATTAGTGAATTAGAAGATGAAATTGACTTTTCGGCAGAGCCCTCTTTAAATTATTTGAAGCCTTATCGCGGTTGCGTTTCTCTGTGAAAATTCAATTTTTAATCATACGATGACAAGATTCTTCGATCAACGGATTTTTATTTGTAGGATTTGAAATAATTCGGACCTGGAGGAGAGGAATATTGTGGGCATTAAAAAAATTCGGGACTTAGAGGAAGCGTATTTTGTAGGACCTTACATAATCCATGTCTGGAGGAGGGAAATATTGTGGGGCTCAGAATAATCAGGGCCTAGACGAGGAAGATATAATGGGTCTAAAAATAATCTACAGCCCTGAAAACAGCGATAAATCGTTAAAAAAAAAGCCAATCCCTTCGGATAAATATGACCCTCGTGTAATTTAACAGTTCCATCATTGAAAATGCAAAACACTTTCACACAGCATTCCCACAAATCGTTGTTTTCAGATTCGTCAAATTTTCCCAACATACAATTGAAACGATTATACACTGAAAGGCCTCTCTGCTGATATTCGATGAACTTGCCTTACAAGAGTAGATTTCGACCAGAAATCTTATACATACACATCGCAGCTGAATTATTGTCTTTAATACCCTTCGAATATATTAATAATTTTTTTTCATTATACAAATAGCGAAAATACAAACAATTAGACTAAAACATTTAGTCTCCCCTAATAAGAAAAAAAAACAAAAACATCGAACAAAAATTTCTTTAATAACAATTTCTGTTGAGCATAAAAAAAAAAATATGTGCACGGTGAGTTGAAGAGCTAGTTGTACACAGATATTTGCGTTCATTGAATCAAAAGCATAATTTGTCAATTGCTCTCTGAGTGTTTTACGATTCTACCGTAAAATCCGTTATCGTTATCCAATATAAATTGAAATTATATAATCCCATATGTTATACTCGTAATCCTTCTTACATACGCTGTTACACTTCCACCCCCCCCACATGTACACACCAAACCCCTCACCCCTCCGCCGTTTCTCGTATATTATTCAGAATTTGTCTATTTGAAATTTCCGTAAAAATCTACCTACGATGATATTTATCACAATAACTATTATATATCGTTGCTTATTCGTGTGTATATCACGTATCGAGAGAAACGCATGTTATTAAATTTAATTTTAATCCCTACTTAGGAGTTATACACATATTAAACATATATATATGTATATATATTTATATATATATATATATTTATATATGTACGACACGCATGTCTCTATGCTTGTTGATTGTCTGTTTATTGAGTCTTGTCAGTTATATATACGTTGATTATTATACCGTGATACTCTTCATATATGTTTGCGTGATCATGTATTATAGAAAATATTATTGACATTAGGATATTATATAATACAGTGAAAATCTAGTCGGTATATACGTAAGAAAAGTCGAGTTGAGTTTTAGATGTGGCCAATCACTGTGATACAAGAGGTAGCGAGCTGCAGTTATGGGCAGCCTGGGTATTAAAAAAAAAAAAAATGTTGAGTCATTGATGAAAGGCAACACTTGTTAAAAATATAAAATTAATTTAACGTTTAGAACCCTTATACATTTTAAGAAAAAACAATTACCTTGTTGAGGAGACAATGCAAAATAAATCAGTACAAATGAATTCTTTTGCGAGAAAGACTTTTATTGGAAACAGTGATGAACCAAAAATTCACACTGATTCTGTGATTTAAAATATGATTTTTAAGCATCTTACGGTAATGGGATCTCAATATTTACTATTTTTTTTTTTTTTTTTTGTGAGCTGTTAGACTTTTTTAATGTCAGGATTGGATTTTTTTTTGTTTGTCTGTCATGAATTTTCTCAAATATCAATGGATTGCAATTTTGGGCAAAACAATATGTGAAGTTGCAATCTTCCATTTCAATTTTTTCCCCACTTTTTGTCCAGAATAAACGATTTAATGGTACGAAAAAATTAATTGACTACCATTTTTGCCGAATTTCTTCGGTTCATAATTTATCGAGTTTTTACTCGAATAATTTAAGAATTTTTTTTTAAATGGTGCTCGGTCTTTCTGTTATTTCTATAAATTTGATATTTGAGAAAATTCATGTCTGATCAGAAAATAAAAGAAATTCCAATCCTCACACAAAAAAAAACGAAAATCTTACGAAAAAAATAGTAAAATATCCCATTATCTTAAAATGGGGTATTTTATGACTTTTCGAAGCGTAAAAAAAAAATTCAAATAACGATGAAAAAATTTGAAAAAAAAATCCGAGATCCTTTTGGATCGGAAACAACATTATTGTAACGAATTATAAAAATCCGAGGTGAGGGTCATGTGCTGTAAATTTTACGTGGAATGTCCCACATCAAATAATTACACATTTTATTGCACATCACTTTGACATTTTTTTCATTTATTTATTTAATACATTTATTTATATAAAAGAATTTATTTCTATTGATTATTCCCAATGTCAGTTAAATCGAGAAACAAAAAAATTATCTTGATAACGGATTGAAATGTCCATTAAAAAATGTCTTTTATCTCTCCCTCCCCAAAGGTGAACATAGCGTCAACTCGATACTTTCTGTACGTAAGAACAAAAATATATATATCTAATTTTTTCCCCTCTTCGTGATCTGTAACGTAATGCTTTGGCACGCTTGAGCATCGAGTCTAATGATCACGAAATTACTCATGCGAGACTAAGTACACTTTTTTTTTTTTTTTAGAAATCCAGAAAGTAGGATTGAGACTTGTGTATATGCAATTATACTTTAAAAAAAAAAAGAAAAAAAAAGCTTTTGCCACGAAAACACGTTACCCTCGCCTGCATGGAAAGATATCTTTTCCGTAAGCTTATATATATATATATATATATATGTGTATATATATATATATATATATATTATCGCCTATATTATCATAGCGCTACGTGCATCCCTTTGATTATCGATATACTAAGCATCGTACATGACTTCTTTTCTAATCTGGCAGTGGTCGTTAATTTAAAACGCGAATATTTTTCAAATATCTTTTTCGTTTTTTTTCTCATTTCCCGAGGACTGAATATTATGAGTATGTAAATTTGATAATAATTTTCTTCCTTATGGTCTCGGTGAGTGGAAAACGCGGTATTGCAATTAAAAAAAAAAAAATTATTGATAGTTGAGTGTTTTTTCAGATAGAAAAGAATTTTTTTCCGTTGCAGTTGAGGGTAATAAATAGACAGGGAGAATTTGCGCGAAAACATTGTTGGATTAATTGAAGCGGTTAAAATTCAATAAAATGGAATATGTCAACCAAAAATAATAAGGATTTTTTTTTAAAGTTATTTAAATGAGTTATTTATTTTAAGGCCCAGAAATCTGCTTTAATTAATTAATTCTGTTTTCCCGATAATCAAAACGACGAGCTTCGTAATAATTAATTTTCACGAAAAAAAAAAAAAATTAATTTCTAATCCGTTAATAAAAATAGGCTCAAGCTCGAAAATCAGAATGTTACAAAAAAAAAATTATCTAATATGATTATGAAATGCGCCAACGTTTTTTGCCAATAATTAAAATCGTCACACCGGAAGTACACGCGCCGTTTTAAGACAACCCCAACGAAAATAACCAAAACATATATAATTCGCTTCTAAAACAATTGTACATATTTATACAATTCATATAAGTGTCCAAATATTATCCCGATAGTCTATAATGGCTGTGCTTTAAATGTGAGAATTTACATAAATTTACATAAAGTTGTACATACACGAATACGTGTGTACCTGAGCATATATATATATATATATCGTAGTATAATATTATAAGAACGATGCAAAAATATCGAAAAAAGAATAATTATAAAAAGACTGCGTTTAAAGTGTTGTTTAAATATTAATTAACAGCGAAATTCAATTAAGCGAAAAAATGAATCCTTGTGAAAAAAAAAATTAATATATATAAAATCACATCAGCAACAGAATTATTTTCGAAGACAATGTCGACTACAAATGTCTAATCGAAAGTTGCTTTTATTTTTCTTTTATCAAAAAAAAAAAAACTTTTTTTTTTGAGAAAAGAAAAACAAAAAAAAATAAAAAACCTCTTTTTTTTTGAGAAAAGAAAAATTTAAAAAAAATTTAAAAATTTTTTTTTGAGAAAAGAAAAATAAAAAACTTTTTTTTTTTTCGTTCTCTCATAAATGTCGCGATGGCAAATATTGCGCGTGTACGTGACCTGACGTATATATATCGTCAGTTTCATATAGCCTTCGATCATTATATATATATATATATACTTCTATATATATATATATATATATATATATATAATGATATATTATGTACGTGGATACAATAAAGCATGCACTGCAGGAGGAGAAACTCTCAGTGATCGTGAAGCACGCCCCCTCGTGTCCCTCACGCCGATAAACGTGGAACCTCTCAATCAGTATATATATATATATATATATATTTCGTACATGTAATAAGAGATAGAGATGCGAGAGAGACATCTAGAATGCCATACGTATTGTCAAAGGCCACATATACATTGACAAACACGGACGAATCTAATATCGATGCTCTTTCCATTGTTTAAATACGAATAATATCAGCGCCCTCTATCGAACCCTTTGTACGTTTTACGACAAAACATATCTCGTCAACCCTGGACTTTACATATCCATTTCCAATGGAAAATTCGATGAGGCCACAATCGTGTTTCAGACAATCTCAGATAGAGAAAATGCAATTTTTTCTTTTTTTTTTTATCATTTGTTTACTGCCAAATTTACTCTGTTTACTTATTTCCACAAATAAGTTGATATACTTTTTTTTAGAATATTTATTAAAAAAAAGATAATAATTTTTTTTGTACATATTTTTTTTCTTTGTTTATTCGTTGAAAAAAGTGATAAATAGAGATGAAATGGTTAATGGAAACAGTAACGGTCCATTACTTCGTTTATTATTTTCAGCTTACTTGTTTTTTTTTTCGTTTTTAATTAATTATTCTGGGGATTTTTTATTTTTGTTTTAATAACATTTTTATTATTTATTGAATAAAATAAACAAATAGAGTGAATTCACATTTAATTTAGGTGGTTACAACTCTGTGACCAATTGTATGAGACGACTATCGGGTTTCAGACAGTCTCACATAATTCCTACAAAATCCATGACCAACTCTGTTTTTTCTCTTTTTTTTCACTCATTATTATCGAGTTTACTCTATTTGCTTATTTCACACATATAAGTTTTTTTTTACAATATCCTATTATATTAAAAAGAATTTTTTTTTTTTTCGAATATCTCATAATTTTTGTAAGAAAATATATAAACATTTTATTTAAAACAAAAATACATTTTTTCTATGTAGACTCGTTAAATAAAAAAAAGTCGTAAATAATAAATAAAGTTTATTATTTTGATTTTCGTGACATTTTTTTTAATACGTTTTCTTTTGAAATAATTTTGATTTTGATTTTATTAAAGTGTTTTATATATTTTACTACCGAAAATTTCAACAAATGTTACAAATTTCACTTCTATATTACTGGACAAAAAAATATGTCATGTATTATTTTTCTGTACACTGTTTTTATTTACTTATTTATTTTTTAAATCACCAGAAACTGTGGAAACACTTTTTAAAACTTAGCAGTAATTTCGTAAATACCAGAAAAAAAAATATTAAAAAACTCTTATTGTATTACCAAGTGATTGAATATTATGAAAATCATTACTGTATTTAATAATCAACTGCGCGATTGACTTCTAAAATTCAAAATCTCTACATGGCATCGAAATTTTTCTATTAAAATCAAATTTATTTGTTTTTTCAAAAATACTCTCCAAAATATTTTCTATCCTAACAAATCTTCGTGTATACTCATTTTAATAGACATATATTTGTCTGACAATTCGAATAAATGAATCTCATGAAATACTAATATATCTTTTTTTCTTTTAATTTCTCGATTTATTATAAATGAGATATAAATTATTTAAACAACATCAAAATACCTGTAAACTTTACCGCAAAAAGTTGCTTATTTTTTGTAATTTCAACTACGCTTTTTTAACAATGTAAATAGTAATCAAATTTTTACTTTTTTTTTTAATGTTATCCAATAATGTTTGTTTAAGAATACGTTTTTAATAAATTAGGCGAATTATTTAATACAGTAACGACATTATCAAAACAACCCAAAAAGTTGTCAGTGTATATTCTACACTCTACATGAACTTGTGGCCACTTCGAGTAGATTTCATACACAGATCGTATTACAACCTAAATCATTGACGAGAAAACAGTATAAAAATTTCACTGTCCATTTTCTCCAATATTTGTCACCAATATCATCATCGTCGTGACCAATTCTCATATTTTTTTTCTTCCTCACAGAGGAACTTTCGTGAAGACATATTTTTTTAAATATTTTGGTTTGCCATAATTGTACCATAAAACCTGGACATACCAAACCCTTCAAAAGTATTGTTGCAGTATGCGTGGATTACTTAGGTAATGTCTCTGTATTTTTTCTGTTATTCTGTTGTGCGTCCATCGAGAACGGGATAGACTCGATTTATTAATCTGCAATCCAAAAAAAATAAAATCAATCTAACAGAAATGAATTTCCATTTTGCAATAATTTTTATCAAAAGATAAAAAAAATAAAATAAAAAAAGGTATTGCAAAAAAGAAAAAAAGTAATAAGATTTTTTAAATGTACAGATTTATATTATTTATATAAAATCATTTGAATTGTTAAAAAAAGAAAAAAAAAAAAAAAGAGTTACGACTATAATCGTAAAAATCATTTTGCATAATTATTCACTGATGAAATTTAGCACTATCGGTCTGTCCCAATCTCGTTTAAAATTTTATCCATCGTCGTCATCCTTTCATCTCAAATTTATCTCAAAGTTCATATTAGAGATTTACTAAGACCGTGAGAAAAAAAAAAAAACAAAAAATCATGAACTCCTTTGAATGCGCGGTTTTCTTTTCGTGATTCTTGCCAATCTTGCTGATTCTCCTTGGCGGCGATCGAGAGCTATGGATCTGCAGGTGCAACAACGGCGACAGAAACATCAGCAGAAGGAGAAGCAATGTACATAGTCAGTCCACCAGACGAGTTGTCGATACCTAACCCGCTGAATCTCCTCAATTCGTAGACATTTTTATCATTTTTCTTTAATTTTTTTTTTTTTAATTATCTTCAACCCAGTTGCCACGATCCGACTAATGGTTTAAAAACCACTCGTTCATCATATCCGAGTAGTTGTCCCACAAATGCACGTCGTGTTTTTTTTTCTTCTCATATCCAATTGCCACATCTCGAGTCTAATATTGATCAATCAAATGTATTTTTTTTTTTTCAACTCTCTTTATTACTTCATTGAATTCTATAATTTTTTTTTTCAGTTTGAAGGATTGCGAATTAATTTCTAATTTATTTTATTTACGACTCAAAATTCAATATTAGATGCACTGTTAAAAAGAAAAACTGTACTCTTTTATATGCATAAATGGCTATGTTAAATTGAATACACTGATGATATTCAAAATTAAAGTAGTTTTTATTACACTTGGGTATTAAATATAATATACCAGCTGAAAAATAAAAATTTCGATAATGTAAGTTCGCAAATATTTTTATCAGTGCGAATATGATCGGAAGACCGAGATATGGTATATTACAGATTATCACAGGGTCGTGTAGATTTTATATTGTAAATTCGTATCGTCGTGTTTTGTGAAGTTCTTCATTGCAACAGAAACGAAAACTAATTCATCGGTGAAACACCTTTGAGTTACAATTAAGGAGGTTTGGTATCCATTATGACAAAAGTGTTCTAAATCAACGAAGATTGATTTTTTTTTTTTTCAATTGCAACTGTGAAATGAGGTTTCGAAAAAATGATCATTTCAACCTGAATAGTCATAATATACAGTTTTTAATGACAATTGAAATTATTTGCTATCAAAAAAAATTTTAAACAAAATCAGTAAGATTGTTTTTATTGAACACGTTACACTTAATTCAATAGATTTTTAAAAATGTGATTAAAAATAACAAACTTAAAAGTCGTATAATACATTTTTTGTAATATTTTATAAATTTGATCACAAATGTAAGTTCCTCCCTTTTACAAAATATTTTTTTTTCTTGTGTAAGATTTAAATCTCTAATTACAAAAAAAAAAAAAAGAGTTCCACGATAAGTGGAATATATATTTGTTATATATGACTAATTCGAATCTAAATATCGAACCTCCTTAAAAAATTCATTCATTCGTATACAGTGAACTCTCTCTTTCTAACTCGTCGCTCTCGGGCCGAGAAATTTCGCGACACTGAAGAGACCTATGATTTAAACATTATTGGAATAGTTGGGAAATGATTAGGTTAATTGTAAAATTAGAAGAGTGATCTGCAATTTTCTCAGATTAGCATATTGATTACATGATCTCAGAATCAAGTGTAATGACAATACGTATCACAGTACAATTTAGAACGTGATAGTTTACAAAAACGATATACCGTAAACCTTTTAAATAGTTCGGGTACGTTCGCGGGCTTTTACACCAATGAGAGCTCAAGTAGAGCGACATGACATCTGGTGGTGAATTTCGTACTATTCCATTGAGTCAAAAAGCGCGTCTTCATTGGTTCATTAGCTTCTGGAGGGGATTTAAATCTGCGCGCGCATTTAAATGATCCAATGGGTCCGCAGTGTTGCTTCTACTTGAGATCCTAATTGGTCCTTCGTTTGTTGTCCAATCCTTGACCGTTGTCAGAGTTCCAATGGTCTCAAGTCGGAGAAATGAAATAAAAAAGAGAAATTTTCTTCGAAAAACACCAAATGACCATCAAAGTTATTGTTGGATGTTAATTTCCTTTGAAAAATTCCAAATGACCAAGAAAATGACCATCGAAATTGTTGTTGTGTCATTTGACGTTTTTCTACGATTTTTTTCTCCTTGAAAAGTTGTTCCTTCCTTTCATATAGTTCTCTAGCACATAATTGGGTTAGCCAAGATTAATAAACAACGAAATTAGAGATTAATCTTGTCATTTTGGCAGCTTATACGCCATATTGAACAGAATAAACTGAGGGGCAGAATAGAATAAATGGCCTGCTTATAGAGCATCGAGATGAAGAGAGTTCACTGTATTCCAAAATGACTTAAATGTTTTTAGAATCTAGCAGCTATATTCGTAATGTCAATCGTACAGACGTCGATATTAATATAATGTAATTAAAAAAAAAAAAAAAAAAGAAAAACAAAAAAATGGCGTAAGTCACGTATCGTCGAATCCGGGATCGCCGAGACCATGCAGCATATAACGATAATCATATGACATTATTTATACAACTTTACAGTTATTTTCTTATTCGTACAATATTTTTTTTTTTTTTTTCTTGTTTATGCGATGCAATGCCAAGATGAAAAAACTGCATTGAGAGCTACGTCGACAAAAAAGAAAAGAGAACTGCAAAGTAAAAAAAATATATGAACAAAAATGAATAAAAAAAAAAAAATATATAGACAGACAGAGAAATCACTGACGAATTAATGATTATATTTCTTTTTTCTGTTTCTTCAACGATCTAGTTGTTCAGGATTAGGCCTCTGCCAGTGTTAGTAAGTACCGCCACTTGATCTGGTGTGATTGGACTGCCGTAGTTAGAAGGCTATGCGTTTACCTGTACCTGCATATCCAAAATTATATTTAATAATGAAATATAATTCAATAATGCAGTATAATAATCATACAAGCAAATGATAAATAGATATGAGATTCTTTCATTATATATGAAGAGCAAAAGTATGTGCGATAACAAAAAACGCGCGCATACGTATCTATATTTTGTTAACGCTACATAGTATGTATACATAATAGTGTGACATAACCTAATGTCGTGGTAATAATGCGTGATCGTTTTTTTGTTGTACCGATATGGGCAAAGCGATCTCTGCTTACTCTATCGCCTATATTGATTTGTACTATGTATAGCCTATATCGTTATCAACTTACGCGTTATATAGCTATAACCATTAGTTTGTTTTGCTCCGTTTGTTTGCGAGTTTTATGTAATTGTGTATATGCGGGATATGTTAAAGGAGACCCGCAGCATGCAGCCTAAAGCTATAGAGTATTATTATAGCGAGTAATACAATCCTGTTTATGAGGCATTTGTCTGTCAATTTAGCAACTTTCTTTTTTTTGCACCCTCTCGTTTCTGATAATTAGCCTAATTTTTTATTACTGCCTGAAAATAGTTTACGTAGTACTTTTGTCGCTACGATCGGTGACACCGATCGGAGACGCTAAATAAAGTTAACCTATTAAATGCTCAAGACTTTCCTGCGAAAAATATACATATTGTGAAACTGATGAAAATGGCGGATCCAACATGGCGGACTAAAATGGAAAATGTGACTTAACTCGAATGAAAATTGGTTCTCGGAGGTTTTTCAGATCGCTGAATAAGAATCTGAACTCAGTAATCAGAAAATCAAAATGGCGGATTAAAATTTTTAAAAGTCAAATGATTTCAATGAAAATCGGTGTGCGGGAGTTTTTCAGGCCGCTGATCACGAATCTGAACTCAAAAATCAGAAATTCAAAATGGCGGCTTCAAAATGGCGGACTAAAATTCAAAAGTTACAAGATTGTAATAAAAATCGGTACGTGGGGGTTTTTGCAGTCCCTGATTACGAATCTGAACTCAAAAATCAGAAATTCAAAATGGCGGATACATCATTGTGAAATTAAATGCAAAAAGTGACTTGATTTTAATGAATATATCGACACTCGGAGGTTTTGGAGATCGATGAATATGGATCTGAACTGAAAAATCAGAAACTCAAAATGGCGGATTCAAAATGGCGGACTAAAATTAAAAAATTACATGATTGTAATAAAAATCGGTACGCGGGGGTTTTTGTGGTCCCTGATTACGAATCTGAACTCAAAAATCAGAAAATCAAAATGGCGGACCCATCATGGTAAACCGAAATACAAAAAATCACTTGGATTTGAATGAAAATCGATACTCGGAGGTTTTTGAGATCAGTCTAATTACGAATACTATTACAATTCGTAATTGGCTATCCCATGGACATCTTTATTATAGAAATAATTTCAACTGACCATGTTGATGGATAATTGTTGGGACATAGGGAAAAAGCGATAAAGCAATAATTTTTTCCATAAACAAAAAACTTTTTTGTTTTACATTATAATCGTTTTTTCTGAATTTCATTATTTACATCGACCAAATTTCATTCTA
Source organism: Perithous albicinctus (assembly GCA_964016905.1). Taxonomy (NCBI): domain Eukaryota; kingdom Metazoa; phylum Arthropoda; class Insecta; order Hymenoptera; family Ichneumonidae; genus Perithous; species Perithous albicinctus. The sequence continues at coordinate 23,627,048 of OZ024692.1, forward strand.
ACCCGAATTTTTCAACATTCATCGCCACAATTTCTCACCAATTACTAAACCGTTGACCCTGCAACTTCTGCATTTCCATTAGAGTCTGTTCTTCGCACGTCAAGTCTTGAGTATTTTTGGCACGTCATGTAATTACGCATATCCGAGCATTCATTAACAAAAAATCGTTTATAATTCGTCAGGATTCCCTGCGATCTTTAAACACATTATTTACGAATTTTCGACATATACAGAATATGTCGCGAAAGGAAATTAAAAAATACTACGAAGTAGAAAATAAATTGTCCTCCCTATCAAAATCCAAACCACCGACTCTCACCTTTCCCATTTTTTTTATTCATAAAAAAAAATGTTTGTCACTACGAAAAATCCTACAGTATGACAAAATTCATGAGTTACAAATTATCAACATATTTCAAGATCTTCACTTTGTCACAAACCAATAATACTCACAATTACATATTTATATTAAATAAAACAAAAAAAAAAAATAAGTGTAATAATCATGACCGAGTTGAACGTATTATAATAAGATACGTAGTGCTTCAGCTTCTCGTTACGAACATGCGTTTTAAGCGTAATTAGTCTTAGAAGAAATTTTATCGATTAAAAAAAAAGATACCTCGTCGTCGTTATTACAAGATATAATTAAGTGGAAGCTCGTTACGCTGATACACAAACAGTAAAAAAAAAAAAAGTTATTAACAACTCCGATAATGCTGACGTTCACGAGAAAAGAAATATAATTTTCTTTAGTTATCATGAAATTCTTTGAAAGCATATGTTTTTTTTTTTACACTTTTTGGTGATTTAAATACACGTATCTTTATGATCCGAAATAAAAACGTTAAAACGTTGTTTTAATTGAATTTCATAATAATTCAGAAATACTATTTGTTGAATATTCATCAATTCTTCTGCGACAAACAAATATTGTTTATGACTCTACCGGTGATTTCTCTCATGAAAAATAAATCTACTGCGATCGTTTTCCAAATAACATTCGTAAAAAAAAATTTTAAATAAAAAATAAAATACGTCAAAATACGTAAAAAAAATAATAATAATTTTTACGTATTTTGTAACACTTATCAAATTACATATCAGTTTAAAGTCAAAGATTCGATAACTCTATTCATAAATATCGCCGTAAACAGAAATATCTTTAAGAGGCCACAAAAATCACTTGGAATTTCATGTGAAACTCTACCGGTATTAATCTCTGTCAGGGAGCGTTTCCAGTGCATGACAAGTCTACCCCGAGGCAACTGTATTCTTTTACAAGTGTATCAGGGTTGTATATTTGCACATAATCCAAAGTATTCGCACTCTATTCGATAAAACGTGTGTCATACCTCGCCCCTGTTTTAATTCCCCTACAAGAATTCACCATTAATACGTCTCGGCTATCTTAAATATTGCGCTCGCTTTAGATGCATTTGAAGATACACATTCACTTATAATATAGAAGAAGAGTTCTCGAAGATCTCGATTGGGCTCTTTACGACACAATCTGGAGAATCCACATTCACGATTCTCAGTTCGTTCAATTGGAGATTTCGATTCTCCAAACTTTTCTTCCAACACATTTTCATTTTCCATACATCTTTATCTGCACAACACGATACACTGTTTCGATTCTCTACATTCCAGTTACCCCACATCTCGATACAACTCAAGCTCTTTACGCCACATTTCGATAATCCAAAGATTTTTTATAACGCAGTACAATACTACACAAGCTCTTTATACCACATCTTCAACAATCCAACACTTTCTATACCACATCCCGAACTTTCATAAGGTTTTTACACCACATTTCGATGTTATACAAGTTCCGTGCGTTATTATCTCGATACTCCACAAGCGTGTGCATTTACAAAAGCATAAAACAATTCGCTCTGTGGTTTCGTATTCGCGTGAGAACAATGTAGTTTTCTTCCTTACTCGCGTAAGATATATCTGTAATCGATATCGAGGATGCGGCTGTGGAGTATCGAGGTAGTGTTGTAAAGAACTTCAGTCTTTCAACAACAGCTTGTGTAGTATCTACGCAGTTAATCGAAAATATGTACAATCTAAAATGTGGTGTAAATGGCTATGTGTAGTAAGCTAGTGAAAAACCAAATGCGAAAAAGTTGATTGTCTCGAGTTGTGGAGTAACGGGGGTGTGGACAATCGGATTGTGGAGTAATAAAAAAAATCGTGAACACTCATATTGTGGAGTAATAAAAAAATCGTGAACACTCGGATTGTGGAGTAATAAAAAATCGTGAGCAATCGGATTGTGGAGTAATAAAAATCGCGAACGATCGGATTGTGGAGTATTAAAAATCGTGAACGATCGGTTTGTGGAGTAATAATAATGTGGACAATCGGCCTGTGGAGTAACGCGTGTGTACAATCAAGCAAGTAGCGAAAGAAATGTGGAGTATGGAGTTACGGGTAGTGTCTCTTTACGACACAACTGCAATGTTAATTTTTTCTATGCCACGCTTTCGGTTCTCCACAAACTCGTTTGTCCACACTTCCGTTACTACACAACTCGACTTTACCACACAAACAAGCCTATCAACAAACACGTCTACTACACATGTACAACGACAAATAAAAATGTTAGACAACACGGTTGCTAATCTTTTTGTGTTATCTCAACAATCAAGAGATTTAGAAATTCAATTAAAATCAATCTTGAAAACAAGTTTCAGTTTGGAATCCATATTTGGAGGCATATGGTGAAACAAAATTAGAAAAAAAAACGTGCGTAAGATGATATTTAAGGTTTGAAGTCCCATAATTAATTAATTAATAGATGTACCAGTTGAATAATCCACAAAACAAATACGTAACTCGATGTTAGTTCTCGTGTATACCTTAGAACTTCGACTTGTATATTATGTACAGACAAGAAAAAAAAAAAAAAAAAAAAAAGACTGACTCAAACCCTCACATCCGCTGTATTTATCGTCCCACTTTAACATCCCACAAATATTATGTGCATATATATGCATATATGTATACTTATATCTTAATATTAAGATTTTGTGAAATATATAGTATAGATCTTTTTTGTGGCTCTATTTATATTTTTGGCGAAAATGATCATTCTGGGCTAACGCTTCGCTTCGTCCTGTCGCAGATTTTCGTGCGTGCCCAGTTCGACTACGATCCACTTGAAGACGAGCTTATACCTTGCGCACAGGCCGGTATTGCCTTCAAGACTGGTGACATATTGCAAATCATCAGCAAGGACGATCACTACTGGTGGCAGGCGAGAAAGGACAACGCGGCCGGTTCCGCGGGTCTCATACCATCGCAGGAACTTCAAGAGTGGCGTATCACCTGCTTGGCTTCGGAGAAAAACAAACAGGAACAAGGTGAGTCATCCATCTATATTTGAAAAAAAAAAAAAAAAAAAAAAAAATTCTTCATTAATTATTTTAATCTTTATTTAATAAGATGCGAAAAAACGTTTCTCTTATTTCCAACATAATTCCAATTTCCTTTGCTCAAAAAAATTCTTCGTATATGATTTTTAAAACTGAATGGATATTGAATGATTTTTGGAATTGGAATAAATAGCATTTTAAAGAAAAGATACTTTTATCCAAAGATCCTCCTATTTACTGTTTGTATGTATTTGTATATATATAGTTGTGTTAATTTACCTGTATAGTATTCTAACACAATCGAATCTACGTTTTGATAAATCTACTGTTATGATTTTTGTTTTTGTTTTTTTTTTTTTAATTCTGTATTTTATTATGGCAGATTTTTTATTTCGACTTAGCAATACAAATTTTTTTTAATTCGGAGGCGAGCAATTAAATCATCATAAATTCCGTTGATCGTTTTTTATTCGCATCACTTTGAGAAATTGCTGCTGAATAATACAGAAAAAATAATAGGAATAAGTGAAACAAATTAAAAAATATTTCACTATAGCTACAAAAAATATATTTAAAAAAAATATAGTTGTCATGAAAAACATGATAGTATTTAATCTAACATTTTTTTTAGAGTTCTTTGATTGTTGCTTAGATAATAAAAATTAAAAAGTATAAATTTGTGATAAATTTATTGTATTTTTCACTAAATTATAAAATATTGTATCTTTTGGATTCCACTAACAAGGTACAAAAAAAACTTAAATTTCCTTTTTTTTTTTTAAATTTTGTCAATATATTGTATTAATAAATAAAAATTAAATATTAAAAAAAATTAAGCTTACTCTCACCAATGAAACAATCTTTCATATTTGTTACACTTTTTCCGATCCAGCAGATCGCACCTGCATTCGCATTTTTTTTTTTCGCGTAAGATCTCGAATAATCATTTTTTGCATTGTGAAAACTATTAAAACGTAACCATTCGAATTAACGTGAGAAATGAAAAAAAAATGATAATAATAATTTTGTTATTTTGCTATAGTTAACGTTTAGATGATGTTATAATTGTTGTCAGTCGTCCTGGACCTCTAAATAGTGGTTGCCTCTTGATTACTTAAATATACTGACATCCATATACATATTTCCTCACACCCACAAAATACTGAATAAATGAATGTATACGTTCATATTTACGCACGAATGTATAACACGTTCGGCCGTACGATATGTATTTACGTTTTATATTATTCTACATAACGAATACATTACTATATGTATTCCTTATCATTATCTTTCCATTATATTTATATTCAATATGTTTTTCATTTTTTTTTTTTTTTTTTTTTTTTTTTTCATTGAACATTCTTACTATAATGTGTGGGAATTTGATGGAGCATGTGTTGTCGTGGTAAAACGAAAAAAAAAAAAAAGTAATATAAAATACATTAGTTCGACACGAGACAGTATTACACGTACGTGTGTGTCACACGTGAGCATCGAAAATCCGATATTTTATTTATTATTGTATATGAATCATTCAACCATAATCGCTAATTTCGAAAAAAATCAGGGTTCAATTTTTTGGAACATTTTTAGATCTCAAAATTTTTCGAAAAAAGGTACGATTTTTTAGATGTAATACAAAATTTTTGTAAAAAAAAAACGTGATATGGACATTTTTTTTTTTTTTTTACGTCAGTTTACTTCAATTTACACACAAATTTATTGATTAAAGATTAATTTAAATTAAACGAAATATAAGCCATTGAAAATTATTGAAAAATATTGGGATCTTGAAATTGAAAAAGAAAGAGCCACGACTTTTTTTATGCAATAAAACATTCTTATAAAAAAAAATTAGTTATTATGGTCCTTACAACGAAAATTATCAATTTTTTCTTTTCTTTTTTTTAACTCGAAAATTCGATAGTACGTAAAAAAAAGAGAGAGAAAAAATGTAAAAAAATGCATAGTCTCTGCATAACGATAGTGAACAACGCACAAAATTACAAAACCCAATTGGGGAGGTCGAGGTTTACCCGCTGGTTAATATTTTATGGAATGATTCATATAACATAGTATATACATACATATATATACTATACAGTGCAGGGCGTACTATCTGCGAGCTCGTTACCCATTCATTTATTTTCGTCGCAATTTTAGCGACTAACGGTGAGGCAGAAGCGATTACATCCGGTTTCCAACGTCGAGTCGATTATGTCAAACAAGCGCGTATATCCCGTACGGTGAATTTGCATGTGAAATCAAGTCGTGAATAAATTTGCGTGCCAACGCGTATACCAAATTTCGTACCGACGGGTAAATAAATGTATTTCACGTACGTCTATAAATATTTTCTATAAACTCATCATTGAGCCATTTTCCCGTCAATGAAATTCGAAAAGAAAAAAAAAAAAAAAACAGTGATCGAATGAATTTCTCACGATGTCATTAAATTGAAAATATTTCGGTGGAATTTCATTTTTATTTTATCGTGACACAAATTTTGCGAATGAATTAATGTCGAAATGAATTTCGGTGTAAACAACGAAATACTGATATCGATTTTTAAGAAAATCTGCACAAAATAACGATAATCAGCAATTATGTAGGAGGAAGTTTGCGGAGCTCCCATGAAATCTGAATCTTCTCTGAAACTTTAAGTGAATGCAAATATATGAATTATCAAAAATTATTTGTCTTATTAGCCGAATTTTCGCATAAAAAATCACAGCCACGAAAGAATTATTTTTAGATATGTGATTTTTGGACTTTAGTTTTCAATGCAAAAAGTTTCATTGACATACAGAAATAATTTACGTACTTAAAGAATTTTTAATTAAATAAAATTAATCGCATTTAACGCTTGCATTCAAAAATTACATTAAACGTCAACTAAAAATCATGAAAATTTAATATTGCAACAACTGCACCCTTAAAAAATATTACATCGCTAAAAATTATTCCCACGCAAGCACAAAAAAAAACATTTTTGTAAGTGCAATCTTATTTTTTGTATCTATCCTCATCGATGTAAACATTTTTTAATATTCTACCCTTGTCGTGCAGTTCAGGTTACACAGATGGACCAAATTCATTTTACAAGAGCTCTTTCACTTCTTAGAAAAACTCTCTCCAGTCCAGAATATAGGAATTTCCATTCAAAGATCTTTCGCAGAAGATTAAAAAAAAAAATTTTTAATAAAAAAGTACTCCGCAGGGAAAAATTTACTACAAAAATGATAATATTCTCTGCGAAAGAGAATTTTCCATGCTTAACTAAAATAATTCATTCAGGCAATCTAAACTTTACGACAAGTGCAAAATATAAAAAAAATTTCTATCGATGAACTACAAAAAATGAGTACCTATAAAAAATAAGTTATTTTTTTGTGCTTCCGCAGTGGTAATTTTTATCAATGTAAAAGTTTTTATATGTACACTCTCTGTGATATTTAATTTTTATGATTATTCGGTGACCTGGTCTGCCTTAAATCGATAACACTTTTTCATCTTGGATAAGAATAAAAGAAAAAAAAAGAAAAATTACATATATTACCTAAGGGCCTAAAGGGTTTGCATAGCGTGATATATATATATATATATTTGCTCTGAGTCGAGCTAACAAACCAAGCACGATTCGTAGCAATTAAGCTCGAAGCGAAAAGTGACGTAATGTTATAGAACTATATTATGTATGTTGTGCGGGCTAGACGCTGAAGGAGAGGGAGGCTGCTCGCCTCACACCGAAGGCTGCGACGGCTCGACAGGTACGGATGACTCTGCCTGAAAGCTTAGGACACTTTAGAGTCGTCTCACGTAGGATCTCATATATATATATATATATATATATATATATATATATAAAACTATAGAAAACAATTCAGCATGATTTTACATCCGAGAACGCTAGTTCTCCAATTTTCCAATTTTCACAATTATCACTATTACTATTTAAATAACATTTTCCTAAGTAGAACAAATTGTCTGGCATTAAAGATCCCACGTGATATATTATGTAAAAAAATTTTTAAATAAATAAAAAATTAAAGCAAAATAATTAGATGTATATATAATTGTTAGAAAAAAATATGAGTGTTCAACCCCTTCAGTTTGGATGAATATTCAAACTGAAAAAAAAATACTGTTAAAAATGACTGCATATATGGTGACCATAAATTCCAGACTATTTCAATGGCCGGTGTTGAACAGCTGATGTCAATTTGTATCATAACCTCAAAACTTTGTAACCCATTTTATTTGAAAAGAGGTCAATAAAATTCAGCGATATTTATGAATTTGGTTCCGTGCCATAATTCTGCATCGATTCCTAAAGATTTATTAATTTTCATCTACTTAAACCAGAGATAAATGAGTTTAAAGTTTTGAGGTGGGAGCAAAAAAAAATAGAATACACTCGCTTGTGTGAATTTATCGCTGCTAATAGTGTTACTACAAACAGCAAATGAATCAGCAGTTGTAAAAAGTACACAGCGATGGTCCTTAACACGATGAACTTTTAATATCTCATAAAATGTCGTCACTTTGTTAATTTATGATCGTCATAATAATATGAAAATCATGAAGTCAATCTAAAATAATTTTGTTGACACGCTTAAACATAAAAGTAACATAAAAATGCATGTTTCGTCACAAATTGAAGGGGTTGAAAAGACAGATGAATGTGCATGTTTCAACACTATATGTCGTATATATACGTTGCATCAATGTGCTTGCTAAGTAGGATAAATGTGGTAAATTTCGAATCGTGTTTAAAATCGTGTTCCCAATTAACGCGACACGTTAAGACTCTACACAGCGTCAACACAACACGGCAGAATCGTACGTGCACCAAACTCAATTTACCCGATCTCTACACTACACTGACTCTAAGCGTTCTACCTCTACACTGTACTTACTCTACACAGCAAAAATGTACGGCCTCTAAGCTCAACACTGCACCGACTTTACACGTTATAACTCTACACCGCGCAAACCCGACACACCAGAACCGCACACTTACCGAACCCAACACGTTTTCTCTCTACACCGCACGCACTTGACAGAACAGAACCGTGCACTGCATCGACTCTACACGTCCAATCACGGTACTTTGAAGACAACACGTGTAGAGTCCGTGTGATTTGGAGAACGTGCGTGTCGAGTTTGGTGCCCTACACGATTCTGTTCTGTCGAGATCAAATGCGTTGGGTTCAAGCCGTAAAATCTCTACACGATTTCAACACGACGTATGCAGTTAATCCGATATAGAATCTTACTGTGTAGAATTTACTTGCAATAGAAGTTAGCCTGTGTAGAGTCTCGTCCTGTAGAAACGATGTCCTAGCAATTCTTTGTCAAAGACATATCTATCGTGTAGACTATTAGCACGAACTCTTGTCGCTGGATGTCTCGTCATCCAAAGTGAATAAAAAAAATACACGTCTACATTACATTTCAACACTAAGGAGAAAAAAAAACATTTGTTAACGAAGGTGTTTTACGAACCGAAAGAATGTTCTACAATCACTAGAAATAAAAGTTTTTCTCTCGAGTGTTGAACGAAATTTGTTCAGTACGACGTCGAGAATGTTGACTTTTTTTTCTGCACGGAGGACTGAAAATATACATTGTCCATGCAACCCTATCAGTGTTGACATCAAACATGCCTCATTCCCGTCCGTCACTACAGAGATCTGCTGGAGTTTCTTTACCTCACGCTCTTTTATTCAAGCCTCATCTCTATCAGCATACTTTATTAAAATTCACCGACTCTCTCGCTATTTCTTCAAGTGCCTTTCAATTAAACCAATCACCTTAGAATATATTCGGCACTCTAAGGAATACATTAGTCTCTTGAATAATTTAATTTTGCATTTATATACATAATGTTTCTTCTGTATTGTAGAGTGACAGGCTTTTAGACAAGTATGTAATGCAATTCCGAATTGATTTCCCAAAGGATCCAGAGACCAGCTAAATTCACTGGTTTAATAATGGCATATTCGTAGCTCGTGTATTTGTTGAAACTATCAACGACATTACGATTTTAGGAGACGAATTTGTAAATTAAAGAATATTTAATTAAATTCTTTAGTTTATATGCGCTAAATTATAATTCAACACTTTCTTTATTAGCGTGCTTCACAAATTTACAAAAATTCGACAAACTATTTATTTCAAATACAAAATAAAAAAACCTTTAAGTACTGTATATGAGGCTTCTTTTTAAAAAAAAGAATTACACATTTTTAATTATATTATATTATATTTTTACACATTATGAATTATCGAACGACACATTTTAAAAAGCTGAAAAAAATTCGTAAATTTTGACATTTGTTTAATAACAGAAAGTAATACTTTTTAATGAAATTATTAAATAAATTGATTGGTTTTAAATGTGTTCATTTACTTACTTTTATTTATGACACATTAATTAGATATTTATAATATATTACACACACACACACAAAATATGTATTTCAAAAATTTTTTTTTTGTATTCGGAGAGCTCCGCATTTTCACATCGCCAATATTTTTTTTCTACGATCTGTTCCGTCATCAATTTATTCTACGACCTTTTTCTGTCGATTATCATAGTTTGTACATGCTTTTTTCGCAATAAATTTTCGTAAATACGACGAATTAAGCACGCCATTAATTATTTAAGAATATGCTTCGTGGCGTTTATATTTATTGTGATGCGAGTACCGCGAAGAATATTATTATATGACTTTTGCGTTCACGCAAATATCACAAACACGAATAATTGTTTAATTTTAGATAAACGGACAATTTTGCACAATTGGGCTAATTTAGGTTTATTTTTCTCACAGTAAATTGCTCAATTTTTGGCCGCAAGAAGAAGCAGTACAAGGATAAGTACCTAGCGAAGCACAACGCTGTATTCGACCAGCTGGATCTGGTTACTTACGAGGAGGTCGTTAAGATTCCTTGTGAGTAAAATAACACATATATATATATATATATAGATTACTTTATACTTGGTAAAAAAAAATTTCTGAGTTGAAAATTATTTTCGAATTACTCGAAAAAAAAAAAAAAAATTAGAAATATTAGTAAAGAAATTTTCGACATTGTTTCGACAGATTCCTCGTTTCAACGCAAGACCCTAGTCCTCCTGGGAGCCCATGGCGTTGGTCGTCGTCACATCAAGAACACGATTATCGGCAGGCATCCCGACCAATATGCCTACCCCATTCCACGTGAGTCAATTATTTGTACATCAACGAAAAGAAATATTAATTTTCGAAATAAGTAGGATTTTGAGGGTAACTTGGAAATTCTGCGTAATTTGGAAATTTTGAGAATTTTGAGAGTTTTGAGAATTTTAAGAATTTTGAGAATTTTGAGAATTTTGAGAATTTTGAGAATTTTGAGAATTTTGAGAATTTTGAGAATTTTGAGAATTTTGAGAATTTTGAGAATTTTGAGAATTTTGAGAATTTTGAGAATTTTGAGAATTTTGAGAATTTTGAGAATTTTGAGAATTTTGAGAATTTTGGAAAAGTCTCGATTCTTTTATGAGGCAGCGAGATATGAAATACTAAAAGGAAATCTATTAATTTGTATTTTTATTCACCGCAGATACAACGAGGCCTCCACGAAACGACGAAGAGAGTGGGCGTAATTATTATTTCGTATCACACGACGAAATGATGGCCGATATTAGCGCTAACGAGTATTTGGAATACGGTAAGCTTCTTTTTTTGTGTTTAAATATCACTTCTTCGTTGAATTATATACGTATATTAAAAAAAAAATCTAAATTATTAATTGAATTACAGGAACGCACGAGGAAGCTATGTATGGCACGAAACTCGAGACTATTCGCAAGATTCACGAGGAAGGTAGAATGGCGATTCTGGATGTGGAGCCGCAGGCATTGAAAATATTACGAACGGCTGAATTTGCACCTTATGTTGTCTTCATCGCCGCGCCCATCGTTCAGAATATGGCTGACGTGAGTTTATAAAAAATTTAATTTGTAATCTTAAATTCCTTTTTTTTTTCAAATTAAATTACAGATGAAATATACAATATAAAATTATTATCAATATAAATGCAAAAATTTAATTTCACCAATATTTTAACTATTATTCTTGTTTTTACAATTTTAAATAAATACTAAAAACAAAAATACACAATCAAAATAAATAAAAATATAATTTTAATAATTCTTTTTAATAATCTTGAATTAATTTTTTAAATAATACAGCAGCCTCATTTAACGATTTATCGATCAATGTCAATAATATATATATTTTCATTTTTTTATTTTCAGTATGACGGAAGTTTGGAAGGTCTCGCGAGAGATTCGGACATGCTGAAGCAGGCGTATGGTCACTTTTTCGATCTAACGATCGTGAACAACGACATTGAGGAAACAATTGCCCAACTAGAAGCAGCAATTGAGCGTGTACACACGACACCGCAGTGGGTACCAGTATCTTGGGTCTACTGACAGCGGTCCTCGCCTTGTCGCGTTGTCTCAACGGACTGCAATGGCTCGTCAAACAGGCGACAGCAGTGAACGCACCGAGGCGAGATTTAACGCGCGCGCTTCCGGGGACATCCACGAATGATTATCCGGGTTTAAATGTAACCCGGTGATAAAACCGATAAAACGCCGAAATCGAATAAATAAAAAAGAAGAAGAAGAAGAAGAAGAAGAAAAAAAAGAAACAATAAGAATTATTCGTAAATTTATTCGGGCGATGGATTCGAAGATTCTTGGACCAATTCGGCAACGCGCCGTCGTAAGTCCCAATTTTTCACAGGTCAATAAACGATGAAAAATTGATCTGCTGATCTTCTGGGTATCATCTGAAGGTCTATTCGCTAGTCCAGCGTCAAAAGAGGATCAGAAAAACGAAATTTAATGAAGAAGAATTGTTAATTAGAAAGAAAGAAAAAAAAATACAAGAGAAAACAGCTCGAACCTCGGACCAATCTCGATAGACCGAAGTGTGACTTTCGCGAACAAGAAATTGAATTATAAAGATGATGAAGAAGCGATTGGGATTTAAAAAAAAAAAGAAAAAATACACGGACGATTCGAGTGTGCGACTGCAGCCGCGTGTTCAAGAATTATTATTAAACCAACTCGATTACACATAATTAAAGTAAATTAAAAAAAAAAAAAAATGTAATCTCAACGATCGAGAGACCACTCGCATTTCATCTACAGGATAAATAATGCGATTAAATAAAAAAAAGAAAAAGAAAAATGAGCGAGGCAACGAGACTCATCAACGTGAAAAAAAAGAAATGATAAGAAAAAAAAACGAGAATCGGTAATCTTAAAGCGAACAAAGTGGAAATCGTCTAATGATCGATGAGGATTCAAGAAAATAATCCACGATTTACGTATTGAGGATTATTAACGAAAATATAAAAAATAAAGAAAAAGGATTCACGTGGATCAAAGGAGAGACAACCCGTGATGCACGCATTGATCATCAAAACATCTTTATTGCCGATTTTCTCGTGTAGCGATTGCGCCTCCCCATCCCGAATTATCCTCGCATCAAGAAAAAAATAAAATAAATACAGGAGTTTTCTATAAAATTGCTCCGATAAAAAAAAAAAAGATAAAGAAAAAGGCGAGGAACTTTTAAGTACGGAAATCAAAGACATTACCTCCTTTAGTAAATTCATAGTTACGTAAGGATAATTAGATGAAAAAGAAAAAGTAAGTAACTTGAGAATCGAGGGGCGTGAAAAAAGAGTCACGAAACGTTTTAACGAGACGAGCTTTTGGGTTTTTTTTTTTTTTTTTTTTTTTTTTTTTTCTTTGTGAAACGTCGGTGTAGTTAAGAATAGTAAAGAAAAAAAAATGACGATGGAAAATACGACGAAGAATATGAAGAAGAAATCATGAAATCTCTCAATCGACTATCTGTAACCTATAGTTGCCTCTCTACTGTATTCTACTCGTGTTAACTAAAAGAATGAAGTGAAAAAGAAGAAAGAGAAAGAAAAAAAAGAAAAAACAAAAACTAGAAAAAAAAAAAACAATCTCGTCCGGTAGCGAGCTGAGACCCACCGCAATAACTATCCTTCTTATAGGTATTAATTTGTCTTGATTAAGGGAAATGAGTCAGATTCAAAATCGTCAATTTTTCATTCAATAATATCTCTTGTTTTTATCAGAGAAAAAATATATATTTTTTTTTCTTCTAAAAATAAAGAACATTTTTTGATCTGTGACAAAAACATCGAATTATTGTAGACACTATAAATTTATAAAAAATATTTGTCACACAGTCATTGAAATATTTCCAAAAAAATTGTCACGTTTTCGGTAAATTAATCCTTACAGCATAAAACTAGGTTTTCGTTTTTTTTTACATTCCAAAATATTTAAGAAGCAGTATTACAGCATTTATTTTTACAGGGTGCATAAAAAAAATCATAATATCATTTTTTAATTATCATATAATTGATTTTCTCAAAATTTGTCGTAGACCGAAATATTCTTTATCTTAGAAATCTGCAATATGTATTTTCTCTTATGATGATATCAGCAAAAAAAAAACGAAATGAGATTCTTCAATGAACATCAGCAATTTCGATCTGACTAACTTCCCTTAATTCGAATAAATTGTTAATTTGTATGCGAAGATAAAAAAGTATAACGAAAAAATTTCCATTAACAAAAAGGAGCGAGGAAAGAATGAGATGTGACGTCGGGACGTCGGCATCAATTTTCGTTGAGCATCCTCGGCGCATCGTTCATATTTAATAATCTTCTTACATATTTTTTTAAATAATCTTTTCTTTTTTTTTTTAAATCTTTTGCGCACTATTTTCATGCGACAAATTTATCTTTTACGATTTCGTGGAACGCGGATCCTCGCCAGAATCGAGATATTAGGCAATCTCTGCTTATTCAGGCACTTTTTTTTTTTTAATTTTTCAGATCCGTAGCATAATTTGTTATACTTCTGTATCTGGAAAATTGTTATTTTGCAGGAATGTTGAAAAAATGATAATTTAATGAAATAAAGAAGAAAAATAATAGTCTAACTATACAAGTTGTAGTTTTATAACTTTCCAATTAATTTTAAAAAAATGTCCAACCTGTTCAAGTTGATTAAAAAAAAATATGATGACCATAATATGGTGATTCTTTAAAAAAAAAATCCACTTTTATTTTGGTAGAAAATTAACAAAATCTTTTTGGCGTTATGTGTGGATTTTTAAAAATTGCCAGAATCGATTCTTCAGGAATTAAAATTAAGTTTTTACTTCATTTTAGTAAAACACTAAACTAAATGGAACTTAAAAAATTTCCTACTGAATGTAAGAAAAATATATGTAACAATAAATATACTGCAAAATAAATGACTTTACACAAAAAAAATCAACTTTATCTGGTCGATACAATTTTTTTTAATTGTCGAAAAGTTGATATAAAACCACGACTTTTATGGCGAAACATTTTATTTTCTGTAACTTATGGTTTTCAAATTATGTTGACTGAACAAAAACACAGAATTTTCTGAAACTGGATTTAATAATACTTAAAAAAAATAAAGAAAGTTATTCTATATTTTATATTCAATTTTTTAATTTTATTGTGACAAATATGAGTGGATCAGAAAAAAAAAGTGTTTGTATTGACAGAGAATGCCTCATATACCAAAAAACTTAGATCGTCAACCCGTCGATTGTATTTTTTACAATTTTTTAATTATCTGTACCATAAACGTGTAGATTTGTGCTATTTAAAAGGGCATTCCTATTCCTTCGACTTTTGCATTTATTCTGAGAGTTCTAACTTCTTGTTTCTTTACTACTTTTTTTTTTTTTAATCACAATACAATACGTACGTTTCGACGGAGACCATATCTAAGGTGCATGTGGCACGTTCCTGCAAAGGTGATCGTCATCGTACTCATAAATACACACCTAATTTCATAACGACATATAAAATTATCACGTGATAGGCAGACTAAAGACTGAGGACTTATTGTAAATTGCCCTAATTCTGATCATCCAGTAATGAGATTGAATTTAGGGGATGAAGCGATTACGATTTAATCCCGTTTAAAGACCACCCTAAGTCAGACAATCTGAAAAAAAAAAATAGTAATTGAAAAAATAACATTGATTTTTGTCTAAATTAATTGTAATTTATTATTCAAAATATGGATTGATTATCTACATTTATTTAGAGGCTCTTGTAATTTTCTCTTTCTAATTTAATTTTTGATTCTTCTACATAAATTATTCAAAAAAGAGGAAACTGGTCCAAGATCAGAAATGGGGATATTTACAAAAACGCATATAAAAAAAAAAATACAGACGGACAGTAATCACACGCAAAACAATCGAACACTTAAAAAAGAAAAAGAACAAAAAAAAATCGTTGAGTCCACTCGGCTTGCATATATGAACCCTCGTACAAATGTATAATCGAACGACGAATGAGCGAAGAAAAAAAAAAAAGTTAACAAGAAGAAACAACATTTTTTTAATGCAATAACGTAGCGAAAAATGCTACTTTATCGGAAATAGCTGTTTATAAATCGTAAATTCAAGTAAAATTAGATAGTCTACCAGCTATGATAAATGAAATATAAAAGAAGAGAGAGAGAGAGAGAGAAAAAAAACAACAATTATTATCACCAAGTATCATAAAAACATAACGCTGACAGCCCAAGAATTAAAAAAAGAAATGATCGCACTTGATAATTACACAATTAACAGACACGCACACACGTATACACGAAAGCTAAAAAAAAAAGAAGAGAAAAAAAAAATCGCGAATTAATACAAGAAAACACAACAGCCAGGGAAAAACCTCCCAACAATATCGATTTAAACGACTAGGTAGAATTAATTAATTGTGTAACTAATGAATACTGAATCGATAGGCAAGACTCAATAGAAAATTGCATATGTAGAAACGCGATTTGAGTGAATGTATAACGTGAAACCGGATGGCCGATTGTATAGATTATTTTATAGTTCGGAACTCTTTTTTTTTCCTTTGCATTTATTATTATTAACTTGTGGCTAAAATTGAAAGAAATTATTGATTTTTTTCTTTTAAATTTCATTAACGAAATGGTCGAAATTCCCAATTTTTATTGTTTATTGGGATTAATCAATTAATCCTCTCCTGTAAAAAAAAAAAAAAATTCCTCTGGTGTTAAATTTTGTACCAGTCTATTGTTGCCCAAATGCGCGTTTTTATTGGTCCATCAACTTCTGGAGGGGATATAAATGTGCGCGCGCAATCATATTTTATCCAATAGGCGTCCACGATATTTACCTTCAGTTACCATTGGCTTAATGCAAATACCACGAAAATTAAAGCAACATATTCCTCGGTTTTAAGCATAAAGATCTGAAAAAAAGCAAAAATACATTATACACACCCGTATTTGCACGTGCAAATATTACAATCATGAAAATCACATTTTACAAAAATATACTTTTTATAACAAAATAACATATACATATATACCTCAACAAATGTATATTCGTTTGAAATTTTTTTTTCAACATAGTTATACTTAATTACATTGTATGACGCCATAAATTTCTTGAGATTCAATCTATTTCCAACAGACAGCGTAAAAAATCTCATTCGCAGCCAACTTCAAGAACCTGGCGTATTATTTAATTCAGTCGCATTATTGTTCATTTTCCTTGCCTTTTCTTCCAGATATCAAATAATACCTATCGACACACGAATCACAACACTGAACTATGTAGAAAAGAGGAAAAAAAAAACTACGTCTTCCCGTGAATCGGCATCCTAAAACGTTCCACTGTCTTTTTTGTAGGCCCAGTGTTTCTTGTTATTGTTCACTGTCGGAAAAGAGAAGAGAAAAAAAATAGAGAGACGGGTTGACGCAGAAGACAGAGCCCCCTATTTCCGAAGGGTCAAAACAAAAAAAAAAAAACAAAAGTCCCTAGACGTTGGCGACTTCTAGAGTTAATAACTAAATCTATAGTACTCGAAATGCCCGTCAGAGTGAACAGGTGTGAATGCAATGCGTGTATAATTGTTTAAGCACAAACATAAAAAAAAAAAAAAAGAAACCAGGAACAAGAAAAAAAAACTAAACAATTATGTTGATGATAACGATGGTGAAACGTATAAGTCATTTTCTAATATTTCTTATAAGTTTTAGCTGCCACATGTCCAGTGAACGGGTATAATATATATATATATATATACATATATATATATGTATATATATATATATATATGGATGGGGTATATAAAAAAAAAAGAACGAAAAATGTGCGTTGAGTGGTGTTCAACGAACACACAATATTTACGATATATATTATAATAAATATATGCCGACGATGACATTGATTTAAAACATTGAATAATTAAATACGATAACGACGACGACGATGATGATGATGATTTATGATAATCGTGACGATCCTGCGTGCTGCCGGGAATGTGTATGTATCTACGAATCTGAATGAGCTAAGCTATAAGGACGTTGAGTGAAGAAGATTAAAAAAAAATAAAATAAAATAAAAAAAAAAAAAAAATAACACAAAACAGACGACGGGTCTAAAGAAAACAATAACAAGTTCATTATAATTATGTAATTGCAAATGAGAGAGGAATGAAGAGTATTATAACACGTTGTTAATTGAATTAATAAAACTAGCCCAAGGTACGAAAGTTTTATTCGACCCGATAATAAGCCTTTTATCGTTCTGTCGATAATATCCCATTTAATTTATTTCTTTTTTGTTTACCCTGATAATTTCAACATTGTCTCCTAAAAATTATGTCCATTTTATTTTTTTTTTTTTCATTCGAATATAAATCTATTGAGAATTCAAATAAAACGATATGCCGCCTGGTGGTGAAATTTTGTACTACTTCGTTGGATCCAATCGCGCGTTTTCATTGGTCGATCAACTTCTTGGTGGGAGGTAAAACTGCGCGCGCATCACATTCGCTATCTCAATGCGTTCTTGATCTCCCAATAGTTTATTAAAGTCAGTGAATTAAGTACAGAATGAAAATTTTCGGAAAACACTTTTGAAAATCGTAGGAATTCTATGTGAGCATTTGTTTTCCTAAAATTATTGATATTTGCGCAGGAAATGTTGTATGACAATACAAACATTTAAGACTATTTTCAGAGATAATCTTTTTTTTTAAATTACACCTAAATAAATTTTTTACATAAAAAAAAAATAGGTGACGAAAAAATCAATTATCATTTTGGGAAAAATTTCATAAAAATATACGTCACATTTATAGATCTTTGAAATTATTGCAGAATACAATTTGTAAAGTTGGAAGTCTGCCAATAATCTCTCTATTTCTGTGAACCTGCTATTTCAATAACGTTGTGAAAATCTATAAATCTAAAAGTACTTTTTTTTTTTTTTTATTCTTATTTCTCTAGCTTAGAATTAAAAGGACGTAAAACTCTCACCAGAATCAGAACGACACAAGTGCACCCAACTACAATCAAAAAGGGGTAAAGTCATTGATCTTCGTATCGTTTGATTGAAAAATCAAAACGTCCAGAAAAAAAAATCTTACAACCGATAATAAGCTTTGGCTTAAAACCTAAGCACAATAACCTGCTAGCATAAACATAAATAGACTAGCATAGATCGTTATATCTACATAACACGAAGAACAAAGAAAAAAAAAATAGTTTTCTTTAAAATACACTTTTGGTCTCTTTTATGATGAACGAGTAATCGCAATTTATAAAAAAAAAAAAAAAATGCAAAAAATACAAAAAAAAAAAATCTCTGTGTCCGGAATCATTAAACCAGGCGATGATTACTAAATTACATATTACAGGCACTACAGGACCTGAATAAAATTAGCATAACAAGTGAATATGCAAATCAAGCGCGTCTGTGCTTTCGTTTGAGTGGATGCCTTCGTGCGGCGTAGGCTCGTCTCGCTGCAACCACGGGTGGAATCATCAATGAGTCACCTTCCGATACAGCGCAGTCTTTTTGTTCCATTGGAAACATGAACTCCAAGTCAATGTCGTACCTTTTGAGAATTGTGTTTGTTTGATATAAATATAAAAGCGTTTCACGTATAGAAAAACAAAGAAAAAATAAGTAAAAGAGTCTTTTACGACTCGGTCGTGAACGTGTTCGGATACCTTGGTAGCTTTTCACGTAGATAGGATATAACGTTGGGACCCAGTGAACGCTCACGGCTCATGATGAAACTCGAGAGATAGCGGGGGCTCTTGCTCTTCTCGGCGCAATGCATCAACAGGGCCCATGACTTGTAGTCCGAGTCCAATACGTAAGTGTTGTAGACTCCTTCGTCTGTACGTGAACCATAAATAGCCCCACAAAGGGTGTATTTTCCCCATTAGTGATTCACAAACGTCGTAATATTGTAGAAATTTATATATATTTATTTATAGTCATGCAGCAATATCTCATGCTCATATATATATATATATATATATATACAATGATACATACAATTTCAGTTATCCATAAAATTGATTACTACATTAATTTATTGAAGAACAAAAATTAATATTTTAATGATATAAATAAAGCTTACATGATTCTTCAGCGTGTACCCAATGAGCTGGCAAAGCTTGCGAAGGTACTTTCCAAGTGATATTTCCGACGATCTGTTCGTTAATCGGATCGTCAGTGAAGCTGTATGTAAAATTCATCGTGACCTCGGCATTTTCCGGCGATACCGAGAGTTCCGCTTGCATACATCTGTAGGCCAACGCTTCCTCCGAGCTCGCGTAGTACTGTACGATAAACCACGAACCGAGAAACTGAACAAACAACAACAACAAGAAATATAGAAGAATTCAGCCGTCCAAGTTAACCCTTTCATAGAGGGTTAAATGATAAACAGGACAGTACTTCGTTTCTGCAAAATTCGACTCAGCACATTACCGATTCTACACCACCGACTCTACACTACCGAATCTACACCCCTGACTCCACACTACCGAATCTACCACTCTGACTCTACACTACCGAATCTACCCTCTGACTCTACACTACCGAATCTACCACTCTGACTCTACACTACCGAATCTACTCCTCTGACTCTACACTGCCGAATCTACACCCCCTGACTCTACACTACCGAATCTACCCATCTGACTCCACACTACCGAATCTACCCCTCTGACTCTACACTGCCGAATCTACACCCCCTGACTCTACACTACCGAATCTACCCATCTGACTCTACACTACCGAATCTACCCATCTGACTCTACACTACCGAATCTACCCCTCTGACTCTACACTGCCGAATCTACACCCCCTGACTCTACACTACCGAATCTACCCATCTGACTCTACAGAACAAACTCTGTGCCATTAACTCAAAATTCTGTCAAAAATCACAATACAAATCACAAGAAAAATTCAACCTGTTTGCTTCGAGAATTCTTGATTTGCAGACGCGATTAAATTTCGTAAAATTAAACTACTTTGCATATACAATCACACGTAAACATAAATATATTTCATATTTTAAGGTGTTTAAATAAAAACTAAAAAAAAACAACAGCGCGAAGAGACACGGTCTTGTTTGAGAGTATAGACTAATTATTATTTACATCGAGCTTCTAACTCGTTGTTCGTTCTCCTTTGCGGTGTTTCGCAGCCGTAGATACTTCGCAGCTTGGCAAGTTCCAGTAAGCAACCGAATAATCGTGAAAATAACCGTTTTGCCCATAGCATCGGTTATTCGTAATAGAGAATAGAATTTCATGAATTACAAAGTGATTTATCAATCAAAAGTGTCCCCGGGAAACGGCGAAAATATTCTTGTCACGACACGATGACTGTTTCTGAGATGCCGGTATCTTTAAGCTTGACCGACAAAACCCACCAAAATAAGATTACTAGGGTTCGGGCGATACGCGCCCTCGCTCTAGTTTAACCCAAGTACACTGCTCCGTACGTATAATTGAGAGAATTTCATTCATGTTCTGTATAAAGATGATATAGAGTAAATGTCGCAAAATTAACTGCACACTGTTGTGCAGTGTGGGTCTTATTCCGTTTGAGATAGTCGTTATGGCCGGATTTTTTTTTAAATACATTTTGTCTCCAGATTTTTTTCCCAATATGGGAAATCACTGGATATTTTTTTCAGAATGTCTCCGATTATTTTGTCATCGGACTCTTTTTCTCAGGATATTTCTCCCAGGATATTTTGTGTCCGAATATTTTTTCCGAGGATATTTCGTCTCAGGATATTTTGTTAATGGATATTTTTTCAGGATATTTTGTGTCCGGATATTTTATTAATGGATATTTTTCCAGGATATTTTGTGTCCGGATATTTTTTTCCAGAATATTTTGTCTCAGGATATTTCGTGTCCGGATATTTTTTCCAGGATAGTTCGTGTCCGGATATTTTTTCCAGGATATTTCGTCTCAGGATATTTTGCCAATGGATATTTTTTCCAAGATATTTTGTGTCCGGATATTTTTTTTCCAGAATATTTTGTCTCTGAATATTACTCCCAGGATATTTCTCTCAGGATATTTATTCGCAGGACCTTTTGCCTCCGCATATTTCTACCGGGATATTTTGTCTTCGGATATTTTTTCCCAGGACATTTTGTGTCCGGATATTTTTTTTCAGGATATTTTGTCAATGGATGTTTTTTTCCAGGATATTTCTTTCCAGGATATTTTGTTTCCGGATATTACTATCAGGATAATTCTCTCAGGATATTTATTCACAGGATCTTTTGTCTCCGCATATTTCCACCAGAATATTTTGTATCCGGATATTTTGTTCCCATAATATTGTGTCTCCGGATATTTTTTTTCCCGGATATTTTGTCGCCAGATATATTTTTCTCTCGGAATATTTTTTTTTCCAAGGATATTTTGTCCCGGGATATTTTGTCATCGACAGCATCGAGAAAAAAGTACGTGCTGCGAATGAGCCATCTATTGCAGAATTATCATTTACATGACGGAGAAAAATAAAGTTCAAGGCCTTCGTCTAATTTAGGAACTTGCCTCAGGCGCTGCTTCCTGCGGCGGATATCTTTAAAAAATTGCAAATCCAGCTTAATTTTTATAATCTATCTCAAGAAGAAAAAGAAATTTTTTCGAAATTGTAAGAATTTAATAGTCCATACAATTTTTCTCAATAAAAATGTTATTAAGATAATCATCATCGAGAACGAACAACACATTTTCGGTCTCTCATTATATTTTTCCACGAAATTTTAACAACTTTTTTTTTTTTTAGGAAACAAAAACAGAATTTTATATATTTTTAAGACAACAAAGTTTTCATGAAATGAAAAAAAATTTAAGCTACGTTTTTTTCTTTTTAAGTTTAGATAATAATAAATAGCAGATAATAATAAAATAAAAGTTTACCCCTGATATGTCAAAATTTCTTATTCCTTTGACTTTCGGGCATTTAGTTTTGTCTTCGCGACGTTTCCATGATCCTTCGGTGAAACATATTAACGACACAAAAAGCGCACACAATAACACATAAGATTTAGTTGATAAATAATTTTTCATGAGATACATGATGGTCGCGTGTTGGCAGTGTTGAATAATGCGTTTGCCGCACGCTTTTCACTATATCGGACACGAGAGCTCAGCGAGCACACCACGTCTTTCTTGCTCAACCACGCGCACCAGTCTAGAACCTCTCGAAGAACCGACCTATCTGTTCGAGAGTAGCAGTAGTAGAGCTACCACTATCATCTCATTTCTCCCTTTGCATTCCGTCCGTTCTCCGTCCTCTTCAATAGCTCTGGTGCTTGTAAATACTGACCGCATCGTGCTAGCACGTTTTCTTGCCGGCCGTGTGTAATTAGCTAATCTGATAAATAATCCTTAAGGGACGTTAAAGCCTTTTTGGGGGGGAAAACCCTCCCTTGATAATTCTTGTGGACATATTTTAGGCGTCGATGGTTGTACAAATAAATATCAATGAGTCAATGCTATGTTTTTTTTTTTTCAGCCATGAAACTTTGAAATGTTAGTTCTCTGAATGATCAATTTTTTTGAAGGATTTAGGGACATTGACTGAAAAAAGAATGCAAAGTGAAACTTTGTACTTTGCTTCCTTAGTATTTCGCTTTTTTTTTTGTAAATTGTGGTAAATTGAAAATCAATTTTACTTTGCATCTTTGTTTTGTTTTTTCAAAATTGTAGAAATTTAAATTAACCACAATTATTTTAACAAAATTTTCACTAAAATTTTATTACTTACATATTAAATGCAAACAAAAATCCTGCAAACAAAATATCATTTTTAGTCCGCCATGTTGGATGCAGCATTTTGAATTTTTCATTTTCATGTTTAGATTCGTAATCACGGACCTAAAATATCCTCGAGTGTCGAATTTCATTAAAATAAATATTCAAGCCGATGAGGTCATATCATTCTTTTTTATTATTCCTGAAGCGTCGGGCGGCAAGGAACAATTTGGTAAAAGGTCTGCATGAAATCATGGAATACTAATTGAGAATTTACTGCATTTAGATGGCAAGGCGTCGGTCGTCGCACCATCGATTCATCGAATTAAATAACGAGAACTCAGGTCTTCCGAAAGTTATTACAATTCTTAAAATAAAGGTCTCACGTCATCACATCCAGTCATAAAATATTCAATTATAAAAATATTCCAAGTAGCTTTCTGGTGTCATAAATGATATATAGATTCATATAAAAGTGTGCAAGTATATTTTTACGTTTTTTCATTAAAAGCAAGAACTTCAAAAGAGTTCAAGGTTTAAAAAAAAAACTCACATAAAAGCACAGGAAGAAAAACTCACATGTACTTATTTTTACGATACGAACTTATATCCTAAAAAATATAAACATTTTAAAAATGTGTACTCAGAAAATGTAAAAAAAGAGGCAAACTATAAAAAAATATTTTTTTAAAAATCGTACATACTCAGGTGAATAAAATTAAAAAAATTAATTCATACAGCCGTTTAATTAACTATATCAAAAAAGGCTGCAAAAAAGGTTTTAAATTTTTCGAGTTACACAATTTGCATTCGCTCGATGACGAATAAAATATTTCATTCATTTTAATAAAATTGTGGGATTTCTAATCAGAATTTTTTTTTTCAAGATAAAATTTTACTAAATACTATTTTTGTCGCGAAATTGCGAACGAAATTTTATGTTGTAGAGCGTGAACCGAATATAATAGTAGCAGTTCGTAACTATCTAAGTATAGTTGTTTACATAATGCATAACATCATCACCAGACCGCGATAAATATTATCGAAAATTGCAAATATATCGCGTTGGACTATTAGTCACATCATGATAACTCGCTGACCTCAGATAAAAACTTCACTTAATTAGTTCACCATTCGCAGGCAATAATTATAATTTATTACATGGGTTTCGTTTATCATAAACGCGTATCAAATATAAAAATGTTAATACAGAATTAGCAAAGAGTATTCAAATATGACAGAGATATACTACAAATTAGAGGAACTGTTGATGTATGTTGGCGTATTTTGACCAATAAACTTGTCTCGAAACGACAACCCCATCTCTTTATTACGAATTTTACAAAAATACATTTTCTAAAAAAATGTTAGTAAACGCATTTTTTTCTAAACTATTTAACTGAAACATGGTTGCATTTATTTTAATAATTTGTGTTAAGATTTACATTTTAAGAAGTGTAAAAATGTCTAAAAATTATTAAAAAAATGATCACTGCTTCCTTAAATTATCTGTCTCTTTTTGTTTGTCGTGAAATATACATAGAGCTTAAAAAGCCAACAGTCAAAGTTGAATAGCCGTCGTCATATCAATCGTCCGATATCATACATCCTTTTTCCTGCGGGCGGTCGCGATAACGTTGTGCATCCGTTGAAAATAAAGCGGAGTTTGCGCGGGTTCTGATTATACCAAAAAAAAAAAAATACAACAAAACACCGACTTTTGTTTAATGTCATGATTGTTAGCTCTATATTTTCATGTATAAAATGGTATAAAAATATGCAATTGATGCTATTTAGAACTGTGATAAAACTGAGAGTTTCGATACTGAAGAACATTGCAATTGTTTATTTAACGTCAACTTCATCGACACCGGATGTCATCTCCATTGTAGAAAAATTCACCATAGGTCACTTCCACGGTGGCTTGTATCTCTGCTGATCGCTTTTGTGTCCTTGAGGTTGAGGCATAGGAATGTAGTCGCTTGTGTCGTGAACGGATTGCTTTGAGAATAAAAATATCGTTGAGAATTAATTTTCTTATTTCAAACTTCTACGTACAGCGTTTTTTCTCCCATCAAAGCCAATATTATATTTTTAGCTAATTAATAATTAATATTTATTTAAAGCTAATTAATATTTTTTAGAGAGTTTTCGCGGGTTGTGTGTTCGTTTTTTCTGTTGAATGACGAGGAACGTGAAGCGGACATCAATACGCTAATATTTAATCATTATGTTCTTATCTTTATGTATATTTTTGTATATCCTGCGATTGTTTCAGGAGAGATTCACTGTAATGTACGCGCTTTTGTATTACTCAGCATTGCCTCATCACAATGCACACTCTTCTATATTGTGTCAGCTCTCAAGGGACGTTAGTCTTAGAGCTTTATAATAAATCAATAATAATAATAATATGTTTATGAATCAGTCATTTATAAATTTATGGTAAAACTCCTTTTTGGGCGACTGTGACTGTATATCAACAGCTGAATTATATTTACATCCTATATTTTTACACGAAAATCTAAAAAAAAAAGTACGAAAATATAATTTAAAAAAAATGAAATCAAACCTCATCAACGTGTTGCCACGTAGCACTTTCTTCGCTCAAGCCATTGAGCTCTTTTTTTGCGTAATGCTTTCGAGGCACTTCTCTCGCAACTGGAGTTGGACTTGAGCTCAAGTCCTCTTTTTTCGTGTAATGTTTTCGAGGCACTTCTCTAGTGACTGGAGGTGGACTCGAACTGCTTTGTTCGATATATTTTCCTCGCGCAAAGTCGTCTTTCGGTTGTTGCATATCTAAAATCTGCAGTCAGAAAATATGAAGAATTATTTTGAATTTTTGCTTTGCGCTTTCATCTCAGCGCTCACCATTTTTATGTATTTTCGTAGATCGTCCTTGGACTCCTTTCTAGTTGTCAGAGGAGTCTCATCGTTCGAGGTCAGAGTTATAAGACTCTCGTCTGGCTCCTGTCGGGAATTAGAACTTTGTAAATTTTGCAAATTGTGCGAACTTGACGTACGCATCTCGGGTTTAATCGGGTGGCCGTCTTTGTTGCAACAAGCCGAATTGCAACGCTTTGATTTTTTCGCTTCGAAAAATCGTTCCGCATTCAGACGCTGAAGTGGCGAAAGATTTTCCATGTTCCCACCTGCAAAGTTAAGTCTCAATGTAGCAGTTGAAAAAAAAAAAAAAATTCAAAAATAAAGGTCAAATAAAAATATTCTTCGAAAAGTGTGAATATCAAATACCTGATATTATTTGTAACGCTTGCAGCCACTGTTTTTGCATTACCGAGTGAAGCTGTTCGGCAAGTTGAGTTTTCGTTGCTCGTTGCATGCTCAATTGCGATTCAAGCATCGCGGCTTTCTGCGACGCTTGTGCAAGCTGAATTTCTCCGAGTCTCTTTTCCTCCATATGCTTTTCTTCCAATAAATTAATTTCCAGCTGATGTCTGTAAATTGTTCTTATGTTTATATATTCCCTTTCTATCGTGCAGAAAATATTTCCTTTTTTAATCTGCTTTCGATAGTTCGCAAATTACGTTACGTACTTATCGATGACGCTTTTTATTTTTCTTGCTGCGCATTCGGCAATAGCTCGTTGTCTTGTTTCAAGATCGACTTGAAAAGCCATTTCCGCCGCGTCCAACTGCTGCTGAAATTCTTTGAGCTTTGTCTTTACCACGTCGTCGACTTGATTCTGATAAATCTCCCGTAGTTCCGATCTTATTTGTTCTTGACGATCGATGAGGGCCTTGACTTCGTCTTTTGCAGCTTTCTGGATTAACGCAAATGATTCTTATTATGGATTAAAAAAATGTTCAAAATAAATTAGCCTCGAGCTTAACTAAACTATGTAAACTGATTGATTTTTTTTTCGTACCTCTGCATTCTTCGCGTCATTTATAGCTTGAAGCATGTCAGCTTTGTTTTGTTCCAATATTCCGTTCCTCGCGGCTTCTTCTTTAATCTTAAGATTCAAATTTTCCTTCTCTTGTCGCAATATCGTTAATTCGGCTTCGCAAGCATCAAGTGCTTTATGTATTACAGCCATTTCATTTCTAACTTCGTTGTTTCTCAGGCGTTCCTTATTCAACTCTTCACGAGCATTATTACCAATTTCTTCCAGCTGTTTCGCCTTTTCCAAAAGTTTATTATAATCCAATTTCAAGTTTTCGTACCTTTGTTCGGCTTCTTGAACGAGTGACTTGTAATTCTCTAATTCGTCCGCGTGACTCTTTAAAAGTTCTAGTTTTTCTTTTACAAGAGAATCACTTTTCTCTTTGTAACCGGCAGCCAAATCGAGAGCTTTTGATAATTCGCTCTCGCCACGTTTGATCTGCTGTTGATATTCCGTAATTTCTAAATTATGTTTTTCCGCAACATTTTTCAAAGTTTCTTCAAGCACAGAGTTATCCTTTTCCAAGGT
Source organism: Perithous albicinctus (assembly GCA_964016905.1). NCBI lineage: Eukaryota > Metazoa > Arthropoda > Insecta > Hymenoptera > Ichneumonidae > Perithous > Perithous albicinctus. The sequence goes on from OZ024692.1 coordinate 23,655,107, forward strand.
TTCCCATCGTTGCTTCAAGTGCAACCAGGCATTTTGAAATTGCGATATTGCCGCATTTTTTTCGTTGTCCACGCGAATTGCCACTGCTACCTTTTCCTGTTGCTCTAATAAACGCTTCTGAAGTTCTTGAATCATATGCTCGCAGTGCTGAAAAAAAAACGATACAAAAAGTTATAAGTATTTAACAATTTTCTTGGTGATAAGAAATCCAAAATTTTTTTTTTTTTTTCAATTCTTGCTACTTGGTTGACTTAATTCAACCGCGAAATTTACCGTAAAAAGAATATTTAATTACTTCAAATTCTGTACTAATAGCCTTCGATAAATCAGTCTTTATTTAATTTTTTTTCCACCTTACCTCTCGGCGAAATTTTTCTTCCTCCAATTTAATCCTCAACATTTCTTCCTGCGACTTTGTACCATCACAATCCCAAAAGTCCGAAAGTGTGTGAAGTCTTTGCGATTTTCTGAAAAGACCCAAAAAATGTTATCACAAAAAAGTTCGACAATTTTCTTTTTTGCTGAATTAAAAATCTTCTAAACTTACTTTGGACCAGATTCGATATGCCTATTCATAGAATTTGCGGATCTTTGTTGTCCCATCGTTTGAATTTCACGCACAGTTTGTTGTAAATCAATTGTACATTGCGATTGTCTTGTACCTTGCAAACCACTATCAACGGTATCGTCGCATTTATTATTCGTCTGTACAAAACGATTATGCGATTTATCGCAATCATTGATTACCGAATTCGCGACTGCGGAATGTTGTATATTAGGAAGCGATCGAGTATTTGAACTTTTGGTGCTCGGATTATGTGATTCTGCGTCGGAAGTTTCGGAACTTCGTGAATTTCGATATTCCGTAAATTTCGGCAAACTATTATCTTCACAACGTCGATTATTAGAATCATCGGGGCAAAGTTTATCAATATTTCGTTTCGTAGTATCGCAATTTTGAGAATTAACTTTATCGCCAATTGTCGTAAATTTAGTGCTAACTCTCTCATTATTATGTAAATTACGTTGACCATTTGGCTCCCAAGTTTTGAAGCCAACAATTATTTTGTCGTTCTCTTCAAGATTCAGCATATCTTCGTCAGGAAGAGAAACATCAGCGAAAGCTTCGCTATTTTTGTCACGACGACAATGCAACGCATTACCGCTGCGAGAATTATCGTCGACAAACTGAAAATCCAATCTTCGCATAGGCGATTGTGTTTTTTTGGCTTTTCCCGAAATCAACGCATCCCCAGAATCATCGTTCCCATCTTTGGTGGAAACTTTGCCGTAACGTTGTGAATTAGAATTATTGATTCTCTTTGCCAATTCAATTTCCGTAGCTTCCATTTCCTGCAGTAAATCATCCACCTCAGAGAGTTCCATATCCTTGACGTCTCTCTCGTTCTCCCTTTGAATTCCTGCCAATTTACATGTCGTTTTGACGCCACGTAAAGCCGAAGAATTACTTCCAACAATTTTAACGCCCTGTCGATTTTCCATTCCAGTAAAAGCAGCACCGCAAAAAGCCGTGTCCTCAGTCGTTTGTTTATTAATCACAATTAAATCGTCATGCTTTGTCCAGACTCTCGTGTTAGCGTTATTAATGGTATTAGAGATATCGTCATTCGGAGCATGCCGTCCGATGTGATTTTTTTTAGTATTAGCGATGCAAGGCGACCAATGACCGCGAGGCGATGACACCGCGGACGAACAATAACGAGGTTTAGCGGGTGTATTAGGCAAACTTGACAATTGACCGTACGAACATTTAACTTGCGGCGTAACGTGTTTTGTCAACGGGAATGTAACAGCGGGATATGAAAATGCTTGTGCTTGCGAATCCAGCGAAGCGTTTAACATCGAAACATCGAGACTATTGTCTTTGGATTCGATGGCGCTTATTCTAGTTTCCAGCGATTGTACATGCTCCAATATTTCGTTAACGACCCCCGAACCCGAATAACCTGTTCTAAAGCGATAATCCGAATCCTCAGATTCGGAGGACGGCACGACAAATAAATCCGGTGGAATTAAGAGAAGTACATCGGTGTCATCGGAATCGCTCATTATCCACTTTTAATCACCTTTTGTGTATTAACATTTATATAGTAACACTGAAAATTCGTTTTTTTTTTTTACTTTTTTTTTCCAACATTTAGTGTTGTTTTTTAATCGACAGCAGTGGCGATAACTCACACAATTGGGGGAAAACAATAATGCTAATCGTGCATACAAATACGATAAACAATTAGCGTCGCTAACCTATATTGACAACGGCGTTGTAATTGTGAATTTGTTTTTTCGTTTTATTTACACTGGCAGCGGCTCGTTGAATTAAAGGCTTCCGGGATTAATCCACAAAATGTCTTCGATGTAAATTGTCGTTTGTTGCGGTTTTTTTGTTTTTGTATTTTTTAATACTTGTTTGGTAAACAAACGGTTAAAAAACTGTAGAATGAAGGAAACCCCATTTTTAGCGACAGTGGCGCCACTTGTCGTAATTGAGAATTTGTTTTTTTGTTTTATTTACGCTGGCAGTGGCTCGTTGAATTAAAGGCTTCCGGGATTAATCCACAAAATGTCTTCGATGTAAATTGTCGATTGTTGCGGTTTTTTGTTTTTGTATTTTTTAATACTTGTTTGGTAAACAAACGTTTAAACAACTGTAGAATGAAGGAAACGCCATTTTTGGCGCCACTTGTTTTATTTAGTGTGAGTTGGTTAATAATCGGGTAAATGTCCGGTAAATAATCCGGTTAATTAACCGCGAATATTTATTATATTTATCGGGATGAAGTTAGCCAACCAAATCTGACTTTTTAATAATTCTTTTTTTTTTAATATCGTTTTTGATAATCGATTGATAGTCAATAGTTTTGTTTACTTTCAACCAAAATCGAAATTTACCCTGAAGTTGACCGGCGTTTGTTTTTCCGCCGGATCAACTTTTTGACCGGTCAATCGATGCGAAATCGTTTGGTAGTTACGAATTCGTTCATAAAAACGTTTGATAGTCCACGGTTCGACAGAAGAGATATTCTTAAAAGCGTAGCTCGTGATCACCCGGTGACGTTAACAGATCAACTGGTAATATGACCGTCGATTTTTTACGGTTTTTTTTATTGACAATTTTTCTAATTGGAGTCTCAGTAGTTGGGGCTCTTTACCGACCGATGCGAATGGGTCGATAATTCAGCATAAGGTTATCACTGACTCGGGATCTGCGATTAATGCATATCTTTCAGTGGTAAAAAAGATGCCTACCATGAATATGCTCTTCAGGAAACCTGAGAGATCTTTTTCTGAAGCGTCTTGCATTCGGATCTCTCCCATTATAACACCAATATAGAATCAATACTATTACACAGACGTACCGGTACAACAAACGCAAAAAGTTTTGCGTTTGTTGATAAAAACAATGCCAGATTCGGCTCAAATATGGCTGAACACCGGTTAACCTGATCAGGCTTACCATTTCTACGCGAATATATTTCCTATCGAGTTATCATAGAAGCTGATTTAATGAACGAAATGAAAAACAAAGAGGAAGCAATGATAAATAAGGTACATTTGACGTTATCGAAAATAATGATATATTTATAAAACCTTTCAGCAAGTGCGATATGACGCATATATAATAGTTTTCAGAAATACTCGTGTGTTTAGTGTGATAATATCATATTACCAGATAGCAAGTCGTTTAGGAGCTTCGAAAGTGCAGTAATCATAGATTATTAGAGTAGTTGTATAAAAGCATCATTACCAGTAGCCGGTTACGCATATACATATATATGGAAATTGGTATGAAGCTATTCAGAAATATTTTTAAGACAACTGGTGCTACGAACTTAATCATGAAATTCGCTGTAGTCTTTCTCGTTGTAACCGCGGTGAGTAACCAACAATTTATATTTTCACAAATTCGTCTCAACAGCTGATTTGTTGAGAATTGAATGCTATTAAAAAAAAAAAGAAAAAAATTTAAGAATTTTTTTCTGAAAAACTAATTATTTTTCACACCAAAATTTAGAGGTGCTTCGACGAATGACGTCATTCGCCGAAGTATCGCTTTTAATCTGCAATCATAAATATTAACGCACTAAAGTATTACCCACTTTAACCGTTTAATATGTTACGAAAGATGAGTGCGCCTGCCAATGGAAAAACAACCTACACCATCAAAGCGAAAAGAATCACGCAGGATCTGATCGACTCTAGTATTGCGGACCTGCCGGACAAAGTAGAACCGAAACAAGAGATAACCTACTATGTCGACTTCGATGGCCAGTATACATTAGAAGTAAGGAGTCATCTTTAAAACTATTCGTGAGCGTAAATAATAACCTAGTGGATCATGCCTATACGCTAGCTGGGTAACTCCTGTGGCGCCGCCCTAGCGGCGAGATCAGGCGTCACTGAGGTGTTCCCGGCCTGCGCGACGCATGCGCAGAGCAGATAAACGCTCACCATAAACATTTAGTGTATAACAATGGATCTGATAATTATCCAGTACGTAATTGATCGATATATGTTACTTATGAACATGCAGCTTGACGCCCGTTTGGAAAATACCGATACCGGAACGGAGGTCTACAAAACTGGTGAATACCGATTAGATGCTTGCGATGTCCCGGACGATTTTTGGGCGAACACGATAATTATGATTGTCTCTGAGGCTATGGTTCCAGAGAGCGATTGTACCATCTACAAGGTAATGTATTCATAAACAAATCCGTTCAGGAAAAACAAAAAGATTTTATATAAAACGTAGATTTTTGAGTTTACTTTTTGATCAGTACAGAAATAACTTCTTTTTTTTATCGTCGAGTACAACGATTTGTTGTTGGAGTAACAAATTTGACAAAAAAAAGAAAATTCGTTACTATGTTTACAATATAATACAGAAAATTCAGCGCTAAATTGAAAAATTTCTCTTTTCATTTTATGGAACTGAGACTGTTATTAGGTTCTTGTAGATTAGAGAAGATATTTTTTATTTTTTAACAAAAAAAAAAAAAGAAAGTTTTAAATGGTAAATATTGAATATTTCGACGTACATAAAATAGTGTTAGCCGAGAATATGCCTTATTTTCAATATATAGTTTATATATACGTAGCATATATATATATATATATATGTACTTCTTCTCCATAGAAGCTACTTCCGTATAGCTACTAATTACGTGTGCAATTTTTTTTCTTATTTATAGGGCGACTATATATTGACCGACGATGTGTATCCCGTAAAAGCCGAATCCGATGACAAGCTAACTTGCGGTAATTATAATTTAAACGTTGATCTGTATCGTGAAAAAACGAAGTTTCTTACGGTGGGTTTTAACTTCGCTATTGAGGATGATTGCAACTCCTCAAAGTAGTCCAATTGAGTTTATGCAGAATGTATATTACAGATATGTTACTGTTTGAAGCTAAATAAAAGCTAATATGACCAAAAAAATGGCATCTTACTTATAATGTATGCCGAAAAAATAAAACCGATGTGTGAACCATCACGTTATTAGGCTCCATCTCCTCCATTAATCCAAGTTTTTCAGTGGTAGAAGACTTTTTCTTATGATGATAATTTTGTAATGTAATTGGAATTTGTTAACAAATATAAAATAAAAAAACAAGTATATATATATATATATATATGGGACATTCCATTTACGTATAATTCCACAATTCGTAGGGAACATTTATTCTACAGTGTAAAGTGGTCAACCGATCAGTCCCCAATCCTTCAATAAGAATTCCCTATCATCTTCCCTTTCCATCTCCTTCTCTTCTTATATTATTCAAATGAAAAGACGACCATTCTTATCCCCATTCCGAGTGAATTTTTCCGAAAGAAGTTAGAACACAAAAATGGGATTGCAACTTCAGTGTTCCATTTGTCAGTTAATGGACATAGGTCTTTTCTTGAGCAGTGTATTAGACTCTGATAACTGAAGTCCTTACATACACGTGTAAATTTTCCGTTTCCGATAAAAAAACCTAAACACACTTTTGACGCAACACCCAACTATTATACTTAAAGCATTGATGGTTGATTTATAAATGCTTTCTGTGGGGAAAAAAAAACCAACCATTTTCAAACTATAGTAGAGTTAATATCAAAGGTTGATTTACGGTTGGTTTTTTGTGTTTGCGAACGCAATGAAAAAAAAGAATGAGGAAGCTATGATAAGTAAGGTACATTTGGCGTTATCGAAAATGACTGTATTTATGAAACCTTTTAGCAAGTGCGATGTGACGCACATATAATAATTTTCAGAAGCTCGTGTGATTAGTGTGACAATATTATATTACCAGATAGCAAGTCGTTTAAGGGTTTCCAAAGTGCAGTAATCATTGTAGAGTAGAATAGCTGTATAAAAGTATCATTAACAGAAGCCGGTTTACTCATATATCTATGGAAATTGGTATTAAGCTACTCCAAGCCGATTTGTTGAGAATTCAATGCTACTAAAAAAAAAAAATTCTAATAAATTTGGTGGCAAGCGCTGATTGTTTTGCCGTAACAGTTTTAAAAAAAATTGTGAAATTTTAACTTGATATAAATTATCGGTTAAGATTTCATGATCCAAAAACGGAACTCCAATACTCCTTTGATCCTGAACCCCATTGATCCAAAAACCAAATCGGACCCAAATTCACAGTTGGAAAAGGTTCGCAGGAAAAAAAAAACATAAATTACAACTATTCAATCATATACACCAATAATTAGCTAGACACGTAACGTCTAAGGACTTTCAACCTGAAAAAAAAAAACAGTAAACTAAAAAATAACGACTCACAAAACACTGGGGTTTAAATAAAACACTTTCGTGTTCGGTTTTGCCGATATAAAATGATAACAGAGAGAGTCAACGGTGATTACAATTTATTCGATCGTTTACAGCACATATTTCCCATATAGTACATATATAGATGCGACTTTACATAGTACATTAAAACGCTACTTGAGACGGCGCCAAGTTGCAGCACCGTTTTATGGTTTTTAAGCTAATCGAGTATCTTGAACCTTTTAGTTTTTTTTTTTTTTTTTAATACCTTTTTTCAATCGTCCACACGTTACAGTCGTCGAGAATAAAAATGATTTTAAGATTTTTCTTGTATGAAAATTATGTTCAATCACGCTGTTGGACTGCCATTCGTTGAATCGCGTATTTTTAATGTTTATAATTGAAATTTTGATCGTAACGACAAAATTAATATATCATTTTTTTTTTTTTTCTTTTTTACGTTACTCATTTTACAGCTGGCGATTCTCGGACCTCGACACTCTTTTCTTTTTTTTTTTTGTTCATTATTCGCTGTCTCTTATCTCTCACAATGACATCTTTTTCTTCTTCTCAAACATATATATTTATTCTATATATTTGTATTTATTATTTATATACTTTATAAAGTAACGATGAGTACGATGAGTTCGATGAATCTCGCCTCTTTCTCACTACGCAGACATAAGTCGGACCCATACACCAGCTGATTAAATATTGTAATTACGATACAAAGATACTTTTTTTTTTTTTGTTGGTTTGTTTGTTTTGCTTTAATGGTTTTGTTTTTTTTTATCGATTGAAGATATAAGACGTTAATTTTCATCCTGTCGGAATTTTATAAGCACAATTGTCTCCCGATACTCGCGGATTTTTTTTTTTTTATTAAAATTCATTTTTTCAACCTTTTGGCAAAATCTGACACCGAATTTTTCACCGAAAATCACGGAAATTAAGTCAACTGAAAAAAAAAAAAAATAAGCCTCGATTCGTGACCTGTGACTTTAGATTTATTTTTTAATTTTTTTTTATCAGTTTGTAGAGTTTTGTAAATATTATAAATAATAATTTAAAAAATCATTTACATTTAATTGAGTAATTGAAAAGAAAATTTTGTAACTAAATTGTAAAATATGTTGTTTTCAAAATTTAAAAAGAAAATGATTTTGGAATCAATTTAATATTAAAAATTAGTCTGAAAAATTCATGATTTTCGGGTTTAATATAAAAATCGTAGAAGAACAAAGCAAATGTAAGATTTATATTGAAAGACAAGCTCAATGTTTGTAGTCAAAGAAATTTCATTCAAATTTAATTGAGTAATTAAAAACTAAAATTTATAATTAAATTATAAAATATATTTTTTTTTCAAGATTAAAAAACCGATATCGGAGTCGTTTTAAGATCTTCAAAATTATATTAACGAAAAACACTTAAATCAAATTAAAAATTATAAATATATATATATATATATATATATATTAATAGAAAAAATTTGAAAAGAAAGTTCTAAAAAAATTCAGCACTAATTAAAAAAAATAATTTAATCTCAAGAAATTAATTTTCGTTTAGGAATTTCAAATGCATAATTGAGCATCAATTAAGAAATCGATAAAAATTCGGTTACAGAACTTGCCTAGGGCTTTTCGTAAATAGCAATATAAAAAAAAAATGATTTAATTCAAAAGAGAAATTACGGAATTCAGATGGTGGGAGAAGAACGAGATACGCTGACGAAACTGAGACTCTCAAAGCCTTTGATTTGATAATCATTTGCGATTCAGTTTAAAAAAAAAATTAAAACATTAATCGACACTCCATTTTTTTTTTTTTCAGATTTGGGGAGTTGAGCGACTTTCATTTTGCTTATTGTCTGTTCACAATAGCAGCCCACGACGTGTCATTCTATACATATTATCCCGTAAATTTAAATGCACGAAAAATCTTTTTTTTTTTTTTTTGGTTTTTCAAATAAGCAGAGTCCCAACAGCAGAATGGAATTTTTTTTTTTTCGTAGTCGAGACTCACAATTTTTTTCTTTTTTTTTATATAGTTTCATTCGGATAACTCTCAAGAAGTTGGGATTTACACACGTGAATAATTTTATGTATCGAGAGACTCGTCACATCCGTAGATGCATTTTTGTATTCTCGGTGAATATATATCGTAAATTGCATCGATTCACTTTTCGCTTAATTGCAAATTTAATATCGTATATATATCGTTGAATTTGTCAGTAGTTCAGATTGCAAAATGACAATATATAACCGTTGGAGTGAACTTTACATCAGCGAAAGTTAAAACACTTAGTAACAGTATTACAGGCGTTGGAATTTAAAAAAATATATATATAACGTGTTGCAGATTGTTTCACCAATTTTTGAGAATTAAATTAAAACATTTAATTAATCAGAAGAAAAAAAAAATTTTCGTCTCTCATCTCCAAAAACTGAAAATAATGTATCGTTGCTTCTCATTAAAAAAAATACTTTGGCGATTAAATTAAAAATTAAACATTGGTTTTTTTTCATTCGGTAGATTAAATTGTGTAGAATAAGTCCTTAAAATATTTTTATGAAATTCTAGAAATTTAGGACATTATTGAAGTTCAAAAAAAAAAATAGTCACCCTCGAAAGTATGAAATAATTAATCGGTCGTTTAATTTTTCAATTTAATTCAATTCAATTTTTTTTTATCTAATTGATCATATTAAAAAAAAATAGTATATTCATCTTAAATTGCCAATAAATACCTACCGAAAAAAAAAATTTTATCATCAACTTGTGAAGAAAAAAATCCGCAATAATAAATTTTTCATCGGCCTGATCGAGCCGTGCTCATAATTTAAATCTTTAATGATTATATTTTATAAAACAGCGTCAAATTATTGTAAAAAAATATTCTCGAGGCTGAGAGATAAAATTTTATTTTCATATTCCTTTGACGAAAATTTTTTAATATAATTTTCAGAAAATTGGTGACTCACCCAAATATATAATATTGAATTATCATGAGAGGCTCGAAACGAATAAGACGAATAATCATTAAAAAAATCCACATAACACTTAAAAAAAAATGAAAAAAAATATATAAATTAAGAAAAACAAAAACACTTCGTTGTATTTCGTATTAAATATCGATATGTCCCGAGTGCCATTTGGCGACTCGTTCTCTCGCAAATCTTAAAACCACTCTTGATTGCATTGGCAATTCGAATAAGCCTCGGCCTGACACGCCGGTTCGCACAAGTTTTTTTTTTTTTATATCACTAACATTAGCTCACTAAGCTTTGCTCTTCTTTATCTTTTTTTTTTACACACATTCGAAACGCTCTGTTTTTTGCCTTTTCTACTATAAAAGTTTCAAGCAATAAAATCCTTCGATAAAACATTTGATTTTGAAAAATTCCCAGTCGAATAAATTCAAAAATAAGAGAAAAAAAATATAGTTAAAAAAAAAAAAAACGGACTTTGAATTTTGATTTTTTTTTTGTAGCAGCAGCAGCGTCTTTTCCATTTCAACTTTCACTCATTATATTTACAGAATAATAATATATCGATGAGGTATATACGCGTGGAGTACAATTTTTTTTTTTTTCTTCTTCTTCTTTTCCTTTTTAATTCAAACAACCATATATATATATTCTCGAGTCTCAAGCTCCGAATTTCGCAGCATTTCCGATCCATGAATCTCAAAACAGTGTCTTAATTCCAGTTAATTCGCTCTTCGTATCCATTCTTTACAAAATTCTTCTTTCTTTTCCCCATATTTTTCGTGATAGACATAATCGAGAGGCGTTCGGCGAGTCGACGTTTAAAAATTGACTCGCGTTTCGTATCAGGAGTAGGCGCATTTTTACCGCGACCTTGTGGAAACATTAAACCCGAGGCGAAAAGCTGTTTTTTTTTTCTTCTTTCCTTCTCGTGTCGACGAAATTGAATCGCTCAAAATCATTTGGCAACGAAAGACACTCGGCGCAATTTTTCATAAGAAAAAGAAATGTCGAGTTTTTCGTGAGGTAAATGATTATGAACAACATTTCGCGCAAACGGAATCGCGCTAATTTTAAAGCATCGATTTCACGTTTCACTTTCTCACCGAATAGTATTTTTTCTCTTTATATAATTTTTTTGTCGATTTTTTTTCTCCTTTTTTTTTAAATACCTTTGGAACTTTAGCTATTTTTGTTTTTACTTAGAATTAATTTAAGATTACACGAAAGATTCCACGAGAATTATTTCATATCGAGTTTCGACTACACGAGATTTTTTTTTTTAATTATTCAATATTTATCTGCTAACGACTAATTTATCATCAAGACTGTTAACTTTAATATGAGTAAGATTAAATAGTTTTTTTTTTTTTACACGTTCAAACGACTTTTCGTTTATATCTGTTAAATGGTGCAACGGTGCATTAATATTATAATTAATATATTTAAGTGTACGTACAGAGATTCATTAGCTCCCACAGCAAGTGCGATTAAAATAAAAATAATAGTTAATTTAAAAAAAAAGAGAAGCTACACTTTTCACGCCATTTAATTAAGAATCGAGTAGCTTAGGATCTGAAATTTTTCTAAAATTTCTAAAGTTCATCGATTTTATTTTTTCTTTTTTTTTTTGCTCGACACACATACCGACAATAATTTTGAGAGATTTTTTTTTTACGATAAATACACGACAGTAAATTTCATTGCAAACATCAATATAGTGAATATTATGTCTTGGATTATAATTTTTTAATTTATAGTGGATTATAATTGATTAATATATTAAACACATAGATATCGTGTAACTTTGACGTAGAGCTCTATATATGATCAAACAGCGCTAAGATTATTATTATTATTATTATTATTATTATGCGTATATTTATGTTATATATGCCACTTTGTATTGCTTCTACGAATTTTTCATTCTATCCGAGATATCTCGTTAAATAATTAATTTTCATTTTTTTTTTTTTTTCTTTCCAGAGTTCCTTTTCTGAAGAGCTTTCCGACTCGTTTTTATCTTTAAATTCTCTCTACTTCCGTCGATTCGTCGAACGCCTCGGGATTTGAGATACATTTTTCGCCTTTTATTTCAAATCAGTCAGCTGATCGAGTGAGAATCGTTTCCAAAAAAAAAAGAAGAAAAAAAAAAAAAAAACAAAATTCATCATTCTAAATATTTAATGTTGGACACGAAATCTCGCTCAATCTGCTGACTTTTTGGAGGATAATTATTAAATATCTCAAATGTCGATGTTAAATTGCCAGAGAGCCGCTAGTACTTTTAGGCTTTTTTTTTTCATATTCATTATCGCGCCTCAAATAATTCAATTTATAATCAATGAAAAGTTGAATTTATTTATTTTTTTTAGGGATCTCTTCATGACACCCAATTGCATTTTTCGCACGGTTTCCCTGCAGCCATTCAGGGAATCCAAATCAGGTGGTCCCTGGAATTTTTTATTTAAAAAATTGTTCAATGTGAAGTCTATTCGGCTCATCGTGGCGAATGGTTTTGTTTTTTCATACACACATTTTGCTCTTTTTTTTCATTCGATACTCTCATTCCTCTCTTTTTTCATCTCATTATTAAAGTAATTACTGCCTTTCACATTTTTCAAATGACTGATAAAACGAAATAAATTTTCACAGAGATTTTTGCATAATTTAGTGTATTATTTAACAGCAGTTGGATAGCAATTTTTCCTTTGAATGTGCGTTTTTAAATTTAGGCAAATGTTCATAATATTTTATTTTTTTACGTTTACTAATAAATGGGAATTTTTTGTCGGTAACAATGCTCGCATAAATTTCAATCCAAATAATAAGACTGAATCCGGTAAAAATAAATCTGTATTTCTAAATGTAATTTTCGTTAAACGTATGATTTCCTACTTTTTTTTTCTTTTTTTTAGAATCATTCATATTTCTTTAATGATTTTAATTCCCTCATTTTATTTCTCCAAAGTGGCTCTACGAATTCATCACGTAGATTTTTTTTTCTAGCCTTTAAAATTTCTAAAATTACAGAAATTACTCTACCTTTTTCTTTCGTCGTTTAAACAGTATATTTTTATACGATCAAAACAAAAAAAAATCTACGTGCTAAATTCGTAGAGCATCATTCGAGGACAAAAAATGGAGCAAAAAAAATGGATAAAAAAAACAGCTCCGAATTGTTTTTCGATAAAAGATTCTTTGCGAAAATTTGCACTAATCAGTTTAATGTTTACGCAAATAAATTGCTAATTAAAAAGTCTCGATATTAAAACCAGAAAGAGAAATAAAAATCATCCTCCACTGCTGCTAATTTATACATTAAAACTTGTTTAAAATTATTCCAAAATTTTTATCACTTATTTAATTAATTGTGCAATGCAGTAACGACTTTAATTGCCAACAGCGTTATTCAGACTATAAACTCTACGATTATGACAAATTATTACAATCTCCCTCTTCTATTTCTCGTTTTATTTATTTATCTTTTTTTTTCATTCGCATATCCTTCGATTCCAAAATTCGAATTATTCGTCTCCGCCAAACATCCCGAGTTTTAGGTACTTTATGTTCACGGTACACGTAGCTTACAACATGCATCATGCACAGTGGCTTCGAATGAAGCTGATTATTGTTAAATCTGTATATTTTTTTTTTCTCTCTCTCTCCTCTCTGTATTCTGTTGTATTATCGTAGATATTTTTTTTTGCAACGTCTCGAGTAGCGAATACGTTGAAGCTTCGGTTAAACAGCATTTCTTCGAGTATTTATGTTCCCAAAAAAAAAAAAAAGAAAAAAACAAAAAAATTCGACAGATTGCGAGTTTTTAATGTAGAATTAAATTGGAGTATAGTGTCATGTATTTTTTTTTTTTTTTTTTTTTCTACGGAGGGTCGCTAATCTCCCAATAAATTATTCATGTCCTCGAATATACATCGCATCACGTTGATATATTTGTATTCATATTTTTCATTGTGTTTATATATATTGTTTTCTGTACTTTATATCAAGAACGTTTTTTTTTTTTTTTTTTTTCACTAGATAAAACTATAATCACGGTGCGTCCACGATGCTATTTTTTTTTCTCTTCTTTTTGGGAATAATTCGGCAAAAAAAAAGGGTAACTCAAATTCTATACTCGAATATAATTGTATATTCGAATTCTTAAATCTTAAGTCAGGAGGATTTTCGCACCGTGCACGCTCCGTGTGCATCATCTAATCATTCTACGTTACAAGTTCTCTCTCTCCAAGAAACGACGCGATACAAGATTTTCTTTTTTTTTTTCTGATTTTTTGGACCTTAATTATAACAGACCTATCCGACAGGATTTGATATTTGATTTACAGAAAGCGCACGGAATCCTTTGCTGCCTAGCAACTTCAACATTTTTTGTTTGATTTTTTTTTTTTTAAGCAATTAAAAATATTACTCACAAATCTTTTTTTTTTTTTAGTCTAGCAATTTATCGTCATTTACAAAAAAAAAAAAAGAAGAAGAAATAAAAATGAAGAAAATGCGGTTCTTGTAAATTGCTCATTTTGTGATCTATTGGTCTTCTTCCTCGTCTTGATACGTCACGTAACGCACTGATGACTTTTCGCCGATGATAAGAGACTGAAAATTTAAAAAAAGAAAGGAAAAATAATGAGTTTTTTTGTAATGCTTAAAAATTGGAGTACTTTGGTTAGTCTTGGTTTTGAATTTTAGGAACTTTTGTGTTAAGTAAATAAATTGAGAGAAAGAAATTTCGAATTTACAATTTTTTAAGTATGGAACGAAAAAATATTGTAAAAGAAAATAACCAATTTTTGGTTTTAAAAATATGACAAAAAAAAAACATGTTTGTAAAACTGAAAATTGGCTGTTATTCGTGAAATTAATAAAAAGGCTTTGTAAATGTTTGTAGACAAAATCTTTTTGTTAAAAGTTGAAAAAAATTTGAGCTTCTTTTTTTTTTTGCAATACTTTTTTTATGAATATGACTCACTTTTTTCTCTTCTTTCGTGGGAGGCGCTCTCAGGAAGTACATTAAGGGCGCGTACATGAAACACAGTATCGCAATGCCGAAGAGCATCCACTCGAAGCCAATCGTGTTCACCAGTGTTCCACTCAACGCAGGACCTAAAATATTATAACAGAAGTGATGTTAAACACCTAAATCACCCAAATTTTTTATTTAGTCTCTTTTAAAAAAAGGCATTTACAATGCAAAATAATTCTTTTCTTTTTTAAATCCTTGAAATAATTTGAAAAAAAAATTGTCTTGATTTTCAAATTTATTGACAGAAATAGCGCTGCATTTACTTTTGACCGATTGAGAACGTATTAAATGAGAATATAGTGAAAAATTTCTGCTGTCGGTAAGAGAGAGCACAAATATACCGACAGATGTTTTTCAAAAAGATAATTCTCATTTATTACGTTGTAAATCGAGCAAAAGCAAATTAGGAGTAATTTCTAGAACTGAAAAAAAAAAAAAAAATACGAAATATATAAATTCTAAACTTCGCACGTTTATTCTGTAACATTTCAATAAAAAATCCTGCATTTTTTTTTTCAAGTTAAAATATATGATGTAGAATTTATTTTTAATATACCAAATGAAAAAAAAATTAAGTTTTTTTTGTCAACAAATTTGATACTCTTTAATTCGCAAAAATAGAATATTACAAAAACAACGAATTTTGCAATTTTTGAGGCACATTAAATATTTTTGCTGAACAAAAAAAAATCGGTATTTGCTCGAAATATTACTGAATAAAGATGAAAAATTTGGAAGTAAAAAGTTACATATTTTTTGTTTTTTAAAAAATGCGAATATGAAAAAAATATGCAAAAAAATGAAGTTTTTTTTTTTTTGTCAACAAATTTGATACTCTTTAAGTCGCAAAAATAGAATATTACAAAAACAACGAAGTTTGCAATTTTTGAGGCACATTAAATATTTTTGCTGCACAAAAAAAAAATCGGTATTTGCTCGAAATATCACTGAATAAAGATGAAAAATTTGGAAGTAAAAAGTTATATATTTTTTGTTTTTCGAAAAATGCCAATAATGGCGTTACTAAAGAGCAAACTAGAAAAAGCACTTAACAAATAAATTTAACATTTCTCAATTGGTCTATAATTTTAGATCAATTTATTACATTTCTATAATAATTCAATAATTTATTGAAATGACCTAGATCTTTCGGACATTCTTTATCATTGATTTCAAGGACTTTCAACAGCATCGGTGGTTCAGTGGTAGAATGCTCGCCTGCCACGCGGGCGGCCCGGGTTCGATTCCCGGCCGATGCAATTAATTTTTGGCATTTTTTTTTTTCCCCTCTATTTAGTAAGTAATTAAAAACAAAATTTTGTTTTTAATTTTAGAGATCGCTATAATATTTTTCCAATTAATTGCGGCTGTAATAATTATTTCCAAAGGCGTTAATCGATTTCAGATATTATTACAGTCGATCTAAATAATTATTTTCCATGTTTAAAGCTATTTTTAGATTAGCGTATTAGTAACATTCGAACAAATGTTTCAAAGCATTTTTTTTCCACAATTTCCTTTTTTCAATATCGAGAATAAAAATGTCACAGATAATTAAATTCTACTAGAAACGTATTTACGGTGTAAAAACGAAAAAACAGCATTTTTCAAAAGTGCTATTTTTCCACTATTTTGATTAATATTTGAGAAAAATGCCTATCTTCAATAGGAAAGAAAATTGACTACTAAAGTGTTATTTTGTAAAGAAAAACAATAGGCAAAAAAATTATTAGGATTTCAATGATTTGCTAAGAATAAAATATTATCAGCACGACAAACCTCAAGAAAATAAATAAATCATATCAAATTTTGTCGGAAAATCATATCAAGCTTCGTCACGCATTTTTGTGATTAGTCGCGGATATTTTGTCGTCGATTAATGAAACACAGATGAAAGTAGTTTGTCGTGATGTTGATATGGAGAAATAAAGGATTAGAACACATTCCTCAGTTAGCCGTGATCGTCTAGTGGTTAGGACCCTACGTTGTGGCCGTAGTAACCCAGGTTCGAATCCTGGTCACGGCAATGTGAAAACATTGTCACAGTTGAGGTTATTTTTTTTTTTTTCTTTTCATTTGCAAAGAATTTAACTTTTCAAAATTTCGATTTTTGATACAGTTTTTAATTTTTTTTTTTTCAAAATCTTCGACGATACTAACCTATAGCGAAACCCAAGCAAAACGCTACGTCTCCAATGGCGTAGACGCTACCATAGACGGCTCCGTGACGTATATCGACCAGATAGCCGAGTTCTGGCATCATTGAACTGTCGACCATACCAATCGCGAAACCCAGACCAGCGTTTGGTATGATCAAGTGATTAATGTTTTTTGCAAGTGGAATCTGCGGATGTTGAATAAATTTTATTATTGCAAAAATAAAGAAGAAAAAAAAAATTAACAAGTTAAAATTTGTCTTTGAGTGAAAATAATAAAAAAAAAATTTCAGTATTACCGAGTCTTTTTTTTTTTTTTTAACATTGTTAAATTACTTACGCACATCAGGCAGAAACCGATTACGACAAGGCCGATTAACGAGGCTAGCCATCTGAAATATTAAACGGAGCATTTGTACGCTTGAACGGCTGTTAAAACGGCAAAATAACGCCCGAACAGGGACTCGAACCCTGGACCCTCAGATTAAAAGTCTGATGCTCTACCGACTGAGCTATCCGGGCTCGTTGTTTCGTTCTATGTCGTAGAACGATGCGCTCCGTATTTGCCACTTGACCAAATATTCACTCGATATATTGCTCCGAAATCTTTTTTTTTTTTCGAAAATGTACTTACCAGGTTATTTGTTAGTTAATATTTATTGTTATTTTTTTTTTTAAGAAACAGTCTAAAATTGCTGTTTGTTAATATTTTACATTTGTAACTGAATATTTTGTGGTTTTAGAGCAGTTTTGAATTTGGAGCGATTTTTTTTCTGTAGCAGATTCGACTTTTGTGACATTTTTGTTTTGTAGCAGTTTCGGTTTTGGAGCTATTTCGATTTTGGAGCAGTTTTTGTTCGGTAGCAATTTTGATTTTGGAGCAATTTCGATTTTGAAGCAATTTCGATTTTGGAGCAATTTCGATTTTGGAGCATTTTCGATTTTGGAGCATCTTCGATTTTGGAGCATTTTTGATTTTGCAGCAATTTCGATTTTGGAGCTATTTTGATTTTGGAGCATTTTCGATTTTGGAGCTATTTTGATTTTGGAGCATTTTCGGTTTTGGAGCATTTTCGGTTTTGGAGCATTTTCGATTTTGGAGCATTTTCGATTTTGGAGCATTTTCGATTTTGGAGCATTTTCGATTTTGGAGCATTTTCGATTTTGAAGCATTTTCGATTTTGGAGCAATTTCGATTTTGGAGTACTTTCGATTTTGGAGTATTTTCGATTTTGGAGCAATTTCGATTTTGGAGCAATTTCGATTTTGGAGCAATTTCGATTTTGGAGTATTTTCGATTTTGGAGCAATTTCGATTTTGGAGAATTTTCACTTTTTTTAACAGCAATTTCAATTCGTAGAAATTTCGATATTGGAACAATTTCGATTTTGGAGTATTTTCGATTTTGGAGCAATTTCGATTTTGGAGTATTTTCACTTTTTTTAACAACAATTTCAATTCGTAGAAATTTCGATATTGGAACAATTTCAATTTTGAAAAATTACTTCATCATTGAAACTGCGATATTTTTTTTTTAAACTGAAAATGTACAATTGACTTCATTATTACCTCATTTTCAGTTCTTCCATTTTTTTTTAAATTACAATTAAATAAAAACCCGTACATAAATCTGTATTCCATTATATTTATAGACATTGTCAAAAAAATTTGTTTCGCTTACCTGCCCATTCTGTGACCAAGAGGTCCAAAAAGATTCGTCCCTATGAGATAACTGATGCTAGCTGGCAAAAACGTAGCGCCTTGCTTCCACCTGCTAGCGCCCATTGTGTCCATCATCCAAATCGGCAAACTTGGCTCCAACATCGCGATACCCATATTCGCGAATGTTATTGCGCCTAAAAGAAAACAAAAAGTCATACACTTTTTATGACGATCACAACCTACATCTATACATAAAATTTCTAAATCTTTTTTATTTTTTTTTTCGTTACATATAATTTATAAAATTCTTACCAGCAGCTATGATGATAAAGGGATCTGTAACAAGTGACTTCAAGGACGGTGGTGTTGTTTCGGTGTAAACTACCGAAGGCTGGAGCATCAATAACTGCAATACTGAAATTAAAAAAAAAAAAAATAAAAAAAATATTTCATTCCAAAATATTGATTATTTTTTTTTTTTTTTTTTTTTTTTCAGGACAACGACTTTTTTTCGTGTACTTACATCCGTCGCCAAGTGCAAGTGCGGAGAGTATAAGAAAAGGTGCAGATTTTCCAACAAATTCGTACATAATACCGCCAAAAGGTGGTCCAATGAGTACACCGAGAGCCAATCCACCCAATGCTATACCCATCGCGTTGCCACGTTCCTTGTCGTCCTGATATCTTTCGGCTAACATGCCCATACCTGTAAAACAAGCCATATCACAAATTGAGGTCACTCCAGTTAATTCCAAGGCAGCGAATTAATATACTCAATAAAGTTGAATATAAGCATCGGTGGTTCAGTGGTAGAATGCTCGCCTGCCACGCGGGCGGCCCGGGTTCGATTCCCGGCCGATGCAAATTAATTTTTTTTTTTTTTTTTTTCATTAATCCGTGACGCTTTTGAGGATTTTCGTGAGTTGCCAACTTTATTATTTATATTCTTAAGTTTCTCTAGATGTTATTGTGTGAAGTTTCGAAATAATTGACCGTCTAGTAACCGAGAATTTTTTTGCAAAATTACCATCAGGAGAAATAAAAAGAGAAAGTAATCCCGTCAGACATAATTCACGTTTTAATCGATTTTTAAGCATTATTTTGTATATTCGGAGTGCATTAATATCAAAGCAAAAAAACGAGGATCAGTCAGTGATTTTTATAAATAATTCTATGATAGATTTATTTAAAAAAAAAAAAAAAATGTAAAAGTAAGAAAAAAAATGCATCGGCCGGGAATCGAACCCGGGCCGCCCGCGTGGCAGGCGAGCATTCTACCACTGAACCACCGATGCTTATATTCGTTATCAACCATAAATAATATCAGCTGAACCATTTTTCCCTCATATAATTAATCATTACGCTATTCTCGTTGCTTCTAAAAAAATGCCCTCAGCCACATTATAACTCCAATCCAACTCGAACGAAAACGCTCGAGACGGTTACTCCAAAAAGAGAGTTTCTCCTTTATCAACACATTTCCGTTCCTCAATTCCTTGGAGCGATTTCGATTTTTGGAGCATTTTCGATTTTGGAGAATTTTCGATCTTTAGACCTATTTTATTAAGAATATTGAAATAGTTTTGGCTGGAATTCCAAGTTGGACATTTTTTAATTTTTCAAATTTTTTAATTCGAGCAAAAATTTAAATAAAAAAAATTGATGACCAACAAAATTCAGTAAAATTCTAAAAATAATTTAAAGAATTTTTTCGAGCACATAGAATAGTTTCAAAAATTATGGAGCGAATTGGAAGGGGTCGGAATTGAACGCTTACTGGGTTGGCCAGGAATACCTGATTTATGTAATTTTTTTTTTTTACCTGAGACACTGGAGCACGACGATCCTATACCCTGGAGAGCTCGGGCTATAAACAGAATACTGTAACTTCTTCCAAAGGCGAAAATTATCGTAGATATGAACATTATTATAAAGCCTGTGAACATGGGAATGCTGTAACCGATTCTGAAACAGAAGAAAAATAATATTTCGATTTTTATTCAAGCTATAATTTTCTATGGAAGCTAGACTTTTTTTTAACTCTTTTTTTGCGAGGAAAAATTGTCATATATCGAGTCAATTTTTTTGTTTAATTACAGTAAATAACATTTTTTTTTTTTATAATTTTTGTACCAAAAATATTTTTCGTGCATAGTCAGAAAGTGAGCTGAAAAGTTTCGTCGATTTTTAAGAAGGTTTAAACAAAAATTAGATTCCAGATTACTATTGTCTGATCTAAATTTAATAATCAATGTTTATTTTAGTTATTTTTTCGAATGATGATTTTTAAATCTAAATTTCAAAATATTCTTGTGAAAGATTAATCTTCAAATATTGTTTTTTCTTTTTCAATTATGCTTCCAAATATTATAAATAGTAATATATGAATAGATACATAAATAAATAAATAAATAAATAATAATTACTTGTGGGTGAGAGGTCCAACAATTGGATTAGCCAACAATTGTACAAATGCTTTTGAAGCGAACATCATTCCTACAGAAACAGTTTCTTCCAAAAGTTCTTTATGCCTCTGCAGTCTCTCAGCTTCTTCGGGTGATGTCACGTTCATTGTCGATGTAACTTAAAAAAAAAAAAAAACATGTCACGAGAGTATTAAAAATTATTGCAAAATTGGTTGCTTCACTTTTAATTCGTCTCGACGTAATTACCAGGCGAATTAAAAGAATAAGAAGAAGAAAAAAACCTGTTAGGTCTGCTGGTGTGGTGAATGTTGAAGCTTGAAGAAATTCGAGTTGCGCGCTGTTGGTAGAATTTTGAGGGCAGATGCATTTTGCTGGTGGTGAAGGTGTTGTCGTTGTCGGTGGAGGTGTCGTCGTCGTTGTGAGATGTGATGGACCGTCGAGGTGTTCGCTCAGAGTCGCATTTGGATGTCTTATGTCGTAGAGGAATTCCGGCATTATAGGGACTGAAAAACACAATCATATTGCATGTTATCGTCAAAAATCGTTACACATACAGCCAGATTTCAAAAACTCTTTGTTGAGATTAAAAAAAATAATCTAGGAAAGCAGGCGAAACAGGGCTTCGCCTCTTCCGTGAGAATCTGAGGATTCTGGGTAATCCGGGAATTCAGGGTAATTAGGAAATTCTGGGTAATCAGGTAATTTTGGGTAATCGGGGAATTCTGAGTAATCAGGGAATTTTGGGTAATCGGGGAATTCTGAGTGATCAGGGAATTCTGGGTAATCTGGGAATTTTGGATAATCAGGGAATTTTGGGTAATCAGGGAATTCTGGGTAATCAGGGAATTTTGGGTAATCAGGGAATTTTGGGTAATCGGGGAATTCTGAGTAATCAGGGAATTCTGGGTAATCAGGGAATTCTGGGTAATCAGGGAATTCTGGGTAATCAGGGAATTTTGGGTAATCGAGGAATTCTGGGTATTCATGGAATTCTGGGTAATCAGGGAATTTTGGGTAATCAGGGAATTTTGGGTAATCGGGGAATTCTGGGTAATCAGGGAATTCTGGGTAATCAGGGAATTTTGGGTAATCGGGGAATCCTGAGTAATTAGAGAATTCTGGGTAATCTGGGAATTCTGGGTAATCGTGTAATTCTAGGTAATCTGAGAATTCTGGGTATTCAGGTAATTCTGGGTAATCGGGGAATTCTGCGTAATCAGGGAATTCTGGGTAATCAGGGAATTCTGGATAATCAGGGAATTCTGCATAATTGGGGAATTCTGAGTAATCAGGGAATTCTGGATAATCAGGGAATTCTGGATAATCAGGGAATTTTGGGTAATCAGGGAATTCTGGGTAATCAGGGAATTCTGGATAATCAGGGAATTCTGGATAATTGGGGAATTCTGAGTAATCAGGGAATTTTGGGTAATCAGGGAATTCTGGGTAATCAGGGAATTCTGGATAATCAGGGAATTCTGGATAATTGGGGAATTCTGAGTAATCAGGGAATTTTGGATAATCAGGGAATTTTGGGTAATCGGGGAATTCTGGGTAATCAGGGAATTCTGGATAATCAGGGAATTCTGGATAATTGGGGAATTCTGAGTAATCAGGGAATTTTGGATAATCAGGGAATTTTGGGTAATCGGGGAATTCTGGGTAATCAGGGAATTCTTGTTAATCCGGAAATCCTGAGTAATCCTCAATTTTCCTACACAGTATCAGCGACGTTGAGATTTCTTTTTATAATCTAGAGAGATATAACACAACAATCCATTAGACATACTTTTTACGTAATTTACAATGCTCCACGCTCAAAGTAAACTTAATAAAACAAAAGCAAATAAAAAAAAAAAATTACGACTGTTCTGGTAATGGCAGTCACGACGGGGGTGTAACTCAGTGGTAGAGTGTCTGCTTCGCATGCTGAAAGTCCTGGGTTCAAATCCCAGCTCCTCCAAAAGACTTTTTTTTTCCACTCAACAGTATCAATGGATAATTGAGCAATTGTTGTTACGGTTCGCAGGAAGTATAGAAAGGAAATACAGAGCCGAATAGCCACGAACAGGGAGAGGGAGCAACAAGTGGCCTTTATAAGTAATGCAAGCGAGCGAGAGATTTCAGCTACGTCCTCGAATATTCATTATCACAAGCCGGCTGCTGGAAATGTAAATGCTGGAACGTATTGTGTGGTTACAGACTATTTGCAGACTATTATTCGACTCCTGTAAATCTACAAGGAAGACCGAGGTTAAATTCATCAAATCAATCAATATTATTTATTTATCAAAAAACTTAATTTAATTGTGTCGACCTTATTTTATTTTATAAAAAGAGCAATCCTTGTGTAATAAATAAATAAATCAAATCATATATCAAAAGAAGTTTCCTGAATCTAAATTAGTAAAAATAATACAAGGAAATAGAGAAATTTTCGTTTTTAGGCTCATCTATATTATCTTTCATTTCAGCAATTAATTAAAAAAAAAATAGATCCATCTTAACGATTCATACAGACCTAATTTTAAATATATTATGTTTAAAAAAGAACATAATTATAGGAATTTCTTTTTTTTTTCAAAAAAAAATTGGCAGAGTGTAACAAAAATTTTGTTTTTATAGATCAATAGTACAGATTTTATCCAAATAATCCCAGCAGCCAAATAATCGAAATAGTATTTGAATATCTATGAATTTGACCTGACTTCCTCGTAATTAATTTTGTATCGAGACCCCCGTTTTTTTTTTCAAATAAAAAATGACATTCGTTATCACAGCAAACTATGGTGAGTGCTTATCGCAAAAGTGATAATTTTCTCTTCACAATATATTACACCGAGCCGGGAGGATCTCGTCCCAGCAACACACATCGAAGTCCCTCCATAAATGCATGACCACTTATCTGGATTGGTATATATATTAAGGCATGACACAGATACACAACGCGCGAGAAAAGGGCCATACGTTTTCCGTCGTCAGAGATCTCGCTTCACGCGAACCGGAGGCTGCCTACTGAATTAAACATATAGCGCATACAAAAGGTTTCCCCGACTGTTGGATAAAACAGCTCGAGAGTTAAAAGCTGTGAAGAGAAGTAAGCGACCGCACAACCGAGTAAAAAGTGACCATAGGTCTTCGCCAGTAACTCTCGACGTGACTATCGTATGTGTGTGTGTGCTTTATGAGAATCCTTCCGAGAGGGCTGTAGGGCTTAACACAGGTCTAACAGCTTGAGCCTGACAATTTTTTTCACGACTTTCCCAAAGTGCCAATGCAATCGTTTCTTTTATGTGACGAAAAAAAAATTTCATATAAGAAGAAAAAAAAATATAGTTCGTCAAAAATCATTTAAATCACTTAAATTACAAATCATTTAAATTTTATCAGATTTTGAATACTTTTTTTATTATTATTATTACATAATTGACTTAGCGACGAATAAAAATTCTCTTTATTGGAGTTAAATTAAATGAATAATTTGTTTGTCTTTTAGCATTTTTTTTTTTAATTATGATCAGACTCAACTGCATTGAGGAAGAGCCAAAGTGCCAATGCAATCGTTTCTTTTATATGACGAAAAAAAAAAATGTCACATAAGAAGAAAAAAAAAAATAGTTCGTCAAAAATCATTTAAATCATTTAAATTTCATCAGATTTTTAATTCTCTTTTTTTGATTTATGAAAAAATTAATGCAAAATTAAATATTTTACATAAAATTTTTGTATTATTACATAATTGACTTAGCAACGAATGAAAAAATCTCTTTATTGGAGTTAAATTAAATGAATAATTTATTTGTCTTTTAGCAATTTTTAAAAATTATCATCAGACTCAACTGCATTGAGGAAGAGAACAGTGCGGAGCAGAGAAAATGCGTGAAATTCTGTGACGGAGCTTTCATCCCTCACAAGTTTTAAGCTTGAGTGGTTAAGGGCAAAAGGGAGATTTTTCAAGATGCTACTCGGCGGGGGTGTCGTTTAAGTCGTCGTATATAGTCGGGACTATGTGGCATCGTGTATACGGAATTGAGCACGAAAACGGTGTGCGGTTCCGACGCCCACGAGTAGGTCAAGAGTTTGTTGCACCGTCGTGCACTGCACTTTTTCTTGAAACCAAATCGCTTCTACGTTTTTTTTCGTCGTGTGTGATTTGTCAAAAAAAAAAAATTTATTTTTTTTTCCATAGAAAAGGAGTTTTTTTTTCATACAAAAAGAATTTTTTTTTCTACCAGTCGTGAGCGATCATAATCTTGCCAAAATTTTCGAGGGACACACGAAAATTGGCAATTATATTAAGGGATAATAATAATAATAATAAAACCCTGGTTCGTATAGTCACTGAGAAACGAACGATCGATGAGTTATTTAAGAGTCTTGGGGATAAAAAAGAGAGAGAAAAAAAGAGAGAAAATAATGAAGACGAGGGAGAGGATTCCTTCGGATTAGAAGAACGCGGGTCCTTCGACGATCTGGAAACAATATCCCCAAGAGAGAGCAACGCTATATCGGCATCTTCCCAGAGGAATATGGGATTTAAGACGAGAGCTCAGATTTCAATCAAAATAAAGAACTATTTAGCTGTGAGATTTATCTAATCCTCCGAGATTCATGATAATTTTTTTAAAAAATTAATTCAATTAATCAATATTTCATAATTAAATTACGTTACAAAAGCTTATCAATTAAATGCTTTGCAATTATTTGCATTTACAAATAAAAAATAAATTATTTCATTACAAAAAAAAAAAATGTTAAAAAAAAGAAAATTATGTAGCATTTTTTTGTTCTTTTAGAAATCAACAAATCAGTTCACTTTTTATATATCCAGCATTTTTGTTCTTTCACCACTGGTGGAATGAAATAAAGGCGCGGTTCTAGTGAAGAACGAAAAAAAATTCAAGAAGGTATTTCATTAGTTGAAAAGTGGATGAAGATTTTCTTCATTGGTGGTGGTAATATTAATCACGACCTTTCTTCTCAGTAGCTTTTCCATACGTTCTTGTTCTTTCTCGCCGGAGGCTTCGGCCAATCGTTTCATTTTACTCGAACATAATTGTCTCGTTTTCATAGTGTCTTCTTACTAATTGCGTCTCATTCACAGTACGCGGCCCTTTTAACTCATCGCTTTTTCCCCTCACAAGTTTCACTTTGTTCCACACAGCTGTATCTTTATCTTAGTGTCTGTGTGAGAGAAAAGGACCTCACAATAAAAGCACAACGAAGACCTTAATGCCGGACTCTCGTTAAAACTTTTCTACGTAGAGAGATTCGAAAAAGATAAAATAAAATAACCCAAAGGTTTGAAGGAAACGATGAAAAAGTTTTCGTAACGAGGCATCGATATACGTTCACGTCCAATTAATTAAATCAATTGATCTCTCTAATGGTTTATCAATTCACAGCAAAAAAAAAAAAAAAAAAGAGAAGTTATTTATACTCAGTTTTCTTCACTAAATCGCCTCTTTGTATATGAAAAATATTCCAATGTGTTTTTTTCTTTGATTTTTCATATTTTTGCTTTGCCAATTTAACAAAAAAAAAAAGTAGGTAATTTTTAGTTCAGAGAATGAAAAAAAAAGCGAAACGTTTAGAAAAGTTGTTTAGAAAAAAATGAAGAAGTAGAATCCTGCAAAAAGCTTTCACATTATTTTATAACTTTGATAAACTTTTCTCCTTGAGGAAGTCAATATTGATCGAGATATTTTCTCATCAAAGCTATAAAATAATGAAGAAGCTATTTGCAATGATCTACATTGCAGGGAGTTTTTTTTTTTTAATTAAAATTTTATACCCTGGAATTCGACAAAAATGTAGGTTTCTAGACTACTTGACCAGTTTACACACCGACGGTTGTTAACAGCATGTTGTCCAGCAGCAGAGCTATGGCGACAATCACGAGGACCAGTTTTCGTGATTCTCGACACCTCTGCAACCATCCGCTCAATGATCCTCCTGCCATTCTCCTTCCTTATCAGCGACTCTGAACGCTGCCCTAAAAACAAAAAGATAAACACCCGCACACACAAAAACATTAATTTTTTTTTATCAAACATTACAGAATGAATGTGAAAGTATATAAACTGCTCAAGATTTGAGCATCTGGAGGATTGAAGGGGTCATTCAGATGATCAACGAAGACCACTTGACGTCATTTAATATCACTTAAGAAAAAGTAAAAAAAAAAAAAAATCATGTATTGCATACAAATATTTTCTAGATTTTTTTATTTTCGAAAAAAGGTTTGTCAGCATTTTTTCAGATTTTAAAAATATCACGTTCAATAATTTATTTAAAAAAAACCGTGGATTAAAAATGTGTAATTTTTTAAAAATTAGAATCAATTTTTTAAATTAAGGATCAAGGGTCAGAATCAGCTGGAATGTCCCATATAATTTATTAAATAAATATACATATATATAAATCGTGTAAGAGTTTTACTACAATGAAACAGAAATTTGGAGCTCTCGGTAAAGCTCGCGATGCAGCATTTTTTTTTTCTTTTTTTCTTTTGAGTATTAATTGGTAAATCCTCAAGTAAATTTGACGTCTATTATACGGAAGCTTTCGAGGACAAGAGTGGCGCTTCTCACTGATTGGCCGCATTGTATCGGGCCACTTGCCAGCAACATCGTCGTTTCCTCTCTATTGCACGCTCTCGGTTATATACACCCTTCACGAACAACCCCTTCGAGAGCCAAGCTTTTTTTAATTAAATTTCTGTTTATCCCCGAACCGACACAATCATCCTCACAGATTGAACGACGCGAGCTAGTGGCTGCTTTCACCAGCAAACGTTCCACTTTCTCTTCTCGTTCAACGCCCTTCTCTGTGTTTTATTTCTCATCGCTTATAATCGGACCCCAGGTGAAATTTGGACTCTCAATTCACCCTCAATATAGGATGTCTTGTGTAGTAAACCGAGTGGCAGGTGTCTTCAAAGAGTATCCGGAAAATGGAACTCGAAGTCCATTCGAAGTGAAATTTTTCACCTGCTTTTGGGTTTTGTGAAGTACAGCAAAGTCATTAGACCCTTCGTTAAACCTCCAAGAGTGGCATTTTTTTTTTACAAATTTTTAGATTTTTGTAGTAAATATAAGTTTGCTTTCAAAAATACGTATTAATTTTTTTTCCTTTTCTTGCTTCCTGAGAATGGTCCGAAAAGTCGAGACAAGTGGTTCAGAATAAAATGTGTAAAGTTCGACATTGTAACTTTAAAAAAAAAAATAATTTAGTTATTATTTAAGAAGGTTAGTAATTTTCTTTACGACTTTTAACATTTTTTTTACAAATTCATAGATAGGATTAATCTAAATTTGTACGTTGGAAAAAAGATGCAATTTTTTTTTAAATGTTGAACTGTATTCGACTTCCTTGACGAAAAATCGATAACAATATATATTTTAATCCAAAATATGCGTAACACTAAAATATCCAGTAGACACTGAATAATCGAGATTAATTGAAGATATTAATATATTAACAAAAAAAATTCATTGATATCAACGTGAATAGGGCGTAGACCCAAATGCGTGTATAAGAACGAAACCACCACTATGCTTTTCCTTCGCCCTCTTCTATATCCTCAAGTGCAAATAAGTATTTGGGACCTGGATTTGTTTGTTCGCGAGAAGAAAAGCGACGCCCGAACTCGACCGCTTTCGTTCGAAGCCTCAAATCTTTTTCCAAACCCACGACAGGAGGGACGACTGTACAGGGTTCGCCCAGCATAGTTAGGGCAAACCGAACAAAAAAAAAAAGAGAAAGAAAAATCGATTCGAATATTATATTTGTAGAGCGCGACAGCGACAGATCGGTGATGATTTTTTTTGTGCAAACGATTTCTTGGTGTTAGTTCAAATAAGATTATTTTTCAGACAGACACTAATGAATTGAAGCTTTTTTTTAAATCCAGGACATTCTCAAAATTTTCCATAAAAATCTGAAAGTCGACATTTTTTTATATTGCAATATTTTCTCTTTTACATACTCCGTATTGCAAAGAGAAAATAAAATAACCACAAAAATGTGTAGAAACATTTTATAGCCTTGATTTGACTACCACGTATTAGCAGTGCAATTACATACATCAAATGCACATGATCATAAAATCGAGTATCATTTTTCTTGCCACTTTTAACGCAGATACATTTTTTATTCTCAATATTTTAAATTCAATCTATTCCATTCGAGTGACAAAAGCTCTGACAAGAGATTAAAAAAAAAAAAAAAAAAAAAGGGCGCGTTTGAAATTGAGTGAACGAGCGCGCGCGCGCCTCCTCGGTAATCAAGTTACTGTGAATATAAAAGGGAAGCGAGGGTGTTTCGCAGCAAAAGGGAGAAAGCAACCAAGAGCGAAAGAGGCTACTGCTGAAAGACATTAATTAATATACGAGTTAATAATATTTCGACACCCTCGATCACAAAGAGAAAAGACGATTTTATATGCATTTCTTTTACCGAGCTTTCTCAGCGCAGTTCACCTCTCTCTCGCTTTTATATCTCGTTCTTTCGATATCGAACAGAAAGAGAGAGACGACGAAGATTCGAAAAGTTTAGAGAAGGAACGTGAGAAAATTCCCGAGCACTTTGTCACGGCAGAGTTTCGAAAACGGCGACTTCCGAGGTCACGGAAAATATTCGCCCAGTAATAGAGTGAGAGAGACAGAAAAGCTGAGAATCGAAGAATGGCCACAGCTAAGGAATAAAGAAAAGTGCCGGAAACGCGAGAGGGACGAAAAGGGAGAGGAGACGAATCATCGCGAAATTGTGACTGAGTGGCCTCGCAATTTCTTCAACTTCACTCGTTCCTCGAGTTGCTCTCTGTATTAACGAAAATCGAAACCACTCGACGGAAAACTCAATGTGAAAAATCCCCTTAATTTATCTCACCGCAATTTCAACACCTCTTCTTTTATATCATCCCAAGTGAAATATATATGTATGATATTTTTACTATTTGGCTGAAGCCACTAAAACAAATATTATTTTTGCTCTGTAAAAAAATGAAGAAAATGAAACTAATATTTTTGTGGTTTTCGATTTTCTTCAGAAACATAGAAAATTATTTTTGTTCGTTATATTAATTATTTTCACAAAAGGAACAAAAAATTTGTAATTTATTTTTATACATTTGCAAGTATTCATTTAATTGATCTTTATGGTAAATTATTTTTTGTTAAAGTGAAAAACGAATTTTTAAAATTTATTTTCAAAAAAGAAATATTTATAATTGGTATTTTTATTTTACGATATTTTTATCATTAAAAAAAATCCCCTTTATTTTGATACATGATGGAATACAATAAATGGAGTAGAAAAAGATAATATATTATAAAACAAATAATAATTCTTCTGCGCTTATCGTAGACAAAATGCCTGAAGTAATTAATGAAAACTCGATGAAGTAATTGATGCGACAGTGGCACGAAATTTATGCGTTGATCTAGCAGCTCGCAGTCAATAAAGCGAGCAATGATCCGGAGACCCCTTTTACTCAACAACTACCACCATTTCTGTAATCTAACAAAGCTTGACTTAATTAACAAAATTGATAACTAAATGACTAACTTAATTGGAGCATCATATTTCACACAATAGAAGAGTAATTCGATTCATAGTAACATTCAACAGAGTTCTCAAGTTCTTTAAAGCCATATCTGCAATTTTTTAAAATTATTTTATTATATTTACAATCTAACAAAAGACTCAGTCTTTGTCAAAGCTATCGATAGATTAATTTCTAATTTCATTCATAAAATTGTTAAAAAATTTCAAAAATTTCTGAGCAAAATCTTGTTGTCTGTGCATGACAAGTAAACATGTAAAAAATGTAACATTTTTTTTTTTAATGCATCAATTGCTCTATAATTATTTCTCGTGGTACAATTTCAGGATTACTAAAAAAAAAAAGAAAAAAACACTTCTTTCACCGTTAAACGGTAGAATAATTGATTCTGAATAGTAAATGGTGCTTATGTCATATCCACCGTGGAATCCTCAAGGAGAATGACGAATGTTCGATTGCCAATGAATAAAACAGCGTTGAAGAACGAGGTCGAGAGTAGTGGGAGGATGAAGAAGAAGAAGAAGCGGAGAAGGAAGAAATGAAGGAAGACGACGATCGGTCGAAAAAAAGAGTCGGCTTCGGTGGAGGAGAGGCAATCAGCATTTTGCTGAGAGCGTATGCCAAGGCAGAGCCCAGAGCGCAGTCCCAAGGGGCGGTGTGTGCATTATTCTCAGGAAGCTAGCGACGAACCAATTCTCTCTCTCTCATTTCTCTCTCTCTTTTTCTCTCTCTCTCTCATTTCTCTCTGCCTTCACATCGTTCTAGAGACTCCGTTCTTTACCGCTATCTTGCCGGCACCGCGCGGACCGCATCCACTTACACGCGCCAATGACGAAGGGAAGGGAAAGGCTCTCCTCGTTTTGTCTCGACAATTCTATATCGCGCACCGACAACCAACCCCCATCCTACCCAGCGTTTGTACCCTCTATCATTCGTCTTGGCGATAATTATTAAGGCAAAGAATGACCGTACCAACGGACAGAGTGTTTGTCGAGGAATTGCAACGAAGAAATAGATCCCACCTGCCTACAGACTCCATGAAGATTATTTAAATGTCGAGAAGAGGCGAAACGATTTTGTGGGATTAAAAAAAAAAAAAGAAAATACACCTTGACGGACAATAAATTTCATCTTGCGTCTTTATATTTCAATTTTTGTTCTCTTGATTTCGCGCAGAGGAAACTTAGTTTTTGGGATTTTTTTTTTTTTTTAATTCCTTGACAACGCTTAATTTCGTTAAACATAAATTTATACAATTTTATAAATGCAAAGTTATACTTTGAATCCTTTTTTTTTTCTTGTAAAATAGATGCTAATAAAGATATTAAGATCGATCAGATCCACCTAATATCAAATAATATCTTCAATTTAAAATATAACATAAATTCCTAAAAATAGATATTGGTATACCCAATTTTTTTCACTACCAATCTACTATAAATTATCAAATATTGCTTTACCTATTTTCCATTCTACTTCTTTAGATTCTCAAATACAGTTTTCATCTTAGAAAATAATTCTAAATTTTTTATTCAGATATAGGAATTCCGAAGTGTATTTTTTTCCATTTAATTAGCACCACAATTATTTATATATTTAGTATCAAATAAAAATACCCAGTCGGTTTAATTTACTTCAAACAATTATAAAATGTGGTATCCTAAAAAAAAATGTCAACTCAAAATCAGTGCAATGAAAAATAAACCATTATCTTTAAAAAAAACCATTCAAATTGAATTATTATTATTTAACTTTTCTTACAAAAATTATTATTATTGAAAATTGTCGTCGAGATTCGAATAAATACATTTTTTATAAAAATATTCTCTCGATTTTCATGGTTTGCAATGACTGTTGATATTCATTGATACGCGAATGGAATTCATTTGGCGTATGACGTTTCGTTTATCGGTGACAGAGGTCAATGCAGCTAAGCATTAATAGACACACAAGCACGCATACTCACACAGGTGCTGAATGCCGCGAAGCGGCATATATATAGTATGTCGATTGTTTGGAGAGTGCTCGGAAGACAAGTAGAGGGTTGGTTGACGAGCGAGCGGTTTGCAATCGACAGGCCACGGATGTTCGATCGTGATGAAGTGCGATCGTCGCCGCGGCGACTCATCCGTGGCTCATTATCAAAATAAAAGCTATGCGTGTCCCCTCGCAATCGAGACGCTTTTACTTGGAGCAGGGAGCCACTCGTATGCTTCTGATGTTATACAGATTTACTTTAGAGACGTGGAACTCAGTACATTGCAAGAGAAATTTTATTAATTACACAAGCAAAAATGAAAATTAATTTTTTTTTTTTATTTCACTAAAAATTTGTATTCTTAGCCTTTTTTGTATTCACAAAAAAAAATTTTCAATAATAATAATAATAATAATAATAATAATAGTCACTACTAGATTTTATAAAACATTTGTTGTTATTTTTGTAAATTTCAGGTTTGGCAAACGTGCAATTTTTTTTTTTTAATCCACGAAAAAAAGTACAGATTTTGGTAAATAAAGAAAAATAATAATAAAAGTATCATTACTTGATTAACAATTTTTTTTTAAATTTACCAAATATTTTTGTTGTCATTCTAATGATTTAACAATTTTAAAAAAATGTATAAAGTTCAAACGGATTTTTTGTTGAAGCAACAAAAGTATGTGTCACCTAGTTAACATTTTTCTTTTACAAAAACGTTTTTTCCGATTTTGCAAAATAATTTTTTTTTTTGTTTTTTCATATTGTGTACATAGAACGACACACGCTGGAGTCACGTACGACAGTTTGGTAAGCGAAAGAGCGAGGAGCTTCGAGCCGAGGAGAATAAGTCAAAAGCGCGAGGGTTAAAGGGGGTGTGCCGCCAATGGGGGTAGAGGGTCGCCGGCGCCAAGTCCGGCTAATAGAAAAATCGTGTTTCCCGTCAACTCTCTGGAAAATGATTGTAAAACGTGACCGTGGCACTTAGCTATATAGGCTCTGGGAGCGCCCGCAGAGTCTCGAAAAATTTGATATCGCAAGCCTGAAAACTAGAAGTACGTAATACGTACGAACGAATGACTCTCAATTTTTGTGTGTAACTTTAAATCAATAACTCGAGATATCATTTCCACGGAAGTTATCTCGTTTGTTCAAATGAATTCGACGTAAGATGCCGCTCTTTCGCTTTATCGAAGCGCCCCTGGTGGAGGCGTCTGTTTCTACACTTATAGTTCAACTAAAGCTCACCAGACCGCGTAGAATGACGATTCGGTGTATGGACGTGAGGCTTTGATCATTTGTCTAATACAACAAGTGAACAATTATTAGTTTGTTAATAATTGAACTTATCAATTGACTTATCATTGTTTTAGATGAAAAATAAGTAAACATGTTAGTGATAACTGTTACTCCACTTGTGGATGAAAAGCCGGAAAATAGCCTGGTTTGGCTTTTTACTCAGGCTACTTATGCCTTTTGAACCTTTAACCATTTTTTTTTCTTCTGTATACATGAAAAATCATAGTTGCAACTATATTTAATGTAAACGACACCGAAAGCTCAGACATACGTTGCATTGAATGTCCTGATAAAGGACTCACAATATTTTCTAAATGGGCTTGAATTTAGGGGTTTGAACTCCAACTTAGGATCTTCGTTATACAGCGAAAGACAAGCTACGCTTACGTTGAAGTCGTCCAATTAGATTTGCCTCTGATTGAAGTAGAATCCGAAATATATGTATACGATAGTCCCAGTCTCTTGATGTCAAGTGAATGGGCTTATAATGCACGTCGGAAATCTCTGGTAAATCCAAGCTCTTCTTGGATGTGTGTGTCTCTACATCTGGTGAAGAGCAACTTCTATTAAGAACGCAAATTAGTTATATCGCAGCAATATTGCTACCCGCGAATCACAGCAAGTTTCTTGACTTCTAGTTTGATTCCACAGATTCAGCTACCAGCTTTTCAGCAAAACTTGGGAAACCGAGGGAAGGACAATTCCACAGGCTTTTGGTGGTGTGCAAAAGGAAAGCGCGCAATCGGTACAGATTGAGACGACAGAGGAGCCACCGCTGGATATATTCGGGTGAAAAAGGATGGAGAAGAGGGAGCGAACGACAACGCTAACCTTCCACGACGACAGAAAAGCCCCTCGCCTGTGAGTGAGCTTAAAGGGCAAACTGTTGCTTCGAGCTTCAACAAGTAGGCCAGCGGCAAACCGTTGCGTTGTCGGATGGAGAAGAAGCGTTTCTATCTAGACTTTTCTTCCTGCGACAAGATGAACACGCAAACGGAAAAGAGAAAAAGTTCTTTATCGTAAAACAAATACTTTGGTCTCTTCCTCGAGTCAATCTCTTTTCTTTTCTTCCTTTATGATCCACAGGAATTTCTTCTAGAATGCGAGAAAAAAAAAATTGCAAAATACAACTTTGCACATTGCTTCCTCATTCGAATATTTTTCATCTGTATTTAACATTCATAAAAAGTTTCAATTCATTCGTCGTCAGATAAAATTTTCAACGATTCCGATTGTCCTGACATAAAAAGGAAGCAAAAATCTACGAAAAATGACTGAAATCTTGATACTGGAATTGACTGACTATAAAAGCCTCCCTTGATTATCTCACAGACGAAGAAATCAAGTAATCCTGCACCGTCTCAACACACATCGATCCAATCAAACACTCGATCGTACACTAATCGTTTTTCCATGTATCGTTAAGGCAATTAACTTACCAGACATGGGTATTTGATTCAGTGGGAAGTGGGTTTACGGTGAGAGGAAAGCTCCTATTAGCTTTACCATCAGCTTCCTCTTCTATGTACCTCTCATACCAATGCCAAAGGCAGTCCAGGAAGCTTCCAACTCCTATCTCTATATCGCTTCTCTACCCTGCCACTCTACCTCACCCACTCACTATCTCTCTCTCTCTCTCTCTCTCTCTCTCTCTCTCACTCACTCCAGCGACTCTCTTCAACCATCCATTTTACCCGCGCCGTCACTTTGTCGCGTGATATTGCACGCTAAGCGAGTTACTTCGTCAATTACGTTATCCGTTGCAGAAAACCCGCGTCGGAGGCCTGGCGCTAGAAACTCACCGCCAGATTCGATCTCTGTACAGCTTACGAAATTCCAACAACTTCTTTGACGTCCTGCACCTGGTGTCTTTTTTTTTTTTTTTCTTTTTTTGTATCCAACGAAATATCAGATAAAATAGTGGGATGGAAAAGAGAAAGATTCTTTTTGGGAGTGAAAATTTATGACACCGATCAATTTGATAGTTTTCACGAAACTGCTGATCATAGTAAACTGTATTGCATCCAAGAAGATACGTCTCTTGGAGGCAGCTGCTTGGCAATTCAAACGTTCATCGTCAACGGTGGGGATAAGACGTTCAGGATTTTATATGGTAAAATTTATAAGCCTGTCTGCCGTACTTATCGGTTGTTGCTTCAATGAAGAGACACCAGACGCATGTTGGACTATTTTAGCACGAGACAAACTCGTGTCGATAATTGCTGATAGCTTCTTTTGTCTCTCTCTCGCTCTCTCATAAATGACAAATTATTCGGTCAACGGGAATTTGCATAATTGAATAATTTTTCTTAGTCATATTAATGTCTGCGAATATATTATCAAGCGACGTTTGAATTGGAGATACGTGAGTGTGAATTAAGTCAGGAAGCGTCTGCATTTTGACCCCCCTAACCCCACTACCCCGCGGTCACGTTTGCCGGGGAATGACAATGAAAAATCGAGCGGCATTTCGACAATTTTAATCTTCTTACGCAGCTCTAGGGATTGTATATTTTATAGACGATTATGTGTAGATTAATTTTGGGAGTCTGATTGATGGAATTACTTTTTTTCTTTTCATACAGACACGCAGCATTTTTTTTCTTTTTGTTTCTAAAATAATTTTGTTTTCTTTGGCTTATTTCCAAAGGCTTTTTCTCATATATTTGTGTGATAAGAATATCGTTGTTTTAGAAAAGAATATGGAAAATCGTCGTGGGAAATGCTCGACATGAATTTTTAGCCAATAAACTATGTTGGAAATTCAAAGTTGACCAATCGCATTGGTGGAAATTCAAAATTAACCATTCGCCTTGTTGCAAATTCAGAATTGGCCAGTTGCCTTGGTGGGAATTCAAAATTGACCAATCGCCTTGTGGAACATTTAAAATTGACCTATCGCCTTGTTGGAAGTCCAATATTAACCAATCGTCTTGTTGGAAGTTCAAAATTGACCAATTGTCTTGTTGGACATTCAAAATTGACCAACCACCTTGTTGGACATTCAAAATTGACCAACCACCTTGTTGGACATTCAAAATTGACCAACCACCATGTTGGACATTCAAAATTGACCAACCGCCTTGTTCCAAGTTCAACATTGGCCAATTACCTCGTTAGACATTCAAAATTAACCAACCGCCTTCTTCTAAATTCAAAATTAACCAATCGCCTCATTCAAGTTCAGCTTGATCATTACATATTTCGCTTTCGGCCACCTTTACGTTACGCAAATAGAGACGATGAGCAACAACGTCCCCGGGTTATTACACACTACCAAAAAAAAAAAATGCCTAACGAAATTACCGACGGAGCCACGCTGTAGGTACTATCGAATTTACAGAGTCCACCGTGTGCAGTGTTTTATCGACATAAAAATCAATTACGTACATCAATATTTTCTGCCACTCTTGCTCTTTCACGTTGACAAAACGATTTATTTCACTTTTCAGTTATTCGAAAAGTAGCCGGTACAACAGTCCAACTTGAAATCCGTCATATTCCTTGGGGTGTTGGATATCCCTGGCACTTTGTTTCTCGTTGATGCTTCCGGAGGCGGGACAACGTTATAGGAAAGTGGGCGTTGAGAACGTAGAGAGAAGCAGAGACCAGAGGAGAACGAGGATAGTCTTCTCAGTTACCACCCTTGACGAACCGGTAATAGTATTATCGTCGGTAATTACAGCAGCAGCTCGGCAAGCCCCGGGCTCTCTCTCCCCCCCCCCCCCCTCTCTTCCTCGCTCTCTCTCTCTCTCTCTCTGTCTCTCTCGTTCTCTCACCGTGGCAAAGTACCGGAACGGGGGTTATGCAGATTGCTTTGTAACCTTGTTAACGATCACTCTATTAACCTCGGCGTGCTAGGGCACCCCGCCGCCTATACCGTTCCTCGAGTGTTCTCGCTACGCACACTGCATATATATCTATAGTGCCCATATACGTATATATAGATGTGTGTATACATGTATCTCTCACATCTCTCTCTCTCTCTCTCAAAGGTTTCCACGTTAGGATTATGCGTTAGGTCCGAATTTCACGATTATAGGTAACCAGCTCAGTCGGTATGGTAGGGCTGCTAATAACGATCCTCTACTCGAACTGAAGTCGGTTGTTAATCCTTTCACGATGCCTAAAGGTAGGCCCTTGAAGCTAAGGTAGGCTACGAAATCGACGAAGCTTATGTTTTATTATTGTTATTATAGATACTGGGGATGTAAAATGTTCAACAAATGTAGTTACGTCTCTGGTCAATCGGCCATTTTACACTTGAAAGTGGTTTGAAAAAAAAGGTTGAAATGTATACTGAGTGTTGGATAAAAAAATGTTTTACGTATTGCATTTTGAATCTGCAGATGTGCAGATGTTAGGATTCAATGAAAATTAATTCGAACTGAGATGTTTTATTGAAAACTCCGTAAAATTGAAGTTTCGAATAAATCAGTAGGTTGAGATGTACGCGAAAAGTCCTTGAAGTTTATGAGAGTTTCAAGGGCGATTCCAGGGTGACAATAGAAATAATAAGTACACGGGACAAGAAGGGCTTGCAGACAAGTTAAGTGAATAAAGGGTTGTATATATATATATATATATATATATAGAATGAGAGAGACCGGGTCAAAGCTATTGCGAAGTTCGCGCAGGAATATTATTATAACTACGGTAAGTGCGGGTCAAGCGGTGGATATCTTTGCTGAGCATGACACCTGGAAATGAGAACCGAGTTTGCGGTTCTGGTCAAGTCAAATCAGTGGCTTTTACGGGTATATCATGGGGGTTTGTGCTATACGCTCGGTTAGTCGGCTATAGTCACCTACTATATCAGCAGGAAACTGGAGGTTCCCTCTGTAAAAGGCCAGGATATAGGGACAAAGCAACCATCAGTTATGTGTTTGACCATAATTGAAATTTGAGTGTTCACTGGAAAATTGAGGTAATAGAGGTCGGTCAGGTTACATCGCGCATCCGTCGAGCTCTTTTACAACACAAATCTCGATACACCACATTCATTATTTTCAGCTTTTGCGATTCTAGAAACTCTTTTTACAACACATCCCGATACTCCACATTCATAACTGTTCAACTTGTTCGATTGTACACACACCTTTCAACGTCAAATTTCGATACTCCACATTTATGACTAACCAGTTGCTCGATTGTACACATTCCTTTTACGACACATCTCGAGTATTCACAAATCTTTTTATACACAACCCGATTTCCTACAAGATCTCTAAAACACATTACAGAAGGTACACATTCCGCGTATTCCTGCGTTCAATGTTTCCCAAGCTTTTTACGTCACATCCCGATACTCCACAAGCTGCTTACGATACATAACTCCATAATACACAAATTCTTTTGTTCGATCTGAAACACGTAATATCGCGACTGTGGAGTATCGATATGTGGCACGAAGAGTTTGTGGAGTATCGAGTTGTGGCGTAAAAAAAGCTTGTGGAGTATCGAGATGTGGCGTAAAAAAGATTGCGGAGTATCGAGATGTGGGGTAAAAAAATTGTGGAGTATCGAGATACAACATCGGGAGCTCGTGGAGTATCTCGATGTGGCATTAAGAGTTTGTGAACTATCGAGTTGTGGCGTAAAAAAAACTTGTGGAGTATCGAGATGTGGTGTAAAAAAAATTGCGGAGTATCGAGATGTGGCGTAAAAAAAAAATTGTGGAGTATCGAGATAAAACATCAGGTTTATGTGGGAAAAAGAATTTGTGAACTATCGAGATGTGGCGTAAAAAACTTGTGGAGTATCGAGATGTGGACGATCGGGTTGCAAAAATAATATGAATTATTTTGTAAAGATGATGTACTGTAATTGCAATATATCAAATTTTAACGCATCTTTTTATAACAAAAATAAACTTTTATACTAAAACGATAGTTTTAAACACAATTATATTAAATATTAGATATCTATTATTAAAATATCAGCTATCCACAAAAGAAAATGGATAAAAAAATGTGCAAAAACGATATGAGTACTTTAAGCTTATTATTGAAGCTTCGTCGCGTCTGTTACGAGGCTGAATTACAATCCAAAAGAAGCGACCGTCCGAAACGTTCGACTAACCGCGTTACATTTAATTTTTTTAATCCCAGACAGATGAACCGCTATAATTCCATATAAAAAGGCTGATAAACATTGTTGCTTCATTGAATTAATTCGTATTTCTTTTTTTTTCTTCTGATATAAGAGGTCTTTCGCTTAATCGATTTAAATCGACAGACGCGCTGAAAAGTGGTGGGAGAGAAATGACTTTTGCAAAATCCTCGACACTGACTGTTACGGCGGATCGTCTAGTCGTACGTGTTAGGAGACTTTCTATATAACCATCCGAAGAAGCTTTCTTCGTCGTCTCGCGCGTTTTATCGCTCGTACCAGTCGCCTCTCCCCGTGAAACCAATGTCTCGGGCATAATCTACCACGCCGGTTGCGCTCGTTCGAACGTAAAGCTACTGTGATCGAAGACGAAAGGACAAATACTTTTCAGCTCTATTGGTTGTACATATAACGTACATATATCGTACTTCTATATATATGTATATATATATATTTATGTCTCGTTCGAACAGCTTCGAATTTCCCCAGAAAATGAATTGATTTTTAAAAAATTTCACAACAAATGAAACACCAGGATAAATTTATTTAAAAAAAAAAAATCAAGTAAAGTAGAAACTTACAAATTGCTATGGAATATGTAAAAGAGAAAAGAAAAAGTATGAATATAAGAAAGTTCGACTGTCCGATTTTTATGATTTTTATTTTATAGATAAATGTCTTGAGTGTCTTAGAAAAAAAAAATCACACATTTATTAATTTCTAAATAAACTTAAAATATTGCAAAAAGAAAATTAATTTACCGAAAAGAAAAAAAAAAATGTGAACCTTTCTCGTTGCACTAACCGAAAGATACATTCTTTAGTTTGACTTGAAAAAAAAATTAATATATTTTTATAAAAAATTCTATTCTCCGCACCTGCTTATTAAATATATAAACTGTAGAAATGCTTGCATTATCCTTTTATCACACACTAAAATAAATGGAGGAACCCTCTTTCAATTTAAAAAAAAAATTCAAATATTGCACGAAAAAAAATAAAAAATTTATCAAATAAAAAATATTTATGAATCTTTCACCTAAAATTATATCAGTTTCTTCGATTTGAAAACTTTCTCCCCAAAACGATATCTCTAAATTAAAAATTCCAATTTTGCATTCCTGGCACGTGTTGATTAAGTATAATCATTGCAAAATTTATATTGCTGATAAACGCCTTTTCTTCTCCTTTACAACAGATAATAATAGAATCCAAAATTATTAATAATTCTTGCATAATTCTTGCATAAGCTTAAAAAATTTAAAACAACGATAATTTCCCCAAAGAAATTTTTTTTTTTTTCACGAACCTGGTTGGATCAACGAACAAAAATTCTACTCAAATCTCAATCACACAAAATGTTTCATTTTTTTTTTTTCTAATTTAATTCACATATCTGACTCACCGTTTCTCGGATGGACTTTGCCTAGACTCGGACGCTGTTGGGTTCCGGTCTTCGAGTTGTTGTCCTGCTAGTCCTCCTCCTTCTTATGGTGACGGCGAGTGTTCGCCCGTGGAAACCCCGTGATCGTATGAGGGTGAGGGTGCATTCTACACCCTTCTAGCCGGCTCACGGCCGTCGCTGCCCGCCGCCGTCTGCGTCTCCCGAACGTCTTCGGGCATCCTCTTCCACGATTTCACGATCCGTTGTTTAGCTCCAGAGCGCATGCCGCGATTCAGGTGACTCCCCACCCTTTTTCCAGTACAGGGTAGTGGGTACAGGAAACAAGCATCTGGCCAGCCCTTCTGTAGCATCGACTCCTACCCCTCTTGTGCGATTCAAACGGCGAGACCCACCCCTTCACCCACGCTTTACACCCTCCCTCCCCTCCACGCCGATCCAGCCCCTCCAATTTCGCGCGATTATTAGACCCTCTTCTTCGCTTCCTCAAGCCATTCTCACACGCACACATCTCTAAGGGTTACATACCCGAATTTTCGTCTTTTTATCTGTAGATATAATTGAATTATTTTGTGACACAACATTTTTTGAATTTTATTTAAAAAAACAAAAAAAAACGAAAATTTTGCAATTGTTTCCGCAATTTTTTGATATGATTGACATTGATTTAAAAAGTTCTAATTAGAGGGAACATTTTTTGACACTTTTTTAATTATGTACATTTTTTTCAAAGGATCAAATGAGACGTTTTAAAAATCTGAACAATTTCTAAAAAAGAACCTTTCTTTTCGAAAATGCAACAAAAATATTCGGGCTTTTTTCAACAAATAATTGCAAGGATTGGAAAAAATTGTATCCAACACATAATTTTCGAGAATTTTTTTAGATTCATCCAAATGAAATTTGGGATTTTGCTTGAATAATCGCAAATTAGGACTTTTTGTTAATGGTTATTTAACGTTCATTATGAAATAAAATATATATATGCATTGGAAAAATCTGAAAAAAAAAAATTTCTAAAAATCATGCGTTGGATACAAATTAAATAATCGAATAAAATGAAAAAAGAAGTCATAAATTAAATTTCCAACTGATTGATTGTTTCTATAAATTATTTCATAGTCTAATAAAATGGATCATTTGATGGTTGACATATTTATGGATATGGTGTGGCACGAGATCGTGTGTACGTCCCACGCGAAATACGTGAGATACAGGGCGTTTAAGATGTGGTTGAGCCCTCCGTAGCGCAGCGATGCTGCTGATCGCAACCGAGAGAATCGTTTCCAACAAGACCACGAGAGGAATTCTCAGACTTCGAGGAATTCTCGATATGAGTTGGTGGGCGTTGCGGGCTCTTTATTAAAGCGTGTCTTCCTTATCCACGCCCAGGAAAAAAAAAAAAAGCCCGAGCAAATATTTCGTTCCTCCGGACAAGTTCCTTCGCGATGCACAATCTTCAAATTTTCAGAGCAGAAGAGTTCGTTTTGTGAAAGACATTTTTTTAAAGTGAGATATAATATTAAGAGAGCCTATCAATAAGATAGATTTTTGTACTAATGATTTTTTTTTTTTTTTCAATTTTCATTTTTGGGATTTTTTGTTTGTATTTTGTATCTAAAAATATTTAGAAAAAAAAACTTGTAAATAAAAAATAATAATCGTCAAATAATTAATTTTCAATTGATTATATTCGCAATTAACTGATTAAAAAAAAAAAGATATTTATCAGTGAATTAGAAAAAAATAAATGACACATAAAATATTTGTTATCACGCTGACGCTTTTTTCTTAACTTAAATATTGTAATTTTTAATAAGATCAATTATCGTGAGGGAAGTGCATTTTTTTTTTTTTTAGCAACAAGTTGTTTCTAGTGTGGTTCCTCTCGGCGACTCGAGAGTATCCCTGTAATCAACAAGTGACTCCGTTTCCTCCTACTCGAGAATTTATATATTTCTCCGGCCGTGGCTCCACAGGTGGCAACATGGATAATCCTATCGAGTTTCGTAATTTCATTATCGATCAATCGATCGGTTACATCGTGTCACAAATCCTGTGCATTGTTTTTTTTTTATTTTTTATCCATGACAGTAATTTTTTATTTTATATTTAATTTCGAACGAGTTTGACAATCTGTGTACTCTGCAAAAAACAAATTCGTGAAATATTCAGGCATATATTTATGTTTAGGCAAATATATATATCATAAGTTCGTGACTCTGGTGAAATGAAGCCAGAGCCATTTTTTTTTCTCGTCGTATTAACCGCGAACCCCATTTCCGCAACGACTTATGCAGAGGGGAGGAATGGCTCTCACATCACAGCACAGTGACATCAGTCCAGTCACGTAATAATAATCAGATTGTTTTATAGCGCCCTCGATCCGCGCAAATGTGACTCGAATAACTCTCGTCAGGATGATCTGTGAGTAATAGAGAGTAGAGCCGACTATCTCATATTATACAGCATAATTCACCGTCTATGTCCTTAACGACTTATTGCTTATACTAATCCAAAACAAAAAAAAATTAAATATTAGATTTCTCGCTGTTTTTCAGTCCTTAAGAGAACACA
The DNA here is from genome assembly GCA_964016905.1 of Perithous albicinctus. Classification (NCBI taxonomy): domain Eukaryota; kingdom Metazoa; phylum Arthropoda; class Insecta; order Hymenoptera; family Ichneumonidae; genus Perithous; species Perithous albicinctus. The sequence continues at coordinate 23,699,113 of OZ024692.1, forward strand.
GAATTTGACGAGAAGCATAAATACGGGCAGAACACTTTTTACAGTGCTAAAATCACACGAGTAAAAGCGTTGGAATTATTCGGCTTCCACCTCAAGATTTTAAACTCATCTATGTCTGGGATGAGCAGACAAAAATCAATAAAAAGTTAGCAGTCAATGCAGAATTATGGCACGAACAAAATCCATAAATATCAGTGAATTTAATTCTCCTGTTTTCAAGTTAAATGCGTCTAAAGTTTTGAAGGTTAGAATGTCAATTGATATCAGCTGTTGAACGTCGGCCATTTTGAAATGGTACTTTACGAACACACTGAAATTAAATGAAATAAAGCCTCGTAGTGATATAAATATTTACAATGATATTTTTTATTTTCATAATTTCTCATTAAATATTTCATTTCGAATTGATTGATGATCAATTAATCGAGAAAATTAAGTGTATGGATTTTTTTTTACACGTTGCTAAAATAATGCTCCACAAACAATAATTAATTTTTGAAAAAAAAATTAATTAAACATGCGTCATTAGTAAACTATTGATAATTTAATCCAGAAAATTTGAATTACCAAAAACATAATTGGCAATTTTTCTCATTTCGAGAATCTCTGCAAATTCGGATAATTCACTAAGCAGCAACGTTGAAAATCGGTTGCTGGTCGATCGTCGAGAAGAAGAAAAAAAAAATTTACAATGTCAAAGTGCGGCATTTTTACGACGGAAATTTTCAAAGAGTCACCAGGGTTAATTGCACGTTTCACGTTCGAGACGGATCGTTACGCACTGACGAAAAAGCACTCGTGTATCGAACGAGCGTGGTCACGAACAATAAGGCCCTATTGTTTTTAACACAAAGGGTCGCGGTAACTTTTGACCCTATGTCGGAGCAACTCGTGAAACTATGACGATTCCCCCTCGCTCGAACCCAACGACGCGTCATGAATACTCATCCCGAGTGTCATTCGACGTATTTTAATTGAATTGCAGAAAATTGTCAAGATGCTTATTATTAATTATACACTCTTAAAATCTTTTAAACTTGTATATTTAATTTATACAAAATTTTTCGAAAATTAAGAACATTAATTTAAAGAGTTTGTAATTTTACTACTAAATGTATTAAATTCAAAATGTCAGCTGATGAATAAAATTTTGTTAGTAAAAATTTTTTTTCCAAGCATAGTCGGTTTTCTTGGTACGTTGAAAAAAAAAAAACGATTTCCAATAATCATAAATTGCGAGGTTCGTTCTAAAACTTTTTTTTTCTTTTCGGCAAAATTCGATATCTAAAGACGAATAAGGCAATCAGTGAACATTGCATTTTCGCTGCTTCTATAAAGTCAAGAGAGTGTGAGAGAGACTCCTTGATTATTCCTATAAACAGAGCGTTTGGGAAGCGTCTGAGATGATATACACGAGCGAGGGTAAGATAATCAAGTCAGGAAACAAGTTTCCAAGATCGATGAATGCAATCAAACGAGATAGAAGCAGCATCTCAGAGATGTGACATCAACTAGATCTCGTCTTTTGTATATTCCTGTCTATATATTCACTTCTCATGACGTTCTCAATCAAATCTAACTAAAATATTACAGCATGTTACTTAACAAAACTGACTGTTCCCAATCCTTAACATTGTAGTACATTTTAACACACTTTAAGCCCATTGAAAAGTTCTAACTTGCCCATTTTTAAAATAACACACTTAAAATGTATTGAAACGTACTACAATGTTATTCCCTATCCTTAACATTGTAGTACATTTTAACACACTTTAAGCCCATTGAAAAGTTCTATCTTGCCCATTTTTAAAATAACACACTTAAAATGTATTAAAACGTACTACAATGTTATTCCCTATCCTTAACATTGTAGTACATTTTAACACACTTTAAGCCCATTGAAAGGTTCTATCTTGCCCATTTTTAAAATAACACACTTAAAATGTGTTAAAACGTACTGAAATTTTATTCCCTATCCTTAACATTGTAGTACATTTTAACACACTTTAAGCCCATTGAAAAGTTCTATCTTGCCCATTTTTAAAATAACACACTTAAAATGTATTAAAACGTACTACAATATATCCTATCCTTAACATTGTAGTACATTTTAACACACTTTTAGTCCATTGAAAAGTTCTATCCTGCCCATTTTTAAAATAACACACTTTAAGCCCATTGTAAAGTTCTATCTTGCCCATGTTAAAAATAACACACTTAAAATGTATTAAAACGTACTACAATTTTATTCCCTATCCTTAACATTGTAGTACATTTTAACACACTTTAAGCCCATTGAAAAGTTCTATCTTGCCCATTTTTAAAATAACACACTTAAAATGTATTAAAACGTACTACAGTATATCCTATCCTTAACATTGTATTACATTTTAACACACTTTTAGCCCATTGAAAAGTTCCATCTTGCCCATTTTTAAAATAACACACTTAAAATGTATTAAAACGTACTACAATATATCCTATCCTTAACATTGTAGTACATTTTAACACACTTTAAGCCCATTGAAAAGTTCTATCCTGCCCATTTTTAAAAAAACACACTTTAAGCCCATTGAAAAGTTCTATCTTGCCCATGTTAAAAATAACACACTTAAAATGTGTTGAAACGTGTACCACAGTGTTAAGGACAGAGAACAACACGGTTGACAACATCAGCAGGTAACGACACATGATTTTCTTCCTCAAATGATTTTCGATGGTTCGGATAATGCAGCTTGGCAAAATGGATCTCATTAACTCGAGGATCACTCCGAGGCATCTCCTCACCGTTCAGACTACCACCATTGGCCTTCTATAAAGGGCGCTAAGCCGCACGAACACCATCGCCCGTGTGAATCAAACGGAATATAGAGGAATTTCTTTATTGTATACCCGAAGAGAAGACACGCGGCTGCAGTCCTCTTCGTCTACATCCATTTTCTCTCGCTCGCTTCTTCGTCTTCCTTCTCACTTTTCCACTTGCCTTCTCTTCCTACGCCTCATTCAACGCAATACGCGGCCAGGATCTCCCTTGCAGCGCGATATGCCTGTCCGTGACAGACCTCCCTCTCAAAAGTCACCCCTCTATATTGCCTATAATTAATTCTAAAGCGACTCCTCACCTCGGTCGCTGTGGTCCAGCCTGAATCGCTCTTCGTTATAACCACTCAACGTGAGCTCACATATTAGTGAGCGCCTTTTTAGGGCTTTTCAGTTATTACTCACTTACAGACACATCACAGATTTTGATCGACTAAAATCCTTAAATCACACAGCAAGAACTCTATGTTTCAATCGTGTATTAAAATTAAGGACTATTGACACTTAATTTTTTTTTTTAATTATAACTTTTTTGTGAGAACATTTTTTTTAAATATTTCGTTAAGCAAGAATTAAAGATTTTTAATAAATTAATAAAGAAAAAATTGTGTGAAATTACCAAAAAAAAAAAATCTGGGGATGTTTGTAATTAAATATTTAATATTATTAAAAATACGAAAATATTTCGTAAAACGATAATGAAACATTTTTAATAAATTAATTTTGTTCTTTTTAATATAAGAAAAATTAACAAAAAAAATTATGCGAAATTACCAAAAAAATCTGTGTTAGTTTGTAATTAAATATTTAATATTACAAAAAATACCGGAGAAAATGTGACAAAAATCAAACATACACATCCAATTTGAAAAAAAAAATTGAAACTGCAAAAATACGTGTCTCTCAAATATCGATGAAGAAAAAAGATATCCTGAAAAAATTAACTAAATTCGAGGAGGGCAACAGGGGTCCTTTTCTTGTAAGATATAATGTTGATTTATTATTTCCACAGACTGACGTGGATAATATTCTATTTGTCATCAGATATTATTCGAGGTGTTTGCGAGGCTAGACTTTTCCATATTTTTCCGATCTGTATACGCGCTCTCAATCTCATGTTTATTTATAATTCCGAAACGATTCTCGCCCCACAGTCTCTGCACGAAGAAGAATTGGATTGGATCGAGGATCGACCATCGGTCTCGAGAAAACCTCGGCTCACAGTTGGCAACCTCATGAAAGGCAATGAGCTTCCACGATACTACCACTTACTTCCATTCCCCTAGTCGCATATACACCATTTACAGGGCTCCTCCCCCTACGAAACGCTGTTTATTCTCGTTGTCACTACATGTATGAGCTTTCGACTCTCTCCATTTTTATCAGGAGCTCCCCTCAACACACTCGTATTTCCATTAAGATAATTATATTAATCTTTGTATTATTCAGTTCAGTGTAATCCAATCAATTAATGAACTATCTTGAAAAATTATTTAGAAAAAAGAATTCTCTTAAATGACTCTTTGAACTCTTGAAATAATGATTATAAAAACAAATTAATTCGAATAAATTTCGAATTTTATTTCTTTTAATTCGAAATTTTCAACAGAATTGTGTGAGTTTCTGAAAAATGATTAAAAAAATGGTGTATTTTTTAAGTAACAAAATTTTGGAAAAACCATAAAGAAAAAAATTGCATATATTATGTAACTTATTTTAAAGTAAATAAATTACATCCGAAACCTTTTTCAATTCTGCTGTTAATTTTCGAGATATTAACGTTTAAAAAAATAGACAATATTCAAATTTCTGCAAAATTTCATTTTTTACAAAAATTAAAAAAAAAATGTATCCTTTATATTTGAAAATATTTTTCGAAAAGAAAAAAAAATGTCAAAATTGTGGGAATGGGTCAGGGTCAGATAATAAAAATGTCAGGGAGAATGCGTCACAATTACAGCCTCACAGGATAATGCAACCCGTTAGAATATTCAACCTCACTTGGAATATTTAATAAAGCTCCTCTTACATTCAATGGATATTTCATTAGCGGAGAATGTCAATTAACAGAATTAACAGCGAATCGAAAATCCTTCACCTTAAGATTCATCAGAACTCTCCATTACAGTCGTATTAGATTTCTCATTGCAACTGTCGACGAAAAACTAAGTGCGTAATGAAAAAAAAAGGAAAAAAAAAAATCGTCTGCAAGGTAGATAGAACGTGATCGAAAGACAGCGAGGCTAATGGGGGGAAAGTGTTGGAACGCAGAGCGTACCAATGCCGTTGCTTCTTAACGAGTATAGTAAGCAACTTCTTTCACGATCTAAAAAGATACGTGGATTTTCTTATTCCGGCTACTCGTGACTTCGGTCACGAGGTCTAAGACACTATTGGTAGCTACATTGTTAAAAAAAATTCAGCAGGTTAAAGACGATTTGTAGGCATTTTTTTTTTCTACCAGTTTTGTAAATTCACACAAGTGAGAGTGTTAGAATTATTTTGTTCCCACCTCAAGACTTTTAGCTCATCTATGTCCGAGATAAGTAGACAAAAATCAATAAATTGTTGGCAGTCGACGCAGAATTATGGCACGAACATTATCCATAAATATCAGTGAATTTCATTCTTCTATTTTCGAGTAAAATGAGTTTTAAGTTTTTAAGGTTATAATGCAAATTGATAACAGCTGTTCAAAGTCGGCCATTTTCACAAGAACATTTTTTGTAGACTTGATGAACGCCGCATAGGGTTGAGCTTTATTACCGGATTTTTAACAGCGTAAGAGAATGACATGACTGTAGATAAATGTATATATATATATAGATAAAGTGTGAAATGGTGTGTGGCGGTCACGTAAGATGGCCGAGGGTGCATTTCGGTATAAGCCTGCGAGAGTAAAAATGATCGATGCTGACATGAGCCACTGACTACACCGAAAGCCTTCTTCCCTTCATTTCTAAGACTGTCACTCGGATTTTTTGCCACTTTTGGCCTGCATCACGACTCTCGCTTGTGTCATAAGCAGATATATATATATATATTCTTCTGTCATGGAAGAATCTCAGAAAGGACACGAAAACGCTCTGAGAAATGATTGGCTTTGCAAGGAGAAAGAGTCAACGCTTTGGTCAGAGCAGACAAATTAACACGATGACTGCATCTGCTTTTGATAATAATATATATTTTAATAATATTTTTCACAATAACAATTTTTTTGTCAAGTTGGCAGTGAAGAAAATATGTATCGAATGAAAAAAAAAATGTTCAAGTAAAAATTTTATTTTAAAAAATTGTCGATGTTTGTCGATGAAACACCTTTTGTTAAATGTACAAAAAAAGTCAATTTGATTTTTTTTTCTGTATAGATGATTTTTAAATCTCCAATCACTGACAGTCCTTTAAAAAAAAAAATTTTTTTTGTTGACTCCAAAAAATAAAAATTGAATACATGATCAGAGTGATCTTACAAAAAAATGGAAAATAAAATAGTAGACTGAAAACGAAAAAACATTTCGACAAATAACTTTTTATTTAATATTTATATTTCAAATGTAAGTAAAATTGGAGAACAAGACAATGATACATTTCAATCGAGTACTCGGAGCAGAAGAGTGACCATCGAAAAAGCTGTCTTCAGGATCTAAAAGATGAAAACCATAGTCAGACTCATTGTCAGACAAAAAGAAATTTTTCCTATTTAAAAAAAAAAAGAAAAAAGTTAAATAAAATAAATCTGATTTTTTATTATTTCGACAAACCGAGGCATAAGTTTCGAGCGAAACCATCGTAAACTTTCCAGCTGATATGGTGGCAGGTTTTTGAGATCTCGAGATGATCATACAAACTAATTGACCCTGCTTTGAATTCCAATCGTACCAGGGAAGATCGTAAGCTGCGTCAGCCACCTTTAGGCTCTGCAAAAGCATAAATATTCTATGTAAAAATTCTACAGCTACGTGTTAAGTGCGCCTCACGAACCTCCTCCTGAAGTGTATTCGCTGGCCAACAATATATCAACAATTGAATTATCACACCGATTAAATGAATCATGAATCGTGGACGTCCTGACATGTCTTCCTCCTTTGTAAATAAATTGTTATTCATTAATTATAACCAACAACAATTTTTACTCCATTACTTAATTTATTATTTATCATATTTAGAAAATTATTATCATTATTATTATTTTAAATACATACGACTAAAAGATTGTAGCAAAATCCACAAATTGCTGAAATACTCAGCAGAGTCTGAACGAGCACAACAGGGCCAAATATGTGTTCAACATCCTGAGAGTATCTGAAAAAAAAAAAAAAAAAATGAAATGCCAAATAGAACCTTGCAATTTCATTTTTTTACCAATACATTTCTAAAAGAAAATACCGCGATCAATTCTGGCATTCCTGTTGAAAAAACTGTGTGGAAAATGAAGAATATAATGTGTAATTTCGATTTTGCATTCTCGTTGAAAAAAAAGAGATACTCATTTTTTAAATGATTCATTGATCGAAAGTTCAGTAATGTCTCAGAGCTTTGATGTATTTTTTCATTTTATTGGAATTTCAGTACTTTTTGACCAGAGAAGAGGCTTTTAAAAAATTAATGGATTGAAGATATTTAAAATATTTATTCTAAGCAATAATAATTATTATTATTATTATTACTATTATTTGAAGACACGAGAGCTAAAACTAAAAAAAAAAAATTAATTTTCAACACACGTTAATAAACTCACTGTAAAACATCCTGATGATGATTAACACATTTGACGACATCTTTGAAAATTCGATCGCTATTTCTCTTCCATTGATCTTCGGTCATGACTAACGATTTTTTTTCATTACTAAAATCATTGGCGACAATGCGAAAAAAATTCTGACATAATTTCATGTGTGCACAGGCATGAAGAACGTAAAATGATGTTGCCGTGTCAATGGCAATAATAGCGGTAACGCTGGTAAAGCCAATTGGAACTTGAAGAAGATGCCAGACATTGAAGAGCTCTATATTCTCGTGGAAGATGCCGGCGGTGTACGGAAGTGACTTGCTCACCAAAACGGTACCGTTCTCATCGACAACGAATCTCCCGAATAACGGCGTTAAGAAGAAGCTTGTACAGCAAGCAAATACATTTATCGCAAAGCCGTAAGTCATGTAAAGAGCTCTCATAGCGTAAGGCTCTGTAGCCTCGCTATCTCTGTCATAATCGACACTCCTCCAAAGCCTTGAACAGCTACTCGTTAATCTGACCAACTTCGAGCGTTTGGGTATCAAACATACAACTGCAAATCATTAAAATTGCCTTTTAAAAATTATGCAATAATAATCAAATTTTTTGTACCCATACATCTTTTTTGAGATACTGAATTTAAAAACAAAAAATTTTCATCAACGTTTTACTATTTTTTTTATGGATTAATTTTTTTTTAATTATATTGTAACTCTCAAAATGTGTATTTTTTTTTAGTTATTCATTTTTTTTTTTGTATAATTGTCAATATTATTTTTTAAATAAGCGTTTCGACATCGAACATAAAATTGCAAATTATTAAAATTAACTTCAAAAAATTATGTAACGTTAATCGAATATTTTTATTTGCACTGATACACCTTTTTGGAGACACAAATCATGGAAATGTCGATTATTTTCTGATCTTTTTTTTACTGCAACTCAGAAAACACGTTTATTTTTTAAATACTTGACACTTTTTTTCTATAATCGTGTTTACATAAGTAATTATTTAAAAATAATGACTTATCATATCATGACGAAACTATTTCGAATAAAAAATAAAACCAACAGATACTTCAGTATTTCAATAAAGAATCAAACAAAATAATAGTTGAAAAATTCGATATTTTATTTTTTCGACTAAAAAATACATGTTGTCTATAATTAAAAAAAAAAAAAATGCAAAATGTCTTCAAAAACTTTGGGGTTTTCTAAAAATTCCTTTAAAATAAAATTGTTCCCCCAATTTAGCAATTATTATGTCACCTAAAAAGTTACAAATCACTCGGTCTAAAATTAAATACACTGTCAATTTGACTAAAAAAGAAAAAAATAGTCAAACTATTTTTCTTAAAATCCACACAAATGAAATTTTGCCTTTTATCACGCCTACGATTATCTCCATATGCTCGACAACCAGATCCATTCTGGCAATCGCTGTTAGTCTGTTCCAATCAAAGACTAAAGTGTGCATTGCCGGTAGTGACAAAAAGCCAGAAGATAAAAAAGGCAGAAGAAGAATGAGAGAACTGAGAAAATCTCGTGACTTTAATGGCAAAACTCCGCAGGCATGAAGCAAAATTTTATTGAACCAGAAATAATCGGCAAAATTGCGAAGCTTCATAGCGAAAAGAAAAAGTAAGAAAGAAAGAAAAAAGTTATGACGATTTGTTGAGATAGTTTTGTTGAAGAAAACACGTGCTGTTGATATTTTAGTCGTGACTATTCGGACGACATGAAGAATATAAGCACATATTCTACGAAAAAGTTTCTGCTTTTGCGCAGTTTGTTGCAACATTATTATTTTATGACACGCAAGAGCATTTGTTTCTTAGAAGAAATAAAAAAAAAAAAAGAAGAAAAAAAAAAAAGTTCGTGTTTCTAACTAAAAGGAAGTTTCGTCGTTGTCTTGGATGAAAAAGACACGAAGTCCTTTATTATTAACGACGCTTCGACGTATTCCATGTAAGCAGGATAAAAAATAACTTTAGTCTGCTGTGTCATCATGCTGTGATGGCAGATAAAGTCTGAAAGAGGCGCAAAATCCAGTAAACACTATTTTTTATTTTTTTTTTTCTAATCCCAATGATAAGAATTAATCAGTTTTGATATAAAAATAACAAATCCGAAACTGGTTCACAAAATCTTTTTGTGTCATAGCTAAGTAAAGTGGCGAAAAAAAGTTGTTAAATCGGATTGCTGAATTTTGGAAAAATAATTTTTTTAATTATTGACACATCTGTTAATTACTTCGACGAAAATTATAATTTTATTTCTTTTTTTTTTGTGCTGAAAAAGGCGTGAACATTTTTTTTCACACATAATCTTTTTGAGATAAAAAATATATTGCGAAATCTACAAAAATACAGATAATTTATTATTGTTGCAGAAAAATGTCAATAAAAATATTGTAGAATGTTTTGAATTGCACTATTTTTTTTGCGATATTAAATTATTGTAATATTCGTAGTCATTTATTAATAATTATTTTTGTTGCTCTTTCATTCGTAAATGTAAAGCTTACAGACTGGTTCTTTTTTATCAACGAAAGAAAAATGTTGATGTTTGAGGATAATAAGTTCGATGATCAATAATGTTGGTTTCGTGTGATACAATAATTCTGTATTCCTTTAGTCGATACAGTAGCTACCCTATTTCGAGCAAGTTCCCCCTCGTATATTTCTCTAATTTCCCAGTTAGCCGAGGGTGGTTAAGTGCACTTTTCTGTGATAAGGGTTGACCAATTTTCTCTCGATAAATGCTCGATGATACAGAAATCTACAAAAGCTGCCTCAGTCAATCGTTTATTTCACAACTGTAGATTCACCAGGCAAGTTGTTTTTAATTAATACAAAAAATTAGTATGTATTTCACTGGTGTGAATTTTCTTAAAAATGAAAAAATCACTGATTTCAATACAAAAAAAATAGTGGTTTTTTTTTAATGGGAAAAAAATTGTTTATCAAATCCTCTATGATTCGTGGTTGGTATAATAAAAGTTCATCTGTATGGTAAATATATATATATATATATTTTTTTTTGTAAAATTAGAAGTGACAAGAAATTTGAAAAATAAATGAAATCTTTAAAAGTGACAAAAATGCATAAGTAAATTTAAGATAGAATATTTTTATATCAAACTTTCTAAATTCTGATAAATTTGATATTTCACTTGCATATTACATTTACATCAGTTTTTAGCAAAAAAAAAAAATGATCAGTGCATTTGTTATCAACCGGTCGACTTTATATTCATTTAATTTCATTCACTAATTTCGACACATTCTACTTTACTCATAATTTTATATAATACTTCAAACAAACAATTTCACACATTTTTAATCTACACTTTTATTATCTAATCTAAGCTTGTCTTGTCAATTTTTAGTTTTCACATAAAATTGCAAAAAAAAGAAAAAGTGAAAAATTTCTACTTTGCTTCTCTCTTTTTTTTGGAAATTCTATGTTGAACTAAAAATTGACAACAAAAGTCAATCTAAAAAAAAAAAACTATCAGCAACTGAACAAAAAAACAATGTTCTTTTTTTCAAACCAACCCAAAATTTCAATTTCGAGCTTTTAAAAAACTCGTCCCGTTCAATGCTCGATATTACAGTGAACTACAAAGACGATAAATCCCACCGTTCGCATTGATTTACCGAGCGAGTTATAATTTTCATCCCCCTAAAACGCGATGGCAGTAGCGGTCTCTCTGATGATCCCGTTCGTGGGTGTGGAGTCAAAACGCGCAGGGTTGAAAGCTCGTCTGGTGTGCTCGTTGGTGGTGCTCAGAGGGTGGGTTAACGGCGTTTTGCCAACAACCACCATCAGCACACCGTGACGCGTCGTTCGATGCGACAGAAGGAGTCGAGGGTAGAAAGCTCTGCGCTTGAGCGCTGCGTCGTCATGAGCACTCGTCCCTTTATTCGTACGCGCTGACCGCTTGACCGCTTTCGTGTGTTTTTTCTCTTTCCTTCTATCTCCAACCCTTCGCCCTCCACATACACAACCCCTCATTCTATTTTTTTCATACCTTTTTTTTTATTTTTTTTTTTTATTTTTTTTTTTTGTTTTTTTGGTTCACTCGTAAATCGGAGGATGCGTGAGTTTGCGTCGACGTGGTTCGCGCGTGAGTGGCATCGTGGATTTCCGGGTCTTAAGGTCCTCGACGTGCGATGATGTTTCTCAAGCAAACCGCACCACCATGTAAGTATTTATCACAAAATAACATTTTTTTTCATTTTTCCTTTATTTACATTTTTGTCAAATTAATTTTTGCATTTTTTTTTTTACTCGTGCTGAGAGGTTTTTTAATTTAAAAAAAAAAAAGGGAATAATCATGCATGTTGAAAGCGATCGATATAAAGCGTTCGAGCAGCCGGCCTTTCTATATACCCGGTGTTCCTTGCTACCACGGACAACCCTAAGTAAAAGGGGTGGGGGAACGTTTTTACCCCCCTTCCCCTTCAAGCTACAAGCGAAAAACCGATTAATCCCCCCCACCCCGTCCTCCTGCCCCACAGCCACCCCCGAGCGACGAAATTTTTATACTCGCTCTCTGCTCTGTGCAATCGGCTGCATAAAGTTTAGATTCTTTTTTGTATCCATTCATTTTTATTCCAAAATAACACTTTTTTCGACAAAAATAGTTTTCACGTTTATTGTTTTTTAATTGATTTTAGGGATTAATAGTAGCTTCATTTTTGAATTTGTAATGAAAAAATGAAAACAGAAATTCTTCAAGATGTATTTTTTTTTTTTATTAGAAAACTATTCCAGATTTTTTTATTTTTCTGAATGAATAAAAAAAAATGTAACCCACTTGCACATCATTAAAAAAATCATATTTTTACACCGCAAAATTTATGGAATAAAATTTTGAAAAAAGGTATATTTTGTATTACATACAATTTTCTGAGGGGAAAAATTTTGAAAAAAAAATTGGGCCTTATTTTTTATCCAGAAAAACAAAAATGATAAATCACAATTATTTGCTGGGTCGAGAAAGATGACTCCATGATTTCACTTGGAATGCCCCATATATACATATATATATATGTATTATGCATGAGGGTTTGTCGAAATATTGAATATTTGGGGCGACTGAATTTATCAGGATAATTAGCTCGTATGGCTTATGCCAGTGATATTAGGGCTGCAATATGCGTGCCATGTGATAACGGGAAATGGGACTACTGGGATAACTGATGAAGCTCTGTTGTATGAATTGATTATATATACGGATTGTTATTATGTTGTCGCGGGAGTATTTCGAGGAGGTGTGATTTTGATACAATCGATAATACCAGTTGTGTTTTCGGTGAATTTGAAAATTTCTTTAAATCTGTAAATTTATTTGATGGTTTCACGAGAATTCTGTTTGTGTTTTATAATTTTTGTTGTTGCTTTGTTGATATTTAAGTTAAAAAAAAAAGATCAACAGACAAAAATCATAAAATAAACAAAATGTGAAACCAACAAACACTTTTGTTTCACAATTACTTTTTTTTCCTATTTTACATTTTTCTAAAATTCAATAAAAACCAATTCATAAAATACAAATTTGTCGATAAACAGAAAAACATTTTGTTTTTTTTAATTAAATTAGTTGTGAAAAAAAGATCTATAAATATTTTTTTAATACTTTCATCTACAGTTAAAATAAATTATTGAAAATTAATCGAAATACAGGTAAAAAAAATGTTTGGAGTAATTTACTTTTTTTTATTAAATTTTTATTTCGAATTTACTGAAAAAAAAAAAAATACTTACTGAATTAAAATATTGCAGTACAGTCGATTATTATGTTTCAGAGATGAATCCTATTCCATCGTATTATAAATAGAATACCTTTGGCCTCCAGAAAGCATTCTTGAAAACAAAGCATTCCAACGTACAGAAATAATTACTCGAAGTATTTATATTCGAGAGTATTTGCAGAGATCGTCAAGAGAATAAAAATTCCTCTTAATATTAAAATAAATACTACAATGAACGTAATAAGATTTTTATTCACCCCAGTTTAATAATCCGTCTTGCTTGCCCCTTTATTCGACTAAAAATATAATATTTTCTCTTCAAGCTAAAATTTCAAAGCCAGCTTTTAATAATAAAACTTCGGAAGCTTCAATTGCGAGTCATTGAACTTATAATTTATGTAACGAGTTCGTGAATTTTTCGAAAATTCAAAACAAAGTTATGCACATTTTCATGACTAATTGAGCATGCTTTTTTTAAGCCTTCAATTACGTTGATTCATTATTCCTACATCATTATGAGGGTTGAGACTGTGAACTCGATCCATAAATTTTCTTATCGTGATGAATATTACGATCTTTAATAAATTGCATCAAGACGATAAAAAATGAATTTTGTTTTTTTTTTTCAATTAATAATCTCAGCGATTTGTGAGGATGAAAAATATTTTTTTAGGAACGTATTTCAGTCTTCCAATGAAAATAAATAAAATTAAGATAAAGTTTTTCTTTTTTTTTTGGCTTTGACTGATTTTTTATTTTGTGACATCAGGAAAATTAATTTAAGGAAAAATGTTAAAGATTTAATTATTTCTATTAAAAAGAAGACTAATATTATCATGACATTTGTTGGTGAGGTCAGAAAATCTATTCAGAGATGAACTTTTGTCATTCTTAATTATCGCTACACCGGAAAGTCTATACTAAGAATGAACTTTTGCCATTCAATCACTTTAATCGAAGGCATCTTAAATGTTTAATGACTTCTGCCCGATACGTCATTTCGTGACGCTAGAAAATATTATTTAGAAACCAATTTTTTGGTGCTCAATCAATTAATTGAAAAAAAAAAAATTCTGGATTTTCAGCTGGTATTGTCATCGTCGTGACGATCAGTGAATTTATTTAGAAATCGATTTCAATAAATCAATAATGTCTCAAAGTCAGTCTAAAATTTCAACTCCTTTATTCAAAAACAAAATTACTTTTATTTCGCCAGAAAATCAATTTAAATAAATAAATCTATGTAAAAAAATCTATAAAAAAATTTGCAATGTAATAAATTTAACTAAAAAATTTATAAAATCATGAAATAAAAATAAATTTAATTCTTCTACCCGAATTGAGATGCCCTTTGTGAGATAATTTTAAAAAATCTCATGAAACACTCCTAAAAAAAAATGCTGCAAAAAACGTGAAATATTTGTGGTTCGTTAAAATGTTTTTCACGTATATGTAAAGAATTTGTAATATCGAGGTCACTACGAATATTCCATTGATCGTTTCCACCGCTTTGTTGACATGATCGATATTTTGGCCTCTGGGCTTTTAGCGAAAGATATACTCAGTTGCGTGTATCGAAGCCTTCCAAAGCCTCATGATTGATCACGCAGATGTGTTTCACAAGCAAAGTGCAACAGCATCAGCAGCAGCAGCAGCAGCAGCAGCCAGCGTGGCGCGGATTGCAAAAGACGAGAGCCGAAGGATGGTCAGCGATCGACGAGATCCCTGACCACCGGCTCAACAGTTATTTCACGCAATTATCCATCATTAAATCGTGTTTATGATTACACGAGAGCGTACAGCGAGGAATTCGTGAAACGGGTTTATCGCTTTCCCGGCTTCCTTTTGCCTCGCGGACGTTTCCCTTAGCCGGCAGCGCAGGGCACAAGCATATATATGTATACATTTTTTTTTCTTTCTTTTTTTTTTTTTTTCATTTCTACATCGTCTTCTGGTTAGCTTCGACTCGGTAATTCCATATTTAACAAAAGAAATTTTAGAAAAACTGAATGGAAAAAAAATGTACGTTTGGAAAAGGAATTTAAATGACGAAATTGATGTAAAAAATGGTGAAATAATAGATAATTATTTGCACGTTACAGTCGATTTTTACGTTTAGTCATTAAATGGGGTCTGGAATTTTTAATAATTTAAAAAAATTACTAATTGTTTTACAAAATGAAAGAATTTTCGATTGAAAAAGGAATTTAATAAACGAAATTTGTGAAAAGAAATAATTGTGAGATAATTGATAATTATTTGCAAATTACAGTCGAAAGATTTTTACATCTAATTATTAAATGAGGCCTGTAATTTTTAGTAATTTAAAAACATTACAAATTATTTTACGAATACAGAGAAATATCAGGATTGAAATTTTTTTACGAAAATATAGGAATACTCGTGACTGAAAAAAATGCTTAATTAACGAAATTAATAAACAACAAATTATATAAAAATAAAAAAATCATTTTCAAATTTTTAATTATCTCACGTTTTCATGCAGAGTTTTTTTGACTACATATCTAACGAAAGTAATCTATTTATTATTACATTTATTTATTAAATATTCTGGATTTAAAATCTATCATTTAAAAAATAAATAAACGACACGAATAATTTTTCGAAACGTAAGAAACTCGTGGACAAAAAAAAAGAGTTTAATTAACAAAATGGATAAATGCAAAAATGGAAAATAAAAATCGTTTGTACATTCTTTATCGCCACATTTTTTAACCCAATTTAAGTTTATCATAATCTGAATATTTTTAGTTTGACGATTCTATTCGTCTGTAAATTGAAAAAAATTGAAAGCCCTGCTAACAATTGTTTATTATTTTACAATTTTCTGTCTACTCGTCTTATTAATTAAACTTCTTTTTCAGTCACGAATTTCTTTACATTCCGTAATTTTTTCAAAATAATTTTTAATTGTTAAAAATTATATAATCTGAATGCACAATATTTAAAATAGCAAAAAAATAGGGCCTTCATTTTTTTTCTGTCCCTTAGCTTAAATATCGTTACTTTTAACAACAAAATGAATTATATAATTTAACATAAAGGACCAAAAAAAAAAAGCTAATGCATTTTCCTATATCACAAATATTTCGGATTTACATATATTTTGTCGCAAAATATTTACTCGTGCCCCATTAAATATTAAAAAAAAAATCTCTGAGCCTGAATTCGTTGTTAAATACTAGGACGATCGACTTTCAGCAGTAAACGGGATACAAAAGAGAGCGCGTGCCAGCGTTTTAACGGCGCAACCGTTCTATTCACACGCGGGACTCCCTGATGGCTAGGCAGGAAATGAGAATAAGAAGAGAAGGTGCAGCAGAAGCGAGGAAAAATTATTACGGCAGGAAGAGCAGGGGAGAAAAGGGAGAAAAAGCGAAAATGGTCGGGGCGAGGAGGAGGAGGAGGAGGAGGAGGAGGAGAGAAGAAGGAAGAGAAGCGTCGAGACTCGAGACGACGGTTTATATATACCGTGGATGGATCGATCGATCGCTAAGCTCGTTCGGTCTTCGCTGCTCTTCGTGAACGTCGCGCGCGCCGAGCGCTCAGAACTCGTCAGGGTTCCACGGCTCGATGGATATGTAGCTTCCTTCGAGGGCAACGCTCGCCTGGATCGAAATCGACTCTCGTATTTTCAGAAAATCACGCTTCGTTGAGATTACATAAAAAAAAAAAAATTACAAAAGAATCAATTTTGCTATGGAATCATCATAAAAATATTTAGCAACAAATGTAGTCGTTTTTTTTTTAACGCAAATTGTTTTTCATTCTCAGTATTGCATATTTATTCTTTTTTTTTTTTTATCTGTTTAATTTGTACAGAGAAAATTGCTTTGGGAATAATCATGCAATCGGAGTGAAAGCACCATAAATTTTATAATTTTAACTTCCAGGGACGAATTATATGAACCGTATTGTTATGTAATTTTTAATTCAATTTTTCTGTAATTATGAATAATTATTACCAGCACATTTTTATTGTTTGCTATCTTTTTTATGTTCTGTTGATAATAAGCACTGACAATTTCGTAATTGGAAGTAATCGAGAGAAGATTGAATTTTTTTTTTTTTTTTTTTTTTTTTTGTGGAGTTTAATAGTGGAGTCTTGTTTTATTGAACAATTAAAAAGAATATTTCTTTTTTTTCTCAACTTTCTTTTGTACAATGTAAATTTAACCATTTTTTTTTCTCACTTCTTTTTGATTTGAATTAATTCTTTTCGTTATTTCTAATTTAAGAAATAAAAATTTGTAAATGTACCATTTTTTCTTATTTCTGGAAATTCGCCAACTTCTCAAACATAAAAAAAACAAAATCGTGAAATAAAAAAAAATGTCGAATTAACAACATGGAGTTAAATTTAACAATTTCTATTTTCATTTCTAAATAAAAAAACACAAAATATGTAATTTCTTTGCTACTTCCAGTTTTAGAAAAAAAAAAAAAAATTGAAAATTCATCAACCGTTCAAATGTAACAACAACAAAAATTCGTAAGACACAAAAAATGTCTGTCAAATTAAAAAAAAAAAATGTTCAACTTAAAAATTACATTTACACAGAAATGCATTATTTTTCGACGAAACTATTTATCTCGAAGTCAGTTACTCTGCAGGAAATAAATCGTACTCAATTTTACAGCGGCTCCATCTATGGAAAAGTAATTAAACAAAATTTTACGAGAATTAATCATTTTTTTTCCAATAAATTTTCACCGCATGAAATTGCAATTTCAACGTCCCGAGTGTATTTCACATATTGGTGACTTACTTCACATCCGCTACGGCAGATGGCGCAACGTTCGTGCGCAAAACGACTGAGCCGTGTACTACAGCTCTGTATACACGTACTAGGAAAAAGTACACATGTTTCTTTTCAAAGCGGAAAATTATTTGCCTTGTACCATCAGGGGGATCCGCACGATACACGTTTGAGATAGGTGAAAATAAAGAGTGAGTAGCGGGTAAGCGGTAGAGATGTGGCCGTTATTGCGCTGTGAATCTTCGAACACGTATATATACACTTTTACACTAAGTATGCGGATGCGTATAACAGCCGTATGTATATATAAACACGCCAGGCGATTTCATACAGTACAAGCAGCTTATGTACACAGATGCACATATATATATATGTACATATATATATATATATATATACATGTAGCAAAGGATGAAGAGGCTTTGGTTATACCTACATCGGTTGCACTCCGCTGGCATTAAGTACGTGTATATAGCGCACATGCCCATCAAGTACGTATAATGTACCGGAGAGGTTACCACTGACTCTACACGTCAGTTTAACATGCGTACGGAACTATTTATTCCCGTAACCGTGGAATGTAGACAGAGAGATAATCAACGTCAGCGAAACGTAACCAAGGTAAAACGAGAGAAAGGAAAAAGGGTGGCGGAGGGGAGGGGGGGGGGGAGATAATCAGTAGCAGAGTTGTGTGCATATGTGATTGCAATGAAAAATGATTAATTGAAAATTACATGGGGGTAATCGAAATGAAATAAAATTCAATTACAATTATTTAGAGTAATTTCAGTTATTTTTAAGACGATTAAAATGACTTCCAGTGATTTCTAATTAATATTTGATATTAATTTCAGGAATAATTAACGAGATAAGAAATTACAATTACTTTTAATAAGCGATAATCTTCTGAATCGGAATTAATATCCTTAGGGAACACCCTATCCTTAGAGAATCCTCTGTTCTTAGGGAACCCCCTACCCTTAAGGAATCACTTATGCCTAGGGGATTCGCCTATCCCTAGGGAACTCGTCTATCCCGAGGAAATTCGCTCATCCCTAGGGAACACCCTATCCCTAGGGAACATCCTATCCCTAGGGAACACCCTATCCCTAGGGAACATCCTATCCTTAAGAAACCCCTCATTCTTAGGGAATTCGCCTATCCCTAGGGAACTCGTCAATCCCTAGGGAATTCGCTCATCCCTAGGGAATTCGCTCATCCCTAGGGAACGCCCTATCCCTAGGGAACACCGTATCCTTAAGGAACCCCTAATTCTTAGGGGATCCTCATATCCCTAGGGAACACTATATCCTTAAGGAACCTCTCATTCCTAGAGGATTCCCATATCCCTGGGGAACTGCCAAATATTAAATATATAATTTTTGCATTTTATTTGTAATACTTAGGGCGGATTTTGCGTACGATAAAAACTCCTTCAGGATGCCAATTCGAAAAGTCTCGTATCTGCGTGGATTCGCTTTGCAGGGTATTTGTCACAGCTCGAATTCCAACTTCTCTCTTAGACTATAAGTGGAGTGGGTCGGCTTCGAGCATCTACGACTTTAAAGCACTGTGTATGTAGTATAGGCTGCATGAAGAAGGCAAAGCAACCCCGCGGCTGGTTTGCCTCTCCATTCACCCCTCGACTTTGAACCGAAGACATATAATACGTACATTTGCACTCGCGAACCGTGTGAATAGCAGAATCTCTATACGTAGAACTTCAAAGACCTGCTCGCATGTCGAACCTCTAGTTCAGAGCACTTTTATATATATATGTACCAGCCTAAGGGGTTAAAGCCTTTCTGTCTCGGAGATTCAAGTTTATTCGTCATCTTTTCAGTCAGCTTTTATATATCTCTAGTAGAGGCTACAAAACGTCAAGTCGGCTAATCAGCAATTAATAATAATAAAAATATCTATGATTGTCACTGAAATTGCGTCACCCTCTTATCATTCTTTTTTTTTCATATAGTGTATTTGCTAAAAATAATACTACATAAACAAAGTTTAATAAAAATCGAAAGGTATACAAAAGTTGATAAGAATCTACTTTAGAATATATTTACAAGTATGTTAATAAATGTTAGTGGAAAAAATGTGTGAGATTAGAGAAAGTTTTAGCAAGGAAAATAAATAATGGAAAGGAAAGTTACATGAAATTTAAAGTCCATTGAAATGATTAAATATTAAATATTGATATATATATATATTTAAGTAAAATATCCTGCAGTAATAGAGGCTTAAAATACATTTAAGAAAAGTCCACACGATGGTACTTCGGTATATTCATGAGGATAACAAAAGAGTAATAAAATGTAAATGGACATTGAAAACGTTGACAATACTGCAAAAAAATAAATAAATAAATAAATAAAACATAAGTACGAGTGTTTATTTTTATCACACAATATACAGACTTCAATAACATCCTGTTTCCTTTCTAGAAATAAATGTTTACGATTTCCGAATAGGCAAAAAACGAAAAGCAGGTTGAGAAAGTCCTTCGGTGCATCCACGATAGCTGATAATCGCTAGTGCAATAAATGATGCAACAATGCACTTTCCATCGGTTACTACCGGCAAGCTGCGGGCGTGTAAGGCTGCATTTAATATTGTTTAACGCCATCTGCGCGCACCTGCAGAGTTTAACAGGCGGCGATCAGAATCGCGAGCGTACACAGCACGTCGTATATTCATCTCTTTATTTCCCTCTTGCTATATATAATATATATATATCTCTATATTATATAAATATTTCGCCGCTGACGCTTTGTCAAGAATCGAGACTGGCGTGAATTTTTCTAAGTTTCCTCAAGGGACCATTGGGCCTTAATTTCTCTAAGTCTCTCAAGGGACCATTGGGCCTTAATTTCTTTAAGTCTCTCAAGGTAGTGTTGGGCCTGAATTTTTCTAAGTCTCTCAAGGAAGGCTTCGGCCTGAATTTTTTCATATCCCTCAAGGGGGCCTTGGGCCTGATTTTTTCTAAGTTTCCTCAAGGGAGCCTTGGGACTTAATTTCTCTAAGGCTCTCAAGGGGACCTTGGGCCTGAATTTTTCTAATTCTCTCAAGGGATCCTTGGGCCTTAATTTCTCTAAGGCTCTCAAGGGGGCCTTGGGCCTGGATTTTTCTAAGCCCCTCAAGGGGGCCTTGGGCCTGAATTTTTCTAAGTTTCCTCAAGGGAGCCTTGGGCCTTTATTTCTCTAAGTCCCTCAAGGGAGCCTTGGGCCTTTATTTCTCTAAGTCCCTCAAGGGAGCCTTGGGCCTGAATTTTCCTAAGCCCCTCAAGGGAGCCTTGGGCCTGAATTTTTCTAATTCCCTCAAGGGAGCCTTGTGGGCCTGAATTTTTCTAAGTCTCTCAAGGGAGCCTTGAGCCTGAATTTTTCCATGTCTCTCAAGCAACCCTTGAGTCTGAATTTTTCTTAATCCCATAAGTGGGTCTGACCGGGGTCAAATGAAACACTGCGGCCGGGGTCAATTGACACACCACGACTGTGGCCAGCGTACTGCGGGAGGAATTAATATAAATATATAAAGAAGGCATCCTAGCTATCACATGCTGCCAGTATCGTTAATGCAAGCGCGCAAGCCACAGTAATCTACTAGTATATATATATATATATATACATATTCCACTACTGTATATTTTGCTTATACATAGCCATTACGTCTCACAAAGTGGCGAAACGTGCAAAGTTCGCTCGTACCACCTGGGGCGAAACTACCCGTTTACAAACGCTCTCGCACACACTAACGTAGTAGTGCTGCTGAGATTCTGGTATGCCGGATATCGCAACGCTTCGAGAGCGCTTATACTCGACGATGTAATGGCAAAACTGCACGCAGGTCGCTCCGTCCGACCGTCCGACCGTCCGTACCGATTGCGGCTTAACGCACTGCCGCATCCGGCGATCCGTGCATTCTCGCGATACTGGAACGGTTCGTCCGGTCGTGTACATTTGCGAAATTCAGATGTTAAATTAGCGGCTGTTGGGCGCGACCAAATTATCTCACGGGGGCTATGTTTATTTTTGGAACTAAATGCAGTGATCGCACTATTTATATGAAGACTAATTTTACATGAAGAATAATTAATAAAATTCATAAATCTCAAAAATCGTGACTTCGTTCTCGAAAATCATTAAAAAAAAAAAAAGGAAACCATTCGAAGTCATACAAAGTCTTCATCTTTCGACCCAGTAAATTTAAGGAAAAAAATAATGAAAAAATGATAAAATGTCCAATTTGGGTTTCCAGCCATAACTACCTTAAAATTCTTAATAAAATCAATTTAGATGGTCTCTAAATATAAAAAATAAAATCAGAGGTCTTATTCGAACCCCAAAGAACCCAACAAAAAATGTGTCAACTTTTTCTGAAGGGGTGATTTTTCTTAATCCATCTGGAGGTTCATATAAACCACTTTTTTGAGCTGCGTGTAGATCAAGTTAAGTCATAAAACTGCACAAAAATTATTTCGAAAAATTGATTACAATGTGTAAAGTTCAACCTACTTTTCAAACACTTCGATTGTTTTTTTTAAATCATCGAAATCTTATGATTCCAGTGGAATTTCAAAACTCGTATAATTACCAAAACAGTGAGAATGGAAAAAGTTATCGCTGTAATTTAATTTTTAATTTGTTTCGCTGTACAACAACGTGGTTTATTATATTCAGATCTCTCCGAAATTTATAGCATTGTCTCGTATTAATGAGGCGAGGCAGCAATATCTATCATTTCGGCCAAATAATCCAATCTCCCTCGCCCTATTCTGATTTATCGCTCGCTATCACGCAACCACCGGTTTTTGTTACTCCTGTCATAAATTTCTACGTCTTCCTCTTTATCATTACATTTACCTTGATTATTCTGTATCACGAGAAGACAGCAGCTGTTTAACGGAAATCATAAACAATTACAGTCGAGGAAATTTTAAGTACTCATATATTTTTATTGCTACTTTAAGGGCAGCGAGTCACCTAAAAATCATGAAAATAAAATGATATTGCAACTAGATTTTTTAAAAATACCACCCGGACAGCATAAAAGAAAAACCAATAAAAAAAAAAAACAATCCGAATTTTTTATCTCTCCGAGTATTTTCGTAGCATTTAAAATAATATCAAATATCAGAAAAGCATAAAAGGAAAAACAATAAAAAAAAAAAAAACAAAAACAATCCGAATTTTTTATCTCTCCGAGTATTTTCGTAGCATTTAAAATATCGCTAAAGATTATTGAAAAAAATGTATAAAAAAAATCAGCCATTAAATAATTTAGTTTGACTTGGTGACAATATTGTCCTCAAATTCTCACAGTCTCTATGTACATATTAAAGGGATGTTTTATATGTTCGAAATTACACGTTGTATGTCAAGTTTATCGTCTGTGTCGTTTTTTTTTTTTTTTTTTTTTTTTTTTTTTTTTTTTTTTTTTTTTTAACCGTGCCTCGCTCTCCACGCTCTGCCATCCTTTTCCGTCTGGCTCTCGCTCTTGACGTTATACACTGTCCTCGCGGGCGCCTCGCAACCAAGTCGAGTGTACAAGTGAGCGCGCGGAGTATCGTCGTCATCGGTCAACTTTTGCCTCGCGAACCTTGAACTACTCCCATGCGCAAAGCCACGCGGCTACATTTATTGGCCAGCGAAGCACACATTCATCGGCCAGTCTTGCGAAGATCCACTAAAAAGAAATGGAAAGCAATACATAAATAATAAATAACTGTTTCATATTTTTAGATGAACTGAGTCACTTAAAAAAAAAATAGGACATCTATTTTTCGAGAAATTATTCATCAAAGTGAAGCATTGCAAATTGCATTCCTTTTTATTTTCATTTGTTTATTTTATCTTGATGAATTTATGCGCTTCGTCATAGAAGAAATTTGGGTGTGAAGGGTCGGAAGGGTTAAAGGTCAGACCTAGATCCGACCTTTGACCCTTCCTATTGGGTCCGCAATTTTTTATATGAATTACTAAAAAAGCCACTGACTTTTTATTTTACAATTTTTTAATTATCTACGATTTTTTTAAACAAATTATCGAACGACACGTTTTAGAAATCTGAGAAACTTTTTTTTGGAAAATGAACATTTTTTCAGCCAAAAGAAAATGGAGAAAATTAGAAAGAATAGTAACTTTACGATATGCAGCAGCTAGACATTTTTTTTATGCATCACATAATTTTTCGAATTTTTTTTTTCAGATTTTTAGTAATAATTTGATTCTACAATATTTTTATATTTTTATAGAGTGAATATAACAATCATTCAAACTTTGGTTTAAAAATATATTACTTTTTTTTACGTAACGAAAAGATAATAAGTCACATTATGAAAATCATTTCTTTTTTTTTAACGATTTCGAACGCAATTTCATTTTCATGATTGTCAAGTGATTCGATCTCCTTAACTTGCCAATCACTGCGTCTTCCTGCAGAGCTCTGCCCCCACTGAAAATATACGTTTCTATACTGCTCTTCGACGACCACATGTATATTCTATTCCAGCGATCGATTAATGGCTTATCGACCGTCGTTTGCGTCGCTTCGGGTTGCCAACGCATAGCAGATACATACATACATACAAGTTGAAGATATATATATATATATATATATATATATATTATCCTTCAATAACAACGACTTCTCGAGCCCGTGCATAAAACACACTGAGCGAGCAACTCGAGCAGGCAAAGTGTCTCTGAAGTCTGGTTACGTGATAAATCATTGCTAACTGTAAATTTCGTCGTAATACGTCACTATAGAATACGGAGTTGTAAACCAGTCTAATTTGCATCTATTAGTTTAGGTCAATCGATTTATCAATAAATAATATTATTTTCGGATAATTAAAATATAAAATTATGTTTTATTATTTAACTTACCAGATTGGTAAGAAAATGTAAAAACATTTCGTTTAAAAAGAGATTAAAAAAAAATTAACAAATGCCATAAGAATTTCATAAATGGACCTGACCATTTATCTATTTTATTACCCATTATTATTTTCAGTGTTATGGTATTGTACAACAATTTTTTTTTTTGTAAAAATTAAAAGTGAAAAAAAATCCAACTAGCCAACACGGCGTCTATAAAGTAAACACAGTGACAATGGCCGCCGTTTAACAGCTGATTTCAATTCGCATTATAACCTCAAAGCCTTTGAAACACTTTTAACTTGAAAATGGGTGAACGAAATTCACTGATATTTATGGATTTTGTTCGTGCCATGATTCCGCATTGATTTGCCAATAATTCATTGATTTTCATCTACTTATTTGGTACATAAATGTGTTTAAAGTTTTCAGGTGGAAGCGGAAAATAATTTTAACACGCTCGCTTCTGTAAATTTGACCAAAAAGTGTCACATTAAATGAGTCATTACTGCACACAAAATTGACACGAATCGATTTAAACAGCCTGAATTTTTAATATAAATCTGTCTGTGAAAAATAAATGAGATAGTCAGAAAAAAAAGTGGATTAATTGACAGAGAATTCCTTATTCTCTTAACCACTTTTAAATCATAGAAAGCAGTATCAAATCGATAATGGTCAGTCTATTGTCATTCGAGCGAAGTACATCACGTATAAAGATTGATCTAACATACGAATCTGATGTAAGCACACGAAGCCTCACTGGAGCCTCTATTGACTCTCTTTTCACCGTATTATACTCGTGTTAAACTGGTCAACTGGGATGACCATTGTGAGCCAAATCGACGGGACGCGACCTAGACTTGAGAGGAGACCACTCCGATACAATCCATCGCAGCACTTGTAAATTAAATACTATAATAACCATGACCAAATTTCCACGCTACTTGCGTCGCGAGCCCTCACAGTCGTCGACATTGAACAGCATTTATTTCACGTCACGTATAACAAGTTAACGAAGTTTCACTTGAGTCGCGCGTTCACCTTGCAGGTGCTCTTAAGTATATTTTGCTGCGGTTCAACTACATCCGTCAACTTTTCTTCAAGTCCAGCAGTCCAGTTTGTCGAAGATATTTTTATTTTCGTCTCCTTGAAAAAAGAAATAAACTTTGTTAAATGTAACAAAAACATCATTTGTATTTTTTACGATTTTACAATTCAATTTCAAAGACGACAAAAAAAATTTGTAATTAACAATTTTTATAAAATTTATTAACATTTTCTTTTGTTAAAAGTATCAAAGATGTTAATTTTCTTTTTAATTACAAGAGTATTATTAACTATTTTACACTTTTTTATAAGTCTTACAAAAAAACATTTCTTTTTTTTTAAATTAACAAAAATAACCATTGTGCAAACATTTTTTTATTAAAAGTACAACAATTCTGTAGCTTTTTTAATGACGATAATAATAACAATTGTATTACATTTTGTAGCTGACTTTTAGCCAATTCCCTGGTCATTACATTACTGCACTCTTGTTTTCCCCCTCGAAACGAAGGCCCGAGTCGGAGAACTTCCTGCGAGGAGACCTCTGACCTCTTCCGCTGCAAATAAAGACATAGATTGTATCCTCTTGTTCCCTCTCTTGCTGCGTTGCGAAAAGTAATGCACCGGTAGCAAGAATAAAATTGAAGAGAGACGTAGATCCCACGGGAAGGCATGTCTGGCTCATTGGATTAAAGGAAAAAGTAACTAGCTGATGTGTGCCTGGCTGTTAGAAATTCGATAGAAGAAGAATAGTTCTTGGCCCTTGAAACGAATTTCTTGGCAATGGCCAAAGCGTCCCCCAAACGCCTTCTCCGCTTTGGATACCTTCCAAATTCACTCGCGCCTCGTGCGGTGTATTTCGAGGGTAAGGTTTCTCACACCGGAGACCAACGAGATCGGTAATATCGACTTATCCCTCTCTCTCTCTCTCAGCGCCTCGAGCGTCCCCTGAATTTCAATCTGGCTGGAATATAATGGGGTCGAACACTCGTAGATTTGTGTCCTGTATATTTCTTGAAGGTCCATTCGTTAGCGCAATGAATTAAAAACTAGACGAACGTAATACGAACCCCAATTTTCAAAACAAATTACAAGACAATTGAAGTCAAGCGATAAAACATTAAAAAATCGTATAATCTGCCGAACCGAAAAGTCTGTTTTTTGTTATGTTTATGTGCTCATCTATTTAGATGTCGAAGTTTCCTTCCGTTAGATTTCGAGCATCCGTAATTTCAGTGTCCTCGAGTTAGTACAGAGCGCCCTCTACGGTACTTATCAGTGGACTCGTAGGACGAGGTCGCCGCTTCTGGTATCTGCGTAGGACGTGAAGAGTGGGACAAAGTGCAATCGTGACGAGGACGGTTAACGGGCAGAGGCGAAGGAAAATAGAAGAGGAAAAAACGTAAACGAAGAAATAACTATACTATGAGTGTACATAGCGCAGTATAACCAAGAAGATGGGAAGATCGTGAGAATGACGTCGTAGGAAACAAAGGGCCGTCGAGATTAAAGGGATAAGAAGAGTGGGCTGACTCGACATAGTCACTATACATCACATACTATAGCAATATTGCACACACACACACACCCTGTCTCGCTCACGTGCACTGTCCTCTACTATACTCTGGTGCAAAAAAGCTTCCTCGCTTTTTTACTAAACGGAAATTTCTCCATAGAACAATCTCCAATAACCGCACACTTTTACGATATTACACTCTGTTTCTTGCCATATACCTTGATAACTGTGAATATAGGCACGAACCCCACCTATTCGACTTCGATTTATTCGACGAACCCATCCTATTCGTCGGAATATTCCCGATACAGCCAATCAATGGCTGTCGTTTGATCCCCACTCCAGGAAGGAAGTCACCGATTGGCTGTAAGAACAAAATTGGAAAATGTGTATCCAAAACGCTTTTGGCTAGTGATGGAATTGTCGAATGAAGATTTTATTCATAATAAGAAAGTCAAGAAAAATTTTCGCTACGTGTAACATTTTTGTAAACGGTAAAGAGTACGCGTGTTGTTGATAGTATTCGCAACCCAAGTTATAGGATATGTTTTTGTATAGATGCAAAGTCACGGAAGTGGGCAAGAAGATCCATCGGACAAACCAGGAGGGCGTTGATTGATTGCATATTCACAGCAGCACATGCTTAGTTTCTGATGTCATAAATCTCTAATGGAATTTTTTTGATTCTGTTTTGTTAAGAAAATTAGTTAAGAAACTGTTCATAAGTTCTGGGTAATTAAGTATAGTGCTAAAAAAAACTTCAAAAATCTTTGTATTATGTTTAGAAAAAAAAAATTATGAATCAATAAAGGTACTTATCAAGCAAGCAAACAAACATGTGCTTGTTTAGGAATCCCAGTTTGACCGCAAAAACCGACAAACTTGGATATTGCCGTTTTATTGTGTAGAGTGTTCACGTCCGCAAAAGTGTGCCACGTGGCTTCTGTGGTGATGACTTGTGAACGTAGTAGGAAAAGGGCGCTCGCGATAGAGTGCTTCTGCTTGGGTGGTGGGCTTATCGCTGCCCTCTCGCAACCACAGGCTTCTTTCTCAGCCAGCAGGAAAGTAAGCACCATTCGACGGAGGGGTATCTTGGGCCTTGCCCGCCTGGGATATCCGCATTGTTTCGTGTCACCAAGCCAAGTCAGCTGACCTACATTAAGCCATTCTGCTGTTGCCTGCTTCTGAATATCAGAGGCCACTCGATGCTCGTCTATAGAAAAGCACTCGAGTTCCTCTTGCGGACAATCCTTCACGCTTTCTCACCTATCGACCAACTTGTGATCTTTATTCTTCATCCATGATGTGCATTTTTATATCTGCATTATGCAATCGATGCAAAACGCAATTAAAAATCTAGATTAACGTTTTTCGTATACATGTTTTTTTTATATAAATGTTTGACCGATAGAGAGCCCTGATCATGGCAGAAACGTTTTCAAATAAATGTGAAAATTGAGAATCACATTTTTCACCCATCATCATTCATCACGGCTACATCAACCCCGCATTAGTTCTTATCTGGCGTGAAACTTGAAAACCAACAACGTCGTGACGACATTCTTCGAGATCATCCACCAACAATACGGTCAACAAGTATAGCTCTGATAGAGCTGTAAGAATTTTGCATCTCAAAACTCCAAGACAAAAACATCTCATTAACGAGAGAGAATAACAAGATCATGTCAAATTGGTACAGAAAACAGACATGGTCAGGCAGCTTCATGAACTTCTATTCAGGCCATTATGCATGGCACTCTAGTCGCACTCACATTGCGTATTGCACATAACATTATCTTCACAATAAAGTGAATGTTGTGTTTGTTGTTGTTTACCATGTTTATGTCGTGTGCTTTTAAAAAATTGGGTAATAACAATTTTCAACCAAAGCCTCTCGTAGCCAATAATCTAACAACCATCACTCATTTCTGAGCCAACCAATTTAAGATTAAAAATTGGCATCATATAATACTCTGGTGGTGAATTTTTGTACTGATCCGTTGGATCTAAGTACGCGTTTTCATTGGTCCATCACCTTCTGGAGGACATCTAAATATGCACGCGCATAATATTTTATCCAATGTTCAGTGGACGTTCCTGAAATAGAAAAATAAAAAAAACATTACTAAAATATTTCAACAATATTGCAAACAGTGGTTTCAAAGTATTCTGACAATATTGTCATATATCAAATGTATATTTCCATCAATTTCTCGAATAACTTCGTTGCTGTGTTCAAGCACGTGGTGTAATCAACACAATCGATAAACACGTGTTTATCAATTACATATGCCTAACTGGCGTTAGGATACGAACAGAGAAGCCGACAGGTCTGGCGGTTCGCGCCACGTGACGCTGTTGACGCGAGACGAATGAGAAAAGCGCGCGGGGCAGGAAAGGGAGAAACCCGTAGAAGCGCGCGCGGCGTAGCTGAGACTCTCCGAGAGCTTTCCTCGTTGCTTTGCTTGAATGTTTCGCTCAGTCCGTTCGGACGACTCGTGCGGTTAGCCTCGCCCGAATCCGCGAATACCGCACAACTCTTCAGTTCACTACGGCACAAAAGAGATACGTCGAAAGGGGAGAGAGCGAGAATAAGGCGAGCAAAATAAACGTCACACACTTCCCCTTCTCTATCTCTCTCTCTCTCACTCTCTCTCCGGTTCAGTTCACAAGACTCTCAGACACCTCGGCGCATTACAAAGTTTCTTTCACCACTGATTCAAATTAACTTAAACTCATCTAGTTTAGTCTGGTGATACATTAAACTTTTCGAGAACCATCTATCGGTGCCAAGCAAAACGTGAATCAACGCAATTCCTTCAGCAAATTTAGACTCTAGTGAGTGCAGTGAGCACCTATCTACATATATACATATAATATATTAGAGAAGAATTTTGGGGGAGGGCTACGATTCTCGAACACTGTATTCGCATGCGACTGGTCAATGCTTTTCAAATGGAAAGTCGCGAATAGGACCCCTGGGGTTCAATTCTCGAACTTCTTGCATGAGTTTCGCGTCCAATCGGTCTATACTTTTCAAGGGGAAACTCGAATATGAGAATCCTTAGAACAGATTCGAGAACTAGATCCCTCCTCTCGAAAAATCTAGGGATTTTTTTTTTGCAAATAAAAAGAAAACTTGGTAACACTGCAAAATTCGCCCGCCGTCTGAAGTCAGCTCTGTATACATTTCAATTAGCTAACTTCAGGAACCAGGCGTTATTATGCTGTTCAGCCAAAAGCGTAACCTAAACAATCTATGGATTCTTGAGACCCAATCATTGGTTTTTAAAACTAACCAATAGAATCTTAAAAATCCATAGGCTCTTTTGTGTTAGGTTACGTCAGGCTCTGTTCTTTTTATTTATAAAAATGAGGATAATTTGAAATACTATAATATATATATATAGTTTAGAGCTTCAAACTATTCCTATATTATATATATATATATATATATATATATATATATGTATATGGAAGAGATGAAACAGCCGGATTTCTGTTCGTTGCCAAATTAGACACGCGGTTATTCATCGAGGCCTCTGAGGTACATGACACTATAGCCACAATCTATAAGTACAGTTACAAAGTTACAGAAGCTTAATACAGTGGAAACTCTGCAGGATGAGACGTAAACCAAAACTCGAGTGCTAAAGCCTGGCGATATAAACTTTGTTGCCGGACTAAACTCTCTCTTGTTACACTTTGATCTCACGGGGGGGCGCTCGCGCGCTTTTGTTCTGTGAAACCGAGGGCGATATGAGCTTTTCGTACCGCTGCTCCCTCTTCCGGTGTCAGCGAACTTCACTCGATTATGCGCGAACACGATATTTCACCTATCGATGATTTTATACATTACCCACGGATTTTCTATTTCGCCGGCAACTTCGGTGATGTTATTAACTGTTCGCAAGTGAAGAGACTGTACAACAAAGGGGTAAACCGTTTATAGTGCATCGGGGAAAAATCGTGGACGAATTGAAAATATAGAAAACGTCGAGTGGTTTGTTGAAAATAAACTAAAAAAGTGGATACAACAGGCCGTGGATAGATCGTGAACTCTCATTGGTGAGATTGAAAGCATTTTTTGTTGTTTTCTTTATAACGAGCTAACTTTTGGGATACGAATTCCAATAACCAATCATAGGCCTCATGATTTTGCGTGTATTGGAAAAGTATTGGAAATATTATTTTTCTTTCTAACGAGATAGGAACGGTCTGTATCTTTTTTTTTTTTTACGACAAAGAGTAGAAAGGATTATGCGTACCGTATTTTTTATAATAAAATAAAAAATCATATGGAATTATATTTTTATTAAAAAAGTGACGGTTTTCGAAAGAACACGAGTTTGTATACTTTTTATTGAATAAATGATAATGAGATTATGCTTCCATATTATCATTATTGATCGTAAGAAAAGATTTTTCAGGAATTTATTGCAAAAGCTTGAAAAAAAAATGTTTTTTTTTTTTTTTCACGATAATTAATTAACTTTATTTATTCTTCAAAATCTTCGAAAATGCTTTTCTTTTCGCCTCTTTTTGCGTAATCGAAATACGGCGATTAATTT
Organism: Perithous albicinctus; assembly: GCA_964016905.1. NCBI lineage: Eukaryota > Metazoa > Arthropoda > Insecta > Hymenoptera > Ichneumonidae > Perithous > Perithous albicinctus. Next base: position 23,731,223 of record OZ024692.1, read on the forward strand.
TTAAACAAAGGAACAAAAAAACTGTGAAGATAAAAAGGCTTCTAAATTTTGTGTGTATTCGTTTTTAATTAAAAAATTGCAGCCACAAATCAACAACGAAAATCGACATTAATGCTTTAATAATTTTCGTAAATCCGTCGTAAAAAAAATTAAAATAAAAATAAATTGAATAAAATTATCATTAGAGAATGACCAAGAATGTCAACCATTTTAGCAGCAATAAACAAAATTTATGTTACTGCTTGCGTGATAATATCTCGCCTATCCAAAGACAAAGATTGTATAGTTTATGAATCAATTTGCATATCTTTTATGACGAGAATTTATGCCGGAAGAATTTTTTTCAATCAATATTTTTCATTTAAAATGTGTGCAGATCGACAAAACACTGAAAGAGAATGTTGTTGTTGTTTTTGTTTTATTCTCTTTGTTATTATACAATGCGATTGAAACAGCTGAAAACTTGTGTAAGGTCTTGGAAGAAGAATCTTATTGTATAAGGAAAAAAAAAAAAAAAAAACGTGATTACGTATTTATAAGAGCGAGAAACGTAAATGTTACATATAGCTCTCTCTCTCTCTCGCTGACAAGACTTGCTCGCGCTGGCTATGAAAACTTGGCGAAGGTGAAGCGTACGTTTCACTTCCTCTCTCGCTAATCCGCCGACCTTTTTCAAGTCTGGTGACGCGGAACGCGCACGGTGACCTTAACCTTCAACGTCTACAGCGCGAATAAACGTTTACAATTAATTGGTAAACATGCCGTTCACTTTAATTAATGCACGCGCATTGATTATCGATATTTCATTCATGTATATATGACGTATTTTTTTTTTTTACTGAAACGAGCATACTTTTTGCCCGAGTTATTATTATTATTATTTTTTTTTTTCTTCGATTTCGAAAATTGTTTCTCTGAATTTTTCAAGAAATTGGTATTAAAGTTGAAATTAAAGTTAAAAAAAAAAAGTAAAACAATGAATTGAAAAAAAAAATCAGTTTATCCAAATTAAGTTTAGTAAATTATTTTCTTTTTATGGATTTTCAATGAAAAAAATTGTTTACCCTTTAAAAAAAAATAGAGAAATTAAAAATTGAAAAATCAGTTTGATAACAGGAAAATTGAATTTCCTTGAGAAAATTTATTTCTGCATTTTCCTCTAGTCTTAATTTTGTATTACACAATAAGTAACAAAAAAAAAATCGCATCGGTGTAATTTATCGAGTTATTTCACGTCTCATTTTCTGGGAACTATCACGCGCGCGAGAGGAACATATTCGTCGTGCGGTCAAGCAATTACACACAGGCGTTTATAAACGGACGATTAAACATGTCGCATCAACGATAATGTCGTCGTGGTAACCGGACACCGATGCTCTCGTATAATTATTTTCGCGTTTTCATTTGGAGTGACGGGAAACAGAATGGCATTTGCCGAGTGCAGCTGGCAATATTTATGAAATATTGCTGGTACTTCCCAGTACCGATAGATTGAATTACCTTTTTCACTCTTGCACTGTTCTCTAACAATCTGCGACTACTATATTGAAGATTTATATTTCAACTTTGGGACATTTATTAATCGACAAATATTCATCATATATTTTATATTTTATATTTTATATTTTATATTTTATATTTTATATTTTATATTTTATATTTTATATTTTATATTTTATATTTTATATTTTATATTTTATATTTTATATTTTATATTTTATATTCTATATTTTATATTTTAAATTCTATATTTTATATTTTATATTTGTCACCTTAAAAAAAAAAATTCTTAATATTTACGAACGATTAAAAATGTGTTGAAAATATTTTTTAGTCAAATAGCTATGAATAATTATTCCAGAGAAAATTATTGTTATTATGTTTTTTTTAAATGAGAAAGTCGTGATAAATAATTTTATAATTTTTTACTTTTCCTAGTTTTTTTTTTTAACAATTTATTCGATATGGGAGATATTTTGAATATAATTTTATTTGAATTTTGTCAGCATGTAATTGTAATACAAACAGGAATAATAAATAAAAGATGAAAAAACATAAATTCAACTTTCTGGTTTTACTCACTCGGTATCTGGTAACGCTATGAAGATATTCGCGCAGCTATGAGAATTGTTTATTCTACGTACTATTTTTGTTTGGTAATTGTTATGCGAGGGCATGCAAATAAACAGCGTTTTCCTATGGTAATGAGTATACACCGCGGAATCCCGCATAAATTATAAATACTACATCAACTGACTAAAAATAGTTTACGGAATTGTGTTCTGTTTATATGGCTGCAGTCACGCGATAAAGTGACGAAGGGAAAAAAAAAGAAACGTCAACATATGTTCTATCAACTTGTATGATTAATGCAGTTACTTAATTTTTTAAATACGACAGTCGAAAGATTGCGTAATATTATTTCTCCATTCAGAAATAACGAACAGACTCTTTTTTCATCAGAATTGCATATTCACTCAGAAATTACATGTATAACACCTAATAATAATAAACATGCAGTTTTGAAAAAAAAAAAAATGTGTATACATTTTTTTTATTAAAATAAATATTCTTAATTTTATATTATTGTAAAATTTCAATATTTATATATATTTTTGTTATCTACATATTTTTTTTTTGTAAAATATTGAAATTGTATAATAATAATATAATATTAAAAATATTTATTTTTTTAAATGTGTAATTTCTTTTTTTTTTTAAATTGTAAGTTAAGGATCGGTTTTATTTTTGTCAGAGACTTGCAAAAAAAGAAAGGTCAGAATTTTTAATGAATGAATGAACTAAGAATCTTAAAAAAAAAATAACCTTAATTTTAATGATTTAAATTTAATAAAAAATTTAATTTCTATTATCCGGATTCTCCAGATTCGGAAATTTCTTTTTTTTAATCCCTTTAAGGACTAATAATATGGCTCGCGTGCGTATCGTATGTCTATGATGATAAGTACTGAAATGATATATCACTCGTCCTACGTCACTTGGCTGAAAATAAAAGGGCGTGGACCCTGTTTATCAGTTAGATAACATACGTTCGTTGTATCAGTGACTCACGAATATGTGAGGCGGTGGATCGAATCACCGAATCAATGCATCCAATCCACTTCCTCTTCATGATCAAATATTTATCGCAATATCTTTATTATTATTATTCTTAAATAATAAAATGTTATTCCAGTTCATTTATAGTTTTCAGGCTATTTTCATTTTTTTTAATTACACACAAAACATTTATTAGTTGGGTATATAATGAAAAACAAAATTTGGAAGTCGTAACCAAAATATTAATTTCAGTAATGCTCAGCATTATTTTCGAGACTTTACTTTTTGTTTTTTAAAATTCCGTCGAAATCTCGAATTTTTTTTTTAAATTCCGTCGCGACCTCTGATTTATTTGATGGCTTTTAATATCGAGTGCGAAAAGTAGGCACTTCTCGCACCTTCTTTTCAAGAGACCAAAAAAAAAAAAAAAAAAAAAAAAAATACAGTTGCAAATGAGCGGAAATAAAGTCAGATATTTCCTGATACTTGTCACTCAACCCCAAAGCGCAATATTATCGTTACTTTACGAATGTCTGACGAGTATACGAATCGTCCGCCGATACCGAGTTTACGTCATCCCGAGGATATCGTCACGATCAGAGTGCGCCAAAAATAATTTAATCGCGTGGACAGGCAGTCTCGTATGAGCGATAAAATAAATACGCCGCCACGGTTATAGGTGAACCGCAGTATTTAGCAAAACAGCGCGCTCGTTCGAATGAGTTATTAATTTTATGTACGCATTTTGCAAAACGCTTCAGCGTTTTAAAGCGAATCGACCGAAGCGCAGCTCAATTTTTATTTCGTCTCTTATTGAGAGGCGATCGATGCGAAATTATCCAATTTTATCGCGCTGTATAACAATTGGCAAACAAAAAAAAAGAAAAAAAAAAATTATCTTTTCTGTAGTTACGCTTATAAGCTGCAAAGCGAATAATTAAATTCTGTTTTAGCAAACTGAATTGACCGTAAGATAAACACGGCGATCAAATTTGAACGTCGATGTTTTTAATTCTAAAAGTTCCAAACTCCAGCAGCTTGTAGATATATATATATATACTATTAAAATAATTCATTTCGAGAGACGACGTTTATATATATATATATATATATATATATATATATATGTCACTCCGACAACGCGATAAGGGACGATACGAGTACAAGAGACGTTTCGACGACGTGCTCACTTCTCGACGACGTGCCAACTCACAGCGACTTTATTATTACTATGTAGTATATACAATTGAGAACGAACGGAGATATTCGCAGGCACGGCCGAACGTTCGACGCTTAAGTAATTCCTGTAATCACGACGATGTCTCGAAGCAAACTGGGATAAGAGAAAAAGAAGACGACGTTGGACGTCGACTACTGCTCCGTGATTACGAAAATTCCTCAGTCTATGTGGAATCCTATAGAAATATATATATATATGTATGTAGAATGATTCGAAATCGAAGTATTTCTTGAGAGAACTTTACCTGCAGGCTGAACGTGAAAATAATTTTTTTCTTTCTTCTTGCCTTTCCATTAAAACTTTTCCATAAAAGTGATTAAATTCTTCTGAAATGTTTGGGACACGAAAAAGAAGGTTCTTTACATTAAAAATGTACAGTTTTAAAATTAAGTTTGATTTTATTAGAACTTGAGTACTTTGGGAGGAGAGAGAAAAATTATAGAAAATATTCAACGTTTTTGAAAATACCAGAAACATTGATTTTGTATTATAAGAATGCTAAACTATTGATATATAATAATGTAGTAAAAAAAATTGTTCAATACACTTGAAAGAAGAAATGTTCTCTTTTATTAAATTACAAATTTTACATATTTTTTTCTCTCATAATAGAACATTGCAAAACCCATTGACACTACATTGTAGCATCGATGCACAGTCGTAGAGTTCGTCACGGCTGACGAACCTGGCGCGCCGAGCTTCACAGCTCCGCTGAGCCTCTCGTAGTTCACGAGTCTCCGCTACGTGGCGTCCGCGCGCTAAGCGCTCCCGCATACGCCCCAGCCACACCGTCGTGCATATAACCAGAAGGCGAAATGCTCTTTTTTAATGTACTGCAAAGTAGGTTCTTTCGGGTGATCAACTATTTACCAACCGTTTTGAAAAACTCAATGCACAAGTGACAGACAAACCTGTAAAGGTAATCTTAATACTTTTTTCATCCTTCTTTAAAAAATGTTGAGCTGACTTTCAGCTCAATATTCCAGCTAAATTACAATTCTACTTTAAAGTAGTTTTTCAAAGCTTGAATTGATCTTTTGTAAATTTATAATTAAAATTTTCTCGGGGATACCTAATATTCTGCATGTCATTAAATTTAAAAATTCCTTCGTAAAATCAACAATTAATGACAAGTAAAAAAATCCAATTAAAAAAGAACTCTTTTTTATTTACACTTCATTACACTGTATTATATTATTCATCTGTGAATAATTTACAGAAATTATAAAAAAAAATTTAACAGACCATCAGGTACAAATTGTCTCTAAAACGTACTACCCGCATCACCCCACTTCTACATTTCTACAGAGTCGCTTTAGATTCTACAATGTGACAAGCATTCGACAATCCAGCAGCCTGGAGCTTTCCTTTGTAATTAGAAGTGCGCGTTCGCGTTCACGATAGATCCTAATTAAAGTTAAGTTCATTATACAGCATGCAAGTGGAAACCCCAGTCGTCGACCCGTCGATCTCCAAGTCTCGCGAAATGTTTCATCTTCTCTTCGCGCCCACTTAATTTCAGTGAAAATGTTTCTCTCTCGAGGCTGTGATATCCCATCGGTAAATATAAAATTATTTCGAATACGAAGGTTTTAAAAAGCCTCATTCCCCGCAGCGTTGAGACACGAAACCCAATTAATTCGCAGATCCGATTGGAATTATTCAGACCCTTTCTCAGGATTTTTATCACTTGAGGAATTAACCGAGCGATAAATTACAAACGTTTGTGGGATAATCGGAGCGGAGAAAAATAAAAATTAAAAGCTTTTCACATGAAAAATAAGTATACAGAACAATAATTCAGACCCTTTATACTTTTTTTTCAGATTTCTTTTCAATGAACTTCTCCATTGAAATAAATGAATAAATGAATAAATGAATAAATGAATAAGTGAATAAATGAATAAATAAATAAATTACTCATTTCCTTCAAGTAAATACAGTATTTGTTACTATGAAATTTGCCACTCCGATTTTACACAACTTTTTCTTTTTCTACGTACTGACCCTCATTGCCTCCCCAACGAAATCTCAATTTCATTATGACAGTGAACCGCTTCGCACCTACCGCGTGAACAATGCCAAGTATTGAACGCGAATACGCAATATCCGCGTCGCAACATTTTATGTATATATATATAGATACGTACACATTAGATACGTAGTGAGCATAAATAACTGTGTATGTGTGAAGTCAGGCTACATATATGCGATATGTAAGAGAACTAACGCATCACAAAGTGTGTCCGACTAACCAGTGACACGTAAATTTTATTTTCAAATTTTTTTTTCCAGCAATTGTATTCATCGTCAGCTGGTATATTAAATTTAGTACATATTTGAGGTAAAATTACAAGTTTTTATAGAAAAAAAAATCGAATTTTCGAAATATTTAGTATACTATAATTCTGCACTTCACATATAAAATTTAATATTTGCTTTGCATAATTTAGTATGCAAGTATAGGGAAATAAATACTAATATACTAGTAATTTATATATGGGGCACTCCAAGTCAACTCATACTTGGTCATCATTTTTTTTTTTTCATAACCTTTGAGTAAAAATGAATTTCGACAAGGTTCAAAATTCTGAAATTTTTTCTATAAAATCTAGCACTAAAAATAAGTATTTCCATCGTATTTCGAGAATCGGCCTGGAATAATTTATATATATATATATATTTTTGTTTATTTAAGAAAAAAGAAAATTTTCGAAATTTTAAAAATCAAAAAATTCAATCATGGTTTCTTGTAGAAAAAAAAAAGAAAAATAAACCATATCGTGGCAAAAAACAAATTTCTCATATTTTGAGAGTACGCTAAAAATTCGCCCGATAATTAAAATAAAATTGAAAAAGACCATTTCAATTTTCATAGAATAAAAAAAAATTGTGGAAGTCAAAAAGTGGTCGAAATTCAGTTTTACTAAAAAAAATGATGAAAAAAAAATATTTCATAGCATAAAACAAGCAATAAAAATCTGAGAAATCTTTTTTTTTTTACCAAAATATGCCCAAAAAAGATTCGTCAACTGATCCTGAGGGGGTCAGGCCGATTAGTCGACCAAGCGAGTGGAGTTGGAATGCCCCATATATAAAATATACGTCTATCTGTGTTACATGTGCAAATGAGCATATCACAAAATTTCTCTCTCTCGACGAGTGCCATGCTCCGATACGCCTATGTCGGAAATTCGAGATACGAGCAATATAAACCGGAGGAAAAAAGAATGAGGCTGTTGAAACGCCCGCGTGTCGTTGATGCTGCTGGTTTGCTACTGCAAGGCATCTGGCCTCCGGGTTAAAAATTCCCTTATCACACCCTCTGCACCGCCTCTCGTCGTTCGTCACTCTCTTTAGGCTCTTTTTGTTCTTTTATCCCTCTTGCGCTTCTCCTTCAACGTTTTCCTTTCTTTTCTTTTTTTTTTTTTTTTTTTGCTTTCTCCTCCCTCATTCGTATGGACTTTGAGTGCTGAGTGCACTCGAGGCCCGGAATGGAAATATTGTTATAGATATGAAAAGATAACAAAATAAAACTTTGCTGCTGTTCAGTGACTCGATTTTATCGAATCCTGAATGGATCACACGTACCAGCTAAAATTACAGTTCGATGTGATTTTTAGTTCTTGAAAGGATTAAAATCTGGAACGAAAATCAATATTGATGTTGGAAGCCTAAAGGTTAATAATTATTTTTTTAATCACAATAACGATGCCAAACAGTTATTAAGGGGATTAAAAGTCAGCTTAAAAATGAGGATTTATAGTGCGATTTTTTTTTTCCTGACAATTGATAAATTGATAAATTATCAAATGTGTGAAGCTGACAGATTTTTTATTCGTTAAAATGGAAATGACACGAAAATTGTGTAAAAATTATAATTGCGTAAAAAGGAAATTAGACTGTTTTTTTTTTTTTTATATCGAACAAACAGAAAAATTCATGCAGTGCAGAAAATTAAAATTAATATTACATTTTTATTTCGAAATCTGACTCGACGATTTTAAACATTACACTTTTTTTTTTCTTACTGGGTTTCCAAAATGTATACAATGACAAAGATGAGCATCCACAAGAGTAACGATCTCTTCGTGCGATAAAAGTACCAACGTTGCAGTTTCTCGACTAACGACACACGAAAGTTTTATAATTACATGAAGAGTATATATAATCTTGTGAAGAAGGAAGTGCTGCTGCAGAAGCTGCAGATGGTCGATGGGTTTTGTCAGTGTTTAGCTCAGCGGTAAAACGAAAATCTACTTGGAGCCCGAAAAGAGTGCTTTTCTAAAGTAATTAGACTGAGCCAAGCTGAGGTCGAAGGTTTTATCCACCTCGTATATTTCGTACTCAAAGTACACCCTTCAAAATGTTTGGAAAACTGCAGTTGCGAATTTTTGGCAATTTTATATTCACAAACTGGCATATTAATTTTAGAAAATAAATAAACAGATCGTGCAAATTCGTAGTTCAATAATATATTTTATTTTTAAGAAGGAAAATTTGAAAAATAATAAAAATTCGATAATAAATATTTTCGAGTGTTTCATATAAAACCTAAAAAAAAAAAATTGTGTTTTACTCACGAACAGGTTGGATTAAATTTTAGAAAAAAAAAAAAATCGTGTGGATAAAAGGTGTAAGCTGAAATGAAACGCCTTGTATATGTGACAATAAGAAATACTCTGCAGCCGCCAAGGAATAGTCGAAGGACGACCGCTTATCTCATTTGAGAGAAAATTGCCGAGAAATTGGAGCGGATGTGGTGCACCGGCGTCTATATTGACTAGCAATATCTATCCAAGTCTCACATGATTCTCAACCCCTTCGTGCACCTTCGCTCAGTGTTTAAAAAAAAATCGGAAAATCTGCGACATATATATATATATATCGAAATAATTTTCTTTTTACTAAAACAAATATTATTATTCCTTTATTTAAAAAATTTCGATTTTTTTAAAATACGGTTTCAAAAATACAAAAAAAAATCTATAATTCAGCCATTTTTGCGAACGTCGGTTTGAGTTTACAAACTAAATTTGTATGCAAAAAAAAAATTAAGTTTTCGATCATTTTGGCTTGATTCCGTTTTTTTTTTCTGTTTAGTTTGTGGAAAAAAATGCAATCGATATTTCTAAAGCAAACAAGTATTTGGAGTAATTGAATTAATTGGTCATCATTTATATTGATTGTAATTTAATAATAGTAACTAATTTAATCAGTCTATTAATTGGATAATTTATGCTGGTTAATTCATTTAGTAGAAAATTATTTTTGAAATCTGGATCTTTTTAATATGATTTAAAAAATACAAAATAATAAAATTACAAACACAACTAAATTTGCAGTTGTTTGTGAAAAAATCCTTTTTTCAATCATTTTGACTTAACTCCGCCTTTTTAAACTGAAAAAAAAAAAAAAAAAAAAAAAAAAAAATTAAATGTGTAATTTATGTTAGTTAATTAATTTAGTAGAAAATTATTTGAGAAATCTGACTCTGTTGCACAAACTTCATTCCACCCCTTCATAATTTTCTAACCTTTCATTACAAAGCTATATATACGCCAGAGCTCATGTTTCGCTGCAATCAACAGTTCCATCGCTCATTACTGTATAACAGACCGAGTATGTTTGCATGCAGATAATAACAATGGCTTCGAGAGTGCAGCTAATAGTGTTGTTTCCGGGGTTGAATTGTTGTCGCGATAAAATTATATCGATTTGTCCAACCAGTAAAACCTTATTTCCTCCGGGATAATTGTGTCGCTGTTGTCAACAGATGTGACCGCAGGTTTTCGTCTGATTATAGGTTGCTCCACGCCAGCTAAATTTTATTGCAAACATTATGACCTCCTCCCCCCCCCCCCCCCCCCACCCAAAAGCAATTTAATTTTCCGAGTGTTCAGCTTCCAATTTATAATTGGCATGTATTGGACTTTATCGTTTTAGTTATTCGTCATTTTATGTTTGTCAACTTGTTGAATTTTCCAATCATTTTATTGTCGAATGAAATTGGATCACAATGTATTAATCGATTTAAGGAACATTTTGCTGTAAACCTTCCTGATATTTTACTTTTTCACGTTTCTTATTTGGTTTTTTTTTTTTTTTGTATTCAATCTTTATTTACTGACATCCAATTTATTTATTCTGTTATTGACTCTTAGAGAAAAAAAAAGAGTTAATAAAAACTAAATGATTAGCTTAAATTTCATTGGCTGAATAGAAGAGAAACGATATGTTAGCATTTCTCATCAAGAGTGGGTCACTCGAAATCTCGTGTTAATTCGCCCAGAAGTACATGGAAAAGGAAGTCGACGTTCCTTGAGCAAATAATTAATTAGCATAAGCTAATTAGTTATTTGCTCGTGCTAAGTTAACACGTAACAGTGAAGTGTTTTGGCCATTTCGTTTTGATAGTACTAGAATGAAAGGAGCCTGCGAAGAAGCTCTATTTGGCTGTTAAATTCGCGCCAGTTTCTTCCTCGTCGTTTCAAAGCACGCAAGCAAAGCTTGGATCGTTATTCTCCAATTCCTTTCACGCCACACTGAACTTTGATCTCGATGGCACGCGCTTATTTGTTCTTCGTTTTCTGTCCTCGATTGTCTCTCTCTCTCTCACGACGCTGAATTCTTTTCGCAGCGCCAGATTTATCGACCAGTTCAACAATCACGTGATATATTCCAATGACGAAATGAATTCTTGGAATTGTGGTATCAGTCCCATTTGGCAAAACCCAATGTGATTGAAGCTCATATTTTTTTTTTTAATTTTTTACTTCTTGGAATTATATCGTTGCCGTTGTATATTTAAATGAGGCGAAATTTTTAATTCAAGCGCATTTTTTTTTGTTTCAGATTGGATGAGAATGGAGGATCATCCGGTGCATTACTTTCTATCAAGGTGAGTCTCCGTATTTTTTTAAATAGTCGTTAATATTTATTATTATATATATTATTTATATAATAAATATTGATATTTATTTATCACTTAAGGGTTGGAAAGTGTTTTTTTGTTGTTGTGGGTGATAAAATCCCCCCGGACTGAATACCTCTCGGTCAAAATTTCCATCGTTCTAATTTTCCCCGGATGGAATCCCCCTAAAAAAATAAAAGATGCACGAACAAAACGCCAGTCAGTCAAAACACAACGGCGGATCGCGAACGCAGCCCCTGGTGGGGGTTTGGGGCGGGGGGGAAGCCCCCAGTGAGGGTTTGGGGCGGTGGGGAAGCCCCCCAATGGGGGATTGGGGCGGGGCAAGCCCTCCAGGAAGGAATTGGCGCAGGGGGGAAGCCCCCCCAATGACACGTTGCGTTTTCTATGTACTTGATTTGTTCACTTTTACTTCACTTTACTTTTTTTTCTTTTCATTTCATTAGTTTTCTTAGTTGATTGTACATGTGTCCATTATCCTCGGAGGAAGTTCCCCCAAAAAATAAAAACGGTACTGGGGCAAAGCGTTAGCCTGTTGAAACCCAATGGCGGGGCTGGGGGCGAAGCCCCCCGATTTACTTAGTTTATTTACTTCCACTCAAATTTTTTTTCTATTCTTCTCATTAGTCTCCTTATTTGATTGTACATGTATTCGTAGATGTGCGTTTAAGAATATATTTAATATTGTGTGAGTTTGCATTTTTTAATTTGAGTTGCTTTGCTCGGATGGATATTGTCGGGGAGATTACATCCGATAAATGACGATAAATTTTTCGCAACCGAAAATGACAAACAAACGAGATCACATTGCCAGTCTCGTTGACACGCGTTGGTATGACAGAGGCGGTCGTGGAGTGTTGAATTCCAGTCTCGAATATATCTCTAATACAACCAATCTTCTTGGCACGAGATCAAGTCGTTATTCGAGAGGGTTTCTCATATTTCTCAGTCAACTGCTGCTGTGCGACATACTCAGACGGCTCTTAACTTCGAAAATGAAATCAGAGCAGCCGACAAAAGAGTGTATATTTCTATTACATACACTGTAGATGTGTCTGAGTTGGACAAGGGCTTCAGAAATAAACGAAATTCCATACACGTTTTTCTCCTGATTACCACTATCGACTATCTCTTGATTACCACTAAATAGATAGGCTTATTATGTTGCTTGCATTTGTAAATTTGTGTCTCAACGAGGTAACGACAAACGCTCGACGTGTACGACTTATAAGGTTTCCTTCGGCGAAGGTTCGTCGAGGCTTGTAGCTCGTCAATGGTGCAATAAATAAAAAAAAAAAAAAAGGAGGAAAACATCAACGACTCTCTAGAAAGTAGATGTTGTATAATTCAATGATCGAAAATACTACTATACTGGGAAGCCATTCAAGAGAGTCACGCGTGACCACATGACAGACACAAGTGGCTATTTTGTCTACTTCTCTACTCTTGTGTATCGCAATTGCTACGAGAGAATAACGTAATATCATCCTAACTGTGAATTCTGTTGACTTTTTTGTTAACCGTCACCTATACCTAACTGTGGCAAAAAGTTGATCTCCGCGTCTGTTAAAATTTCTTTCACAACAGCCAATCTGTGTTTCAATATTAATCAGTTTATGTCGATTATCGTCATCGCTCATTTAAATAACAGGATGAAGCGTCATCACTGTTTACAGGAGACTCAAAAAAGAATCTAAAAAAAGGAATCACAGAAAATCTGTTGATCTGTGGAAAACGAGCTGTGCCAAAACCAGACCAAGATTTGAAATCCATTCGGATTCCAAAGTGTGGTTTACTCAATTGGGACAACCTCTACCAAAACCCGACCAGGTCCCAATCGGAAACAGGGACTCCCTGACTGATTTCTGTACAGGAACTTTGTTTTCTCCCAGACATATTAATCAGTACAACAATAAATTAGAAAACCAATGAGTACTAATTAAGAAATTTGTTATTGTTTCAGGATCACCATCTAGGGATGCCACTATGAGAGGTGAGTTTCAATTACAAGCATTTTCAAACGTTTTTCACACGCATTTTCAAATGTTTAATTAAGATCATCGAGAATTTGACAGTGTTCCATTTACTCATCCTGCAAATCAACGACTACAAAAACGTGTAGCTGCAGCAGATTGGAATTTTTCTTTCTCTTTTTTTCCAATTTAAACATTCTCGAGTGAATGAGAATAGTCAAACACATCTCTCACTCCATATTTATCTCTGATCAGCGCACAAATATCCAATGATTCGGAAAATCTAAAGAGCACATCATCGCGGTCGAAACACTTTTTCGTTCGACCCTTGCTGAACGTTCTTTTTTTAGGAAAACTGAGCGCGTCGGACTTGGAACGTGGACTCGTTAAGCCGTACTCCGTTCCTTCCGTCTATACAAGAAAAAAATCTGGCTGCTCGCGAGGTAAAAAAAAGCTTCACGAAAGGCCATCAAAATGGCATTATTATCTTCTTCGCTCATTGCAATTAGCGCCAGTAGTATTTTTTTTTTTTTTTGGCCTTTGCCTTTTCTCTTAGACCTTTTTTTTTCTAGTTTTCAACCCAAAAGAACACGCTTGATGAAACACCTAATCAGCAACTTAGAGCATCTAGAGAGCATTGAGCAATAACGAGAGTAAAACCCAAAATACACAAACTTTTGTCATTTGTAATTATAAGAGGACGGAGTCTGGTCAAATTTATAAATATTCAAAGACGATTGTTTGCCGCTGCTAATTTTTTTTTTTTCAAAAATGTATTATCTATCGAACAAATGATTTTTTGCCAGGTGGGGTAATGGGGGTCACTCAAATTTTTTTCACACTGCAGGTTATTTAAAAAATAAATTATAATTTTAACAATGAAAAAAAAATAAAAAATCGAAAGCTAAATTCATGACGTAAGGACTTACGTCAAGTTAAACAGAGAATTATTTCGTAAATAAATTTAACCCGACTACCGCCCCTTAATCATTAATTATTATACACTTATTCACTTAAGTAGTATTGTATATTTAATAGCATTCCTCATAATAGTATCTTAAGGTAATGTGACATAGCGTAGTTGCTACTTCATGAGATAAAGCCAATTAGATTACATTCCGCTTCTATTAAATTTCTTAGCAGAAGCAAATTTGCTTGAAATAGCAAAAATCTCGACGAAGAAAAGCGATTCTAAAATTGGTTTGAGTAGTCATATATTTTTCAAATGATGGTGCAACACCGATTACAAATATAGCTGCAATTGTCTTAAGTGCGCCTATTTTTGCTTCGATGCTGATAGTATCCGACCAAAAATAAATTATTGTAATACGAATCGTAAAAATAAATTAAATTATTGGCAAAAAATAATAATTATTAAACACCGACAAATATAATTGCAATGTTTTTTTTTTTTTTTAATTCAGATTTTTGACTAAAAATAAATTATTGTAATAGGAATTTACAAAAATAAATTAAATTTATTGACCAAAAATAATGATTCATTTTTGGTTAATTGAAAATGAATCATTATTTTTTATCATTGTTGAAAATTATGCATCAGTAATATTTCAATTGACATTTCAAAAAAGCCTCATTAATTAAATTTTAAATGACGTATGTAATTAAACGACCAAAGAAATTAATTAATTGCAATGCTGGCATGAGTGCATCAAAGGACATATCAAGAACCTAGAAAACTTATTACGTTAATTGCTAAGTCAGCAAGTGCAGTTGCACTTTTTTTTTCTTCTAATAAATAAAATCATTTAAAGAAAAGTTTTTATAAAAACCAATATATGGGACATTCCAGGTCAAATAAAAAAAGTATTTTTTTTTTTAAATATCATTTAATATGTTTTATAGCGGTATAAAAAAATCACACGAATTTGTAGATTTTTTTGTTTAAAAAAAAAAGAAAAAGAAAATCAATATGACAGTATGTAGACTATTATTTGAACCTAGATTTCGCGATAAATGAAAATTCTTCACAGTCGATAAATATTCACAGTCCAATCTTCAAGTTTTATGCATATGTAAAGTACATTCGTATTCTAAACTGGTGCATAGCACCAGACCAAAAAAAAAAAAAAAAAAAAAAAAAACGCATAGAACTTTTTTACAAACTTTTTTTCCCCACATTTTTCTCTACCTCAATCCATTCGTGTATCTTGAGAGGACCTTGGTAGTTCTTTTCTCGCGCGCAGGAAACTCCATCTCATTTCCGTTGCTCTGGCAAAAGCTCCCCCTGTGTATATATATATATATATATATGCGACTAGGAAGAGGCGAGAATTTCGTCGGCTACTGTAAATATCCGTGCACGAATACACCGCGCGCATTTGCACTGAGATAGGCGCAAGATTGAACGTAGAGTTTGCAGACAGAGAGAGAGAGAGAGAGAGGGAGCAGATCTGCACGTCCGACTTGTTGGGTTTCTTCTCCTTTAGCTCTCCTCTCATCTCTCCCGGTATCCTCAATATTTTTCCCTCTTATTCTTCTAGCCGATGTGCGCTTTCTCCTCCCGTGCGCTTCTCCTCCTCGTCGCAACTCGAAATAACTTTATAACTCCGGCGTGTGGACGCCGAGTGGTATCCAGGGAGAAACCCCTGATGCCACTGGTCGTTCGTTTGTGTGTCGAAGGCATTGGTCTCGGCATTTTCGTATCTCTCTTTCTCTCAGACACTCTCCCGTCCGGATTCTCTCGTTTCTCGTGTTCAAACATTTTATATATCCGTGTCGCTTATGTAAGTGAGTGTGCCTCTCTATGGACCATGCGCCACCTAATGCGCTCCGCCGGGAGTTTGGTACCAACTACCACGACGTCGAAATAACGCATAACGATATATATGAGTCATTCTCTGTCAATTATAGAGATTTTCTCATAAAAATACTCTACACAAGCGAAATAGTCTCCATACACAAACAAAAAATCTACACGAGCGATCCTCTCCATGGAGGAACTGTACACAAGCGATCCTCTCCATGGAGAAACTCTACACAATCGATCCTCTCTATGGAGAAACTCTACACAAGCGATCCTCTCCATGGAGAAACTCTACACAAGCGATCCTCTCCATGGAGGAACTGTACACAAGCGATCCTGTCTATGGAGAAACTCTACTCTAGCGAACCTCTCCATGGAGAAACTCTACACAAGCGATCCTCTCCATGGAGGAACTGTACACAAGCGAACCTCTCCATGGAGAAACTCTACAGAAGCGAACCTCTCCATGGAGAAACTCTACACAAGCGAACGTCTCCATGGAGAAACACTACTCTAGCGAACCTCTCCATGGAGAAAGTCTACACAAGCGATCCTCGCTATGGAGAAACTCTACACAAGCGAACCTCTCCATGGAGGAACTCTACACAAGCGAACCTCTCCATGGAGAACGTCTACACGAGCGAACCTCTCCATGGAGAAACTCTACTCTAGCGAACCTCTCCATGGAGAAACTCTACACAAGCGAATCTCTCCATGGAGAAACTCTACACTGGGGAACCTCTCCACGGCAAAATTCTACAAAAGCGAACCTCTCCATGGTGAAAACTCTACAGAAGCAAAATTTTTCAAGACAAAATTCTACACAAGTGTGACTCTATAGCAAAACTCTGCACTATATCTCATTAGGAGAAATATCAAGGAGAAATATGCCACATATCCAGACATCGTAACACACTCGAAATACTTTTTCTCTTATACTTTTTGCTTAGATACCACCCCCGCTCGTTAACCCGATTCTTCTTTAGTTGCGCTCTGCTCTCCTTTACGCAAAATTTCCCCGAACGAATGGCACATCCATCAACGCAATAAAATAAACACATGAAACTTTACAGCCACGCAACGGGTATTCTCGTTACATATATAGTACCAATGTGAATTATAGACATGCCGAGTTGACCCATTCGACGGATTATAGGGTCGCGACAATTTCCGATACATTCGCAACGTCACCAGAGAATTTAACTCTTAAATTTGTATGCCAACGAGTAAAGTGACAAGTCTGAAATATTAACATATCAATGTTAAATCTTTGGGTGGAAATTATTGTCCGCGTATTCGAAAATTCAACCGCGCAAAAGTTGAAATTTGTGTAAAGTCTCAAACTCCCAAAGTTTGAATTAGAGTTTGGGACTCTAATTCAAACTGAAAAATGAAAGGAATTCGTGATTAAGATTGCAATTCTAATGAAATTACACGAGAAGGTTTGTTATTTTTTGTTATTTCCTGAAAACCAACGAAAAAAATGAACTTTCAAAATTCCTATAAATCGACTATAGATCATTTTTTTCTTGATCCAACCTTTGAATTTTCAAGTATTTTAGTCAATTTCTGGCACAAATTCACAGCTGAAATGACTCCTGAGGATATTGAAATTTAAAAAAGAAACGCTAGTAAAGGCATAAAATTTATATTGTATTTAATGGCTTTAAATTATCGGTATTCTCGATATTACTTTTTAAACATTTTTTTATTCCTGTATTATCGTCGAGACTAATTTCCGATATCTATATTTACCTCATCACACAGGAACGTGAAACTTATATAGCGAGCACTAAAATACGAAAATTATATAAATTTACTTCCAGCCTGGTATTTATATAAATTGAAAACTAATTAAACTAATTAAAATTTTCCAAAGCCATTAAACTGAAAACGAAAAATGTTCAATGAAGCATAAAATTATAGAAAAACTGTAAAAAGTACGTTTAAGTATACAAGTATGAAGCACAAATAAATCAATTTAATTTTTTTTTTTTTATTATTTCAAAATTTATATATTTTAATTTCTGAAGGATTGTTACAGGGATTTAATTTTATCCTGTCAATGATAGCCGACGTATTGACGATGCAAAGCGACGTGCGATATTCCGCGACGCGCAACATTCACTAATTAACCGACCCAATTATTTCGATCCACGTGATGAGTTGCGCTAAATTTCAAGAGACAATACTGGTGTCTGGGGTAAATGAATTAGCTCTGGGCACTGGAGATATTCGCAAGCGTCAGCTTGTTATAATTTATAGCAAGCCATTTGTATATATATATAGATGTATATGGGGCACTCCAAGTGAAATCAGGGAGTCATTTTTTCCTCGATCCAGCAGATAAATATGATTTATCATTTTTTTTCTTTTCTTGGCACAACAAAAAAAATGAAATCCAATTTTTTTCGTAATTTTTCACCTCTTCGTTGACTTAGCATGTTTTTTTTTCGTTAAAATTGGATATAAGTCAAAATACATCTTTTTAAAAATAAAAAAAATTGTCCATAAATTTTGTGGCGTAAAAATATAACTTTTTTCAATGATCCGCAAGTCGGATTCTATTTTCTATTTATTTAGAAAAATTGAAAAATTTGGAAATGTTTATAATGTTTCCTATTAACAAAAAAAAATTAAATAAAAATAAAAGATATTTTCAAGTATTTCTGTAGACTATAAAATTTGAAAATTAACCTCGTTCAATCCTAAAATGAATTTAAGTTTGCAACGACCATTTGCAACAACAATTTTAACAATTTTAGGGAAAATTTCGAAAAAAAGAATGGGGCTTATTTTTTGTAACAAAAAAAAATCATAAATCACAATTATCCGCTGGGTCGAGTGAAATGACTCCGTGATTTTACTCGGAATGCACCATATATATACATATGGGGCATAAATGTAGATTTATTTTGTCCTATATAGTTACAATAGTGTTATACCGCTTGAGGCGATGTAGAAACATGAGCTGTGTGCGAACCGAAGGGCTTACGGATTTACGTGGTTTTTTTTTCGTTTTCCAGGTGTCACCGTAGTCGCGGGGGTGAGATCGGGTCGTGGAACTGTACTGCGAACCCTCGCCCTCGTTTTTCTCGCGACCTTCCTGTGGCTTCAACTTCATGTTATCAGCTTGACCGGAAGGAACCTACCCGGTCAATCGTCCGCAAATGAATCACTTTTTGCTCTTGTACCTCAAGAACTTCACAGGTACGTTTCCTGGTTAAAATATATTTTTCAAACATTTCCATTATCGAGGTAAAAAAAAAAAATATCTCTACAATTCAAAGCAATGGGCCATTATTTTTTAGCATTATGTATAATACATTAATATTTATTGTTTCTTTTCTTTTTTACAGCGTATTGCCTGCCATTAATTTTTTTTATGGCATTTTTAAACGTATCTAGAAAAAAAATGTTTTCTCTTTTTCGAATCTAATAATTAGATTTTTTTTATAAACGTCGTATATTCTAAAAGAAAGTAATCAATGTCACTGGAATAATATAGATTAATATAGAATAATTAGATTAATTAAGAATAGATTAGATTAATTAATTATAGATTAACATTAAATTGGAGCACAATCTCCAATTTATAAAAATCTCCTTTACTAAAAAAATGATACAGAAAATTTGAAATTTCTGCAGGCGTTTAAAAAAATTATTTAGAAAAATCACAGTAGGATCCATCATTTACAAAAATTATTCTCAAAATTCACGATAACATAACCGAAACAAAAAAAGATTTATAAAAAAAAAAATTATGACTTAATAAAAAGAATTTAAAAAAAGTTTAACAAGAAACTTAATGTATGCTTAGAAAAGCTGGAATAATAAGATATTATCATTTTCTTTTTTTATATAGGTTCCTGAAAGAGCGAAGAAATGCTTCGATTGTCGCGAATGGTACAGCCAGCCCATTAACGGATCTCGATATAATCGATATAAGGCGAAACATCAATCGGATAAACACCGAGCAAAAAGTCTACAATGAAGAGGCTTTTGGTCCTCTGTCAGCCGACGCACCGGTGATCGTTGTGCAGGTTCACTCGAGACTTACTTATCTGAGGCATCTCATTGTTTCACTCGCACAAGCGAGAGGAATCGAGCAGGCTTTATTGGTGTTTAGTCACGATGTTTGGCATCCCGACATCAATTATCTCGTTCAGAGCGTTGACTTTTGTCGGGTCATGCAAATATTTTATCCGCACAGCATACAGACACATCCACAAAGCTTTCCCGGCGAGGATCCCAACGACTGTCCACGAAACATAGACAGACAACAGTAAGATTTCATTATTTTTTTTTTTTAACAATTAAACAAAAAAAAATACTTACAAAGTAGAAGAATTTAAAAATCTAAAAAAAATGCTGAAAACCCTTCTTTGGAAAACAAGTATTTTTGGTAACCAAGCCAAAGTTCTTTCGACCTTTTTTTTCATCAAATCTGGCTTCTCTTTCACTGATTTATTAATGCAAATAATTCGCTTGAATAATAAATATCGAATAAATGTATTCATAGAGCCGTAAATCTGAAGTGCACCAATGCCCAGCATCCAGATCTTTACGGCCACTACAGAGAAGCAAAATTCACCCAAACAAAGCATCACTGGTGGTGGAAGGCGAATCGAGTATTCGACCAGCTTACAGTGACTCGAAATCACACAGGCATGGTCCTCTTTCTCGAGGAGGATCACTACGTCGCCGAGGACTTCCTTCACGTGCTGAGGCTCATGGAACGTACGTGCAAACACAGCTGCGAACGTTGCAACGTACTATCACTCGGCACTTATCTCAAAACTTACAACTACTACGCTGATTTCAGTCGCAAGGTAAAAAGATATTTCAAAAATAAAATCGTCGTTTTCTCTCGTTTTACATTTTAAAAAACACACACTGGTGGAACCGCAAAAACCAATATAATAGAAAAATCTAAAATTGCAAACAAAATTATAATACTGTTGAGAAAAGACATTAAAGATATATTTTAATTTTTTATATGATTGACATGACTAAAAAGCACTAATTTTAGGGGAGAAAAACTTTTACTCACTTTTAATTATTCACGATTTTTTTTAAACAAATTATCGAACGACACCTTTTAAGAATGTGAAAAAATGTTGAAAAACTTTTTTTCGAAAATAAATATATTGTTAGCTGGGCCTTTTTTCACGAAGAAAATATGAAAAAAATTTCAAAAAAATTTCGCAAGTCTCAGCCATTAAAAATGTGTCAAAATTAATTTGAAATATATATTAGTGCTCTTCAGAGTTATCTCAATCATATAAAAAATTGCGAGCTCAATCGAAAGGTTCACGGGTCAGCGCCAGGTCGAAACCCCATGGAATGCCCCATATATGTATCTCAAAATGTCGTTCATGTGACACTTAAGACCCAAGAATTCCTTCACGTCGTCGTCTGTCCGCGATATTTCACCCGCCAACACGAGTTCAGCTCGTAAAACTTCGAAATCTCGGTCTTCTTCCCTCTGACGATAAATAATTATCTGCTGATATGCCTAAAATAGTGCAGGAAAAAAAAACAAAATTTATCTGCAAAAACAGCGTCCTCATTTATTTATCATTATCACAATGTTGTTTTTTCTTTCATTTTTTTCCCCCTCACAGTCATTAATTAATGAGTTCGCAGTATAAATTGGAGAACTCGGTTATTCCCAACAAAACAATAAATATTTTTCAAAAGAGAGTAGAGAACGCATGATAAAGCGTAAAATCCTGCCACGAGTTTTATGTCTAATTAAGCGTTATCTTTAAATATAAATGCGTAAAAAAAAGAAAGAAAAATTAAACGAAATTCCCAGCATATTCATTCGTGTTTATACGTCATTGTCATTCGCATCTATTTGTTGTTAAAAATAACCACCGTACACAATGTTTTTCACGCACTTATCCACAATTGAGCAGTATCTCGGCGTCAACGGTGCTCTGCAAAAGGAGCTTCTACGTGGGCTTAAGAGGCACGACGGACCGACTCAGCAGGGTAGCTTGTCGACGTACCAGAGCGCTCAGACTGTGCAAGCCACGCCGTCCTGGGCTTTCCAGCTTTTGCCAAGCCTCTACAGTCATTATCAGAAGGTCTAAACGACGCAAATCCCTTGAGACACTAGAACAATGTTTTACATTATCCTTTTTCTCATCATTTCCTTTTTTTTCTTCTTCTTTTTTCCTGCTGCTGATTAATTTTTTGTGTAACTCTTATCTTAATTTTTTTTGGTAATCCTGAATTTAACATGAATTGACGTTACTGCAATATTCCACAGTCGTCCCAAAATACCTAATTCAGCAACCAAACATCATCGACGGATTCATTATCACTGATTGTATCATTACTCATTATTCTTCTCCTTGTTAAAGCGCGTAGTTTAGAAATATGAGGGTCTTGGTGTAGGCATGCTTAGATCGCATGTTACGTATGATGCACACAGAGCAGCAAAAAAGAATCTAATTAAACTAGTTTCAAGTCCCTAATATTAATTCTAAGTACTTTGTTATTCGCACGTTATTCTAAGTACTTTGTTATTATTATTTTTTTAATGTTTCAAGAAATTAATATTTGCTATCAAATTTATTAATCATGAAAAAAGAATTAAACCCAAAATTTTTAAAAATCCATGTAGAGTTTCTGTATAAACTCTGTAAACACACAAAAATTACAGTTAAATTTGAGGAACGTCTGTTTATTATCTCACTAGAATCATCCAGAAATAATTTAATTACACATTATAAATTGTACTCAAATAATTTTCAACTGAGAAAATTATTGAGAATTGTTGTTAAATCTTGCATGACAATTGAGTCATAAAAAAATTATTGCTATTTTTATTGCACTGTGTGCATCTTCATGCATGTGAAAGGAGTTTTTTTTAGGCAAGCGGATATGCTGCGAATTGAAACTATCATCGCGGTGCATTGCAGTAGAGAAGATTTTGGAAGATCTTAACTTAACCAGAGTCCCATGTAGGTCTAGATCCCCCCCCCCCCCCCCACATTTGAAAAGCGTAATTATTTCCTAGTGCGTATATAATTGAACCGTAAAATTTCATAAATTTGTTCAATTATCAATAATTTCGTTGCGCAGGCTGAAGTGATACCCTGGATATCCAGCAAGCACAATATGGGCATGGCGTTCAATCGTGTAACGTGGAACAAGCTGAGGAAATGCGCCTCGCAGTTTTGCTCTTACGACGATTACAACTGGGACTGGAGCCTCCAGCACGTTGCCCAAACATGTCTTCCACCGAGCAAGGGTGCCGGAGCTGCGCCCCGACTCGAATCCGGCCTCATCGCAATGATGATGAGAGCACCACGAGTTTTTCACATTGGAGAATGGTATAAAATTAATTTTAAAAAAGGCTGCAAAAAGTAGAATTTTGCACACTGCTTCCTCGTTAATTTCGATTTTTCACAAAGCCACTTCTATGAGGAAGCTCACTTATCAATTTTGGTAGATATTTTTCAGATCTTTCTCTCATCTGCAAGTACTAAAATTCGAATTGTATACAAAAATTTGGTTTAGAATTTTCTGTAATTGAGTCTTAAGTAACTATTTCAATATTTTTGTATTATTAAAACCTTCCTTTTTTTTTCGATTTTATTGACTTATATATATTTTTCTTTTTCAGCGGTGTTCATCACAAGAAAAATAATTGCGAATCAACAGCAGTGATAGCCAAAGTGCAGAACGTCCTTAAAGCCGCGCGCTCTCATTTATTTCCCTCGCAGCTTACGCTCACTGTTGCGGGTGTTGCGAAAAAAACGAAGCTGCGAAAGGGCAACGGTGGTTGGGGCGACGTGCGCGACCACGAGCTCTGCTCGAACATCACATTTTATCCTGATCTCGTGTTGCCTTAACGATAATACGAAACGTCCTCTGAGCGAGGATTTGCATAGATAGCATTGCGAAAAGATCTCACGTGATTATTCCTGTCACTGAATTATCGAAAGACTAAAAAGAAAGAAAAAATGAAAAAAGAAAAAAAAACATATATACTTAGCCGAAGTTATTAGCTTGGATCGCATCGAAAAGAGGTGTTTTTCAGTCGCTGAAAATTCGTCGGGAAACCTTCGAGTAATTGAATTAAGCGTGTTGCAAGTAGTTGAGAGCTGAGCCTAAGTTATATAAAGAAGAAATAAATAAATAGCGACGAAGGATCTTCGAATGTGAAATAAACAAAAAAAAACCCTTCGACGAATCGCTGGGCGATTCGGTGACTGCTGCTGAGAGCCAAAGGTTCAAAAAAAAGAAAAAACGAATTTGTTACTTAATTATTATTCTTATTATTATTGTACTATGTAGGCGAATTGTTTCGCGCTGACGCGATTTTCCGCCAGAGAGAATGAAGATTAATAACGAGAGCGTTGTA
Source organism: Perithous albicinctus (assembly GCA_964016905.1). Lineage (NCBI taxonomy): Eukaryota > Metazoa > Arthropoda > Insecta > Hymenoptera > Ichneumonidae > Perithous > Perithous albicinctus. Next base: position 23,755,574 of record OZ024692.1, read on the forward strand.
AACATTATTATTTTTTTTTTTCCTAATTAACGCCAAGTCGCACACGTGTTATTACAGATTACAAATTAATGTCGCGTCGAAACGAAATGCGACGAGAGATAATTATATAACGAGGTATTTCATATGAATTGAATTCTCATTTTAACCGGCAACTTCTTTTTTTATTCTATTGAAACTGAAAAAAGCACTTATAGCATACAAAATAATTCCTTACTCCAATTTTTTAAATCACAAAGTTACGCGCATATATTCAATTATAATAATCTTTGAGATAATATAATTGAATATATGCAATATAATATAAATTATGATATTGAATGAATTTGCGAGAAAAACAAAAATCGACTTACCTTACGAAAAATGCATTTAAAAAGTTTACCCCAATTTTCTCGCATTTTTCTTTCGTATTTGAAATCAACTGAAGGCATTTATAGTATCATACGAAATAATTCTTCACTCCAATTTTTAGTCTTTAAGTTAAGCTTAAATTAATATTTTCCTTTTTCTCTTTTCAGACGTAGGAAAAATTTTATGAGTTCATTATAATTGATTTGTATTTTTCGCCTCATAAGAGAAGCGATACGATCATAAAACGCTTGTCAAAATATTAATATCATTCAGTCAAAAAATAAACATTAATTCATTAAAAAAAAGATATTAAAAGGACTTACAACGTCCAATTTATTTCCGCATAACTGGGGATTTAAATTTAGGGGTTTAAAATTTGCGGCAAAATATTATTTTGTAATACTTCAGTTTCAGAAAGAATAAAATGTCGGCTTAAAAGTCGCTTTTTCGTTCATATGGAATTACCTCTAAATACACTAGTGATATATTCTCGAGACATAAGCTCGTAGATTTACGAACATGCTCAAGAAGAGACGCGTAAAAGGTCTCGAAATAAACTTATTCGTTCACGATCGAAAAAAAAAAGTCAAGATCCGTTTTTTCGTTTAGCTAAACGGTAATGGGAGAAATGAGTCTCGAGATTCGGGTTCTCTCGGATTGTAATATTATTATAGATATGACGATTAATACAGTAGAATTAAACGAACAAGAAAACCCCGATGAAAAAAATAAATGTAGGTGGAGAGCTGAGCGAAAGACACGCAAGTTTTATCGCCCTCTTCACCGAAACCGTTAACCAAATCTCGCGATATTAACGCACGCCGTTATACGGCGCGTTATATCTATATTCGCAATAATGCGAATTGTTTCGGGTTTGCAGAACGACGTGAAAAGTTTTACACGAAATTAACGATCGTAGAGCCATATCGGCTTAAGGAGACGGTAAACCTTCATTTCCGGTTTACGAAGCTGTTCAAAATAAATAGATTTTTTTTCAATAATGTGTATATTTTTATTCCGGTGATACTAAATCAGTACTAAGCTTATGATTTGTAACTTTTATATTCTGTGTTAAAATTAATAAAAATTAAAAATAAAAAAAGTATCGGTTTCGCAGTAAATCGAATTTTACAAAAATTCATAATCAGACCGAAATATTATCTTAATTAAATTTTTTGCTCGTTGAAATTCTCGTGAAAAATTGCCGGTGTAGATAAAATTCGTAAGACGAATATTTCGTGAAACTGAAAATGAAGATGTAGCCTCTCCTTAATCCAAAAAAATAAAATAAAATAAAAAATAAAAGACGAAAACGCGCACATCTTATATTCTAGTCATTCTGTATAATGTTGGACGAGGAAATGAAATTTAACTAAAGCCTAGTATCTAATCGTCTCTGCGTAAGAATTATTAACACGGTGTGAGAGACATATCGCACATTTTATCTCTCGAAGCAATACTTCTTTTTTTTTTTACAGTAAAATTCTATTGTAACTTAAAGTAGAATTCGACTGCGAGAATAAATTAAGTGGAAAGAGGGGAAAAAGGGGCAAAACGACTTTCACACCGTCTTAAGCTTTTTTTTAATAGCCAATGACGAAAACACGTCGCGCTGGCGAATTTCTGGAATATTGTGACGCACCATCGTTGCCGTTATTGCCACCAAAAAAGGAAAAATTTTAAATTTAAAAAAAAACCAAAATTATATCGACCATTTTTTGTATATTACAAATACGATAGGAAACTTATGTGCGGTGTAATCGCTCGCGAAACAAGTATAAATGGTGCGATAAAGAAAAAAAATATTACGACTATATCGACTGAGCGCAATATTACCTCGCAATTTTTTTGTTTCGATATAAAAACGTGTGTAATGAAGACGCGCGTGCGGTCTATATAGAAGAACTGATCATTTCAAATAGATAAATAAATATCTAAAGCCATGCTTTCGATCGTGATTTCTATTGTACTGACAAGCTGCGTTGTGACTTTGTATCAAACGGCTTAAAAAAAAAAAAAGAATAAAAGAAAAAAAGAAAAATGAACCAGAATAGTAAAGAGAAAATCAAGGATTGATCACCGAAAGCTTGATATTAGTTGAGAGTTTAGTGGATAAGAGACGATACGCGCACTGCGAATTTAGGGAAAAAACGAAAAAAGCGTGCGCGACTCACCGAAGAATTTACTGGTATTCGATTCCATAACGAAATAAGTGTTTTGTATCGAAATAAAATAAATGTTTCTTGAACAATTGAATAATTATTTAATCGCGTTAATTTTCAAAGTTATATTAATATTGCTGGGATTGCTGGGATCAATATGATCCCAGCAATCAATTATTACAGTTTTTTTCTCGATCTATCGAAGCTCATAAAATTTCATGAGACCTTTGACATGGATGGAATCTCTTGGCTAGTTGAAAAAAAAAAATTAGCTAGACATTTTTTGTTTTTGTGATTGTGACGCTAGATTACTTCTGTTAATATAAATTAGTCGGACAAATTTGAGGTTTCTGTGGACCGCATTTGGGAAAGTCCGACAGCGGTCGAATCATTTCATCGTCTTCGCCAACTTTGAGCACGAATCCCATTCCCTCCTCGGCGTGCCGAGCAATGTGACAATGTAAGAACCAATATCCAGGATTATTCGCGACGAATCTGATGATTGTAAAGCCTCGGCCGGGAACGCCGACGCAGTCTTTCGCCAAAGATTTTTCGAATTTTTTAGCAATCATTCCAGCCTCGTTCGCGGCTTTTACACTCTCCAAAGTGCAATTCTTTCCCCATGACACCATCGACACCACCCGAAAATCGTAACCGTGAAGATGCATCGGATGATCGATTGTAGCTGAAACAATAAATTATTAATTACAATCAATATTTTTCGCAAGCAACACTACGAATTTTCAAAAAAAAAAAAAAATTTGTTGAATAAATTCGATAAAAACCATTTTTTTCATACGAAATGATTTCTATCTTTTTTTTTATTTAAAATTTTTTAATTATTTTCGTGCAATTGTGAAATATATGTTTTCGAGATTTTTCTAGAGCTTTTTTTCTACGAAATTAATAATTTTTTGGCATTACAATCGAAATAGATTTTTTCCTTTGCATCTTCAATAATCCTGATGCTTTAAAGATTCTTCTTTTATCTCAAAGTATCCAAATTATAATAAAATCAAATGGTTTGATTTCGCTGATACGTACTTTCGTCAACGAAGACAATCTCCACTAAGCTGTCTTTCGCAACTCGATAGACGATGGGACAAGTGCAAAAACCATTGACGCATTCTTTAGCTGTATTGTTGTTCTCGGTACAAAACATGTCGCTGGTCAACGCATCGCCTTCGGTCAGTAAAGGCACTGGTGGATAACCGAAGCTTATGTCATTGATCTGCGGATATGGACCGGGTGCGTAATAGGAATCTAGAAAATAATTGAAATTAAATATGGAATTGTTAAATTTTTGAATATGCCACTTTTTCACTTATAAAATTATTAAACACATGCATAAAATTGGATATAGGGTCATCGTATTTAAAAAAAAAAAAAAAGCTCACCGAAAGTGTTAAAGGAGAACTTAAAATAGTAAGTATGATCTGGAGTTCCGGATACGTCCGGTTGGTTCGGAGTAGTCCCATTGAGATCTGTTAGCGTAACCACTGTATTATTCGCAAAATTGGTGTCGTACAATTCTACGGGATTCAAAAGCTAGAATAAAATAATAATGATTTCATTATACATCAGTGATGCAGTGATTCGAAATTCCAATATCTACTTACCCTTCCTGATCGCTTAGCGTCATCGTAACTCGTCTCACCAGGTGGATTCTCGACCAACGAATTTTTGTACCTAAGCACGGCAACCTCAGAAACCCTCGGTCGTTCACAACTGCCCAATCCACGATACCTTATCCAATAATTTCCAGGCGATTTATTGGCAACCAGAATAAAATCGTATCTCTCACCACCGTTTATTACAAAAGTATCAACTTCGACAGGCTCAAAAGTACCGCCTTCGGATGCTATCATTATTAGAGTATGATTATCGATGGAGATCTGAAGTGGGCAATATATAGCGCTGTTGAATATTGTCCTGAAGCGATATTTCTTCCCCTAAAAAAAAAATTTTTTTTTTAACGATAGCATTACATTTATGATTGAACATTTAGGGTGGTCCTTATATGGGATCTGAGGGAAAAAATTTCATGTTGAAGTGTCTCAAATCGGTTTGAAATAGTACAAAAAAAATACCCTAATTTTTTAGGGACACGAAGAGAATGAAATAAAAATGTGAAAAAATAAGAGCATTTTTTTTTTGTTTCCCATTTGGAACCCATTTGGCTCCAACATGAAATTTTTTTCTTCAGAACTCATTTATGAAAAACCCTATTGAAAATCCAATGAAAAAAAAGGAAATAAATCAATAGATCATACCGACTCGACCTCAAAGACCTCCCTTGGAGTTTTGTAAATTGTCTCGTTCACAGATATCTCAGCTTTTGCCGCCAAACCGTTAATCAAAAAACTATATCCTGGGCATGAGGTGGCTCGATGAAGCGCGGTTACAAGACGATAGGCCGTTGACGAATTGTACCAGTGCCAAACAATCATTACGTGTTCGGCGAGATCGTAATCGTAATATTTTTCGAGCTGATCCTCGGGCTTACGCACAATCAAATTTCCATAAAGACCGTCAGCTTCCTCGAAACCTGATGGCAGAACGATATAAATATGTGAGATAATGTCCAGATATCGATCGATCAAAATTAATCATTATTATTTCTCTTTTTTTTGCACATCAAAAGTGAATCATAGAATCCTAGATATGTTTAATAGATTTTAAAATGAGGTAAACATTATTTCATCCGTAATTCTCGTTGGTGTTTTATCGAATCCGGTATCGTTCATCTTTCGATTTTTCCAAGTCAAATGCTATGAGGACAGATTTTACGGAATTTCATCAGATTACTGATTTTTATCATTGGCATATCAAAACATAATTAAATGAGTATTTAGTGCGATAAAATTCTATACGAAACTCGTGCGAGAAACTTTTTTTCAACCCGTGGGGTTACGACACTCGTCAAGAAAAAGTTTCATCGCACTCGGATCGTAATATACTATAAAAATTACTTTTTTAGTATTTACAAAAGTATTTAAAAATTAATTTTTTTAGTATTTAAAAAAGTATTTAAAAATTAATTTTTTTAGTATTTAAAAAAGTATTTAAAAATTACTTTTTTTAGAATTCAAAAAAAGTACTTAAAAATTACTTTTTTAGTATTTAAAAAAGTATTTGAAAATTACTTTTTTTAGTATTTAAAAAAGTATTTAAAAATTACTTTTTTTAGTATTTAAAAAATAACTTTTTTTAGTATTTAAAAAAGTATTTAAAAATTACTTTTTTTAGTATTTAAAAAAATATTTAAAAATTACTTTTTAAATTTAAAAAAATATTAAAAAATTACTTTCTAAATTTAAAAAAATATTAAAAAATTACTTTTTTAAATTTAAAAAAATATTAAAAAATTACTTTTTTAAATTAAAAAAAATATTTAAAAATTACTTTTTTAAATTAAAAAAAATATTTAAAAATTTAAAGAAAATTTAAAAATTATTAATGTTTTGCTCTATTAATCACACATATTATAATACAAATTTTTCTCTACCTACTGCTAATTCATGCATAAATCTATAAATAAAATGATTACAAAAATGTGTGGCACTATGTATTCACAAGTGACATCGTTAAATGCAACATTTTCCTCAATTATCAACTATAAATACCTATATGCGAGTGCCATACGTGAGTTCCAGCCGGATAAGCCACAAAGTCATATTTGAATGTATTATGAGGTGGTATTGGGCATTGTGTGACAAATGGCACGCCGTCCATAAACGGTGTCGCAGCTTGATGCATACCGTGCCAATGAATTGTCGCTGTCTCACTGTTAAAAGCATTGACAACGGTCACTTGAATTATATCGCCCTCGCAGACCTGAACACTCGGTCCTGGTAGCATGTGATTAGCAACCGTAACAGGACGAACGTGACCACCGGCTGTTATGCAACCCTCACGAAAACAGTCGGCTTTATTCAATGGACAATCCCGACAGACGTAACTCATCGAGGTGTACTGAGTTAATGTGAAGGTATAGTTGCAGACACGATTATCACCGAGTATGCATTTTCGGTAGCACGGATGAGACGATCCACCTAAAAAAATACACAATTCACAAATATCAGTTCATTAACATGTCATTATCACTTCCACCCCTCCCCCAACCCCTCATCTTCTGAGTTCCCTTATTAGCCCTCCCTGGCTCACAATTTTAATAATAATAATAATAATAATAATATTAATATTTTTTGAAAAATAAAAAAAATAATAATAATAATATTTTTTGTAAAATAAAAATAATAATAATAATAATATTTTTTGAAAAATAAAAAAAAATAATAATAACATTTTTTGTAAAATAAAAATAATAATAATAATAATATTTTTTGTAAAATAAAAAATAATAATAATAATAATATTTTTTGTAAAATAAAAATAATAATAATAATAATATTTTTTGAAAAATAAAAAAATAATCATAATAATATTTTTTGTAAAATAAAAATAATAATAATATTTTTGTAAAATAAAAAAAAAATAATAATAATAAATGACTTTACCAATAAATTCTGGATTTCCATTGTTTTTCACGTTGGATCTGAGACGATAAGATTGAAGGGCTTGGGTTCCCTCGAAACACAGAAAAATGCAATATAAGAGGACACAAATAAAGTCTCTCATCTTAAAGCCTTCGAGAGAGAACCTGATTTACTGGACTGCAGTCGAATACCAGGGTTTCCCGGCAATAAATACACTTGGCAATCTTTTAATCGTAACGTTATCTAAATTTTTTTTTTTTTTTACCCACTCCTGCCTGAATATACACGAAATGTTTATTAATGGCAGGTATCGTCATCCGGTCAGTCGAGGGCCGATCATAAATTATCTAAATGATAAAGATTTTCTGGGACTTTTTTTAAGGAGATGGATAGCTCAACATTAATGAAATAAGTGTTTAATATTTATTTTCGTGTTTTAGTAAAGTTTTACGAAATTTATCAATAAATTTATTATTACATTGGATTTGAATTAGCGAATAAAATTATAGCTAAGATTTTTACATTCAATTGAGATTAGATTGAAATTCCAATTTTGAAGGATATCGAAAATTTTAATCGCATCTAAAAAAAATAATGAGGAATGAAATAAAAGCAAGAAAATAATAAAATAAAAGCAAAAAAAAATTATCGAATTATTTTATGTAATAAATCTTCTATAATTCTCATATGAAACGCATATTTCATTTTTTTTAATTGAAAATATATGCTTCACACATTAATGTAGTGAAAATGTTTCCCATATAAATTTCATACAATTATTGTATAAATTTAATATTTGTTTAACGACACTCTGATCATCGAGGATGAAGGGACGAAGTTGAATCTATAATTATATATATTTATATATATGTAATTTATTAGATCGTTGATCGATACGAGAGATCGATAATGAACGAGCGAATTAAGATTGCTAGATATATAATATAAATAAAACTCAAGAGCATATATTTTTCAGTGAATTTCCAATGAAATCCGGCTTAGTTCAACAGAACACAATCGTCTGAGTAAATAAATCTACGGGTCGGTTTACCTTTATTTCGTCATTCAGTGCAATTAATAAAAATCTCATTTTTAATATCAATCGTTCGTTAACCGAGAGCGATTAAAGCCACGTATTTATCTCAAAATCTACATTTTTAACGGTACGCAATCGGCTTGTCTTGTAAAAATCATGAGTTTATAGATCATCGACGAATGATTTTTTGAGTAATTACAAAATGCTTAACATCCCAATTTTTTTTTTAAATAAATTACATTTTTTTGGTATTTTATAATTAATAATTTCTGTTTGAATTTTTGTCATACCGGCTATTTTTTAAGTGAACTTTATTTCCTCGAATTCGAAATAAATCATGCTAACGAAAACTGACGATATTTCAAAAAACTATTTCGTGAGGATTTTAAAAAATATCGATCTTTTCTATGATTTTGTGTTTTACCTAAAGTTTTATTTTCAGAACAAATGTTTTCAGGATAGTCAATGTTTTTAGGGTGGCTAATATTATCAGGATGTTCGATGTTTTCAGAATGGTCCATGTTTTCAGGATGGTTAATGTTTTCAGGATAGTAAATGTTTTCAGAATGGTCAATGTTTTCAGGATGGTCAATGTTTTCAGGATGGTCAATATTATCAGGATGCTCAATGTTTTCAGGACATTCGATGTTTTCTGGACGATCAATATTTTCAGAATGGACACTGTATATCATTACGTAAGGTATCTCAATCAATACTACAGCGAGTAATACTTTGACATGTTACTTTAATTCAATTTTAATTATACATTCTAAGTTTAACGAGTAATTAAATAAAAAAAAACGAAATCTTTTCCAATTCGGACTCTCATATATATATTTTTTTAAATATTAATTTCCACAGAATGAAAATATTTACTAGATCCTCGTGCAATTTTCAAATCCGTGTGTGCCGCATCTGGGAAAATTTGACGGCGGTCGAATCATTTCATTGTCCTCGCCGACTTTGAGCACAAAGCCCATTCCCATTTCCGCGTGATTAGCGATGTGGCAATGAAAGAACCAATAGCCAGGATTCTTCGCGACGAATCTGACGATTGTGAAACCTTTGGCGGGAACGCCAACGCAATCCTTCACCGGAGCTTTGTCGAATTTCTTGTCAATCATTCCAGCCTCGTTGGCCGCTTTCACGGCTTCCAGGGCTGAATTTTTTCCCAACGGCATCATTGCAACCACGCGAAAGTCGTAACCGTGCAGATGCATCGGATGATCTTGATCTCTGTTTGTACCTAAAATTCATCAAAATTGTTCAATCCAAAATCTCTCTTAAAAGCGATTAATTCAAGCTCAAGTCTCTGCATTGATTATATATTCTAATTACTATTATCAATAAAAATTATCTCCACTAGGCTGTCCTTCGCTGCTCGATAAATCAAAGGACACGAGCAAAATCCGTCGACGCATTCTTTGGCTGTGTCATTATTCTCGGTGCAATACATGTCGCTGGTGAGCGCATCGCCTTCCGTCAATAAAGGGTAAGAAGGATACTCAAAACTCATGTTATTAATCTGTGGATATGGTCCGGGAGCATAATAAGAATCTGAAAAAAAAAAATCATACATTAATTTCTACCGAATTCGCAGATTGTATTAGCAATCGTATTAGGAACCTAGGATCTCAAGTAGGGGGGGATCATGAAGTCCCTATTGGATGAAATCTGATGCGCGGGCAGATTTAGATCCCCTCCACAAGTTGATGGACCAATTAAAACGGATCCAATGAAGTAGTAGAAAATTTCACCACCAGATGTCACATCGCTTTAATGATTACTATTGCGGCGCGAATGCGATAGTAAAAGAACTGGAAAAAAGCTCACCGTAGGTGTTAAAATTGAACTCAAAATAGTACGTATGATCTGGTGTTCCAGACACATCAGATTGGTTTGCAGTGGTACCATTCAATTCTGTCAGACCTATCACCGTATTATTCGGATAATTATTCGTAGACAATTCTACTGGATTCAAAAGCTGAAATAAAACAATCATGTGATTATTACGGTAAATTAAAGTCGGAATTATAAATCCCACAGTGGCTTCAAAGTTTACTAGTCTCGCATTTTAATATTTTAGAGATATTTGAAATTGAATCCATGAATTTCAAAGAGCGTTAATCCACTTGGGAAATTCAAGTACTTCGAATTTTGGGAATCCCCGATAATTTCGAATTTACCAATCATAGCGCAGTGCCAATAATAATTTCAGCCAATCAGCGTTCGTGGCGCCACTGTCGCTGTACGATTTTCCCAGAACCTCAAAAATTAACTAGATTAATCAATATTTCAAAAAATGAAAACTTTTACTCTTCCAGATCTGTTCGAGTCATCGTAACTCGTCGTTCCAGTTGGTTCCTCATCAGCCGAATTTTTGTATCTTAGCACAGCAACCTCAGAAACTAGTGCACCATTTGCTTGACAATCGCCCAATCCACGATACCTGATCCAATAATTGCCAGATTTTTTCTTGGCGATCAGAACAAAATCGTATCTCTCGCCTCCGTTGATTACGTAGGAATCGACTTCTACAGGCTGAAAAGTTCCACTCTCAGAGGCTATCATAAGTAGAGTATGATTATCGATCGAGATTTGAATTGGGCAATAAACCGCGCTGTTGAATATTGTTCTGAAGCGATATCTCTTTCCCTGGAATCATTTTTTTACGTTATCACAATTAACAAGTACATTGTTGACGATCCTAACAGGAAAAAAAAAAAATGATATCGATATTCAATCATCCTTACCGAATCAACCTCAAAGACCTTTCTTGGTGTCTTGTAAACAGTGTTGTTAACAGATATCTCAGCCTTTGCCGCTAAACCATTGATCAACAAACCATAACCTGAGACAGGGGAGTACTTGTGCAGTGCTGTTGCAAGACGAAACGCCGTCGACGAATTGAACCAATGCCAGACTATCATTGCATGCTCGGCAAGATCGTAATCGTAATATTTAGCGAGTGGATCGTCGGGCTTACGTACTATCAGACTTCCGTAAAGACCGTCAGTTTCCTCGAAACCTGCACAAGAAAAGATAAAACAAAAATACGATAAAGTCGTAAGTCGTAAGACACGAGTCGTAAGACACGAGTCGTAAGACACGAGTCGTAAGACACGAGTCGTAAGACACGAGTCGTAAGACACGAGTCGTAAGACACGAGTCGTAAGACACGAGTCGTAAGACACGAGTCGTAAGACTCGAGTCGTAAGACACCAGTCGTAAGACACCAGTCGTAAGATGCAAGTCGTAAGACGTAATAGTATATCGTAAGTAGTATATGGTATGTCGTAAGATGTACGTCGATTTATCTCTGATCCTGGCTCTCATTTTGCTGCAACGTGCTAGCAATATTTTCCTCAACTTAATTCCTATGTACAATATTGTCATAAACTGGATTTTTTTCAGTAAAACAAAATAAGTTTTGAAAAAAAAAAACTTAAAAACTGATTTTCCGATTTCACAAATTTTTTTTTTTTTTCTTTTTTTTACAGACCTATATGCGAGTGCCATATGTGTGTGCCAGCGGGAGAAGCCACGAAGTCGTACTTGAAGCTGTTGTGAGGAGGAATAGGACATTGAGTTACAAAAGGTGTGCCGTCCATGTAAGGGCTTGAAACTTGATGCATGCCGTGCCAATGAATCGTCGCAGTATCGCTGGTGAAAGCATTGATAACGGTCACTTGTACTCTGTCGCCCTCGCACACCTGAATGCTCGGTCCTGGTAACATATGATTCGCCACTGTAATAGGACGGATGTGACCACCGGCGCTTATGCAACCCTCCCGAAAACAATCGTCCTTGTTGAAGGGACAATCGCGACAGGCGAAGCTCATCGATGTGTATTGGGTGAGAGTAAATGTGTAACTGCAGGTCCGGGAGTCACCGACTATGCATTTCCTGTAGCAGGGATGAGACGATCCACCTGGAAAAACGATTTTTTTTTCAAGACCTACCATATTTTTTCTTAATGAAATAAAAATAAAAATGCCTTTTTTTAAACGAGGTTTATCGTTATTTCGATTAAATGCAAACTACTTTGCACACAAATTACTTTGATTATAAACAATAATTACAGTCGTAAAAGCAACGATTAAAAAAATGTCAATGTTTTTTAAAATCACTCACCGAGAAATTCTGGATTTCCATGATTTTTCACGATAGATTTAAGGCGAAAAGATCCAAGGGCCTCGGCTCCTTCGAACCACAGAAAAATACAAAGTACGAGGACGCAAATTAAGTCCCTCATCATCTTTAAAATCTTTGAGCGCATCACCTCTGTTAGATCAACTATTTTGTAACATCAGCGATCTTGTCAATAGTAATTGACGTTCGAGCCCCGTTTCTTGATTGAGTTAGCAATCTTGTAATCGTAATGTTATCTATATTTTATTTCCCCTCTTTATGATTATACACATTTTTCGTTTTATTTATAGATATATCGATTATCCGGACTGTTGAAAACCAATCATAAATCATCTGGAAGATAAGGATACTTTATGACTTTAAAATCGATAATAACAAACATTAACAACTGAGATCAACGCGTGGATCTTTGTCCTTTTCTCCACTTCTGGATGTGTTTTTTTTTTTTCATTGAAACAGTGCTGATTTGTTCGTAGATTATAAATCAGTTAATTTTTTTTTATTCCAAACGTTATCAACATTACAAGTCGCGAATTTACGAGTCATTAAAGAATTTAATTGTACTCTCCTCAATAATTATTATATGCGTCGAGTTTAGTTCCGCGATTAATTTAGTAATTGTGTAATTCGTCATAATAAACCTAAAATCCGTGTAATCGTGTAAATATACTTGCCAACATTTTTGTTAATATAAAAACACAAATTTATGAACAAACTTATTACCCCAAAAATCCTTGTACATTCCCAATTTCAGACCGGAATGTAATCACGAATATTTTAAAAAATCAAAATTCATGTCAACCTTCGTTTTATTAATTTTTTCAACGCGACTTGTCCCATAAAAATTATTGGTTGCATCGTTGATATCTAAGAAAAAAAAATTATTCGCAGTTGTTCCCATAAAACGGAATTCTCGACTGCTTCGTAATATATTGTGGATCCCGAATAATAAACATAGTCTTAACAAAAATAGGCATCGTTCGAATAAATACAATTTTCAATACTTTTTCCTCTGATTATTATTTTTATCACGTTCTACTAAATAATACAGTTTCATTTGTCTAAAAGAACAATTGCTCCACATTGTCAAAAAAAAAATTCAAACAAAAAAAAAGGATTGCTGCACAATAATGATTTTTTTTTTTAATTTCAAGCTTTTTCATTCGAATGTCCCATTCCTGTTTGGCAAACTTTTAATACGTAACGATTATCTATATTTTTCCATCCACTCTGTCTGGTTATACACATTTTTTTTCGTTTATACATATATATATATCGAACATCCAGACGGTCGTGGATAAATCATAAATCATCTAGAAGATGGCTGCGAGGATTTTCAAGATATTCGCACGAGGCGCTAATGTCCTCCTTATTTTTATATTTTACATATATAAAAGGTTCCGCTTTTTTCCTTCACCCTTCGAAGTTACATACACGTGAGAGATACACTATAAGCTTGAGGAGCGCATAATTTTTTTTTTTTCCTAAGATATACATCTCGTATTGAAAAGCTGCGGAATACTGGAGTTTTACAGGATTTAAAATCAACGATACGACTCTATACAACAATATATATATATATATAAGACTATTCGTATGTACAGGATTTTCGAAATGTCACTAAAGCGACTCTACGAATTTCCTCTCGAACACATACTTTAATCCAGCGATCAGCACTGCTATTTTTTTTTGTCTTGATGTTGTTGTTTTTTTTTTTCATATTAAATGTTACAGTGTAATATACACGAGAATGCGAGTACGTGAATAATGAAATTGTGCACTTAGCGTTTGCTAGTCACATCGTACAATTGGCCATTCGACGTAAAATCACGATTCAATCAGATTTCTCGACGAATGACTTGGAATAATTAAACGATTTTTTGAACATTCTACGGCCTTAAATGTTGGCTCTTTGCATATTAATTGTCCTTCTTCATGCGGTTGGACGTCATTCTGTAAATAATTGAATCGCGTCCGGGATCCATGTCGGCGATGGTGACTGCAGAAAAAAAAAAAAAAAACAAGTTAAATTATTATCCGTTGAATAAATTAGATTTAAAAGAAAAAGAAGAAAAATCTTGTTTTACGTACTGCAAATCGCTAGAAGCGAGAAGAAGAAAATAACGCCGAACCATAGAATGATATTGAAGACAGCTGGATAGGTGTCGGAATATTTCACCGCGAGATTTAGTTCTGATTTCTGAAATCAGTCGATTTTCTATTAGAATTTGTGGGAAATTTTTTCGAAATGAAAATCATCCTCAAGACACGCTATAATTACTATGGAGAAATTACTAACTACAGATTTTTCACTGCTAACTAGTTTAAAGAAGAAAAAAAAAAATATTTACAAGCTTCAACGTAAATTCGATAATCGAGGATTAATGTACAAAATATTGACAGGGCATCATGCTCTTCGTTTTGTTTTTTAACGAAGATTCTGAAAGGACACACACACACACACACACAAATATAAAGGCACACATATATAAAGATTTTTATGGGATTTGTTCGAGAATTAAAAAAAAATCCTCGCGTATTCGAGCAAAGCGCATGCACGAAACGACTGGGTTTATTACGTAAAGCTAAAATCATGGTGCTGATAATATTTTAAAAACCAGTAACGCCTGGTAATATAATAAATAAAAGCCTGTTGCGGATAGAGGTTGCATCGTCAAGCTGGGCGCTAATATATCGGCTTGGGAAAGGCTCCGACGATCGAGTCTAGTAAAATTTGTATATTTTACAAATTCTGTAACCATCGTTTTAGAAATTAATTGATTAAACCCTTTATTCATTTTTGGGACAGGTTTTTCTTTTTATTGCTCAAAATTGCTTTTTAAAAATAGAAACAATTAGAAAAAAATACTAACTTTACGACGAGCAGCAGCCAGAAAAATTATGTATATACAACACAGGATTTTTAGATTTTTTTTTCAGATATTTACCACAATTTTTATATCGATTTTTTTCAAAAATAGTCGTGACTGAACGATAGATTCTGTCTTATAAAAAAGCCACAAATTTCGTGATTAAAAATAAAGTGTCGACAATTAAATATCATGCAGAAAATTCGTTATTTTATCTCAAACACGAACATTATCAATATCGTTTATTTTCTCAATTCTTGTGTAAAAATTTAACAGGTATTGAAAAAAAAAAAAAATTACTAGACTGAATCGACAGAGCCTTCGGCAATGAAGAGTATCGGGCATTATGGGTCTAAAAAGAGAGTTATAGAGTATACACGTGAGTGTGTGAATTTCAATATTTTTTTCTTTTTTTCTTTTTTTTTTCTTTTTTCAACGATACCTTCAATGGTCTGTTTGTGTTCTCTGTATCGGTATTAGAATGATCATATTTAAGTGTTGTACCGTCCAGTTCATTACTGGATTTTTCGGTACTAGTTATGTCCCTAGATTCGTTAGCTTCGGTGCTTGTTATCTCTTGCTCGCTCGTCTCTTCGTTTTCCGTATACGAAGGGCTCTCGTCGGACTTTTTTAAATTACTACCTTCACCGATATCGCCCCTCGTTGTTTCATCCTCCTTAATTTTCACAATCTCCTCGTCATCATCAGGCTATAAAATATGGTTTTTTTTTTGTTGAGTGTCGGGGGAGTTTTTGAAAATGAGATTAAGGGTACAAAAAAAATGTTGATGATAATTGGCGGTGATAACGAGCGCAATTACCGAGCCGCTTTTCCTTCGTCTCGATTCTTGTCATATGTATTCGAATAACGTGGGCGTTACTAGACATTTGTTAAAAATTATGTGCTCGTTAAACATGCACAAAACTACTGTAATATATACTCGGAACACGGGGAATCACTGAATTAATTGCCGTCAAATTGTTATTGTTATTATTAGTATTTTTCATTGTTGTTTATCTTTTCGTAAACTGGACGTTTATCATGCGCTGTTAGTAATACCTTAATGCCGTCATTAATTGTTGTTGTTGGGGGATTTTCAGTCGTTTTATCATTTTTATCGCTATCGTCCTAAAAAAAATTTTTATGAGCTTTTTCAGTAAACTCTTCGTAATCATTCGTATATCTAAAGTTACTGGATAGATCAATCAGAGTCGTAAACATTTTTTTTCTGGTAGAATCAAAAAATTACTATCATATTACTTATGCAATAAATAAATTAATAAATAGAATGTGTTGGAAATTAATTGAATGGTTACAACTCTTGTATCTCCGCGAAATCTTGAATCGTGACATTATAAGCGAAAAATGTACAAATTTATTTATTATTTATTTATCGGAAAATAAAATGTGTTCGAATGGATGAATAAAGTATTATTTTTTTTAAAAGTCACTCGACTGACGGAGAATGATTTTTTTTACGATTTTTTTTACAAAGATAATAATAATAATTATTATTTATAGTCTTTTGTGCATAAAAGGGGCAGTGAAAATTTGGTGACTTCGAAAACAAAATCTTCAAAGATCGAGTCTACATATTTCGTAATTTTTTGTTTCTGGCTTCACGGTTCAAGATGATTTAGCAGAAATATTCAGTGATCTTAATTATTTTTCATTTTTTTCCCCTCCTCAATTTTACCTCCATTTTATTCTTCGTTACTTCTCTGCGATCTCTCTCAAGGCTAGCCGACCGAGCGTTACGAACTTTGCTCACGTCACTGGTGAACGCCGCGATAATAACCTGCGGTGAATAAAAAAGGATTTAAATAAATTTACTTTATAAAAAAAATTAATAATTTACTTTTACACAATTTAATATTTGTGTAATTTACTATGAAAAAAAAATGATTTAATTTGACGTACATTTTGAAAAAGAAAAACTTTAAATTTTCGATGGTGAATTTATGAAAAAATAAATGTAGAGAATATATATATTTTTTTTTTGTTGCTTTAGTTGAACTGTAAGATTTACCTGGTCGCTGTAAACGTCCATGAAAGCCTTGCTAACATCGCTGAGAGCGTCATTTAGTAGCGCAAGTGCTTCCTTCACAGCCGGCGAGTCTTTGCCATGAAGGTCAATCACCGGTCCTACACCGGACACAACCAGCCAAATAACGTCCGGCTTACCGTCGGCGGTTATCGCCGAAGGAACTTTCTTAGCGATCGCATAAAGAAGCTTTATCTCCTCGAGGAATTTCCGATCTTCCTCGTTCTTCAGACTCAACGATTTCAGTGATCTCTCGTCGATGGAAGTCGGCTTGAGCTCGCCGAGGGCGGATTGGCCAAGCTGTGGAAAAGCCGAAACCGTGGAAGAACAAAATCTTTTTTTTTTACTAAAAACATTAGTTTTAAATAAAGATTGTCATTTTAGAAAAACACTACTTTTCGAAATAATTACAATTTTTTTTTAAGTTAAATTTTACATTATGTTATGGAAAACTTGATTACTAAAGTTTTATACTTGGCTCTGAAAAAAAAAATGATGTCTAAATACAATGGAAAAGAAAATTCTTTTATTTACCCATATTTTTAGATTTTCGTAATTTTTCCTAGATTCTCAGAAGCTAATTGATTACAAATACAAGTCTTTTGTCTGATATGTTGAAAAATTATTCCCAAATATTAATAGTAATAATGATAATTTTAGAAATCTGAAGGAAAATGGTTTAAAAAAAAAAAAGATGAATAAGAAAAGTTTGAAAGATAAACTTACGGCATCTAGTCCATCGCCGACACAGATTCTGACCAGAGTATTGTCATTGTCTCTCTCTTCCAATCTTCCGCTAAGAGCTTGCCAGGTGGTTTCTTCGACTTCATCTACATTCAGAGGAAATTTCTTTCCTCTCGGCGAGTCCAGAGATTCAACGCCTTCAATTGCAATACCGACCACAGCTTCGGGAAGGTCGAAGGGATTAGTGATTGAAATACCGGACCACGTGCCTCTCTGGGAAAAAAAATATATTTACAATTTTCAGAATAAACAAACTTTATGCTAACCAAAGTTTTTTTTTTTTCTAAAAAAAAGTTTGCCACCAAAAAAAAAAATTTTCTGTACAGGTTTAAAAATATACAAAATCAATAAATGGCATTAAGATAATTATTTTCACGCTATTATGAAAATGCACAAAAATTTAAGGATATTTTCAAGGCGTATAGGACATTTAATGTCAATAAATGAAGAATTTTAAAGGGATCGTAATCAAAGCCAAACAGTAATCAATTTTTCTTAATTAATTATATCAAAGTATATTTTTACAAGCTCATACTTTATTTTCTATAAACTACAATAAAAATAATGATAAAAAAAATAATAAAAATTGGGGATTCCAGAAGCATTTAAACCATAAAACCATGAAAGAGAAGCAAAAAAAATGTATTGAAAAATCTCACCTGTTTGACTGTAAAACCAAGAGCAGCGGTGAAAACCTCCTTCAGCATACCTTGATCAATCTCCTCCTTTCCCTTAAATTCCACACTCGCCGGGCTGTGAAGGATGACAAGATCTGCACTGGCGCAGACTTAAAAAAAAAAAGAGAGAAGAATCATACACAAATTAATTGAAAAAAATTCATCGCAAGTAACGAAAATCAAAAACCCCACCCCCTTTTTTGCAGAACATCGAGAAAAAGAAAAAAGGCGTCTGCTTAACCCCAAAATCGAAAAATGTTGAGTTAATTAATAATTACCAGTCGCGACTGTAATCGCTGCCCACAATAAAGGACGATACATTGTTGAATTAATCTTAATTTCTCGTATAATCGATGAATTTTTACGAGGCTTTCCCTAACCCAAGAAGACGTATCGCGATCATATGACACAAAGTGTGTGTGTAAGTACAAAAAAAAAGTACACGAATATTGTAGATGGCGCTTCGAAAACGGAGCGCGCGCGCGTGAGACACCTCGTGATCTTTGGTGTCTCCTCTGTGCCTTTCATTTATCGATCGTTATCTGTCGTTATTTGCCCTGGGAATTAGTATTGGAGGCTTTGCTTGTGTTTTGGTTTTGTTAATTTACCGGTAAATTATGTTATTTACCATTATTGCCGATAAATTAACACCATGACAACAAAACAAATGCGAATTCGTCGAGTCTACAAAGTTTTTTTTTTATTAAATTAGAATTCAAAAAAACATTAATGTAAAATTTATAACTATTTTTTCACTTTTTTTTTTTAAACAAGAAAAGTACAAAGTTAATTTTGTGAAAAAAATTGATCAAAATAAGTTTGTACATTTGACCATTTTGTGGAGAATGCCTAGAAATCTATTTCCTTTTTTACTGTTACCAACCGAAATATATTTGACCGCAGATAAAATAAATAACCGCGGTTATTTAACCGGATTATTTACCGCGCTTGGCATCACTGCGAGCGGTAAAAAAAGAAGGCAGTGAATTTTTATATCGTTGTGTTGAAGCCACAGAGCAGACTGTAGGCTCTCGGTACCTTCGATCGCAGTTTCCTCGCCCAAAAGGCACGAGATTATTGTCTTGTGTGCTTCGACTGCTTCGCGCTTCTGTCGTTTCGCCGATCGATTATCAGTTTAGAGAAAAGACCTTTCTTTTTTTTTCTTCTTTTTAAGACTCGCGAGACTGCGGCAATGAGCCTAGAATACGCGTGGTAGAAAAACGTGGAATTTAACCTTTTAATATTGAAACACTGTGAGGATTATTCGGAGATAAAGAAGAAGACGCAAAAATGGGGTCCCTGTTCAGGAGCGAGGAGATGACCTTGTGTCAACTCTTCCTGCAAAGCGAAGCTGCCTACGCCTGTGTTTCCGAACTTGGCGAACTCGGCCTCGTACAATTTCGAGACGTAAGTTCGTTTTCCCTGAATATCGACTTTCGGGCTTTTTTTAACGGTTACGCCGAAGCGAATGAGAGAGAGAGAGAGAGATCACGAGGTATGCAGGCTTCGCCCCTTTTGACAGATGTCTCATATCGAATTTCTATGTTACTCTTATCGGGTTTCTTGGAGGAATTTAATGACTCATTAATTATGCTGAGAATGCAAGCACATTGTATATTGGATATCTCTGATTATTATTATTATTATTTATACATATATATATATATATATGCATAAATATACAGCTACTAATAATAATGCTGTTCATTTAATATTAAACAGGGAGCAAAAAATATATCTATATACATGTATATGGGGCATTCCATACCGACTTTAAAAAGAGCTCGAAGTTTTATTTTTTTATTTTTTTTTTTTTTTTTTCAAATTTGAATTAGTTACATTTTTTCAAAAATAAAAATATTGTTAGAATTTAGAAATCTGAAAAAAATTCTGTATCTGATATAAAAAATTTGAAGCCGAATGGGCTGATATTTGCTTCTATTTTTTCGGAGTTATTCTTGGAAAAAAAAAAAAGACTTTTTTTAAATATTAAAAGGCATTTACTGAAAATAATTTGTTGTCAAGAAATTTGTTTCAAGAAACACAGGTTTTTTTTAGGATTTCTAAACGGCTGAATGTTGAATTGGTATGGAATGCCCAATATATATAACATTTTTGTATGCTACGCATGATTTTTAGAACTTTTTTCAGATTTTTTCAGTGCAAAATATTCTAAAAATCATGTATTGCATACAAAAACTTTTTAGCTGCTGCCCATCGCAAAGTTACTATATTTTTCTAATTCTTTCTATTTATTTTTTTTTTTCTCAGAAAAATGGCAAAAAAAATGAAAAATTTGGCCACTTGGGCTCGGTTACCAAAAATTGTGATTTTCCAAAAAGGTTTTTCAGAATTTTTTCAGATTTTGTGAATGTTTTGTTCAATAATTTGTTTTAAAAAATTATAGGTAATTAAAAATATGCAAATTTTTCATAAAACAAATTTTTCACCAACTCAATTAAAATGCTATAAATTTCTTTCAATTTAACGAAAAAAAGATTCTCTGATTTATCTAAAAGATAAACTAATATTTCTTAAAACTCTTATTTACTCTTACGACAAATATTTTAATTAATTAAATTCGCTTATTCACAGTTGAATCCCGACGTCAATGCATTTCAACGGAAATTCGTCAATGAAGTTCGTCGCTGCGACGAAATGGAGCGGAAACTCCGTTACCTTGAGAAGGAAATCAAGAAGGACGGGATACCAATGTTGGATACTGGGGAAAATCCCGAGGCTCCGCAACCCAGAGAGATGATCGATCTCGAGGCAACCTTCGAAAAGCTTGAGAACGAACTTCGCGAGGTCAATCAAAATGCCGAGGCATTGAAACGCAACTTTCTCGAGCTCACTGAGCTCAAACACATACTGAGAAAGACGCAAGTTTTCTTCGACGAGGTAAAACAACGATTTCTTTCGCTCCTATTGACCTTGAAAATATTAATGATATCTTGATATTAACAAATATTATAACGATTACTCTGTACTAATGTTTTGTCTGACGGTAATAGAGAGTTTTTTTTTAAGTGGAATAATTGGATTGTAGCGCTCTGGTAACGATATTTCTAACAAAAAGGTGGTCGCAGCTGCAAGTCGGGAGACTGAGCAAAAAAATAAAAAATAAATAAACAATGCTGGGCTGAGTAAAAACAAACAAAAAAAAATAATAAAATAATAATCGTCATGATGCTCTTGTACGCGCAGCGACGCTATACGAATGACTATAATTTGTTGCATTTCAATCGCTGGCTGGAATGGCCGCTGGATTTTTTTTTTGTACTAAATTGCATGAGTATTAATTGAGATTCGTTGACCCACCGTTATTCGCGATATTTGAGAATTTATCTTACGCTCGTCGTGTTTTTTTTTAGGCTCTTTTTTTTTTAAATTTAATATAACGTTGAGCTGCTTAATACTTTTTTCAAAAATATTGCCGGAAACGGAAATTATCGCAGTGAGTTGCTTAATGTTGCCAAATATGTAAATATTTTTTTATTCGTTGCTTAAATTGAGAGAGAAATTTAATGAAAATCTATTGATTAAGGGCACTCCAGCGATTTCAGAGAAACATCATTTGTTATTTTATTTTTGTTAGCAGTAGAAAAAAAATTGTAAAATAGAATTTTAATTCAACTGCAATAAATTGTAGAAGTTCAATTTTTTGTTTTAAAAAATCGAGCTACTACGATTTTTTTTGTTTGAACCCAGTTTTTTTTTTTTTTTTTTTTTTTTTAGACAATTGAAACACGAATAATTAATCACACGTGTTTTTCAATTCGAATTTTGTTTTGATCATTAGAAGAAAAAAGATCCCTGAAATCTTTGGAGCTTTTATTGAAGATTTGTTTCGCTGAAGATTTACTTGAAACATTGGAATAAAAGAGAAATTGGTATTACAAAAAAGCTTTTTGTAAATCTGTAGAAACAGATTAAAATAAAAAGTGTAATTGTGTGTTTAATGCTTATTCGAGTCCATAATAATCATAGAAAAAAAAAAAAAAAAATCTCTGAAAGTAAACGCGAGAAAATTAATGTTTTTTTAGACAAAAATACATGAATTTTATGTTAAAATAATCAATTTGCCGAGCGTGAGACGAATCTTGAGGCTTTTTTTTGCAATTGAGTAACGGCGGGTTAAGTGCTTGTTTCTCGAGGACTCTTTGCATTTGCTTAGAAAAATTTGCGCGAATGAAATAGGCACTCACATAATAAATTTGCATAAATACATCATCTAGACTCGAAAAGAAAAGAAAAGAAATGAGAAATAATTTACTAATAACATTGTTTTGTCATGTGTAAAAAAAAAAGAAAAAAAAACGTCGTTATCCCAATGTCTTCGTTACGTTTTTATTAATGACAATGTTGAGTGATTTTAGGGATACTTAATGTGTTAGTGTTGCCGAACTAACAAAAGTTGCAGTATTGCAACGAACACAAGTCACTCGCTGTGCCCTGTCTCTCCTTTACATCTTCACCGCTGCATTGAAAATAATTAAAAAATAAAAATGAACGATAATTCTTCGTTCGAGAGAATTAAAAAAAAAAAAAAAAAAAGAACGTGACGTAAGTAATTGTACTTGACAGCTTCAAATTCAAGGGCCTCAACGATGCGTCGACAAACGACGTATCGAATGGTGAAAATTTAATTCTATATTAACCGTATGCAAACCGTCCGCATGCCTGTCTATACGTTTTTTTTTCTCTCTTTTTGTCGCTGTTTTAAATTTTACTCAGCATGTTTCGTTTTGTCCGCTCTGCGCGTTTTTTTGGGCCAACATTTTTTTTGGCCAAAAAAATTATGCACTACAATTAGTGCATTATTTATTTTTTAATTTGAAAAAAAAAAGTACATAAAGTACTCTGAAGTATACTTTTTCGTCTGAACTTAAAAAAAAAATACATCTTCTCTAAAATATTAAATTTAAAAATTTTGAAAAAAAATTCACAGATAGTAAATTACTATTCAAATTTGTCCGAGAAAAGAAAAATAGTTTCAATGTCAAATTTGAAAATCGCTTGGGTCAAGATTTTTTCACACCGTTCGTCTGTTATTAATGCTAACGAGCACATGACATCCAAAGCATATATATTTAAGAGTTTCCAGTGACGATTATCACGAAATTTTGACAGAGACGATAATTATTGAGTTGCGTTAATGCGTCAGTGAAGTCATAGTCGCTTATCAGAATCGTTCGCAATGTTGGTTGATCGCCAGAATGAATCACCAAAGATATAAGAATATCATATCTATGACGTGTATCCAGGAAAAAAAATGATATAATGAATGTAATATTAATATAATCCGATATTCTCCATCCGTACGAGACAAAAATAATTGCGTAACGACGCCTCACGTTTATCCTTCAGTCTTCCTAAGACACATGTGAATAGAATTGAAAATAAGTGTGCCAAACGTTTACTATACAGCTGTTAGATAAGAGTCATGTCGATTACATAACACAATGACAACTCGGACAATAGCCTATCCACAAATATAGCGTCAATTAAATTATTCGCTAATTTAAGGATTGTTTTTATTTTATTTTTTTTCTTAATTCAGGTTTTAATTGTCGTGAATGATTTATTTTTACTTCGGCATGAGCTGTTTTAATTATGGATCGATATTTTATACGCTGTAAATCAAGATGAAAAGCTGTCGAGTGACGACAATAGCCGCATGTAAAATTGCTGATTAAAATTACAGTCTGAGCCAACTAAAATGTATTAACAGCGGATTAATGACAGAGGAATGTTCTGCATGGACATGAAATCTATGCTTCACGATAGTCGTATATTTATTTTCAATTTATTTTTTATTTCTAGATTGCCGTGCAAATGCACATATTAAATACACGCGATACTTTGAAATAAGCAGTTTTTTGAAAATTTATTTCACTGTTTAATGATTCGCGTTGATTTTCGACGATTCAAATGGTTGCTTTTTTTTTCTATTGCAACTTATTGATTAGATGTTTTTGCATCTGCTTAAACATTGGTTAAGGAATTAGCAGGATTTAGATAGAAATAAAAAATAAAGCTTTTGCTTAAGTCTGATCAAGAGTCATGGAAAAAAAATTCTCAAGTTTTTTATTCCATGTTTAAAAACCACAAAAACATTTTTTTTCTTCTTTTTTCTCAGTATGAAATCAAAAATGTATCCAAAAGTTTGATAGGATAAAAAGTTTATTAGTAGAAAAATGTGAAAAAAAAAATCAACTTTAATGAATATTCTCATAGTATTGATTTTGAATAATAATTATGACAAGAAATTGTCGATAAATTGGTTGAAGAACTTTTTTTTACAGACTCGACACATTTACATTTTATATGAGAATAATTTAATAATTTCTTTTTTTCAATATATCATTTTCTAAAGAATTTTCTCGAACCTTTTTTTCTTCAAATCAAAACGGTTCGTCAATAATCTTAAAAACATATCCAAAATTCGTAACTTTTCAATCATATAAAAAAAATCACAACTATACGAAAATTTGATACAAAAAAAAATTCCGAAAAATCACGGTATTATTTTTTTTTTAAATAATTGTATCTCATATTATTTCTCATCGCAAGATTAATATAATCTTTTTTTAAAAGCAATTCGTTAAAATAAAAACGATAAAATTACTTACTAAAAAGTAACACTTCCATAAAATAATTGGACAAATAATGAAAGCTTATTTCAAAGTATGCAAGAATTTATCTCTGTATAGATGTTAGTGGCGATTCCCTCACTGTTTTTAAATATTATTGTCTGCTGTTAATCTTTATCCAAAGTTTTTCAGTTTCTCCTCTCCCAATGCTCCAAAAAAAAAAAAAAGGGAGCACTGCTATTCACGAAAAAAAACTAGCTATTGAACATTGAAGCTGATGAGTCAAGAGTATAGAAAAACGGGAGATAAATATGTTTATTGCTGAAGAGACAGGGCGAATCGAGGGGTGACATGTGTTTGTTGCCAGGCTGAGCATGGAGGTGTCGTGTCGCAGATGGCAGACCCAAGTCGTGAGGAAGAGCAAGTCACTCTCTTGGGTGAGGAGGGCCTCCGCGCTGGCGGCCAGGCTCTTAAGCTCGGGTAATTAATTGTGGCGTTCCTCTGCACAAGTGTAGAGTGCAGCGAGCAACCTAATAATATTCAAATAAACCAAAAAAAAGCCATAAAAGGGAGAAAAATTATGAACTAAAATTATCAGAAGATTTTTGGAAGCTGTGGCAGCTCAAAAAAAAATTTGAGTATCATTAAGACGATCTCTTCACTCTGCACATTTGTAGAGTGAAGCGAACGACCAAATAATATTTCAATAAAAAAAGGAAATATCAATTATAAATTAGCGCAAGATTTTTAGAAGCTGTAGTAGCTCATAAAAAATTGGATATTAAGGCAATCCCTCCACTCTGCACTTTAAAAGAGACACGTGTGACCGAGAATCATCTTTACGTACAACCATGCATGATATTTTGTCTATAAATTCGTCGTCACATTTATATCACCAATAGCACACTGTGCACTGTACCATCGAATGGCTCTCGATCACAATCCCGTGTCGTTTGTGAAAAATATATTAGCAACGAGAAAAGAAGAAAGACAAACAAAAAAAATGGAATGAAATAAATCCATCCAGATAGGCCATCGTAGGACACCGCGTCGCGCTTCTTTTTTTTAAGATTTAAATTGCCATCTCGAAATCAGCAACTTGATGTATCAAAGCAATTTTATTCGCTGCACAGAAAAAAAGGATACATTTTTTTTTTTAATAATGCAAAAGCTCCACGCGTAGTAATTTATTTTATTTGCAACGTCTTGTGAGTAGGATTTTTTTTTAGGAGGTGCATTATGAAGAAAAAAAAAATGTACAAGCCGCTAGCTTTTATTAGAGGGCACAATAAGTCAGTGTGTTCTATGGTTACAGCACCTCTACACTGCAGCAGACACCATAGGAGCTCACTATAGGAATCCCCTAAGGCAAGCTGGTTATCAATCGTTATATGCCGTTTGCGCAATTCATTTTTTTTTTTTTTTTTACTCTTTTTTACATTTTTTTATTGCTCGATGTGATTTGCCTCTAGCTGTTGATGAGAGCTCTCTCTCACATGCTGACCACTTGAAGAGCCATGTGAGCTGTACGAGGAAAAAATCTAATATTATCCACCGGCTCGTAACCAGGAATGAATTAGTATATTAAAAAAGAAAAAGAAAATGCTACATGAATATCGCACGTTTATTTTCGGAACGACAGACGCGACTGTTTAGCTTTGTGCAATAACCATTTTAGCAATTATAGCTCGTTTTTAAGAATACATCACACATTTATATATTCATAACAGTTTGCTACGATTGAAATTTGAGTAATTCGATAAAAACGAATATCTGATGAAATTTAATGAAAAAATTAATTTAAAAAAAAATAAGAATACTGATTTTCAACAGCAATAATGCCAAAAAAAATGTGTAAACGGAATTTTAAAAATAATAATTAGCACATTTTTTTTTCTTTTAGTGGCGATTTTTTGATTCTTTAGAAATTATTGAAAAGTGCAATTTTTTGAAACTTCTAAAAATCATATTTTTATCCGTAAAAAATCATCGAATTAATTTGGTGAACAAACGTTTTGTGCTATTATTCAAAATCCGTATTCTTGGTGTCTCTAATCATGTAAATTTTTTTCCAAATGGCTTTGATGTCTCAGTTACTTAAATTGCAATCCGATCAAACTTTTGGTTAAGAATTTTTGTGTAATGCATTCTTAAGGGCATCGGGTAGATCGAATCTGTGTATTACTCGCAATAACGATGGTAATGAGTCGGTAATTATTTTTTTTAGCCAGTTATTGGACATTCAAACGAAGTCCAAGCGACTACAATTGAATTGTAATTGATTATTTTTCCTTGTTACAATGAAACATGTGAATATTTAAAATAATCAGAATTTTAGGAAGAAAACATGCTAAATTTTATATTACCTATTTTTATTTTAATAATAATTAGACATTTTTGTTGAGAATTCTTGTCTTTGATTCTATAACGAAAAAATAATTCATTCTTTAGAAAGATAACTGTATAAATATTTTTGAGATATATAATTAATTGAAATTTTTTCAGGTCTATATAAAAACTTTTTTGTGTATGCAATTAATTTTTTTTTTCAAGTCAACTCTCTACCATCATTATTGCAAGTAATTTCGATGAACCCTTTTCTCAATACAACGAGAAACGTTAATAACTTTTAACTAAAAAAAAAAAAAAAGACACTACCATTTTTCTCATCTCAGTACTTTTTTCACAGTACAACAGTTGATGCAGTTTGACGTCACAAAGTCCGACAAAAAAATATCACAAAAAAACAACAACTATTTCAAACTGTATCGAATATTTGTTCTCTATGTTAATGCAGTCCAAGTGGGACTGTTGACTTTTCTATTTAATTTTACAGCCGATTTTATTCGTTGACTAACGAGATCAACGAGATTTGTAGTTACAAAGTTTAAGGTAAATAGAGACATGTCGTGTGAATAACATAAATGATGATGGTGTGGCCATGGGTATGTATACTATATGAAACATGTACGTCCTATTAACAATGGAAATTCCTGTAGCGCACGCCGCTTTCACTCTCGATGCTGCGATAATTTTTCTTCCCCTCGATTTTACGATAAAATAAAATTATTAAAAGTGACCAAAATCACCTAAAAAAAATTGTGAAAATTAAATGCTGCAGCAATTGCATATATCAACACTTTTACATTAATAAAAATTATTATTGCACAAGCACATAAAAATGGAACGTTCCTCGTTTTCCTCTTTTTTTTTTTTATATCTCGCAGAAGTTACATGAAAATTTAGTAAAAAAAATTACTACAAAGTGAATAATTTACTAGAAAAATAGTTATATTTTCTGTGAAAGATTTTCAAATAAAAATTTTAATAAATAAAAAAATAAAACAATAGAATTTGTCCTTGGATAACGAATTTTGTTCATGCAATTTGAATTTTACAAGTACAAAATACAAACAAAAAATTGTACTGATGAACTAAAAAAAAATTCAACTTCCAATGATGTTTCATTTTTTGTAATTGCGTAGTAATTTTTATCAACATAAATATTTTTATATGCAAAATTATTGGACTCTATAAATCTCAAGATTTTTGAAAAACAGTCAATTGAAAGACCTAATTTCGAGATTGCGAAAAATTTATCGTCTCATCGAGCGAAGCTCTATTTGCAACCACTGCACTTTGCCTGACTTTGAATGCCCAGTCGCTTTTGCTACCTTTGTTTCGTGCGTTTGCATTTATTTATTTATATTTTTTTTGTCTATATTTTTACTATATATATATATATATATATACATTTGTCATTGACAAATGAGTACACACACGCATTCAAGAGGAACTCGACACACCGGAACAACGGTCAGCGTTAAAAGCGAAAGCTAAAAAATTGTACATGAGTTACATTCGTATGCATAATTATTCACAGAATCGTGTATTTTAACATTTTTCTGAATTACCAGGTAAAAAAAGAAAAGAAAAAAAGCTCATTCGAGGGACGGGGAGGGGGGAATAAATAATACAAAACAATGCCACCGTTATACGTAGAAAGAAAGAGTAACGTAATTTAACATAGAAAAATGATTAATTAACAGACGAACATGCTCTGCCAATTAAGAATTTTTCCATGTCCTAGAGAAATGAATTTTTGTGTTGCATTTTTTTTTTTTTTTTAATTCTATTGGATTTTTATATCTTACTCCCTGTAAACCAATTTTCTTTCAGAAATTTTAATAAATAAGAATTGCCATGTTGTTCGTATGTCCTGCTGTTGATTGACTCGATTAATTACACAGTGTTGATTTTTTTTTTTTTTTTTTTTTTTTTTTACGTAACAGAAAAAATAAATAAAGCTCAGTGGACTGAGCAAGAGTATAGTAGTCGCATTAACCGTTTTGGCAATTCGTATTTAGAGTGTGGTGATATTAAAATAATAATCGTGAAATATTCAGAATCAAATGTAAAAAAAAAAAAAAAAAAAAAAAAAAGAAATTATAATGCTTTTGGTAGCAAATTCTGAATGTTTGATGATTATCAATTTGATGACACCTGCACGCACACTGAGAAACGCCAAGCACCCATGCAAAGGCAGAGTGGCGTTTGAAGCATTGTGGTCGTGTCTAGTGTGCTAATGTGGTTGTGTCTTGTCTGTTGTGTCGTCAGCAAGAGCACGCAGGCTTGAACCCCACCGAGTCCATGACACGCGCGTTGATTAGTGACGATAATATCGCCCGCCAGTCTGCCCTTGGTCCTGTCCAGTTGGGGTACGTACCTAGAGTGTGACCTCCTTCACTAGCTAAAACTCTCTTTCGGCCCCTATCTCTCTATCTTTCTCTTCTCTTTTAGCAACTGCTTCAACATCTTTACATTTTTCTAACAACTAACAATGCGGGCGAGCTCCAAAAAAAAAAAAAAAAAAAAAAAAAAAATGATTTTAGGGATTTATAATATTTACAGGGCTACGATTATTTTTGCAATATTTTTATATCAATTTTTGGAGCAAATTATAGATACAATTTTTAGTCATTAGTTTACATTTTTTATTATTTTAAAGGAATTAGTTTTGGGGAAGATATTGGGGAAAAATTGTAAACTAAAAATAGAGGAATTATTTATTTCAGTCATTTATTTCTTGCAATATTTTTATTTCAATTTTTGGTGCTACAATATTTTATTATTTTATTTTTGTAGCTACAATATTTAGTCATTTTTTTAAAAAGTAGTTTCTCTCAAAAGGTAAAAATAGTTAAAAGTAGAATAATTAATAAAATTAAGTTATAGTTTCAATAAAAAAAATTTTAATTCTATTCAGTTTTTATTTTATTTTTTTTAAATATCTTTAAAGTGGATATACAAAAATTAAATTGATAAAAGTATTGCAATAGTGATCAATTAAAACTGTAATTAATTACACGCCATTTAGCAATAAAATATTAATATTTAATGGTCTTTGAAACTAACTTAATATTGTGGGCATTGACCAGACAAATTTATGATTTTCTTATTTTGGGTGCATTTTTCTCTTTGGGGACTTAATAAAAAAAATTCTCTACTGAATTTTATTAAATCATATTCGTTCAATTATAAGTTATGAATATTTACGTTAATTATTTACAACTACTTGGAACAATTTTGTTAACGGATTAAAATTTACTCAGTCATTAAAAAAAAAAATTAATTACTGTTGATAACATTTTTGTATTTCGGAGGAATTGTTTGGGCTCATAATAAACAGTGTCTATACTAAGTTAGAGTCAATTGAAAAATTATATCAATTTTCATGATTCATTTAGACTCAATATCTGAATTGACAAAAAAAAATTGCAGACTCAACTTACATTCGAATACTCATGCCAAACACAGACCAAACCATAAAACAAACATTTGACAAAAATAATGAGTAAAAAAAATACTTTCAATGTAGAATTTTAAATCAACTACAAAAAAAATTAAATTTTGCCTTTCCTTGCTTTACACCTCATGTCTAAGTAACAATCATATTTCACAAAATTGTAGCATTTTTTTTCTCACTCGAAATGTAACTCATAAACATTCGTGAACCCGTAAAACCAGTTGGAATTTTTGGAATGCTGCATCAGTCCCAAATTGAAAGCCCAGTTTTTTTATTTGTCGTTAAATTAAACCGTAGATATTACGCACGGATGTAATACAATTTATCTGTAACACGAGACTACTCGAAGAAAAAAAATGTAGAAATCCCGATGATTCTTCTTGAGTCAAAGATATAAATTGTATTAGTAACAATTTCCGCGTAGATACCAAAGATAACTCGCTCTCGATCAGTCATCAATTAATAATATTTTATCAACGCCTAACTATTTTTAAACTTTTCCTTGTAACACGTTTAATAAATTTAAAAAAAAAAAAAAAAAAAATTTCGCAGCTCGTAAATCTCTTTAACGTTATTAACCAGCAGTATTAATGGATTAAATTAATAATTCTTTGATCGAACAGCAGATTACTGCGAGCTGGTAATAATCCCTCTCTACCGCATCCAATTGACACGTAGTTAATGCCGTAAGGTCGTATTTTCACGTTTTACAACAGAGATATTATTATTCAGTAAGTGTTTTCTTTTGGTTTGCTGTTTGTGGAAAAAAAAAAAAATTCATTTTATTCACCGTTTTTTTTTTTTTAAACATATTTTGTTGAGTATTTTTCATAATCCAATGATACGTATATATACATACATCACGTTATAATTTATTGTATAAATTATTTCAATGATGTAAAAGGTATGTAAAATGACCATGGCTACAGAAATCATCATTCGCTCTTAAGCAACGTACAGACATCGGCTCATCGGATCTTAAACTCCCTGTGCAACTTCGGTACGTGAGATTGATTTCTCGGATCGACGAACGTCACGAGGGTCTTTATTCTTCAGGTCCTATCGATACAGATTGAAAGATATTACCTTGATTTTGAATATACACGAACGAATTTTTTCTAGCACTTAGGCGTTTAACGGAGTGTGATTTTACGTTTATTTTGGTTTTTTTTTACGAGTTCAGAGGAAAGAATGAAATGTCTCAGAGGGTTTAGGATTATAATAATAATAATAATAATAATAATAATGTAATATTCGTATAACGTGCTGATTTATTTTCGTCGTTATTAACTGTGTTAAACAATTCCCCGTTCTCCCCAAAAAAAAATAATTAAATACAATTAAAAAAAAATTAGCTAGGGCTTCTGTATGTTTTGATGAAGACACGTATGACGCACACTAACAGACTTTTTTTATTAGTTTCGTCGCTGGTGTAATCCTGAGGGAACGCATCCCGGCCTTCGAACGTATGCTCTGGAGAGCCTGCAGAGGAAATGTTTTTCTACGTCAAGCTGAGATTGAAACACCACTTGAAGATCCCTCCACGGTAGCTATATTATTTTTATCATGCACAGTTGGAAAGATTTTCTTTAAAAAAAAAAGACAATAATGCAACGCTTATTTGGTAATATAACTAGATTTTGTTTCAGATTAAACGACGGAATTGTCCAGCTCCTCCTTAAAAATAAAAAATACATACAAAAGAGTTCCTTTATTATAAAAAAAAAAATACTGCATCTGTTTAACTACATTTTCTTAATCTTGATATTAAAAAAAAATGCCAACTGTGTATCAGATTCATCTATTACTATTATTTATTCTGATCGATTTCATTTTTTTTTTTTTTTTTCGCAGAGTGATCAAGTATACAAGTCCGTCTTCATCATCTTCTTCCAAGGAGACCAGCTGAAGACACGCGTGAAGAAGATCTGCGAGGGTTTCCGCGCGACTCTCTATCCCTGCCCGGAAGCGCCGGCTGATCGTCGCGAAATGGCAATGGGCGTAATGACGCGTATCGAAGATTTGAACACCGTTCTCGGCCAGACACAGGATCACAGACACCGTGTTTTAGTAGCCGCGGCTAAGAACATCAAGAATTGGTTCATCAAGGTTCGCAAGATCAAGGCCATCTATCATACGCTGAATCTTTTCAACTTGGACGTCACCCAAAAATGTCTGATCGCCGAGTGTTGGGTGCCGGTGTTGGACATCGAGACAATCCAACTGGCTCTGCGTCGTGGAACGGTAAATGATCTGAGAATTTTCTTGCAGACAGCCAATGCTATTTTCTACTTTCAGAACTAAAGGCTGCATAGAAATTATTTTTAAACATATTTTTATTTTTTCGATCGCACGATTCTATGAATTCTATAACATATTTTTATTTTTCTTCTAAGTTTACATTTTTATCTGGTTTTATTGATTTAAATTTTGTGTTTTTTAATACGTATTCAAGCATAAATAAACTGAGATGAAAAACTCCAACATTTTTCAATAAATAAATGAGGAGTTAAAAGTAAAGAAATAAAAAATTTGAAAAAGAGAAACTTCTCAAACATTACTTATTTGAGGTGTCAATTTTTTTATCATACGTTCAAAGTACAGTTTAATAAACATATTTTTGCGTTTTCCTCAACAATAACAAAAAATCAATATTTTTGTGATGCTGATACGTTTAAAAAAATGAGAATCTCTGAATAAGCGAATAATTCACGAAGCCACGTTATTTTTCCAGGAGCGTAGCGGTAGTTCGGTGCCACCGATTCTCAATCGAATGGAAACTTTCGAGGATCCGCCAACTTACAACAGAACAAACAAATTTACGAAGGGTTTCCAGGCTCTGATAGACGCCTACGGCGTGGCATCGTATCGCGAGATGAATCCTGCGCCTTACACAATCATAACATTTCCATTCCTCTTTGCCGTTATGTTTGGCGACACAGGTCACGGTCTTCTGATGTTTCTCTTTGGTGGCTGGATGGTACTGAAGGAAAAGCCGCTGCAGGCAAAGAAGGTCGATAATGAGATATGGAATATATTCTTCGGCGGTCGTTATATAATATTCCTAATGGGATTGTTCTCGATGTACACGGGTCTGATATACAACGACGTGTTCTCAAAATCGTTAAATATATTCGGCTCAAAATGGTCGGTCAACATGTCTTACGCCAAGATTCACGGAAGTTTCGATACCGAGCTAAATCCAAATACATCGCAATGGATCGAATATCCGTATCCATTGGGAATGGATCCTGTTTGGCAACTCGCTGAGAACAAAATAATATTCTTGAATTCTTACAAGATGAAAATATCGATTATATTCGGTGTGCTTCACATGCTTTTCGGTGTTATCGTCGGTCTTTGGAATCATCTCTACTTCAAGAAACGCATTAACATCATCTGCGAATTTATTCCGCAAATCATATTTCTTCTGTTCTTGTTCATGTACATGGTTATACTGATGTTCATCAAGTGGGTTGAGTACGAGCCAAAAACTAAAGGTAAGTCGTTTGTTAAACAATTTAACCGAAGCGCTCAATGGAATATTACTTTTAAATAAATAAAAACAATTTTATTATGTATTTATTATTAATAATAGGAGTAACGATGAATTTCGATCATTCTGATCCATAGAGAAGATCCAAAAAAAAATAATAAAAAATATGTTTTAAATGCCACAATTGTAGTCCAGTAGAAAATCTCGGTTGAAAGCAATTTTTATAATATCGATATTTTTTTTACGCTCCACCGAAGTTTTGAAAAAAAATTCTAAACTTAAGTTTACTCGTTTATATTTTTTAGCGGTTAATTTATAATAAATACATTTTTAATTTTTTTTTTTTTAGACCTGGAAAGGAGTCCTTATTGCGCTCCATCGATTCTCATTACATTCATCAACATGGTACTGTGGAATGAAACTGAATACCCAAAAGGGTGCGCCGAGTGGATGTACAGCGGTCAGGGTGTTATTCAAACATTGCTCGTAATATGCGCCATTCTTTGTATCCCCTGGATGCTGCTCGCTAAGCCAATAATGATGTTGCGCGGTAGAAGTCAAAGACGTCACTATCAGGTACATATTCTTTGCCTTCTACTTATTTCTCCACAATTAATTATCGTTTTACCAGAAGCACAAAAAAATCCAACGTGACTCTAGTTTCATAAAAACCTGATTGAATTTTTTTTTTTTTTTTTTTTTTTTTAGCTAAATAATCACGGCACGGAAAACGGAGACATTGAGGGTGGTCCAGGTGCGATTCAACAGAATGCTGCTGGAGGTCCAGTCGGCCACAAGGAGGAGGAAGAGGACATGACCGAAGTGTTTATTCACCAAGGCATTCACACCATCGAATACGTTCTTGGCAGCGTTTCTCACACCGCTTCTTATCTGCGTCTGTGGGCTTTGTCGCTCGCTCATGCACGTGAGTCTAACTTTACTTTTTTTTTCTTTTTTTTTTTTTTCTAAAAGAAACCTGGCAGTCGTTTCTGTATTACACAATTTGTATTTTTTTGTTCTTTTTTTTAGAGCTTTCTGAAGTACTGTGGACAATGGTAATGAAAAACGGCCTCGTATTCGAAGGCTGGGCAGGCGGCATCATCCTCTGGGCGGTATTCGCCTTCTGGGCTGTTCTCACAGTCGGCATTCTCGTACTCATGGAGGGCCTTTCAGCCTTCTTGCATACTCTGCGTCTTCACTGGTAAGATAATTAAATACCAAATTTAAGTAGATTTAACGCGAACTAGATTTATTTCGAAAACAGGCTTTTTGAATTTTATTCATATTTTATGTATTCTCATAAAAAAAACGAAAAAAACATCTAAATTTTTCTTTATAAGAATTTCTCATTTTTAAAATAATAATAATTCTGCTTTAGAAAAAATAAATTACGTTAACGTTTTTTTTTTTGGAAACTAATTTAAATTGCTTTTAAATTCTAAATCAGCCCCTTTCTGTTATATGATTGGTAACTGCCAATTTTAATAAAAATCCTATTTTCCAATGAAAACTCAAATTTGAATAATAATTTTTTTATTCTAGGGTGGAGTTCCAGAGCAAATTTTACGCCGGTATTGGATACGGCTTCACACCGTTTTCCTTCGAAATTATCCTCGATACCGCTCAAACTACTAATGAGGATTAATTCTTGTTGACTAAATAAGAAAAAAGAAAAAAAATTAAATTAAAGAAGCTCGCGATGTTGCCGAGACGATACAGTATAGAAATTCAAATTAAACGGATAGTTCCTCGGCGCGTGTTTATCGTACGCTCTTGCTTCTCCTGCGTGTTGTACTCTCGATTTGAAATTAGCCTAAGTATAACGTGCAACTTTCCAAATCAGTAAATCTGTGAAACTATAAAATATTTGTGTCATTTCAACTGACAAATGTTACGCGATAATCATTATAAAAAAAACGAAAAAGCCGATATACACCATCGGGTATATTACAGATGCTCTTTACTCGTGTCATTCCGCATATATGTTTCATTTCGAGAGTCATTATTGACTACAAACACTCTCTATTAAGTTAGCTACGTGTTTCTTTTATTTGTTTGTTTTTTTTGTCACGAAGAACGAGGAGAAAAAGATTAAATAACGTCTCTTTAACAAAGATTAAAACGACTACATTGATACAAATGCTTGTAGCCATTTATTAAAATCCCTCGAAAAATGAATTAGAAGAAGAAAAAGATGGAGCGCATTGTGAGATTAATTCACCTTAAAAGTATCATCAGATCTGATGTAGTTATTACTTATAAATGTTTTATCCAATCATCGAAATACTGTCGTATTTATCTGTCTGTCACGTGAAACTCCATGGCACTATGTACTACCTATGATTATAATAATGCATATTGAATAAATCGTAAATTGAAGGTGTTATACTAGCAAAAAAAAGAAAAAAACGAGACTAAAAAATAAGTTTTTGAGGGGTGGATGTGGGAATGTTATGGCTGTTTCACTGAATTTAAAAAAAATATTCCGTTATCATTTTTTAAATGCTTTCAAAGTAGAAAGTCCGTTAAAGATCCACATACGTTACATTTTTGGTTTCATAAAAAAAATTTTTAAAAACATAATGACCGTCGTAACTCCGCCATTTTGAATGTTAAAGCAATTTCAATTTTTTTGCTCTCCCCTTCGAACCCTAAAAGCTTCATTATACTCAATACTTTTGGGCAGTATTTTTCGAGATAAATCAGCTGGAAGTCTGAAATGGGACAAAATTCAAATTTAAATCCCCATCAAAACCCCGAAAATTTCCCGCGCGGACATAGAAACTCCGGCGCATTGTGCGCAGGATCGCGATTGGTTCTTCGCCAAGTCGTCCTTGCCGTGATAATCGACAAGCCTTTAATCTCGTAAAACAATTCCAGGCTTATCGTAGCATACAGTCAAAATCGTTTCTTTTTTTATTCATTGAAACAATGTCGAAGCTCAACGTTTCCCGTCAGACTTTCCTTGCGGGCCTGAAATAAATTCTTCCTCGAATGCTATTTTCGCTACCGCGTCAAAAGGCGCTTGGAGATTATGGAGTGACGAACTGCGCGGGTGGTGCGGCGTCCGGTTGTACGAGTCAATCAATCGGCGCGGCCATTGGCCAACCGACTACCCCCACTATTTGCGCATTATCATTATCAGTCACACACGTCCCTACCCATCCTCCGTGCTTCTCTCCCGTTTCCCATACACTCCAGCTCAGTCGGTCAGTCGCTCACCAGCCACAAAACTGTTCGCGTCGTCGTTTCCCAGTCTCCAAATAATTAATATATACATCAAGAAATATATATTAAACTAATAAACACAGCTATGGCAGAAAAAAAGCGTGTTTGCATCGTAGGTTCCGGTAACTGGTGAGCATTTATTATAACTATTATATTGAATTTATTAAAATCAATATATATATATATATATATATATATATATGTATATATATTATCGAGGAATGTGTTTTTGGAACGCGAATATTTTTAGTTCCATTCGCTTGACGATGTAGCGCTTCTGCACGCGCTATTATATATTTACATAGTCGCGGAATCTAGAAGAGAGAGAGAGAGAGGGAGGGAGAGAGAAAAAAAACAAAGAGAGCGCAAGCTGTTACGAACGCATGCGAACTATACGCGAGGTTTTGACTCTATATGTCTTTGTTATAGCACTTTATTTTTAATGCCTAAGAGACAGCAGTCGTTACAGTGAGCTTTTTTTTTCTTTTTACTTTATGGAAAAATAGCTGTCACTGGTAACGACAGAGACGGTTTCCTATTCTGTTTTTAGATATGCACGTGTCGTTCACTCTTCTGTTTGTCATTTTCTCTCCCACGAACCTTTCTCCCATTGTCGAGACGCTCTCCTCTCACACACACACTGTTACGGCTCTTACGTTACGTATATTTTGCTGAGGCGAATGTTATCTCATTCACGTGGCCTCTCTCTGGAATCGAAGTCCCGCGCAGACAGCCCAGGCGTCCCTGACCTTTCCACTTTGCCACATCACATAGTTTTAGCAGTGCAGGGGCGTTTATATTGGCAATTTTTTATTTCCAGACATTTTATTTGCTACTTTCTTTTTCAGGGCGATTTAGAATTGTGTTTTTTTTTTTTACTTTTTGGAGAAAATTATAAAAGGCATGTTGATGTATTTTTTTTGAGATGCGCAGAGAGCGAAAAAAAAATTTACGTTCTTTTAACACCATTTTTTTTAATACACAGAATTTTATGTTACTTTGACAAATTTTTTTGGTCAATTTCCATTTTTATGAAAAAAAAAAAAAAAAAAAAAAACAGACAAAAATAGTGCTTATTTATTTATTATTAAAATGCATTTTCATTTTACTCAATATTTTATCTCTTTTTGTTACTTTTAATTTAACAAATAAAAAGTGTGAATAAAACAACATTTTTTTGGCAAAAAAATGTCAAAGTTTTGTTTGACAATTTTTTTTATTCCCTCTTATTTGGCAACAAAATATTTCGAAATTACGATGTTTTGTTAAATTTTGGCACTTTCGTTTGTCAATTTCGTGTTTTACAAAAAAAAAGTACAAAAATATGTTTATTTGCTTATTTTTAAAATATTATATTTTCATTTTACGAAATGAAAAAAAGTATTATTTTCGTTTGACAATATTTCGTTTATTCTAGTTTAACAAATAAAAGTTTGTAAACAAAAAAAATGTATTATCGCCGCTAATTTCACAAATTTTATTAAGTTATTATTAAGAACAAAAATACTGTAATACAAAACCCCTTAAATACAGTCAATTAATAAATTTTCTTTGGATAAAGAATTTTTTTCAAGCATAGAAAATCATTTGAGTAGTTTAAAGCGCAGCAGCTACCTTAATTAATAGCTACTTACGGATGCTGTCCAATTAGGCTCGCTTAATAAAGTGCCATCTACCTCAAAAGCCACAAAATATTACATAAGCTTCACATACTCTTTATTCCCACATATACATAATTTTTTTTTTTCTTCAAGATACAAGCTTACGATAATTAATTAATAATAATTTAATATTTATGATGTCATGAATAATTACTATTAATATTACATATAATGTAATAAATATACAATAAATAAATTATTAATAATTAACTATCGAATTCCTTTCTTATTTCTGTAACAAACATTTTTCAAGAATTAAAAAATTATCTATAAATCGTACAACAATAAGCATAGAGAAAATAAATTGTATAACGATGATATAATTTTTGCAGGGGTTCGGCAATAGCAAAGATCGTTGGAGTAAATGCCAAGAGGCTGGAATACTTCGAGGATTGCGTTACGATGTACGTTTACGAGGAGATGATAGACGGAAAAAAATTAACGGAGATAATAAACGAGCGTCACGAGAACGTCAAGTATTTACCGGGCCACAAATTGCCTGAGAATGTGGTGAGTTACTCGTTGGCCAACAGTGAGAAAATGCAATTTTTCTTTCTCAACGATATGTAACATCAGCAAAACGTGGATTTGTTGTTGAATAAAAATAGAACTGTTCAACTATGTTCTCTCGATCTCACGTGTCGAGACAGAAAATACGTGATACCTTTCAATAAAAATGCTGCAGTAAGCTCGAGTAATTGATGCTCGCTAAACTCGTGGTAGAATCGTGAATGTGCACACAAAAATAGCGTGCTTCTCTCGCAAGAGCAGAGATAGAGAAATATGGCAAGACAATCTTATCGCCAGGTCAGAAATTAATGCTTCGGAACTTTCAAAGACCACCTGGACTTGAGTATTTAATTCCTGGCTGTATATTAACACAGATAATAGAGAATTAATAATATCCGGTTAAAGCCCTATTTTTTTTCCTATTCGTTCTGAAAATATCGTCATTTTTACAAGCAAATAAAAAGATTGTTTTTTTTTTTTTACATTTTACAATTTATTTATTGTTATTTATTTTTTAGCGTGTACAAAGATTTTTAATTGAAGAACGCTGACTCTTTAAATCAGGAAATACAAACAAGTATTTTTACATTTTATTGCCGAGGAATTCCGCGTGAGCCGATAGCGCGTTCGTGAGGATAATGGTTCTTTTGTTTTCTCTGGGGCAGAAAAATTGTCAGGCCGAATTTTTTCTTCGCTGAACAACAAAGGTGGAATTTGATCTACAAAACAATTTGCTCCTATCTGAAAATCGTGACGTATCGTTATTATGGAAAGTATAATCGCGAAATCTTTTCCCGTTGTGACGACTTCAACTTTATGTTTAAACATGATAGAATTTGCATTTCTTTAAAAATGAATTTCATGCATTGTTTTTATTGCAAATGAAAGTGTGATATAAAAAAAAGTGATTTTAACAAACATTTATCAATTTTATTTGAATTTTTGGCCAAATTTTCAGCGTTTCACTCTCAAAATATGAAACAAATTTTTTTTACTACATGTTTTATTTTTTTTCCTACAAGAAAGCATCATTAAAATTTTTTATTTTCAAAATTACATTTTTTTCTTGAACAAAAAAAATTTTATGGATTATATTTTGAAGATTTTATGGGAATTATTTTGTAGGGTAAAAGACGTGACAAAAATCTGCAAAAAAATATCCTCTTTTTTTTTTTGGACCAACATATGCAAAAAAAGAAAATTCGTTAACTTGGAATGCCCTATATATTTTACAAAAATAAACGCTTAAATTTCACCGCTTCGATACAGTTTAATCTCGCAGGAAAGTTTGGCACAAAGCCAATAATATTTTGCCAAATGTTTACCAGACTACCCATTCATTATATCCATCAAATTATCTTCAACCAACCAATTGCATTTTATCTAATCTCAATGTTATTCCAAGGCTTGGATAAAAGTATATAGCGTAAATACTGCTTTGAGATAGCTAAAGAATGTACTTTAAAGATATACAAAATTTATAATGTGTATATGCGTAAGAAAATAAAAGACTTGCTTTCCAATTTTTAATTACGCGAAGACTCACCTAGACCTTTTTGAAGCGACCTCGGTCGACGAGTGGAACTCCTCGTCGTATTGATTTTATGCCTGCAGCAGACTTTATATTTCGGCTTAAAGATTGCTTAGCAGATGTTGACATTATCTAAGTAATCCAAGAGAAAACAAAAAAAAAAGATAAGCACACCATAAATATGACTCGTCATCGTGGTCATTGTTCGAAGTCCATCGCTATGATAGCATTTGAATAAACTGAAATATTTCTTTATTTTAAGTATGTAAACAGAAGAAATGGCTTTCTGGTATTTTATCGAAAACTTTGAACTACCTCGCCGAATTGATTGCAGTTGCATCATCACTTCCACATGTTTTTAAGGGGAATCAGATTAAAATCGTCGATATTCATTGAAAAGAATATTTCTTTTTTTTTTTACTGCTGGTATTATAAAATAAAACTATACAATCTTGATTTCTAAAACGAAGAATCTGTGGCAAAAGAATCGAATGATTTTAGATAGCTCGCCATAAATTTATGGGGTTTTATATTTGTCATCCATTGCCATGAATCATCAAAGTGTTTCACAAAAAAAAATAGGAAAATTTGCGTAATATGAA
This sequence comes from Perithous albicinctus, assembly GCA_964016905.1. Taxonomy (NCBI): domain Eukaryota; kingdom Metazoa; phylum Arthropoda; class Insecta; order Hymenoptera; family Ichneumonidae; genus Perithous; species Perithous albicinctus. Next base: position 23,797,536 of record OZ024692.1, read on the forward strand.
TTATTATATGGCAAAAATGTAGGTTTTTCATTTTTTATTGTACTTGGCAAAGTTGCAATGTTTGAAAATTATTTTCCCAAATTTATATCATGTTGATAATAATAATGTTTTTTTTTTATTTTCATAAATTCATTAATAGTTTGCCAATTTCAATTAAAAAACTGAACACATATTTGAAGAAAAAAAACTACTAGAAAATCTGAAAATCTGCTTAAAAATTAGTGTCTTATGTGCGTAAACTGTGAGTTATTTTTTTCTGGAAACTGATTGGAAAACTTCTTTTTTTTTTTTTTTAACTTTTAGCAGGAATCCATTAATTTGGTTTTATCTGGTTTAGTACCAGATTCTTTTTTCTAAATATACGGCTGAAGTCTTCCTTAACTCTCCTTGATGCGAAGAAAAAAAAGGATGTTGCAACTGACTCGAAGCCGAGATTGCTACATACGAATTACCGGCTTGCATGTGTGGTGCTGACTAATTGGTTGTAGGAAAGAGCAAGTTTTCCTCTTGATTCAGCCTTCATGGTTTTTAATGACTACCGTTTGAGAAAAATAATTTTCTTGAAAATAGATTATATACGATTATATGTATAATTCATATACATTCTTTTCCCTATTTAAAAAGCTTCGATTTCTACATTGTCGATTTTTCTGTAGATAGTAAAATTAATTCACCAATTTTAAACATGAAGCTACTCTCCTTGAAATGAAAAAAAAAATGTCGCGTTTGACTCAAACCGGAGATTACAACATTTGGATTTCCTGCAGCAGAAATCATGTATGGAGTGTTGACTAATAATTGTTTGTAAGAAAGAGCAAGTTTTCCTCTTTGAAACAATCTTTGCTACTTTTATTGTTTGCTGGTTGGTAAAAAATAATTATCCTGAAAATAGTTTCCTATATTAACGCATATATTATTTTTAATATCATTGACATCACTCAAAGAAGCACTATTTCTTTTAAAAAATTTTTACACATTTTTAATTATCTACAATTTTTTTTTTAAATTTTCAAGCATTTGAAAAATCTGAAAAAATATTGAAAACCCTTTTTTCGAAAATAAAAATGTTTGGTAACCGATTTGGTGATTCCATCTATTTTTTCGGCCTTTTTTTCAACAACAAAAAAAGGAAAAAAATAAATCTAAAAGTCATGTGTCGTGTACAAACTTTTTCTAGCTACTACGTAAAGTTACTATTTTTTTTCGAATTTTTTAAATACAATTTTTGTTATTTTACATTGTTATTTGCAGTTAGCCGTGCCGGATGTAGTGCAGGCTGCGAAAGACGCCGATATCATCATTTTCGTCGTACCACATCAATTTATCCGTCGATTATGCAAGACTCTTCTGGGTAATATCAAGCCCGGTGCTGTCGGCCTCTCGCTTATCAAGGGATTCGATAAGAAAGACGGCGGCGGCATCGAACTCATCTCACACATCATAGCCGAACAATTACAAATACCAATGTCGGTGCTCATGGGTGCCAATCTTGCCTCCGAAGTCGCTGACGAAATGTTCTGCGAAACGACTATAGGTAAATTGACGTAGTATCTTTTTTTTATAATTTTTTTTTTCCATTTCCTTTGGATTAAAAATTTGTCGATTATAGCTGGATGATGAATTTTAGTGATCAATCAGCTACATTTTACATTCGTAAAAATAAGCTTTGTGTCATTTTTATAATTAAAAAAAAACAGTTTAATTTAAAATTGCGGGAATAAAAATATCATAATATTTTCGGTGCTCCATACTGATTCAATTTTTACTGATGAAAAATATTGAATATTAAGAGACAACGGTACAGCACTTTTCGTTCTTTCAAACATCAGTTAGTTAAAAAAAAAAAAAAAAAAAAAAAAACATTTGCAAGAGAAACTCTCATAAACATATTCCACATCCGTAAAGCTAATTACAATTTTTCTTGTTATCAAAGGATGCAAGGATATGGCGATGGCTCCGATTCTAAAGGACATAATCCAGAGTTCTTTCTTCCGAGTCGTGGTTGTCGATGACGCAGACGCGGTCGAATGTTGTGGTGCATTAAAGGTAAAAATAAAACACTGTAAAAACTAAATGCAAAATTTCCGTAGCTTTATTTTATTGTCAATTTCAAGTTTTACAACATAAAGTACAAATATGAATTACTAAGAATTGTGTATTTTTAAAAAATATTTCTTATATTAAAATATTTTAAAAAATCACTTTTAATTTAACAAATAAAAATATGGTAACTTTGACCAATTTTTTTTGCCACTTGTTATTTTACTAAAAAATATTTCTAAACTCGTCAAGTTTATCTTTTGATTCTTTTTCAAATTTAACAAAGAAATTCGTGTAAACTAAAAAAAAAATTCTATGATATTAACAAAATTTCTCTTGTAACTTTGAAAATTGACACTTAGACTTTACCAAAAAAAGGATATAATCGTAATTCATATAAAGCGTAATTGTTTTTTTTACATGCTTAATATTGTCCCGTTTTTTTTTTAATTAAAGAATATCGTTGCCTGTGGTGCTGGTTTCGTTGACGGTTTGGGTCTTGGTGACAACACGAAAGCCGCGGTCATCAGATTGGGTCTCATGGAAATGATCAAATTCGTAAATGTATTTTATCCTGGTGGAAAGCTCGGCACTTTCTTCGAGAGTTGTGGCGTTGCTGATCTAATCACAACTTGCTACGGCGGCAGGAATCGCAAAGTTTCCGAGGCCTTCGTTAAGACTGGCAAGGTAAATGACAAAAATGAACAGCTTGACACGAAATTTACAACAGTAAAAATTGCATTGAAATTTATGTGTTTTTGCATAAAGATTTTTTGTCCCCAAACGGCTACAAAAACTTTTTGTTAATCTTACACCAACTTTTTAATCAATATTTTACAAAAAAAAAGAAAAAAATTGATTTCGTCAAAAATGTTGTATGTTTTGAAAAAAAATATTTTGATTTATTTCAATGGAAACAATCAATTTAATGTTTGAGTAATCGTTGTTAATTATCTGTTTTTTTTTTTTCTTCTTTTTTTCCAATAAATTTCAGTCTATTATCGAGCTGGAAAAGGAAATGCTCAACGGCCAGAAACTTCAGGGTCCCTTCACAGCCGAGGAAGTGAATTACATGCTGAAGTTGAAAAATATGGAAAGTAGATTTCCACTTTTCACGGCGATACACCGAATCTGTGCGGGCGAGCTGAAGGCCGAAGATCTCATTGACTGTATTCGCAGGCATCCGGAACACATGTAAGCTCAACCACAAACCAAGTAAAGCCAAAAAAAAAGTCAACAAAACAAAAATCGACCTTCGCGAAAAAAAAAAATATTAACGTCAAGACCAAATTTCCGGATCTTATGACTGAAAACTCTGCAGTTAAAAATTGCGATTCGAGTTATTGTTTTCGTATTACTTTTTCTTAAAAGTAAATTGTGCCGTAAAACTTCTCTTGAGTTGCCATTTAAAAAAAAAAAAGAAAAAAAAACGAAAGAAGCAAATGCAGAAATTGTAGTTTTTAAGAATTTCAATGAAATGGAAAAAAAATTGAAACAATTGCAATAAGTGCAATTATTAAGAACTTTAACATAAAATGAAAGGAAACGAAAATATCTGCGTTCGTTAAGCAAGAACGCATCTAGTGTAAATATGTGATAAGAGTTGACATAATAATTATAGTTAAAAAAAAAAAGATTAAAAAAAAAACGCCGTAGAATGACCATAATGTACAACTATAACGAGTCTGTTGACAAACCGCGAGTTGTTAAAGAAGCACACACACACACATTCATATATATCGAATACGTATTGTGTAGATATTTGTTTAATATGCAAAAATAATGTATCTCTTGTGCGCCGAGTGAGGAAAAAAAGAAAGCGCAGCATTTTTTTTCCTCCCGCATTATTTTCCCTCTGCGAATGATTTTACGTGTACAAACATAAAAGCATTTTACTTCATTAAACACGAGACGAAAAACAAGAGCCTCCGGCTTTTTAACGTGAATCAAATAATCAAACTTTCGTTTTCGCTGTGTAAATAAATCTCCGATTTCAACCATTTTTTGTCAGTCCCAACGATTTTAATTAGCAAGTTAGAGTTATTTCGTCGTTGCATATCTTAATTTTAACGCCGACGGCAGAATTTTACGTCTGCGCGTCCAAAATAGTCGACCAATGTGATTAAATATGTAACCAAATGATTAAAAATTAGTCATCCATCGAGCGATTGGTGGTTTAAATTTAAAATTTCAACAATTTTAAATTTAAAACATCTCCTTTACGGAGATGCACCTCCACTTTTTTTTTTAAATAGATCTATCGGACTCTCTAGTGGAAATAAAAAAAAAATTAATCTCATTACGAATATTGTATAGAAAATTGTATAATTAAACATTTTGAATAGATTAAAAAAAAACGAGGAAGCGGAAAAATTGTTATGATCTGTTATCTGAATGATGAAATCATTGTATCTAAACAGAAAGAGATAAATATACCAAATGAATATTGTCTGTTAATCAAAATATTCTACTGTGTTATGAGGATTCTTTTTTGTCGTCAATTTTCCTTGCTCCAAATTGCAAAATCTAGGAATGCCCGAAATCTCGAATAATCCGAATAAAGAATCGAATACAAATTATTAGAAATAATTTAAAAATCTTTCAAAATAATGTAAATTATTCGAATAATTCGAATACTGAGAATAATTGTCCAAATTATTCGTGGCTATTCGATTCAAGCATTATTCGCACATTCCTAGTCAAAAATCCTCGCACTTAGTGCCCAGTAGTTGCCTCTCTCCACTATTTTATTTTTCTTTTTGTTTTTCGTGCTCTTTTCAACCAACAAATACCTTTGTATTAATTTGATTTCGCATATTTAGGGACGACGATGACGAAGATACCACCAGCATTCAACTTACCTCGCCAATGTGTCATCTGTGAAGTTTCTCCTTACGGGAGCATCAAAATACGAAGAAGAAGACGATGAAGAGAATATTCGAGGAGGCGAATATATACCTCAGAAATACAACCATGCTCAATTCGTCGCGGCGAACTTTACTTATGCGCGTGTAAAATAACGTTCCCCGTAATTTTGTACTGTATTTTCTTTCCGTACAGTATTTTGTATAGGTCCATTATCGAACTTTATACAATTTTTTCTTGTGACATATTTCAATCTATACAACGTATACTTACATCAAAATACGTATTTTTTATTTTTATTTATTTTTTGTCATATTCATCAATTTCCTGCCCGTTTTGACTGCCGATTTTTATTTCATGACATTAAGAATTTATATTAATGCAAGGATTAAAACAAAAAAGTATCACTAATTTTCTGTGAGCGATATTTTTTTTTAATGCAAGAGTGAATGAAAAATTGATAATTATTTTTTAGTTTGTTGATAATCGGGCAATTTTCTACAGAGAATTCTCAGAAATCTTTAATTATTCACTTCTCATATTTAGAAAAAAAAAGAACATTTTAAATTTGTATTTTTTTTCGAATTTTTTATGTTTTTAATTTTTGTCATTTTGTATACTATCAGAAACACCGTTACAAATAATCAATCATAGGATTGTTAATACGGTTTTTTTTACCGACGATAAATAAATAAAGACCCTTCCTTATCTGAAATTGGTGAAGCGGTTAACCACGTAAATAATTTTTTAAAACAGCGACAAATTATGTTCACTTCAGATCATTAAATATCAAGGGTTTAGGTATCTTTTATCAGATAAATAATTATTTATTTTACAATCATTCGCAAAGCACGTGCATTAGAAAACTATATTCTGCATCACTTTTATTTTTTTGCTTCCTCACAGAGGAAACTTTGTTTTCATGAAAAAAAAAGATTTCCGGAGATTTTCAATTTTTGTTCCAATTTAAATGGCTTTTTGTTCATTTTTATTTCAAGTATTCTGCGAATTTTCCGCGTTTTTCTCCCAAAATATGGGAAACTTTTTTTTTTACCACACATTTTATTTTTCCTACAACAAAGCCACAATTGAAATTTTTAATTTTCGAAAATTTGGAAATTTTTTTTTTTCTTAAATTATTAGATTTAAGAAAATGATTATTTTGCATAATTTTTTTTTCTGTCATTCGGCAAGGCACGAGCTTTAGAAAAAATAATTTTCTGCATCTCTGTGAACCCGTCAATTGTCTTTATTATCACAGCAATGCTAAAATTAACGATCTATAAGCGCCTCGGGCTCTTCGAAGGTTTAGTTTTAGGCTGGCCATAATCCAAGACTTGCGCCGAGAGAATGATCGGAAGGCGAAAATGCGTTTACAACGACGACGACGACGATGGTGATGATGAAGATGATGATCGTTGTCTCTAAGGTCAATGGTGACTGAAGTGCGTCAGTCAGTCGGTCAAGTCAGTCGATCGAACTTGGTCACTCAAGGTAATCGAGAGGTGCAGCTCGTGTGTGCTCGCCGATCTTACGACGACAGCTCAGATAAACCCCCTTAAGTGTCAGTGTCAAATCTCTGCGGAGATTAAAGAAAAAAAAAGAGCGAATAAATTAATAAGTAATAATAATGGCGCAGCCTAAGCAGAGGGTCTGCATTGTGGGAAGTGGAAACTGGTAATTATATGCACATGAAAAGCCATTAATTAACTTGGAATGATTTTTTTTAATCTTGAAAATTAATGCCTCTGAATTGTAACGATTTGTATTTTTTTTTAAATGTACACAGATTTTTTTTTTCCTTTTTATAGTAGAAATTTAATTAACTTGGAATGATTTTTTAATCTTGAAAATGAATGCCTACTTAAATGTGTCGATTTGTATTTTTTTAAATGTACGCAAAATTTTTCTTTTTTTTTTATAGTAGAAATTTGGTGCATCTAGGCGATTTCGCGAGTTTGGCAAGCGATGACAAGAGACGAGAATTAGGCCAAGGTGACATCTAAATTGAGGGAGCCAAGAGAGACGACTTTTACACGATACAAAAACGATGATACCTGCTCTCGCTGATTTTTATATCCTGGAGATTTTTCTCTTTTACAGATTGTGAATGTTTTCAGCTTTTTTTTTAGGGATGAGAAAAAAAATTCTAGTATAATTTTTATAGGACTTATAAATTAAAGTAATGCTTAAACAATTCTTGGGGAATTGTTTTTAAGAGACTCTGCATTTTTTTAGCTTCCATTTTTGTCATCAATTATTAATTACCTTTTTTAAAAATATTCTGAAGCTTCAGTAAAAACGAGAACCTTCAACAAAGTGGAATTTAATTCCCAAGAGTATTTTTAAGCCAAAGACAAAGTGTCTTAAAAACAAATTAAATGCAAACATCCAAATCTGGGATGGAAAAAAATCTTAAAAGCTTAAAAAAAAAAAAAAACGTGGCGTGGAGATGAAAAAAGAAGGAATAACAACTCGTTATGTATCACCTTGCCAATTTCATTGTATCGTTGATAGTATTAAAATAAATGAATAAATCATTGCTGTTCGAATTGCTAAGCAGGCAATGACTCATGTTTCACATATTGTATAAGCCTTCTAAGCGTGAAATTTAAATACGCAAAGAATGTTTAGCAGTCGCTTCGAGGCTAATTGAGCGATGCATGCGAGAGGAAGACACGCGTTTCATCCGTTACATCCTAATGCAAATTAGCTGCAGCTCTGAAAAAAAGAAGCTTCTTTACTGATCGTAAATTCTAGATGAGATAAAAAATAAATAAGTGATTAAATATATATATATATATGCAACGAAATTCTATGGAATAGATTTTTAGAATTTCGTTGCAAATTATACAGTCGTATAAATGACTGTAATTTTTAAACAGTGAATATTATTTAAAATATTCGTCAGTGAATTTATAGTGAATCTTTAATCAATGAAAATGATCTCTCACACGTCGAGATCTAATAAAAATTACAAATTTTATTCCCATAAAATTGCATTAAAATGTATTAATTTTTCTGTAACATTGATTCGAATATTTTTTAAACTTCAAGCAGGACTCCAAAAATTTTTTTTCACCTCATTTTGTAATACCACTTTTATAAATGCGTACAAATAATTTTCAAAATCTTTTGCTACTCAAAAGATCCAACTGTACTGCTGAAGCCTCCTTAATACTCTCTCTCGTAGCAAAGATAAAACATGTCTGTGAAAAAAAAAAAAAAAAAAGAAAAAAATTTCTCGCATGGCAACAATCTGTCACTTACAATCTTGGCTTTTTACTTTGATAACAATAGGAATGCTCGTTTTACACAGGGGCTCGGCTATCGCAAAACTTATCGGCGCCAATGCTGTCAAGTTCAACGACAAGTTTGAAGAGAAGGTTACAATGTACGTCTTCGAGGAGATGATAAATGGAAAGAAGCTTACGGAGATAATAAACGAGCAGCACGAGAATGTAAAATACCTGCCTGGACACAAATTACCCGCCAATATTGTAAGTATTTCTTTCTTTTTTTTTCTTAATTTTTAATAATTCTTTCAACTCCAATTTTTCTACATGTAAATATTTATTTAAATCTTATAAAGATAAAGTATGTATAGTATTATTTATATTATTATTAAAAAAAAAAGATTAAAAAAAATGTGTAGTGGATCCAAGTGATTATTATGATCCGGTGAGAATACACTTTTTGGATAATTGCATGATAATTAGTAATCAGTGGTTGTGCGGACGTAAACCTTTCCTGAAGGCATAAGAACTTTGTCGACTCCACCTGGGAACAACGTTGGGAGTTCCTCGTCCTTCACCGTTGGCAGAATCATCACTTTTTCACCGGGCTGAAATAAAAAAAAATTATTTAACAATATTTTTCTGCATTAGAAAATATTATGTCGTGTTTTGGAGCAAAAAGTTGTTTTTTTTAATTATAATAACAATTTTCGAATATTATTTTGCTCCATTACTAAAATTGAATGGATCTTTTATGAAATAAAAAAATTTCATTTTTTTTTGGGTTGATAAAGTGAAGCTGATAATTAATTTTTTTTAATAATTTTTAATTAGACTGATTTGTGAAGATATTGGAAAAAAAAATTGTTTGAAGATTCATTATTTATCAAAAATAATTTATTTAATATCAGATTAAAGTTGAAAAATATATTATGTTCGAACTTTAAAAAGCATATATTAATATTAATTTGTCCTCATTCAATTATTTCAATAAAAAAAAATTAACAATCCCTAAAATTCCGATCCAAGAATTTTTTATAAACACCTTATGCTGTAATAAGTATTTTTTTATTAGTTCATTATTCGAGATACTCACAACCCAGTTGGCCGGGGTGGCGATTTGGGGTTTGCGATCCACGAGTTGGAGCGAGTCAATTACACGAAGGATTTCACTGTTAATAACAAAAACGTTATAAATATTTCGAGTTATTATTTTACGTCAGATATAATTGCAAAAATCTTTTTTTTTTCGAACATTAGTTAAAAAATACGTAAACATTTTATTGAAAAAAAGAAAAATGATTAATTTCTTTTTTTAATTTTCACATAAGATTTGTTTATGAATATTATTAAATAATTTTTAAAATAAATTTGCATAAACAAAATCTTTTTTTTTTAGAATATTGCTAAGAAAATATATAAACATTTGATTGAAAAGAAGAAATTAATGATAATTCACATAAATTTGTTTATGAATATTATGAAATAATTTTTTAAATAAATTTGTATCGACAAAATCTTTTTTTTCACTAAAATTTTTATACAATTTTTCTTTTTTGCTCAGTATGGCAATAAAAAATGATTAATTTATTTCTAAAATATAAATAATAAATAAAATATAAAATATAAATAAAGTAATTGATCGGAGATACAAGTCTGACCTGTTCCTTAACTACTTACTCGACGTTGCGTCCAGTAGAAGTGGGATACTGCATGCTCAGACGTAGACGATGGTCAGGGCTAACGATATAAAGAGCGCGAACGGTAATAGCGTGCTCTGGATCGTCCTTGCTCTCCTCGTCGATCATATCGAGCTTCACGGCCAAGGTACGATCGTCATCGGCGATAATTGGGTACGGGAATGCCCCGGGAATATCTTGGCAGTAGGACTTGATGTCCTGAAAAAAAAAAAAAATCATATTTTTTTCAGTAAATCAAACTTTTTTTTTATTTGTCTTTTTTTTTAATTTACGTATTTAGAAAATTATAAATCACGAAAAAAAAGTCTCAGCATTAAAATTGTAGTTCTAAACCAGACTTTTAACAAAAATTTAATAATACGTCCTGTTAAAAAGAAATTAACAAATTAAAAAAAAAAAAAAATTTAAAGAAGTAAATTTAAAACCCATGATTTTTTTTTCTCTCCAATTATTTGCTACGTGAAATGAAATAAATGAATAAATAAAATATTTAACATTTAATAAAAAAACAATACAACATTTTTTTTGTTTAAATGTTGAATTTACAAAATTTACAGACAAAAAAATCGCAGTACGTGCAAAAATTGCTTGATTTAAATCTCTATGTGTGTTTTATTCTCCTGCTGCAATAATTTCATTCTATATTAACAAAGTATTAACTCACATTAACCCAGTCAACGTGATCCTTAAGCTTGTCGACAGAGTGAGCGAGAAGCTTGACATTTCTTTTTTCAAAATGTGGCTGGTGAACAGCGATACGACCAAGCTCGGTCGTGCAAACCGGCGTAAAATCGGCCGGATGGGAGAAGATCACGACCCATCTTGAAAAAAAATAAAATTGTTATCTCCATTAATAAATAACATATTTTTTACACCTTTCTTTTTATTCACAATTCTTAATTTTATTATTTAATATATTTCTGTATCAATAGAATTTTTTTACAATTCTCTATCAGGTGGAAAAATGAATTTTTTTTTAATTAAAAAAGATGAATTTATTTAATTAAGAAAAATGAATTTTTTTAAATTAAAAAAGATGAATTTATTTAATTAAGAAAAATGAATTTTTTTTTAATTAAAAAAAAAAAATCATTTTTTTTTAAATTAAAAAATCAAAAATTAAAAATCATTTTAAAAAAATTTGTATCGATTGAGATAGATTTTTAAAAAATCATGCTTCATGTTGTTCGGTGGGAAAAATATTTTCAAGAGCAAGAATGCTGTTGAGCTTTTTTTTTTAATTTTTTTTTTACATTGAGCAATGAGTCGTGTTGAGATGGGCGACACGAATCGAGAGACGACCGCATGTACATACTCGACGATCCTGTTCTTGCAATCGTGCCGAGGTCAAATCCAACTTACTATTTTCGTTGCCACGGAGTGTGTAACGAGAGCTTAAATGCACGTAGCTCTGGTTTGCTCGTGCAAGCCACTGAGATCTCGTCGTCTCGTTCATTCGCATTCCCCGCACACGATTCTCAAACTCTCACTACAAGAACGACACTCGATACGATCGGAGGAGTTGCATAAATAAGCTCTATTATTGACAAGCATTTGAATTGAATAACAGAAATCTATGAGCCAATATGAAACCTGTGCAAAAGGTGTTCAATTACACTGACAATGAGTAAACATTTTTTTAACTCAATTTCAGTATATGGAATTTGAAACATTTTTTTTTTTAATTTATTTATTATCATCTGAACATTATTTATAAAGCAAATAAAACATTCACCTAAATTCTATGTAATTTAAATAATAATTTATGAAAGTAATATTCAAACTGTGAATATCAAAATTGCTTCGTGTGAATCTTCTTTTTTTTTCTAATAAAATAGCTTTTAATAAAACAGTGGGAAAAAAATTTATAATTTTTCAATACATGAACCATTTTTTTAATTTAATTTACAAAGTATTTCTAGAGTAATAAAATCAGGAGACAAAAAAACATTGAAAATAAATTTCTTCGTCAGCATTTCAATAGAATCAATACAAATTTATATTTATTCTGATAATGATAATAGCGAATTATTATCATTGTCAGAACGGTTATGGAAAAGAAAATATAAATACCATAAATGAAAAATTAAATGACGATTTTCCATTCCCAAATTATTATTATTATTATTGTTCTTGTCAGGACGTTTACGTGAAAGCAAAAATAAAATAATTACACAGCCAACTATAATTCGAGCATTATATGACCGAGCCAGAAGAGAGAGAAAAAAAAAATTCAAAACAACTTTCTTCCTGCCTTTCCAAGCAAAGCAATTATAAATTTCATTTCATCCAGAAAATAAATCATGATTTTACGTCATCAAAGTAATATTCGTAAATATTAGTAGTATTAATTTAATGACGAAATAATTAGCTACTATTTCGAAATTCAAAATAAAAAAAAACTAATTTCTTCCGGCAACTTTGAGAGAAATGATCCAATTAAAATTGTATTAAATTGAATTTAATAAATATTGAAATATTTAATTTTCTCCCTTAATTTAAATAAATTATTAAATCGATATTAATAAAAAAAAAATAGTTTGAAAATAATGATGATATTCAATATAATAAAATAAAAATTTCTATCTTTATAAAATTTATCCCAATCAAAGTAAATTCGAAAAAAAATGACCATTCTGATGAAAAAAATTTGTAAGAGTATTAAAAAAAAATCGAAAAATCAGATCCTCGTCTCTACAATAATTAAAAATATGACTTTAACAAGGAAAACAGAAATAAAAAAAAAAGTTCCAAAATTTTAAGTATTTAGTATTATTTTACTCACGAGTCTCCTTGCCACTCGTAAAAGTCGATGGGACCCTGAGTGGTTTCAGCCTTGAAATTCGGAATTACAGAGTTCAGCCTCATTTTGCTTTTTGAATATGAAAAAATAAAACTTTTTTTTTTTCGTTCAAATTTGTGAATCTGTCTTCTCTGGAAGTCACAGTAGAACTGATGAGAAGTCAGCGGACCTCGGTGATTTAATAGAGGCGAAAGACACCGTCTCCGCTTCCCTCGCTCAAGTGGAACCAATCACAATTTGCACGTATACGCATTATCTCACATTCAACTGTGTGATTCGAGCGAATGTTCGTATTGGTCGCGAGGGGAGATACCACATTTATTTGGACAGTCGACACAGAAGAGTATTATGATAAATAGAGGAGCAGCGAATCCTCTCGTACATAGCTCGTGCAAATGCCGATAAGCCGATTATTTTCTTCAAACACTCGAAAGAATTTAATTTCTATCGTTATACTTTTATAATCCATATTTTTGTGGCTTATCTATAATTTTTTGGCCTGAGGATTCCCTTTTTTTTTTTGTCTTTTTTCTTTTTTAATCTCAAGTGCAATCGAGATTCCAGTTTCCGGTTCACTATCGAAACCAATCTTTGGCTTAACTATCAATTTGGATTTTCAAATATTTCTTGTAATTAAAATTTTTTTTATGATAGGGTGAATTAATTTGATTGAAAAAAAAAAATTAAGATTTTTGTGCTCAGTGTTTTAAGAGAATGTATTTTAAGCTTTTATTACAGATGCACATTTTTTTTATACATTTATATACGAGTGACATGATTAATGTAATTTATACTAAATATTTTGAAAATTAGGAAGTTTAATATTTTTTTAAGATATGTTTTATAATTTTATTTCACTTGTGTATTAATATTTGATACAGCATCTGAGAAATAAAATATTTCAAGATTTTAGAGAGCATGTATGAAATAATATACATGAAAAAAAAAATGTTTCTGCTTAAAATAAAAATAAAAATAGAAATGTTGAGTTTCGAAACATCAAACATCAACAACAATTTTTTAATTCAACCTTGTTTTTTTTTTTTTATTATTAGTTTGAAAAAATACAAATTAATGGAAGACTGTAAAAAATATGACAATTTGTATCTATATGTATTTTCACATCGTATCTTGATCAATTTCCGATCTACAGATTTTTTTCAGTGTAGACAAACAATCGCCAGTATCCGGTTTACTATCTTTGATTTCCCTTTACTCTCTGTCGGCTAATCTATGGATTTTTTTATTTCTATTAATAACTTGTTTATTAACGTCAATGGTAAAGTGTTATTCGAAATGACACAATAGGCTCTTAGATTCTATTACTCGATCTTTCCGGCTGCAGATTTTTTTTTTAAATAATTTGTATTAAGGGCAAAGCGCAAATAATTTAATTTTTGGTTTTTTTTTTTTTAAAGAAGCAAGTCAATGGATATTTAAAAAAAAACATAGAAATATTTGTTACCATAAAAAATCGTACATTTATTATAGTTTTTACATAGAAACATTATTTGGTAATGAAAAAAAGAAAATCTTGAAGCAATCATTGCAGCGTCTCGTGTTAAAAAAAAATTACAAAAATTATTTTGAAAAAAAAAAAAAAAAAACAGAAGACGAATTTTTAGCTTTCTTTTGCACTTCTGTAAAGTGTTTTATTTTTCTGTCGAAAGCATAGAAATTTTTGTCTCGTGTGTAATATATATATTATTTATTTTTTGCATTTTGCGTTATCAGGTTGCCGTTCCCGATGTCGCAGAAGCAGCTAAAGACGCTGATATCTTGGTCTTCGTGATTCCACATCAGTTCATTCCGGGTCTCTGCGCAACTCTATTAGGGAAAATTAAACCTACTGCAGTGGGACTCTCGCTGATTAAGGTATATACTTGGAGATAAAATGGATCTTAATAATAATAATAAGAACAATAATGTGTTTAATAATTATATGATAATTATTTATTAATTTCAGGGATTCGGTGACAAAGGCGATGGAACGAGCATTGAGCTTATATCGAAAATCGTCGAGAAGCACCTGAAGGTTCCATGCTACGTGCTCATGGGAGCAAATCTCGCAAACGAAGTCGCGGAAGAAAAGTTTTGTGAAACGACAATTGGTAAAAACATGTGTCTCTATTTTTCACTGAATTTTATGAATTTTATGAATTTTATGAATTTTATGAATTTTATGAATTTTATGAATTTTATGAATTTTATGAATTTTATGAATTTTATGAATTTTATGAATTTTATGAATTTTATGAATTTTATGAATTTTATGAATTTTATGAATTTTATGAATTTTATGAATTTTATGAATTTTATGAATTTTATGAATTTTATGAATTTTATGAATTTTATGAATTTTATGAATTTTATGAATTTTATGAATTTTATGAATTTTATGAATTTTATGAATTTTATGAATTTTATGAATTTTATGAATTTTATGAATTTTATGAATTTTATGAATTTTATGAATTTTATGAATTTTATGAATTTTATGAATTTTATGAATTTTATGAAGTTTATGAATTTTATGAATTTTATGAATTTTATGAATTTTATGAATTTTATGAATTTTATGAATTTTATGAATTTTATGAATTTTATGAATTTTATGAATTTTATGAATTTTATGAATTTTATGAATTTTATGAATTTTATGAATTTTATGAATTTTATGAATTTTATGAATTTTATGAATTTTATGAATTTTATGAATTTTATGAATTTTATGAATTTTATGAATTTTATGAATTTTATGAATTTTATGAATTTTATGAATTTTATGAATTTTATGAATTTTATGAATTTTATGAATTTTATGAATTTTATGAATTTTATGAATTTTATGAATTTTATGAATTTTATGAATTTTATGAATTTTATGAATTTTATGAATTTTATGAATTTTATGAATTTTATGAATTTTATGAATTTTATGAAGTTTATGAATTTTATGAATTTTATGAATTTTATGAATTTTATGAATTTTATGAATTTTATGAATTTTATGAATTTTATGAATTTTATGAATTTTATGAATTTTCAACCAAAATGTTGAAAATCTTTTGTTAAAAAAAATAATTTTTTTATCATTGTATTAAAGAAACAATAATTTTGTAGAAGGTCGTTAGAATGATGATCTCTGATTCGTAGTCACCCAAAGGTTTCTCTGGGTGACTACGTACGTATATAAAACTTTTAATCATTTGAATGATGTAAGAATCGTTATCATTTAAAGATGAGAAAACGTATTATATATGTGACTTTCGTTGTTTTTGGATACGCCCATTTTATATATAATTAACATACAATTGATACAATAATTTATCTCATTAATTCTGCAGGATGCAAAGATAAACGACTGGCACCGCTTTTGAAGGATATTATTCAGACACCAAACTTCAGGGTCGTCGTGGTTGAAGATTGTGAGGCAGTCGAGGTTTGCGGAGCCCTCAAGGTAAAATCTCTGTGTTTACTCTTTTTGTTCGATACTTTTATGGACTACTTCGAGCATTTTTTTTTTTTTTTTTTCTGTCAGGAATAATTTGCTCGAATATAGACTAACGACTGTACAATTATATATATATATTATTAATTGACTCGCTGGGACGCTTTTCTAGAACATCGTTGCCTGCGCCGCCGGTTTCGTCGACGGTCTCAGCCTCGGCGATAATACCAAAGCTGCTGTGATCAGACTCGGTCTCATGGAAATGGTAAAGTTCGTCGACACCTTTTTCGGCGGAGCAAAACTCTCGACTTTCTTCGAGAGCTGCGGCGTTGCTGATCTTATTACCACCTGTTACGGCGGACGAAATCGTCGTGTTTGCGAGCAATTTGTCAAGACCGGAAAGGTAACTAAAAACTTTTCTCTTACTAACAGTTTAGGAACCAAAAAATGCAAAAGTTTGCATTTTTTTCTGTCTCTTAAACAAAATGCAAACAATTGCTGTGACGAAAAATAAAAGCTTCAAAAAAATTCGATTGGTAATGCAGAAAATCCAATTTTTAATTTTGTTAACAAATCAGCATTTCATAACGCCTATAAATAAGATGAAATTTTGCTGGTGACGAAAAAAAGAAATTTATCATCGGTGGATAAATTTAAAAAAATTCAATTGGTAATGCAGAAAATTTAATTTTGAATTTTGTTGATAAACCAGCACTTTGTAATGCCCATAAATAAGATGCAATTTTTAGACAGTAATTAAATTTTTTTTTTTAATTACCATTTTTTAAATTTTTTAAATTTATTTTAGACCATCAAAGCACTGGAGGACGAACTTTTGGGTGGTCAAAAGCTTCAGGGACCGGCGACCGCCGATGAAGTGCAGGGTATGCTCAAAGCGAAGAATCTCTCGGACAAATTTCCAATTTTCACCGCTGTACATCGTATCTGCAACGGCGAGCTTAAAGCCGCTGATCTCATTGACCAGATTCGCAATCATCCTGAGCACGTGTAAGTGGCACACATTTTTTTTATTTAATCTCAAATCCTTAATAGAAATGTGTTGCTTTGATTATTATAATTATCCTATACAGATTTGCCCCGAAAACACTGTATATGTATTGAAACATCTCATCAATTCCATATATCCAATAAATTTTCTGTGACAATATCGCAATTCCATAAATTTTCCACGCATGAACTAATTTCTAAAGACGATTAAAAACGAATAACAATTAGCGAATGAGGTGAGTTTCATAATTTTGCAACAAAATCCTACGCTCACATTCGTTAATGTAAAACAATTTGATTTCTGTTCTTTTTTTTTTACAGAAGCAGAGTTGATGCCTGATCGAAAAATTTCGCTGAAAACTTTTTGCGATAAATGGAATAGTTATAGGAAAGTAAAATTGTAAATATTTTCTTGCAAACATAAAATTGTGTATATCTGGATGATCTTGAATAAAAATCGAAGGGAAGAGAAGGAAATAAATAAATTCTATTATTTTACAATCATGTTGTTATATGATTTTAAATATTCTCAAAAAAAAAAATCTTAACGATTGACGCATTTTTAGCTTTTCAACGTCTGGACCATTTCATAATTTTTTTTTTTTTAAAGATTATTGTATTGTTTTAATACAAATAAATACTACAATCTGTTAAAATAATTTTAAGCTTCGGAAATCATGTTTTCTTATCCGTTACATCGGTACATTTTCGCAATTTTTCTTTGGGTATGTAATCACCTGGTTGCACCTCGTTGTTTAATTTCAAAATATCCTCCGTTATTCGAAGTTCTGAAAATTATTTCGAACGAACGAAATATGAAAAATAAATTCCAAAATTATGGGCAAGATTCCTTATTTTTTTTTAGGATTAATGATCATAGCTACCAAATCGTCCCGGCTGTTTCTGAACTGCCTGAATCACCGTTGTGCGAACCTCCTGTTCCACCGCCTCCGCGAGTTTAATCATCTGCAACAATATAATAATTAAAATTATCATGTAAATAGAAAATGTGTATAAGAAAAATTTATATAAAAATAGTTGTTAACAAAATTTATATTCTATTTATTTTTTTATCAAATTTATTATATAATTTTTTAAACAACTATTTTTATATAAATTTTTCTTATACACATTTTTTTTTTTAATTTAATTAAAACTTTTTGTAATGAACAAAATTTTATATTAATATTTTAAAACAGGTTTTAATTTATTTTATTATGGGCAAAATAATCTAATTTAATTTGTCAAACATATGTCTCTGATAATTTTTAATAAAAACTAAAACTGTTGAAAGAATTATTAAGGACTGAAAAACATATATCTATACAAATATACATAGAAAATAAAAAAGTAATTTTAAATGTTTTTTGGTTTTTTAAAAAACTGTATATATTAATCGTTATTTTACCTCTGAAATTTCTCCTTCATCCGTGACATTTTTGTTTTTCTTGTACTCGTCGTTAATTCTACATCTGACTACTAAATAAATTTCGAATTAGTTTGGCATTTAATACAAAATAAAATACACTTCCTCTAAAGCAGAAATAATTTTTTTAATTTACTTACTTTGCAACGCGTTATCGTCCCCTTGGAAAGTCTTCAATCGTGTTCTGTGCAATTTTTTGAAAACTCTCAGAGCCTTAAAAAAAACAAGCACGAAAAAAGGTTATTTGAATTTATGAAAAATTTCCCGCCTAATTTGTTGATGTTTAATTTTAACTTTACGAAACATCCTTTTCTTGATAACGAAAATTTAATATTGCCAAAGCGTTTGGCCTTGGAAAGTCTTTAACAGTGTTCTATACAATTCTTTTCTTAATATTGGGAGACTGCACAAACAAAAAATATATATAAAAAATATTTGAATCGCTAAGAAATTTCCCGCCATCGGCGATCGAAGCGCCATTGTCCGAAAGGCAGCCAACTGCGCAAGGTTATCTTTCTCATATTATATTTAATACATTAAGAAAAGAAAACATTGTCCCGCGATGTCAATAAACAATTTATTAAGCTAACAAATACTGCTTTACCTCTCTCCGAAGATTTCCACTCATTCTCTCTTCAATAGATCGTCAGAATTCTCGGGAAAAAATTGAAAACACTCTACTCGATAAGTTGCTTAACGCTCGCCATGTTTATCATAGACTACGTAGAGTTGCGCGACTGTAGTCGGGTATCGTTAAACCATTTTTCATCGTTTCTCTCGAGTAACGAGTTTCTACTCCATTTATGCAGTTAGCAGCACATTAGGGCATTACCGACCGTCGGTAACTCGAATTACCTTTCGATTACCGATTCGATTAATCGAACGTCCGATAGTAAACAACGTTGCAACACTCGATTATTAAACCAGCTCGCATTTATAGCATCGACTGTACATCTCATGGAAATATTATAGTCTTTATGGTAGTACAGCTGATGTCGTTCCTCTGACAGTTTGACACAGCCTTGTAGGTTATTCTTATTCTCGTTTTTTAATTACGTTTCTCGGTAATAAAATTGAGTGCCTTGAGACGGTTATTTGAAAAATTATCGTGTCCGACCGTCGAACGAATCACTTAAAGAATAATTGTAAACTTTGGATAAAAAATACAAACTGCGAGATGAAAGGAGAGAAAAAAAATCGAACGGATTTCATGGTGGAAAGGGCAGAGCTACGAAATGGTTGAAGATAAGCCTCGATTTATTGAGAATGCCGCGAAGAATGCAATAGAAAAGCCGGCCGATAATCATCTTAAAAGCGGTACGAACAAATTTTCTAATTTTCCACTTTACTTTTTTTTTTGTATCTGTAAGAGTTTTTCTAACTTCCATTTCCAGCTGTTAATTATTGACCTCAATTTCCTCGAATCCGCGAGGAAAATCGGCAAAACGTTGCATTTTTACTTTGCCGCTGGTGTCACAGAAAGTGTGCGCGAATTTTAAGCTCAATATTTGTATATTGAAACTTTTATGTTTTATACACATTTTTTTGTTTATTTCTTTTTTTCATGACAGTTTTTATAATAGCAATGATTATCAAAAAAAATTTTCTAAATATTTATTATATTTTAAAAAAATGTTTAATATAATTACTTGTATTCAGAAGAAATCCTTTAAAAACAGTTCTTTGTTATTTGTAATTTATTGGCAATCCAATTAATTATATTTTATATTTATAATTAACCTTTTAATAGTCACAGAGAAAAGCTACAATTTCTATTTCTCACAATAATCAAGTCTTTACAGAAATAAATTAATTTAATCAACATATTAAATACCTACCTAAAATAAATTTTGTTGAAAAAAAAATTTACTGATATTAAAAAAAAAAAAAATTTTGCACAAATACCTAAAATTTGCCATTGAAAAGGAAACAAGAAAGAAAACCAGACCTACTGCTAAAGGATTAAAATCACTTTTCATTTTACTAACACTTTCTGCTAAAGTAGCTAAAAATAAAATAATTGTATTCCTGTTAATTACTAACTATAATTAACCTGTTAATTATTAATTATTTATAATTATAATTAATTATTTTAATTATTAATTAATTATTTTAATTATTAATTAATTATTTTAATTATTAATTAATTATTTTAATTATTAATTATTTCAATTTTTTTTTAAGATGAAAGAAGCCTGAATTCCAGTAAAATGCAAGATCACAGAACCGTCGTTCGTTCCTCCGCGAATGAACCAAATATGGAGACTGCAATTTCACATACAAGGGAAAGCTCCATTATAAATTTCCCTCCCAACATGGATGCTACTTCGATAGAAGAAATTGTAGCTCTGCAAATAACGGACGAAAATTTCCGAGAGGCCAACAAACCATCAAACGAGCCAAATCTTCCAGAAACTTTATCTTCCAATTATGAAAATATTTCTCTGGGTTCCAAAGAATTTGGAGAAAATTTCGCAAACTCTGATAACGACAAAATCGAAGAAAATGCCGAAATAAAAATGAATCTCGATAACGAAGACACAGAAGCAAGAAAACCTTTTGAGGAGCCATCTTTGCCTATTGAGAGTGCAAAATTGTCAGGCAATGTTGAAAATCGTAGCAATTTTGTCGATGACGATCATCCTCGTTTATCACTAGAAAATAATTCATGTGAAAAGACAGAAAGAAATTACGAAGAAGCGAGTATTGAGGATTCCTGCGAGACACATCCAGCTTTTGCTTACAATAAAATCGCCGAAAAATTGCCAAACACATCGCAAAACGGAAAATATCAAAATAATTCGATAAACAGATCACCAACGTTGAGCGAGGACAGTAGACTCGTGAAAATTCAATTGCCAACGAATACACCGAATATAATGCAATCCAACGCTCAGTTTTTAAACAAAAGCCGCAATTTCTTGAATTTCATCACTGAAAAATCCACAAACATAATGGAAAAAACACTTTTGCCACAGAATATCGCTGTTCGATATAATTCTCTTCTTAAATTATCCGACAGTGGCTATGCGAACGAAAAAAAACATTCCGAACAGTCTACCACGAAAATCGAAGCTTCTGCAGATTATGCATCTTCTTTGGAAAAGGAATCTACCATAAAGTCTCAAATAACGTCAAATACTTCAGTCAACGATGTAGAAGCGATTAATGTGGAAAATATAGATCCTCCGGACATGGAAAACTCAGTAAATTCATCGAGAATCGAGGCAAATTTAAAAGAATTTGCCACAAATTCACAAACGCCAGTCAGTATTATCGACATTAATTCGCCAAGACGCGAAATTTTGTCAATTGAGAAAAATGAAATTTGCAATAATTCGCACGATAATCAAGAGGGAGCGTCTGATTTGTTAGCAAAGATTGTTAAAAGTTCAGATGATGAGAAAGAGGATGGAGATACGAGGAAATGCTTGGAAAAGGATTCAACTGAAAGTAGCGTCATTTTGACGGATTCTAGCAATGAATTATTGAACAATCCAGTCTATTTCACTCTTGTGAGAGATTATGCCAAAGCGCGAGAGGAAAAGCTGAAACTTGCCGATCGAGTTAAGCATCTTGAAGATCGTAATCGTATGCTCGAGGCTCAAAACAGCGGCGAATTGTTTAACGCTCAGCTCGAAGCATTGGAGAAAACTGTGGAAAAGCTTTCCGGAGATTTGCGATTGGCGAACGCTAATCAGGACGAACTCGGCCGCGAATTTGCCACCGCTAATAAAGAACGCGAGAGCATGGTAATGAAATACGCGGTCAGCGAGAAGCAGCTTATAGACACGCAAAGGTAAAACAGGAAATATATCGTTAACATTTTCAGGGCGGGTCTGATCGATAAAAAAAAAAGGATGCAAAGTTCAATTTTGCGCATTGCGTTCTCATTAGTTACCCTTTCCATTCTTGTTTTTAAAAAAATGTTAAAAAATGAATTTTAGCTAATATTGATGTTCCAGAAATTGTAAATTCCATATTCTAAAAATCTCACTGCTTCAATATATATATTGTTATAATTATGATTGTCAGAGCCCGAGACTACGCAGAACGTAGGTGCAAGGAAATCGCAAAAGATCACGAATTGCTGCAGAACAAAGTGCGTCAGGCGCAGAGCGAGCGTACAAGAATATGCAGCATTTTGGACACCAAGTGCCGAGAATTAATGTATGTGCAGAGGGACGTTGAGAGGCTGAAGGAAGACGTTAACGTGCGCGACGTAAAGCTTAAGTGGACGCAGAACAAGCTGAAAACGGAAATGGAGGCGCTGAAGGAGACGCAGCAAAAATTAGACAAATCAACGGTAACTGTCTATAAGATTAAATTGTAAATAATGTCAAATTAAATTATATACTCCCTATGTGACGATGGTCAATTTTAATGATCAAAATTTACGAAGCACATCATTGTTCATTAATTTTAAATACACAAATATTTGCAGCAATTAAATTAGAAAAAAAAATACCGGTTACAAAAATATAACATTTTTTTAGGTGACGAATTATTTATTTTATTATTGTTTTTTTTTTTTTAGTATTGTGTTGTGTCTTTTTGCATGCAAAAAAAAATGTAAAATGTAAATTATCGATGTTACAATTTTCCACAAGAGTTTATTCCGTACATTTCAGTAAAATAATTGATTTCAGGCGCGAATTAATGATATGAAGGAAGAATGCGAGCAAGTGCGTCGCGAGTCACAAGAGATGATTCGGAAATTTCAACAATCCGAGGAGAACAAAGCCGTTACGCTGGATCAACAGCTCAAGGAACAACAGGCTCGTTTAATTGTAGAACGACACGTGACCGAAGACAAGGAAATGCTGCGAATACAGCTTCAGAAGGAGGTGAATCTTTTGAAAAATCGTCAACAAGCGTTGATCGAAGAAAACAATACGCTTAGTCTGAAGATTCAGGACTTGGAGAAGGATCGTTTGGCTTATGAAAGTAAATTCAGCGACTTGAAGATTGTCACTGATCAACGACAGAAGGAAATTGTCGATTTGTCTGCAAAAGTTTCGCATCTCGAGACTCTTAAGCTTCAATTGATACAGTAAGTCGATTTGTTCATCTCGAAATTGCAACAATTCAACAGTCAATCATATTAATCTAATTCTTATTTGTTGGAAAATTGTAGTAATACATTCTGAGTTTTCTAATTAATTAGTCTTTTTTTATTAGGAATAAAAATTAGGTTTTCAATGTCGGTAAATAAATATTTTGATACGCTAGATAGATATGTACCAAATTTTTTAACCACTTTTTTTTCAATAGTCCTGAAAAATTATTGTTTTTATTGTTTTTTGCTTGTTGTCATTATTAATAAATAGACGGCTGACAATAAACAAACAAAATTACAAAAAACGCGGCTAATTTTTCAGGATCATTGAAAAGAGAAAAATAAAAAAAATGACTGTCTCAAAGATTAATTAATTGAACGCAGGATTAAAAAAATTAACGCTGTCATTGGTATCAAATTTTCGGACGCAGGTAATCTTGATGAAAATCGAAATGAACTTTTATTCTTAAAAATCTTCAGAAAAATTATCGGACCAACGTAAAATGCAGTTTAACACCAATATATAATTTTTTTAAAAATGTACAAAATATTGATCGAATTTTTAAAATGTTTTAGCAAGGAACAATGCTTGGCATCAAACGAGGTGGAAGTCGAGCGTCTGCGTCAAGTGAATCAGGATCTACAAGCGGACATGGATTGTTGCCGTCAGCGAGAAGCGCACATGCTTGATTTTACGCAAAAATTAACGGACAAGAATGTCCGTTTGCAGTCAGAGTTCACTGCTGTTGAGGCAAAAGCTGCTCAACTCGAGCAGGAACAAGGTCCGTTGCGCGAAGGAATTACCGAGCTCAAAGCTAAGTTAAAAACATTGGAGGAAAATTTGTCTCACGAAAAGAAGAAGCGGCTCGAAGAGTGCGAAATTCTCGCTAAACATTTGGCTGAACAGACCCAACTTGCGCAAAATTTGTCCCAAAAACTCGAAGACAGTCAGGGCGAAATTGCGGTTCTTCGGAGAAAACAGCAAATATCGGTTAAAGAAATGTCACGAGAATTGCAACAGTGCAGAAAAAGATTGGAGACTTACGAGAGAGCATCGCCGAGCAATTCTCTCGATCCAACATCGCGAAATGGATCAAACACGTCTCTAAATACAGGTTCAAGTTACTCGGATTTTTTTTATACATATTTTTTTTCTTTTTTATAACAGTTCAAGTATTAAATTGCGAAATTTTCAATTTTTAACAAATTTCCTAATTGTTGGATAAGATTTTATTGAATATTTGAAGAATAAGAATTTACAAATATCAAATTTAAACCATTTCAATTTGTTGAGAAAAGAATGAAAACAAAAAAATCCTGAAAATGCTTTTCCTTTTTAAATAAAATGTACCTATTTTATTTTTCGCAGGTGAAACGTTAAACGGAATAACATCCGATCACAGCGGAAACGGTGAGCACACATTTCAGTCCGCCGAACTCGACAGACAATCGCTCATCGAGCGAATTCTCAAACTGCAAGAAATTAACGTGAAAAAGGCTGAGAAGCTTGACTTTCTTGAGGAACACTCTCGTACTCTCGTCGCGGAACTTCAGAAGAAGACAAAGATAATACAGAATTATATACTGCACGAGAACGTGGACGCGATGGGAAGCAACGAGAGGGATCGACACAAGGTAATAATACAAAATTCTATCTTTAAATTAATATTGACGATTTTTTTTATTTAGAAGCATTTAATGGCGATTTTATCACATTTCTCACTCTAATTCGACGAATCATTTTTTTGCTTTTCACGCTAGCATATAAAAAGTAAAAGGAATCCGGTAAGAAAAGCACAAAAAGGACGATTATTATTGGTAGATTTACGATAGCAAATATTTTTATACCGTCAATCTGATTTTATCTTTATTTTGCTTCGAATAGGCTGAATTGGCGAGGTACGGCGGTATTATGGCGTCGGTTTATAATCACCGAGTTTCGGATGACAACATGACACTCGAACTTTCATTGGAGATAAATCAGAAACAGCAAACTGTTCTTGAAGACACTTTGTTGAAGAACATCACGTTGAAGGTAACTCGCATTTTTTCTCGATTTTATAGATCTTAGAACATCAGATTCAGCACACACGAAAAAAATTATCATTTTAATAACTATTGCACTAAATAGTATTATTATTTTCTATAAAATTAATGAGAATATATTGGAAACTTCATTCAGGAATTGGGACATTTGACTCTTTAATTTTGTGAATATTGTCGCAAATCTTCTATAATTATTTTTCCAAACAAGCATTCAGAATTGCATGGAAAGGCAAATGTCACATTTTACTTTGTCGCAGTGATTAAAATTCATTTTCCACTAAAATTGGAACATGATTTGCGCTCCGAAGATTCAAAAGAACGTCTCATTTTGCAGGACAGTATTGACACCCTGGGCGAAGAGATTGCGAGGCTGACGATAACGAATCAACAATTGCTGCAGCAAAAAGCCAAGTGAACGTTAAAAAACTCGTCGTAAAAAAAAAAAGAAAAACGGCCTCCAGATTTTAGTAAAGCCGGGTGCTATAAATAACGTACTTAAAGTACCTTCTTTAATCGTCTTGTCAAATATTGATATTTTATTTATTTGTCAGATCTATCAAAACAAAAAAAAAGGTAAAACTCTTAGAGATTTTGAATTTTTACTCTCTTACATATTTTACGTCTTTAGTCGAACATTTTAAATATTTTATTATTACTTTATCTAACAGGTTTAAAAGCCGGTCAAGCTTTACTTTTGTTATAACTTTTATTTATATACATACCTTATGTTTATACGTATATATGGGGCATTATGCGTCAAATTTACAGCTTATTTCTATAATCTTCGAAAAATTTGAAATCCATCGATATTTGAGAAAGTTTATGACCGACCAAAAAAAGAAAATTTCCAATTCTGACATTTAAAAAATAAAGTAAAAACTTACGAAAAAAATAATAAATATTGATATCCTATTTTTTTAAGGTGCTTGAAAGTCATATTTTAAATCATAGAAATAGTGTGAATATTGTCAAATTTTTCAAAACTATGTTTTCAGAATTGGATTTTCAAACCTTGAAAAAAATTAGAATGGCGGTGACAAAAATCTCAAAGTATTAAAATCTGAGGAGAATGAGAATCACAGTCAGTAAATTTGACGTGAAATTCCCTGTGTACGTTCGATGAAGGCGAACAAATGTGTTGAAAGTAATATTGCCAAGTTGCGACCAATGATAAATCGTCGACGCACCCGAAGACACGATTGTCAAGTATATGGGGCAAAACACGTCATTTCGGCCACCCCAATTTTTCTTGTCAAAAAAAATGTTCTCACATTTCTTCAGGATGTTGGTCTAGTTGAAGAAAAAGCATAAGAATTTTTTCAGATTTTTTTTATTGCATATTCCTGCCATTGAAATTCGCTGAAAACAATCATGCAATAAAAAACCTGAAAAAATTCCTATTTTTTTTTCCTCCACCAGACCAACATTCTGAATAAATTTGAGGACATTTTGTTGACATGAAAAATTGGGGTGGCCGACTTGACGTGTTTTGGCCTCATATAACACCGCACTTCTGTAAACAGTTGTAAAGCGCATAACTACAACAACAACAAAAATCATCAGATATGTATTAAAAGAAATATGTATATTATACGTAATATATAGCATTATACATACAACGGTATATGAGCATATACGAAGAGAGGAATAAATTTTATGTTGAACAATCTATCGAGCATTCATTTAACATTTTTTTTCTGTTATTCCGTATTTGTTACTTGTTCTTCTTTTTTTTCTTGTCTTTTAAATATCCACACATTTTCCTACGAAAAAAGTCGTTGGATCATTGTTTTTTTTTTTTTTTTTTTTTTTTTTTTAACCCTTGGCGTAGTTGCGGGTAAAACGTACACAACTACTTTAGGACGGTGTAAGAGGCTTTAGTAGAAAATTCATTTTAAACAAAAAAATTTCACATACAATACATTCCTATTCGTAGTTTATAATATCTTCTTTAATCTCTCTCTCTGTTTGCTTCGAGTTTGAGAAAGAAAAAAAAAACAAACAAAAATTATACACGTAAATAACGTTCGCGTATAGGCGTGGGACACACGACGGTGGGGCAAAGCGGGGCTGCAATTATCGACTTAAATATTCTCCTTTTTTTTTTTTGCTTTTTCGCTTTCGTATAGAAATTACTCTAGTGTTTACAGCAAAATTTGCAGTACATTAGACCATTCAGCGTTTAAACTAGTCACTGAAATAACATTTTTTTAACTTTGCTCCTCTCGATAGTCATTATTATGGATGCATTGCACATAAATTTCAAACCAAAAGTTTCATTCCATGAGAAACAAATCTCAACAAAAATAATAATGTTTTTTTTTATTGTTTAACAAATTCGGTAAGAATCACTTTTTTTTTTTTAATCTTGTGACAATCACAAAATTCTCCTTATCGAGCATTTTTTTATTGCTATTTCTATGAAATATTATTTTTCTTTATATGAAAAAGAAAATCTAGTTTTCAACAGAACTTTTTTTGCAGTTATTTTTTCAATCATTTAATTTCATATTCGAAAAAATAAAGTCTTCCATCGAGTTCGTTGGACAATTAAAATTCTTATTTATTGTAATACCTTTTTTGGGATTATTATTATTATTATTATTATTCAAAATTAATATTCTTATAACGTTGATTTTTATTCCTATTTTACAAATTACTAAAAGTTCTAATGAAGAAAAAAAAAAAAACAAATTCTGGTTTAAAATTCATATTCAATGCATTTTTAAAATTCCGACGCTCGATTTTCTTATTTGCTCGTCCATCGCGTAAGACACATTTTTGTTTCCCGGCGAACTTTCATAGATTTTTCTGTTTTTATCGATCAAGCGGCAAATTCATTCACAACACGTGTTTTTTTTTTTTTCTCGACGCTCGTGCTCCAAATGTATTTTAGGCACATTACACACGACACGGCGATTATAATTGTTCACTCATTCGCAGAAACAGACCAGTTTCGATTACACATATATTTTTTTTTTTTTATACCCCCACAACAAAATTTACAATCAAGTGGCAAATATAAGCTATCTATCGTTTATATAGATGCAAATCGGAAATACTTTTTATATTTAACATACGCGCGTGTGTTTCTGTGAGTATCTGTGTGTCACTATATAAGTCCATACAATCTAAAAGATATTGCTTTTTGTACATTGTATTTTGATATACACATTTATATATATTTATATTTATATTTATAATATATATATATAATCTACATTCTCTTATATAATTTTTTTTTAAATCTCTGGCCACTAAAAAAAAAAAAGAATTTTTTCTTACAGTGGCTTGTGGATTATACAAGAGTTTTGGTAAAACTTTAAGAGCAGCTTATTTTAATGATCGTTCGATTGACAAAACTGTGTGTGTGTGTGAGTGTATTCGTGTGGTCAGCAGAAATACCGTGTTTTATTTATTTATTTTAATTTACTCGAGCGGGTGATTTAGAAGAGGGTAAATCTTGTTTTGAAAAAAGTAAATAAAAAATATGTAGAAGATGTTCGTAATTCGGTAAATCTTTTTCGATTTTTTTGCAATATTTTTTTATTTTATTATACCTGATAAAAGATTTTTTTTTTAGATTTTTGTTTTAATTGAAAAATAAAAGATTTTAATGTCAACATTTCTCTTCAAGTTTAAAAACCTGAATAAAAATTACGTTAAATCTGAGATAACGAAATTTTCACAATTCTGCAATTTCATAATTAATATAAAAATTTGGGAACTTGAAAATTCATTAAATTTATAGAATTAAAAAAATGTATACAAAAATTATGAAATGAAAAGAAAATCTTTTCAAAGAAATCAAAGTGTTTCTTCGAGCAGATTTAAAAAATCTGAAAAAAAATTGCGTAAAATCTGGCGTGAGACAACAAAATTTCCACAAGAATTTTGGAATATCATAATTTATACAAAAATGTTGAAAATTCAAAACTCATTAAATTTATAGAATTAAAAAATCTATACAAAAATCATGGAAACTCAAAACTCATGTAAAAAATTATGGAATAAAAAAAGAGAATCTTCTAAAAAATCCGAGTATTTCTTCGAGCGGATAGAATAACAAAAAAAATATTGGGAAATGGGTTGAAAAGTTTTACCGAATTGAACAAAAAGATTTCTACAGACAAGTAGAATTTTAGCCGGAAGTTCTGAACCAAAATCAATGATTGAAAAAAAAATTGTTTAAAATCCTATTAATGTTGCGTCACAGAATCATCGATTTTGAGAAGGAATAAGATATTTAAAAAAAAATGGAAATGTCTTCTCAGCTTATCGAAACGCAGGGGGCTGCTGCTGTTAATTCCGCCAGGAGGGTAAAATTGATTTCGGCTCAGTTGAACCCCCGTCGGCTAACTCTCTCTCGTGCATCTAGACGCTCGTAACTATAGCTTAGTATATATATCGAGACCGTGAATCCCTGCGGCCTCTGGGTGCTTTTAAAGGGGATCTATCCAAGCGCGGATTGGCATCCCAGCGAGCGAGAGCCCCTACCGATTTAAAGAGGGATGTGTCCGGAGGGGGTTGCTATAGACTACCATCAGAGGCGACGCTCGGATATCGTCATATCTCTTAAGACAGTTTTAATCAAAAATTCTTCAGGAGAGCAACAACATTATTTGTGTAGTCGAAATAAAAAAACCTCGAAGGTTTTTTTTTAACTTGAAATTCATTTTATAGAAAAAAAAATGTTTATTTTATTAAAAAGGTGAGAAAAAAAAAAAAATTGTTAATAGTCAACGGAGAAAAAATAATAAAAAAAAATAAACACGTTTAAGTGACGAAGTAAAACGTTTCAGATGCAAGTTTTGAGACACTTTTTTTTGAGGCTTGACAATTTTATGAAAAATATAAATTTTATAAAACTGAAAAAAAAAAACATTAGAATAAAATTGTTAATAGACGGCGAGGATAAAATATTCGAAAGATGCTTTAAGAAGATGCTTTTTCTTTCTCTAACTTTTCAATACCCTTTTTACGTACTTTTTTTTCCCCCCCTAAAAAATGAACAAAAATATAAATATATGGAAAATTTCGCGACGTAAAAAATGAGCAGTCGTTTATTAAAATCCCATCGGCTTTTGCAGCTCAGACATGAAAAAGAGCTCAGCGAAATATAATTGCCTTGAAGAGGTGGAGTAGAACAGGCAATTTTTTATTCTTAAATCATCATTAATGCCTTCCTCTGTGTGTGAACATTTTAAAAAAATTCTAAACCCAGCTTATCTTCTGCCAGCAGCATTTGCTACTTTGAGTAATCATTTTGTCAAGAATAATAAGCACGCTTTAGGGGTTTCTCGAAGAAAACAAATTATTTTGGCGTGATATTAGTCATTTTTCTTTTCTCTCTATTAATTAATTGCACATACATTTCTTTTTTTAATTTAAGCAATAATTCACAAAATTAGATTTCCCGTCACAATTTAAAATGTGGAGAATTTTGAAAATCTTGGTACTCGCTTGGAAGCTGACTGGTAATACCGCTGAAGCCACACAGCTTAAAGCCCGATAGATCATTTCCATTCCACTGGTGGTCCAGCAGCTCGTGGTCTCTCTACCCTAAGCAGCCCTCGCCCTATTCGTACAACTTCCCTGTCTACTTGTCTTTTTTTTTTTTTTTTTTTCTTTTTTTTTTTTTTCATTTCACCCTTCCAGCGCGAATCGCTTGGGGGGCAGGAGGGGGAGGAGGGGGTGGAGAGTACCCAGGCTGTGAGGAAAATACCCCATGTACTCCAACACGCGGAAGCGTTTCGACCCTAGTATTTCTCTCTCACTTGGTCTCACGTATATTCCAACGTAGGGGTGAGAGAAAGAGAGAGAGAGAGAGAGAGAGAGAGAGAGAGAGAGAGTGTTAGGGATGAGCCGTGGTTACAATTCAGGGATATTCAGGCCCTCCGAACGGTCGCCCCGTTCTCCGCATCACCAGAGAAATTGTTGCGGGGCTTTCGTTGAGAGCGCTTCGGGATGAAAGAAAAAAAAAGAAAAAAAAAAAAAAAAAAAAGGAATCTGCGGCTGAGGGAAAGACACGCTCACCGGACTTTCAGATAGACTCGGCCTCAAATCGACCTGGCGCAGCAAGGTTGTGTCTCCAACCTTAGGATTAAAAAAAAAAAGCGCTTTTTATTTTCTTATTGATGAAGAAAATCGTATTTTTAAAAATCCTGGGTGCTTAATTGTTCGTAAAGGTGTTCAGACCAGTTTGAAAAATCCTCGGATATTCGATTGTGAAAAATTCTGTGGTTTTTTACATTTATTTTCTGGTAAAAAAATCTAACTCGCATCATTTTTTATATTTTATTATGCGTTTTTTTTTTTGCTAAAAAGATCCTTGCACAAGTCTTTTTTGTTAGAATTTGAAAAAAAAAAAAAAAAAAAAAAAAATGATCTGTTACCACTTTTTAAATATTTGAATGTGGAATATTTTAATATAATATTGTAATTAAAGATAATTAATCACTCATAATTTTTGTAACATTTAAATCCGAGATTCATTTTTTACAAAAAAAAAATAAAAATATGTATAAAAAGATAAAAAAATATTAAACTCTTATCATTTTTCTAAATTTAAATATAGATTTTTGATTAATCACCGTTATAGACAATTGAGCGCATGCGGATTTCTTGTTGTACGACTTTTCTTTTTTTTTTTTTACCAGTAGACGAAAACGAAACGCGCTCTTTTAGTCCGTAATTGCGTTTCTTTACAAATTTCTTGACAATAAATCGGTCTCGCAACGCAAGCAGAGTTGTAAGCCTCAAGTTTTTTCCTCTAATCATTTATCGCATAATTTATAGCGTTTATTTCGCAAGAATTATCCGAAGGTATTAAAAGACATTCCATTTGTTTTTTTGCTAACAGAAAAAAAATATAATTAATTTCTTGATAAAATATAAATATTCTCGTAATGCAATGGAAAATAAATAGAAAACATCTTCCTTCCTAGTTACAAATTTTCGTAAAATTTTATTAAAAATTAATTTTCTTCGCATCTCACTTTTTTTTTTTTCTTTCAATTTTATAATAATTGTAGCTCAAAATGAAATTAATTACACCATACATATTTCATTTTATACGAAAAAAAAAAATTGAAGCTTACGACACTGAATTCAAGCTGACGTTTAAAAACTCTTTGATTACGTTGGATTTCCCGTCGCTGTCAAAATTCTTCCGTAAAATTATTGCCTCTAAACAAATTAACGCAAAAAGGATCTACGGATTATGCAACGAGCATATATAACGAAAACGTGAATGAGAGACACAATAAAACTTAATACGGAAAAAGAAAAAGTGTAATTTGTTGTGATTGCGTATTTTTTTTTTGCTTTTTTTTTTTTTTAATAATAATAGCAATTAATGATAATTAATAGCGATTAATAATAACATGTAATGTTTGGCATCGTTATGGTTTCGCGTCTGTACAAATCGTTACACTGCGGAGGGTGGGAATGGGCCTATTGCGAATATTCAATTTTTTTCGAAATTTCAATCGGTTTGCTGCACTTTTTAAAAACGGTCGATTAAAATAATCGTGCGCTGCAAAATATTTGCCACGTTAAAACGGGCGTTTTTGGCGTGATGATTATAATAATACGCTTCTTCAATTCAATATATCGAAGACGATTCTTAATAGTTACAAAAAAAAAAAAATATATATATATATATATATAACGTAATAAACGCAATAGCTGTGGCCATACAATTCGTAATATCACTACAATAATAATAATAATTATAATTATAATAACAAGTATATCAACTAATTAGATAAAAATTAAATATCGTACGCGTGTTTTTTTTTTTGTTGTATTATCTTTAAAATAATAAAAATTTAACGGGTAGTATGAAAAAGAAAAAAGAAGTGTAACATATAAACGGTATCGATCGTAATAATATTTCGTAGTAGTAAGTAGTAATAGTAATAGTAGAAGTTGTAGTAGTAATAGCAGCTTGTAATTGTAATGTAGCGGTAAGATAGTAGCGGTAATAAGTAATCGTTTTTCTTCTTTTTTTTCTTCTTCTTCTTCTTCTTCTTCTTCTTTTTATGACATCGATGTTTTCAGTCATAGCAATTATAGTGTAACGAGGATGGCAATTAAGATAATTTACAAGATATCGTAGTCGCGGATAAAATATACATGTAAAATCACGTTAGAGGGACGAACGTAGTTTTTGCGATAAAAATAGCTTTTCGTTTTTCTTTTAATCGTGACATTTATACAAATTTTACTATAAACGGCTACGTATCCTTTTTTTTCTTTCAGTTAATCGGACCGTTTTTTTTTTTTCTTTTTCTGTTTTGCAACGTTTTCGCCTGTATCGTTTTATCTTTATCGGTCGATTATTATTCGCACGATAACGAGAACAACCCCCTCGAGTTTTAAGATAGAATAAGAGAGAGAGAGAGAAAGAGAGAGAAAAAAGCACCATGCGACGATAGAAAAACCGCGACAGTGTCGCTGAATTAAAATCAACGAAACACCGGTCACCAGTCTTCTAAACGCTCGAGTAAAATATTAAAAATGTGTACGAACAAATTTCACAGTGAGAGTGAATTTTTTTTTTATCTCAATTATTTTTCTATTATTTATTTGCGATTTTTATCTCGAGTCAAAAGTGCGAATTTTTTTTGTTTTTGTTTTTTTTAATTCGAGCTCGAATTTCATTCGAAGCGCCACCGAAAGTTTAACGAATTATTTTTACAGAACAGTTATTTCACTCCCGGTGTGCTGAATATTGCAATATTCTCACACGTTTTCTGTCCCGGCAAAATCTTTGAAAAAAAAAAAATAAAAATAAAATAAAAAACTTCCGTACGATCTACTGCAACTTGTGTAACTTTTGTTTTTTTTATTTCTGATTATATTTTATCGTTATTAAACAACATATACATCCACGCGATTATTTAATCGTGTAAAATTTGTCTGCATTTGTGACTTTGTACAAATTGTGTTTTTTTTTTTTTTTTTTTTGGGGTTCAGGGGGCGCGTTTATCTAGAAGCAAATCGGAGCAACGTGTGGGGTTTTTTTTTTTGGATCCACGAACGATTCTCCTCGAATATCGTTGGATTTTTTTTTATCCATCGTATAATAGGCGTCGGTAAAAAATAATGCGTAGTGTTTTCTTGAGATTTCGGAGAGCGGTGCGAGGAATCGTCCGTAATTTGCAGCGAGTGCC
The DNA here is from genome assembly GCA_964016905.1 of Perithous albicinctus. Classification (NCBI taxonomy): domain Eukaryota; kingdom Metazoa; phylum Arthropoda; class Insecta; order Hymenoptera; family Ichneumonidae; genus Perithous; species Perithous albicinctus. The sequence goes on from OZ024692.1 coordinate 23,832,349, forward strand.
TCGCATGATTCTAATCGCAGTGCTCGAGATTTTTTATACGGATATCTATTAATTATAAACTTAAAACAAAAAAATCAAAAACTAAGTTTACGAAGGGACGGAGCGTTAGACTGGCCGAGTTCATCGAAATTGAAGGAAAAAATATCTATCAAACCAAGTTGCAAGCCTCCATTATTATTATTTTTTTTACATAAATCATCGTATTATCGATAAAAATAATTATTTTATAACAATTATCTGCTTTTATACAGAGCTATTCAATTAAAACTAAATAAAATGAATTTTTTATCAATATTTCTCGAAGCAAATGCAGAAAATAAAAAATATTAGAATTAGTTTGTTATTTAAGAGTTTAAATATCTTTTAAAAAGCAGCGCAGATAACTATTTGAAAAAAAAAGGCATTTTTTATTCAATTTCTTTTCTTTTTTTTAAATCTTGCTGTCGGATTCGTGAATTTTGATAAAATAATTAATACATTATTATTTAATAAATGTACATTTAATAAAGTAATGGGGGCTTAAAACTAGTGATATTATCGAACAATAAAGTGTATTCGTATGGCCAGGGTTACTGAGAGTCAGCCTACAATCGCAGGTCCAGTAAAAAAAAAATATCGTAACGAACGAGGGACGTGTGAGATATAAGTCATCGAAATCTTCGCTCACAAGCTAATCCAAGGATATAATTAAACGCATATATCACAGACTCCAGCATTGCATCCGAGATTTGTCCGGGCTCCGATAAAATGCTTGTCAAAATAAATTGGGAGAGAGAGAGAGAGAGAGAGAGAGAGAAAGAGCAAGGATGAATAAATATTCGAATAGAAAACATATTTAAAATACTTATCTCGAATTATTATGAGCAATTATAAAATCAAATTGAACAATTTTTTCTTGATCGAAGAAAAGCAACTCAAGGATAATTTAATCTCAAAAAATCTGATTCCTGCTCATAGTAAAAAAAAATTAGTTTTCGAAATAGTAGAGGTTTTTAAATAAACTTTAATTCGAATATTCTTTAATCCTCAAAAGAGAGTAAAATCGCGTTCGCGGTTTTTGCATCTGGTCACAATCGAACGCTCGTCCCTCTTGTAATTACGCTACTAAAATCTGTAATCAACTCTCTCACCGCGACACAACGAATCCACGTCGGCTGCGTGTGAAAAAAAAAAATAAAAACAAAAAAAAGATACTGCATACGACAGTAAAGAAGCAACATTAACGCAATTTAAAAAAAATGATATGTATTCTTAAGTTTGCTAAGAATCAACAACGGTGTCTTTTACAGAATTCGTCTTTTACGAAATTCGAACTTTTGTCGCGGCAGAATTAATGGTAGTGTTTTTTTTTTTCGCTTTTAGGCGCGCAAAAGAGTGCCAGGAGAGCTCGTGTGTCGCAGCGAAACATTCAGGAAACACATATCTTGGCTCTTTACGGGCTATACACACATTACAGATCGGAAAACCTCGATACAAAACAAAACAAAAAACGAAGCAAAACTCATTCTGCGATTTTCATTACTCTACGCTAATATTTTGTTTTATTTGTGTTTTTCGGTTGTTTGTTTTTCTTGTCCCCTTGTGATTAATTAAACAAACAGCGCAAGCTACAGAATGTACGACGAATCTTACGCACTCACGGCTACTCAACACGAAAACTCTGTGTGAAAGACGATTAGAAGCAATAATATGTAAATCAATCGTTACGCCTATTTACGTTTACCTTAGTGTATATTTTTTTTTTTTTTATTATTATTTTCACTCTCTTCTTCTTCTTTTTTTTTGTTTTTTTTTTAATCTCGCCAATTGGATAAAAAGCCATAAAACTCACGTAAACGCGAATCTCAAATGATATCGCGAGTGCGTTAATCAACAAAATTGTCTAAGCGTAAAAAAGATTACCAAACCAACTGCCAACGATACAATAAGCTGGTTATATTGGCAAATGAAATTCTTTTTCTAAAAAAAAAAAAAGAAAAACCCGTTGGCCGATTCGGCGGTTTCGCGCGCTTCTTTCCTCCTTCGGCACCATCGTGCGTCTCGCCCGTTGCCTTTCGTAAAAAAATATTAAGATACACGCCGGTTTTTCATTTTTCGAAGAAAAAAAAATGAAAATATGTAGCAGCGGCGACATTTTTTTTTTATACATATTCTTTTTATGAAATAAGAAATTCTCGCCTTTTTCAGGGGCGAGTTTTGCGTCAGCTTTAGGGCAGAAAAAAAAACGAACGAACGAAGGAAGAAAAAAAAACAAAAAAGAGACGCTTCGCTCTACGAAGGAAAGGAAAGAATAAACGACAAATCGTTTACTTTACTCTAAAGCACCACTGATTTCGTGTTTTCACACCTCGAAATTTTTTTCTTTTTTTTTTTTATGTTGGTTGCGAAGAATGAAATCGTATTATTTCGTGTGTTTTTCTACGATTCTATTGTGTCCCGGAAAATGAAGACAAAACAAATAGAGCTTTTTTTTTTTGGATTCTCTCGATGCGCAACGATTCCTAGAGGGACGCTGTGATTTTTTAATTACCGCAAAAGGATTGCTACGCGTTTTGTCGAACAATTAACGACCTTAATTGAAAAAAGTAGTGTGACGACGACATTGATTGAATATAAACGAAGATTATTACATTATTTACAGATTAGAATTTTTCGGTTGTGTTCGACTTAAGCGCGAGAATCGAGTTACAGAGGCCCTTTAATTGAAGGTTTATTCATGGTCTTTTTTTTTTTAAACCTTCCTTCTATTCTCCCACTTACTTCCTGATGAACGCGCGTTTTTGTGTTTGTTTTTGTTGTTGTTGATTTTTCTTTGTTTGTTGTTCCTCGTGATCGAAAGTTTTGCTTCGATACGAATAGCGACACTGTAAACCCCTCCCCTCGTCACGGATACGAATCTTAGGGGGGGGGTTCTTTTTTTCGCAAGGTGCGTGTGACCGCTCAACGACACAAATTGGCGCATATGAGCAGCGTTACGGCAGGCAGATGAGTGCGAATCGGCGCTCGCGCGGCCCTTTGTACCTGGCGCTAATGGACTTGCACGACCTGGCGTCAGTCACTGCCGGCACTTCCATTGCCAAAATATTCGCCGGCATCGCCGCGGCAGATCGGGCACGTTCTGTTGGACTGTAAAAAAAAAGGGGGAAGAAACACAATTACTCATTATTCGTAGAGGCGAAAATTAAGAAAAAAAAATATTCGTACGAATTAACGCGTCACAAACCTTTACAGAGATTTTGAACGAGCAACTAATGTTTTTTTCACGTCTATTTAGGCACAAAATAGATTTGAGTTTATTTTATGAGTTTTATAAAATATTTCAAATTAATTTAAAAAAAAAAAATAGATCTTAATTTTTTTCCAACAAAAAACAAAACTTTCTACTAAAATCAGTAAAGTCTCCCTGAATTCTCATCGTGCAATATTTTAACCCCAACGTTCTAATTAAAAATTATTCTCAAAAAACAAAAAAGCTCATTAAATTTATATTTAATTATTTTTTGTTGCCAAAACTGTGTAATATATTATACAGTAAAAGTTTAAATACATAATTATTAATTTTAAGAAATCTTTCTTTTTTTTTGCTTTATATTCGCGAAAAATATTTAATACACTCAGACGATTAAGTTAAGCGAGCGAGTGGCTTTTTAATCTTTCAAGTGTTTGCCAGTCTGTCCGTTAAAGGTTTTAGTAATATACCGCTTTGTGATAAAAGTCGCGCGACTGCTTGAATTTGGAAATTTACCTTGAGCCACTTGTCGATGCACTTGGCGTGAAATTCGTGCGAGCAAGGCAACACGCGTAGCGACTGGAGTGCCTCAAAGTCGCACATGCACACCACGCAATTTGTCTGATCGCCCTGATGTGTCTCGGCGTTGAATTTGTACGAAGGCAGCTGCTCGACCTCGGCGCGCGTTAGTCCTCGGGGCTTAGCCTCGCCTAGCCGCTCCGCGAGCGAAAGAAGGGCCTCATAGTTTTCGGTCTCCGCGGACTCCGGTGACGAGAGTTCCGCTTGACTGTACGGAGACAATGGCGGATTGCTGAACATCGCTCTGAACATAAGAAAAAAAAACGTGAAATTTAAGATGTGTAAAAGATTTTTAAAAAAGTCTGATTCGAGTAAATTGAGACATTTCTTTCAGAATTTTCTGGCAAATTCTAAAATTCTTAAATTTTAAGATTCTAAAATTATTTTAAACATATAAGTAAAAAAAATTGTAAAATTGTTTTAATCATTTTCTATTATTGTTAATCTATATTAAGTACATTTTTCAGTTATTTTATTTTGATGAAAAACAGGCAATTGTAAAAAATTGCTAAAATGCAATATCGTTAAAGAATTTCGAGGCAAATAGGTAGTTTTGTGTGAAAACTTACAGGAAATGCAATAAAAGACCAGGGTAAGGTGTGGGTGGCAATGGCCGCGTGCCTCCCCATCGGTTGGTTCTCTGTCGTCGTACGTTCGAGGCTGGTCGTCGCGATCTATTCTGCAACATGTCGAGCTGACTGCTGCGAGTCTCCGATATGAAGATCGGCGGTGGTGTCGTAACTTGTGCAAGAGCCGGTGGTGAATACGAGTGCGGCATCGGGATCGGTGGACCGCCGCTACCAACTCGATGATGATGATGCGACTCCATCAGCTCCAGTTCAACTTCCCTCTATAACAAAAAAAGTAGCCAAAATATTTTTAGTCAATACATTTCTTTTATTTAATCAGAAACGTACAGACAACCATCAACAATTCAAATTAAACTGCGTTTGTTAAATTTCGCAAAATGTCCAATATTAGTTATTTGATGAAGCTGAATTGTCTTCATTTCTTTTTTATAATACATTCTTTCTTTATCATTCTATTGAATTTAATAAAACTGTTTTTTTTTATCGAATTTATTATTTTATTGTGTAATTAAATCAATATTAATATAATTTAATATTTAATACAATGTGTAGCAAAATGCTGCTATTTTTTTGACGATCTGATTCCACTTGAAACAAAATTTTACAAAATAATTCGGGGCATCTAAATTACTCGCGATACCAGCGTATGTAAAGTCTTTACAATTTTCGGTATAAGCCGAGAATGTTATAACGATGTTACACGATTTTTATTTGGCTATAACGTACCTGCTGCGATAGCTGATGATGAGCTGTGTAGTGTGTAGTGTGGACGGGTGGAGGTGGTGGATGGGCGTGCAGGGCGGCGACTGGTCCACCTGCCGGCGCTGGATATCCTCTGGGAGCAGCTCCGACCAAGCTGTGACCCGGATGACCCGGGTGAGCCGCCGGATAATGACTGTGATGATGATGGTGAGCCACCTTAAAAAGGAAATTTACATTTTACATCCTTATTCGACAATTTTTTAACTTGTAATTGTGGCTTTAAAGTTTAACATCCGATGCAAAGAAAAACCAATTTAATGACAATTATAATAATTATTCTAAATGATCTGTGATTTTTTTTTGTGCCGTGAAAATATATGAATATATTTTTTACACAGTGGAAATCTTATCATAGAACTTTGAACTTGTATCTCAGAATTCCTTCGAATTAAAGAGAGAAAAAAGAGGGGAAGATTAATGACTCATTGTGCCCTAGATTGTATAATTTGATATAAATTATTCTTTTAGGATTACCATTCATTATTAGTATCGGTTATTGTGAGGTTTCCCGCCGTCACTTCCGGTTTCTCTAAATTCCAGCGGTTTTATTGTAATACAGAATAGCATTTGACTACAAATATATTAAAGTAACTTTTCAGAACGAAAAACTTTTAATTCTTGAGAAAAAAAAAACTTTTTCAATGTTATTTTAAATTGCTTTTTTTGTTCACGATATAATTAATTATTATATCGAATAATTTTGTTGTCTTTTTCTTCAATAAATAATTAATTATTCAATCCGTTTCGAGAACTTACACATTTATTCCACCTCATTAAAAAAAAAATTAAACAAAAAATATATAATTTAACTATTTTTAGAAAACAAAACTATCCGTCACTAAGAATTATTAAATTATTTACAGCCTCGTCAGAAATATTTTAATAATTCCAGGTTGTCTCCATCTCTACAAGAACCGAAAAAGTAAAGACTTCCCTTTCTCCCATTTCTAAAGATAAGTTCCATAAATAAAAAAAAAAAAAGGTTTCTCCGGCGATAAACCGAAAAATTTAAGTGTCACGCCTAGGCGTTCTTTGGTGACCAGCAGTGAACGTTGCAGCGTTAAGAAAAGACGCCGCAAAGATTTTATTGAGGGTCTTTTAATCGTGATCGTTAGATCGTTTCGAAGAGGTTCTCCCATGACGCATTATCGCGCCGGAGCGTATATAAAGATACGGTTGAGGGGGAAAAATAAAAATTTCAACGTTTCGACATTCCCGGAGACTTAAGGCAAAGAGTCCAATGAAGAAGAACAGGTGCCTTATTCGTGGATGGTGCATTGCACTCGCGTCCGTTTGTGTAACACCAGAGAAAAAAAAAAAGAGGGGTTCGACCGAAGAGAGGACAACTTTTTTTTTTTTCTTTTCTTTTTCTCTCCCCTTGTGCGAGGAGCTCAGGGTGTAACGTGAATAGGAAACAGGTGTAAGGGCGGTAGAGAAGCAAGAGCATCAGGGCAAGAGAAGGCCGGATAGGGCCGGCTATATATGCCATATACATATATATATGTATAGCGACTTTGTACGCGCCCTACCCTCATGGAAATGGCCACAAAGCGGTCGGTGGCATCTGTCACACACACGCGCTCTCCTCCTTCGCTCTCTGAAAGCCATATATATATACGACGTGCCTCCATACGAATGCTAATGAGACGCGATAATCAAATGCCACGCTCATACACGCTTCCTCGATGGAAGACGAGGCGTGTCCGGTGGGTCTTTGAGACGGACCGTGTATATATATGCCTCTTGAGCTGCCCAGCCGAGAGGCTCTGCAAAGGCAGGAAGTGCCAAAGGGCAAGGAAATAAATTTTTTTTTTTTATTTAAAAAATATATAGAAATGATGTTCGTAACCGTAAATTTTAATTCTTTTTTTCGATGGAGATTTGCCAAAACGTACGTCAGAATTTTGGGAAATTTTTATTTGGCTTTAGAAGAAAAAAATGGATGATGAGAATGAGCATAATTTTTTAAGTAACTTATATAATTGTCTGAAGTTTTTTATGGATACTTATCATAAATTTAAATGTAAATAAATAAATATCTCAGAAAATATCATTTTAAAACAGTTTCGTGAGCGTCTACTGACTTTTTTTTTATTCAAGTTCCGATCGGTAGATATGTTATTCATGTCCATAACAAAAAGAATGACTCTAGCGTGATTTCAACTCTGGAAAGCATCTTTATCGCATCAACGACGCTGCTGATAATAAAAAAGTGTGATGATAAAAAAAAAAGCAGAGAGCTATCTTGTGTTAAAGTATTGCTGCAATATATTGACGATTGCCGTTTTCTATAACATCGAAGATGTCTTTTTTATACTCCACAGGATAAAATAATTTTAAATACTCTTATTTTTCATTAAAATTTTTTTAACTTTTCATGTTCATGCATCAAATCACCAAGCACATTGATAATTAAAAAAATCATTTCGTTTAAAACAGATTCTTAACTACCTAAAAACGTACTAAATTCAACTACTAAAATTAATTTGGGATGTCTTCGACACAAAAAAAAATCAATCAATATCATGTCAATAGACAAATCGTGATTCGGCAGTGAAATAAATAAGCAAGATATTAAAAACTTCGTCTTATTAATACCTGACAAGAGTGCGCAAATGCATGAGCTCCCGTGGGCGTGTAAATCCCGTGAAGCTGACAGGGAATTCTGTAGCCGGTTGCCTGCGGATGCCACAGTGGTTCTCCGCTAACGGTTACGCCCAATCCGGACACGCCGACCTGTCCGACCTCAACGACGACCGGTCCGTTAGCCCCTTGCGTCGGATGATGCCCGGTACCAACCGGATGATGCGGGTGGCTTTGATGAGCGTTGTGAATGTTATGATGAGCGTTGTGAAGATTGTGATGGGCATTGTGAAGGCTATGATGAGAATTGTGAATATTGTGATGCGAGCCGTGGAGGCTATGATGAGAATTGTGAATCGTCGGATGTGAGCTATGCATCCCAGGTATAAAGGGATAAGAGAGGGCGAATGAGTCCGTATAACGTGGATAACGATTTCTTATCGGCGGTGATCCACGGGTCGACATGTGGTTACGCGGTGATCGACGCTGCGGAGCCGGCGGTAATTCCCATGGCGCTGGGGTTGAATGCAATGGCGGCGTAGGGGCTGCCGGCGCTGCTTCCTGAACGTCCATACCCGGCACTGCTCCGTTTCGCGATATTCTGCGACGTTTCCGCGATGGTGACTCGCTCTATTGATGGAACAACATTGAAGAAGAAAAACGTATGAAATAAAATATATAAGGTATATTGGGTCAAGATCACAAAGACGCTGCTGCTGTCGTTTAATTAGTTTATACTACAAGTTTAAAAAGAAAATCTTTTACTTTAGTATTTGAAACTTTTCTTTCAATGTCTGGCTACAGAAAAAAGGCTGTGGCTTTTTTTTTCTATTTCCATAGGTTTTTTTTATAGAAAACTAGTCAATTTTTTTTTTGTTTTTTTTTTGTTTTATTATTTTTTTTAGGAATAAGTGCACAATGGCGACAAGTTGTCACGTGTGTTTGCGAGCTCAGGTGTTTTTTGTTTTTTAACAAAAACCCCGAACGATACAACATCTTACCTTCCTACCGTCGTCCTGACTAGGTTGCCTGTAGTACGGCGGCGATGGCTGAATCTGCACGGGACTCAGAGGTAACTGGTTCGTTGCTGCAAGAAAAAGAAGAAGAGAAGTGGCGTTAAGCCAAGCCTGTTTTACAATGTGCTGCAGTGATTTTTTCTAAATTTACCGTTAAAGGACATTGCTAGGTTTAGATATATGGCGATGTAAGAAATTGGTTTTTTTTGTGTGATTGATAGATTGATAAATTGATAGATTGAAGCAGAGTGAGTCATTAATAATCACGTATAAAAACCGCAATAAAAATGAGTACTGGGCAATAACAAAAAGTGAGCAAATTTTCTAAGCGAAGTTTTTTCCTAATAAGATCATCAATGCAAATACTGATCATATTTTGAACTTGTTAAGGTCGCAATGATGGACCAAACTGATTTTTCAAGGACAATTCTCTGTATAGGAATTTTTTATTTAAAAATCTTCCGCTAATGTTATTTTGTTTTTCGCTAATTTAAGAGACAGAATACTTTTAATATAAATTCGAAATAATAAAAATTTCGTTTTTACAATTTATTTAATAAATATCGGTGCAATATTTGAACGATTATTTGTCAATTCGTGTCGCCACTGCAATGGAAATCGTTGGCGGAGCAAAAAGGCACGTATTCGATCAATTCAAGTACCTTGAGAGCTTCTGCGGTACTCCATGTCGACGCCACTTGCGCCCAGGCCTGGGCTAAGATTGAGCAACGGTCCTCTCATCGTGTTTTCCTGCAAAGGAAATGTACCAAAAAAAAATTATTACGATTAAAATAATGGTATTTTACTCTAACTTATCAAATGTTACATCGGGCACAAAAGTAACATATGAGGGGGCTGAATCATCTGTGAAGCTATAAAAATAAAATTGCATTTAAATTAGAAATATTGCAAATTTATTTTAAAAATTCGACTGGGCAACCACAAAAAAATGAAGCATTTTTATGTCATTAGCCCAGGTTATTGGTAATTTTCGTTTTCTTTCGACTTGTAGAGTTCAGAGTTGCACTGACGGACTAAATCGGTTTTGCAAGCTCTCATTTCTCTTCATTACGAGGTTCTAACCAGTCCCAGTATAAAAAAATTCCGTTTTACGTTATTACGCAAAACTTGCAAGGATATTTGGTAAGAAAGTTAACTCTATGACGAAAAGTTTCCTACAAAAGTGAGTGTACTTTCAATGCAAGAACTTTTAAGTAGAAATTCCTATACTCAGACGAGAAATAATGTTTGCACAAGGAAAATGAAACCTTGCGAAACCAATTTGAAATGATACAAAAAATTGAACCAACGAAATGAGTTAAAAAAAAATTTGTTCGTCTTATGAAAACCTTTCATTTTTTTTTGGTAAAACAGACAAATTTTGCAATAGATTTTTATTTTCATGATGTTCAGGGCCCATTGAGTAATTTTTTTAGATGCAATTTTTATTTTTAAGTCCACGTATTTTTGTTAAAGGGGCTCTATTGTGAATAAAGGGCCAACTAACTTGACCGCAAATGTTGATGTGAAGTGGCGGCGAGTTGGCAGGTGGTCCAGCCTGTTCCTGTGGAAAGTGTAACGGTGGTCCTCTGGATTGTGGACTGTGCTGAGGGGTTGGTTTGTAACCGACGCTGGGTCCACCCACTGCACCGTGATAAGAGACCTCTTTGCCAGCTGGTCCCGAGGACGTGCCAACGCCAGGGCAATCCCTGTTAGTACCGAAGACAGAGAAAAGAAAGGAAATTAAAAATTATGACAAATAAAAATATTCTAGCGTAATATAAACTTAATCTGTATTTTTTTTTTATGGATTTCTCCAAAGAACTAGAATATTGACAAAATAAAGAAAAACTCTTGAAAATCTTCTTTTTCTATGCTAATTATGAAGAAAATATCCAAATTTTTTCCTCAAAAATTAAAATTTAGAATTTTGAGAAAGAATAATTTTTCTAAATCTTAAGCAAATAAATGTTAACAAATTTTCATCCCAATTATAAAGAGAATTTGTTTAATTTTTGCATGATCCCTTTTCCAGAGGTAATCAACTGTATATTTTTGAGAAAAAAAAACAACTTTTAAAAAACCTTGAATAATTCATGTTAACAATTTAGAAAAAAACCTAATTGTAAACAGAATCTCTAAATTACTCAGAATTCCTCCGACGAACATATCTTCAAGGTTTCGAAAAAATAAATGATAAACGAGTTTAGGGACGTTGGAGAAATTCAGAGGTCCCTATAAAGCATCAAGATGCCGGATTTTTTAGAGGGAAAAGGGAAACGATGGTCCAGAGATGAATAGGGAATACAAAAAAAAATCTTCGACGTGCTGCGGCTTCGACTACGTGACCGTCCAGCGTGCCAGATCTCTCAGTTTGAGTTTCGATAAGGGCCAACGCGGACACTTAGCGGCCTCGACGGTTCTTAAGCTCGTATCTCGCTTCTCAAAGCGACAAGAGAGATACGATGTGGTCCTATGCGTATATATGGTTTACGTGTGGCTATACTTTAAACAATCGCTGTGTAAGATGGCACATGTATGTGTGTGTGTGTGTGTGGCTGTGTGTTTTTTTTTTCTTGCTTTCAGTGAAGTAAAAAAATTGTACTTATCGTATAAATACGAAAGGGGCGGCTGAAATGGAGGCCAAGAAAATTTCAGAGTTGACTCTCACTCAATCACAAGTTGGACTGTGGCGTACATATACGATACGATGGGGAGGGGGTTACTTCGAAATTTATAGAATTTTTTAACGAATCACCAAAACAAACATGATCGTATTCTCAACCTCTTCTCGGTCTCTCTTTTTCTCTCACTCTCTTCGAAATTCTGATAGAGCAATAACCTAGTTGTATGAAGGACATTCCATCTCATTTCGACCTCGAATTGAACCTTCACTTTTTCGATTGGTTCCCCAATTTTTTATATGATTGACATGACTCTAAAAAAAAGAAGCATTTCTTTTTCTTTTTTTTTCACACATTTTTGTCTACGATTTTTTTTAAATGTGATAAAATTCTGAAAAACATTTTTTCGAAAATGATTTATTTTTTTTTGGCTATCGAGTCAAAATGGGCCGGCGATTCTATTTTTTTCGGGCTTCTTTCAACAACAAAAATGGAAAAAATTTGAAAAAATAGTGACTTTATTATGGGCAGCAGTTAGGAAATTTTTGGCATGATTTTTGAGAATTTTTTTTTCAGATTTTTTTTCAATTGTTGAGATTTTGTTTAAACAATCGCAAATTAGGTTTTTTTTTTACGATTATTTAACGTTCATTATGAAATAAAATATATACGTTGGAAAAATCTGAAAAAGAAATCTAAAAATCATCGAAATATCGATGCTTACTATTTTCAAGGATGTAAATTAAAAAAAAAAAATCGAAAGACTCAGCTTTCGATAGTTCGAGTACGAAGATTAAGATAGAGGGATGAAATGTTCAGATTTAGAGATAAGAGAATACAGATAACACTCGAGAACGACAAGAGTATAGAAAAAAATGTGTGTAAAAGAAATATGAAAAGCGAGCTTACTTACAACACAATCGACCAATGCCATTTTTAATACTCATTTTCTATATTGCAGACATTTTTTTTGTACTAAACAGCTCTATAAAAAATAGATCCTAAAAAATTTATTTCGACAATTTGAGCGGAGACAATGTAAATTAAGATCCTGATCAAGCAGTCATTTTTCCAAAACTGAATTTCGTGAATTTGTAAAAAAAAAAAAAAGTATCTATTGGAAATAAAATACATTTTTTAAATATTAAAAAACGAAAATAAAGAATTACAATTTCGAGTGACGAATCAATTTCTAAAAATATTGTTTACACGAAAAAATATTAGATACAAAAAAGCAAAACAATTTAATCTCTTCAAATAAAAAAAAAATTATGTTTTTCAAAAACCCTCGAATAAAATGCTCACAAGATCCCAGAATGCACCTAAAAAATTATTTTTAAAAACAGAGAGCATTTTTTTCGAAATCAATCAAGATGCACCAAAATCATGACAGAATAATACAATATAAAAAGAGAGAAAAAAAAAAAAAAACGTCTGTATTCATGCCAAAGAGAAAATATAAAGGAAAAAAAAAAGCGAATTACGATCTAGTACACAGAAGGTACGTTTTGTAACATGGTAGTATAATAACGAGTAATAACGTGTGAACGAGGCACAAAGTGAGAGACGAGAGAGAAATAAAGAGAGAGAGAGAGAGAGGCTAAGTACATATATAGTACACAGTAATAACGATAAAGATGGTATATCATTACGTGTAATAATAGTAACGCAGCACAGTTATTAATACAGACGCAAAACGTGAGAGAAATGTGGCTACAACTACATACTATTAAATGCAGAGGATTCAAAAGTTATGGGATTTTTTTTTTTTTTTTTTTTTTAAACAAAAGTATCTGTGTATTCTTGCTTTCTACGATTAGCGCACTTTTCACCTATTAATTTATTCTCCCGACGAGATAACAGGGCTAATATATATATATAATATTTTTGTGAAGTGTGAGGGACGATATTCTGTGTTGGATTGTCAAAACGTGTCGAGAGCGAGCATTCAATCGGAATATTCAACGCAACGAATAATCAGGAGCAGAGAGCTTGGACACCCTGTACTCTGGTCGTTTAGCGTCGATTAGAGTGAACCGGCTGTGTAACGCACGTTGTACGCAGCCAGCAAACATCAACCACACAAGAGGAGCAGCAGCAGCTCTCGATCTCGAAATTCAACACTGACTGCTCGTTTGCAATGTTCAATCGATGCCCACTAACTTTTCTCCCTCGTATTTTTTTTACCACGAGCATCCCAATTCTACGAAATTCTACAATTGTATTTGTCAATAACGAAAGATATTTTTCAAGCCAATATTTTTAATAAAAACACTTTCTTCGTTGAATCAAATTTTTTTTTTTTTGATATTGTAAGTATAAAAAAGAAATTGAAAAATATATTTAGCTTTTCGTGCGAACTATTTGGGAAAAAATGTATGTGAAATAGAAAAGAAAAAAACAAATATTGCGTTGTCAAATATTTTCGACAGTAACGAGAAATAAAAATTGCGAGTAATAACACTTTTCAGCCAAAATTTAACACGATACTTTCTTATTCAATAAAATTAATTAAACTATAAATATGAAAATATTGAAAATATCTTGCTTTTCAACTTACATTCTACAAAAAAAAAAAATTAACATTCAACTCTCCAGCACTAAAAAACACATTTGCCAAATGAAATAACTCAAGAAAATTCCGACAAACGGAATATTAAAAATATCGAGTAATTTAACTCGCGAGTGATACAAAAATTTTAGGCAAAATTTAACAAAATACTTTCTTAAACACTAAAGTAAATTAGACAAACTATAGACATCAAAGTACTGAAAATATCTTGATATTCATTTTACGTTCTACAAAAAAAAAAAAAAAAGTCAATTTAACCGAAAATTCCAACGTACGGAATATTAAAAATATCTAGCTATATGTCGTATTTTGAAAAAGCAATATTATTAAATAAATAAAATACTGCCGCAGTGTAAACTACTTTCTCATTGCCCAAAAATATTTTATTTTCGTTTTTTCTTGTCTGCGGAGAATTGTGGCAATAAAAAAAAAAAAAATTTGTCAGATTGACAACGTCATCGGAGAGTATATTTTCTATACAGTGACTGAGTGGCGTTCGCTATTTAAAGATCTCGTCGTAGTTGCGCACTCGACGTTTTCCTCCGCCACGAGAGATAGGTCTAGTGGTTCAACACGTCATAAGTCAGACGCGAGTAGTAATAGCATATACAGATATATATAATGAATGGTGCTCTAGGCTGTACTGCAGTGGTTATCGCTCCTATCCTGTATCGCTTCAACGGCAAGCCTGCCACGTACAGTATGACGTACCTATTCCTGTACTGAAAATCGTATATATAGGCCAATCCATGATAATTCACACAGGATGAAAATTCAGCCCACTTCTATTTTCTATTTTTTCATTACATTTTTATTTATATAGAAAAAATTAATTCTCTACCTTAAATTAGATAAAAATGCTCGATATATTTTTTAAAACATTTTTCCTATTCTTTTATATTAAACTGCATTACACGACAACAACGAAATATATTATTTGTATTGAAATTATTTTTTGTTTTATCAGAAGTTGGCATTTTTTTAAATTCTACACTTTTTTCTCAAGAACGTCGTGAAATAAAAATCTAACTTATCATCAATACAAAAAATTGTATGAAAGTTTCAGAGTTTTCATCTTATGTAAATTATGGTGGAATGCCCAATATATATTTATATATATATATATATATATATGTAGGAAGGATACGACAAAGGGCCTACAGTTGGCTCCTTCTATTCGTTCCCAGAAAGTACGCGAAGCTGGAGGTCTTGCGAAAGAGAACGTCTAGCCAGAGTTAAATAATTCTCTTTGGAAAATAATGCGCAAGAGTGAGCGAGAAAGCGAGACAAGGAAATGGTGAATTGAAGGGTGCGCTGAATATATATATATATATATATATATATACGTCGCGGGGTTGCGCGTTCTCTCGCTACTCACTTGCTCTTCTGGAGCACACTCCTTCTCGGAGAAAACGAGTAGAAAAAAAGAAAGGGCAGGAAACGCGAGCGAGAGTCGAAGGTGAAGGATTTCGAGGGCGACGAAATGCGCGAAAATGAAACTTAACACACGGAGAGAGAATAAAACTCCTGAATTTCTTTTCTAATATATTTTAGACTGGGATGAACAACAAAAAAAAAGAATGTAGAAAAAAGTTGCACATGCAATTTTTAATCATTCTTACTAAATAAAAAAAAAATTTTTTTGAATATTTAAAGTTTTTACATATGCAACTACTGCATCATTTGATTTTCATGGTTTTTAGGTGACTCGATTAAATATGTGTATTCAGGTGTGTCAGTAATAACAAACTAGCTTGTTTGTACAAATTTCTTCATTTTACTTACGTTAATTTTCTAATTCAAAATTAAAACATCTCTCCCCTAATAAGCCCTAATGTCACCATTTTTTAATGTCTCAATTTCTCAGCAATTTAGCTTGACGAACCTCCAAACATTTGTAATTCACGTTCAGAATTTCTTAAACTACCTAAAATAAAAAAAAATTAAAAAAAAGTTCATCTAATTTCAATAAGACCTACAGATTAAAAACATTTAAAGGGACGTTCTTGGTCTCCCGTACACAATAAACAAACGAAAATGATTTATAATACTCTCGCTCTATTATTAGTGTCACTAAGAGTATTAGTTATACTATATATCATAGTATAGAATACCCATTATGGAAGCGTGGCGAAGGGCCTTGCTGTCGATATGGATAATCCTTGTACTGTTGATTCATCTGTACGTTTTGATGTGGATGAGGCGGATGCTGAGGTCCATTATGCGAATGCCATCCACCACGATTATGAGCTGATTGAGCTGATCTTCCATGAGGTCCACCAGGTCCACCAGGTCCAGGTCCAGAACCAACAGGAGGTCTGTAACGACCCTGCATTCCCATTCCTCCGCGATGCTGCTGATGACTGTTTGTTCCGTTCATCGTTGACGTCAGAGAATTTACGCTCTGCTGCTGCTGCTGCTGATGATGATGATGATGATGATGGTGATGATGATGATGATGTTGCTGCTGCTGCTGCTGCTGCTGCTGCTGCTGCTGCTGCTGTTGCTGTTGCTGTTCCAATCTATTGCCCTCGCTGCTACTGCGTCTACGCCTTCGTCGTCTAGTCGACGGTTTATCGATGTCAATGCAACTTCTGTGGCTGCTGACGTTGCCAGTCGTGTCCCAGTCAGCGGAGCCAATCTGACGTACGACCAAAGCAGCCTCGACGACCCCTTCGCCACCAGCTACAGCTACAGCAGCGTTTCCTACACGTTGCTCGGCCACCTCCGACGTATCTCGGACGTTCTCGGAGCTCGGCTTAATCCACGGCCAAGACGACGACGAGGAGGACGAGGACGAGGACGACGTCGGGGCCGAGTGTCCTCCTGACGTCCCACCGGTGACGCCACCACTGCGAAGAAGACCCGACGACGCCTCGACGACGACGATTCCACCCTGGCTCTCGTATTCCGTCGTCAATCCTGGATACCTGAACGCATCACATATATACGCAACCTGGTTTTTTAACTACATTTCTTTTACAATTTTTGCCTTTTTTTTTTGTTTTTTTAATATTTATTATGACGTAGGAATTGTTGGCGGGGCTTTATTATTGGTATTATTGATTGTTGATTTCTTAAAGCGTTGGATCTGTTTAATTGGTGGAGGGCCAGGTTTACATTTAAGCGAAGGTGAGCGGGATTGAATAAAGCAGCGGATGTTAAATAGTGGAGACGATGAAGAGATAGAAATAAGAAGCGTTTTAGAGAAGCCAAAGTATTTTTGAAAAATAGCACCCATCATGCGCATAGGGAAAATATATCTACTGGGGTTTCACATTAAAATTCGCTCTTAAGAGTACGAAGGATGCAGGCTTGTTTCGTTTTTTTTTTTTTTTAACTTTTTAAAGTGAAAGTTTTTGAAGGACGGTTTGCGATTTTCGAGTCTTGTACAGTCACATGTTTTAAGCGTTACGCGAAATTCCAAAATGGGGGCATCCAAGATGGTGGAGCGAAATGCAAAAAATATTACTTTGATAGGCATGAATTTTGGTCGATTTTTGGAAACGCTGATTATCAATCCGAGCTCAAAAGTCAGAAACTCAAAATGGCGGATCGAAATGCAAATAGTTACTTGTTTCCCACGAAATTCGATACTCGTGAGTTTTTCACATCGCTGATTACGAACCCGAGCACGAAATTCAGAAATTCACAATGGCCGATGGGATCACAGCTCAAAATTTAGAAATTCAAAATGGCGTAACCAATATGGCGGATCGAAATGCAAACAGTCACGTGTTTCCCATGAAATTCGATACTCGTGAGTTTTACACATCGCTGATTACGAATCCGAGCGCAAAATTCAAAAATTCAAAATGGTGGATCCAACATGGCGGCCTAAAAAATGCACATGCTTTAATCTGACGCAAAATAAACAGCGACATCAAAAATTTCAGCTTAATACAAACATTTTGAATGCACTGTACGAACTTTTAATGCCTCAACTCCATATTAGAAAAAAATAGCAACCATGCATAAACGGAAGCTAGATAATTCCAATTTTATTTTTGTTTTAAATTTCAATTCGCCTTCAATCAGGAAATTGGAGAGAAAATTTTTTTGGCACTTCAGAGTACCTAGTATTTTTGTTCCTCGATTTGATTCGCGAAGGAAAACAAAAAAAAAAAAAGAAATCGGGAGACCACGGAGGCCTGGTTTGAGAGTTCACCTCGCAACAGGGCAAAACCCTGCTGCTGCTGATTCCACGCGAGAGTCTCGTCCGGTCGATTTTCGTGCCTGTCGAGCCAACTCTAGGGCTCTCATGGACGAGGATTCAAAGAGAAAGAGTCTGCCTGTGTGTCTGTGTATACGTGTGCATGTGTGTGTGTGTGTTTGTAACACAACAAGGAGAAGAGGTTCGTGAGGAGTGAGAGCGAGAGGAGCCTCTCTCACGGCGTCGGCCGAAATCCGAGGAAACGATTAAGTGGACCGGAATCCAGGCCCCGTTGCTTTCGGCCGGCGGCGCGTCAGCGTCCTCCAACATCACGCACGCACCGGTATAAACCACAGTCAGCCCGGATGCACCAGTCGCTGACCGTACAGACAGGCAGTTTAACACATTAAGGGGATTGAAAAGCCGTTCGCCACTGCACAAAGATCAGTACTAATTTTTCCAAAAGAATCAAATTTTCAAACATTTATTGCCATGATTTTTTAGAGACAAAAATCGACTGATTTGTTGACTTTTTTTATTTTTTTAAATCATGATTTAAGAACAAAAAAATTCCAAACTTGGTTCACATGTGAATCACACATAGAAGAAGGTTTGAATAAAAAAAATTCACGTAAATCAATCGAACTGTTCTAATTTTACATGGTTGCATTTTTTTTTTTTTTTTTTTAATGTCTTTAGAGCTCAATCAAGCCTGCAAAGTAGAAATCCTCGGAAATTTTGCTCCCTCATTATTTAGTATCTTTGAGCCAAAATTGGCAAAAAAAAAATACTTAATAATAAGAAAGCAATTTGGAAGTTTCTCTACTTTGCAGCTTTGATTTTTCTCTCCTCTTCAAGAAAACCCAAATTATTTCGTGTCGACTAAAAAAGGAAACAACACAATTGCAAAAAAAAAAAAAAATACTACGATACTGCATAATTAGAAAATTGAATTTAAACGCGTGTATATATATTCGACTGTGGAAGTTTCAGGTTTGCGGTGAAGGAAAGGCTGGTGAGCGTGGCGCACAAGGCATGAGCTGCGACGATGTGCATCGGCACGCGGAGAAACACAGCACGTCGACAGGCCAGAGAGCCTGGGCACAGCCCGTTGCCCAGGAGGAGAGAAACTCGTTTACCTTTAAACTCGTGCAGCAGCAGCAGTCTGCGAGAAGTCCAGCGTGTGTCTCGAGCGCGCTGCGCGAGAGAAGGCGTGTTCGTTCGACTCTCGCACTGGCTAACACAGAGAAAACCAGCCAACCCCTCTTTTTTCGAGCCTCGCAAAAGCAAATACTAAAAGCTGCAGAAACCGTGCGAAACCCGCTCGCGCATAGCGGGAATATAACGCCCCGCTTTTTCTTATTTTTGCCTTTTTTTTTTATTTTTTTTTATTTTTTTGTATTTATTTATGTGTTATTTATGAGAAATTGATTTTTGTAAAATGCTGGCCTTTCTAGAAGCCCCGCAGGTCTCAAACGGGAAGTCTAAGCATTTGGTTTGTTTTGCTTCACTTATGCTCCGACGAATGATAAACGAGTGAACAGCTAAAAAGAGAGGAAAAGAAAAGAGTTTAGTTTAATTTATGTAATTTTATCACTAATTTTCTGAACACAAATCTTCATAGAATATTCTTGTTAATTTGACATAGATTTTTTTTAAATTTTCAGTTTGATAGAAGAAAATTGTTTTTAAATTTTGTATTTTTATTCTAGAACTTTTATAAGCATTTTTAGATTCTTTTTTCTCACAATAATATTGCATTTTAAATTTTAATAATATAATATTGTGGAATTAAGTTTTGGAATTCTAGAATTTTTGTAACCATTTTTAGATTTTTTTTTTCTCACAATAATATTGCAATTAAAATTTTAATAATATAATATTGTAGAATTGAATTTTAGAATTCTAGAATTTTTGTAACCATTTTTAGATTTTTTTTTCTCACAATAATATTGCAATTAAAATTTTAATAGTATAATATTGTAGAATTAAATTTTAGAATTCTAGAATTTTTGTAACCATTTTTAGATATATTTTTCTCACAATAATATTGCAATTAAAATTTTAATAATATAATATTGTAGAATTGAATTTTAGAATTCTAGAATTTTTGTAACCATTTTTAGATTTTTTTTCTCACAATAATATTGCAATTAAAATTTTAATAATATAATATTGTAGAATTGAATTTTAGAATTCTAGAATTTTTGTAACCATTTTTAGATTTTTTTTTCTCACAATAATATTGCAATTAAAATTTTAATAATATAATATTGTAGAATTGAATTTTAGAATTCTAGCATTTTTGTAACCATTTTTAGATTCTTTTATCTCACAATAATATTAAAATAAAAATTTCAATAACATAATATTGTAGAATTGAATTCTAGAATTTTTGTAATCATTTTTAGATTTTTCTTTTCTCACAATAATATTACAATAAAATTTTAAAAAACAATATTAAATTGTAGAATTGAAACGAAAAATCTCTATACTTTTTTAAGCAGAAAAAAAATGGTTAGGACCTGATAGCATTAAAGCTGTAAAATCGATTCGAAGGATATGGACAATAATGTTCGGATGATACTTTGAGAGGAGTGGAGACGCCGAGGTCTATGCATGCTATTCTCGAAGAGAGACGGGTCAGCAGGTAAATCCCTCGGTCCGTTCGGGACTATTTTCACTCTGCCTATATATGTATACTTTTATTCAAGTAGATCCCTTTTACACAGCAGGTATGCACATATACATAAGCGAGAGTCTGGTCCGTCTGGTGCGTCCAAAAAAGAAGCGAAAGAAAAAAAAAAAAAAAACCTCAAACGACTAAACTGCATATAGAAATATTCACAATACACGTCACCTTGAACCTTGCCTATTGGGCACGGCCAGGCGAGATGGGAATTCGTTGAATGATCGATCGTACGATTTCTTCTTCCACCAACGAAATTCTAAAGCTACGAGAGAGACTGGTGCAGGTAAAGAGTAATAAATTCAAGTCTTCAATAACTCCACGAAATTTTTATAGCACAAAAGTTAGTTAAACTAACCTTTATATTTTTTTTCTGTTAATCAAAAAATCGTCACTTTTTCAAAAGCTCAATGAAAGGAATTTCGAATATTTTGTCATATAAAAAAATTTCGCAAAAATCACAGTCATTGAGGTAAAAAAAATGCCTGGAGTGTAAAAAATTTACACATTATACATACAAAAATTAGAATTAAAAAAAAAAAATCAGCCCTAAAATTGCCAAAAAAAAGAAAAAACGATGTAAAAGCACGCAAGGCCTTCTGACGTTGCCACAGAAAAAATGTGCAATGGCTTTTGTTGCGGCGTCTACATTTAAAAAATTGGCTTTGAGGGTATCCGAGAAAACAGTGGAGGCCAGAAGGCCGGAATATATATATATATATGGGGCATTCCAAGTCAATCCACGTGGTCATCGGCCTTCTCGGATTCAGTTGACGAATTTTTTATTCCCCATATTTTGTTCCACAAAAAAGAGAATATATTTTTGCAGATTTTTAAATAATTTTTTTCCCCATAACTTCTGAGTAAAAATGAAATTCGACCAGGTTTACCACTTTTTTCTGGGCCAAAATATGCGAAAAAAGGATTCGTCAACTGAATCCGAGATGATCAGGCCGACGGCCAATTGACTTGGAATGCCCCATACATAGTATTCTTGTCTCTATGCCGGGTGCAGAAAACTATACAGCCAAAGACGAACGAAACACGAGAGAAAGCGAGAGCGAGAAAAGTTGGCATATATATTGTAAAAGCGACCGGGGTCTTTGTTGAAGAAGACCGAGTGAAAGAAGAGGATGGAAAACCCGCGCCGCAGTCCTCTCCCCCCCCCACTACCGGAATAATGATGGACATTATGTTAGCCGGGGTCGGACCGGTGGGTTCGTGCAGAGGAACTACCAAGAGCGCAGCACCAACCAATATATATATATATAGTGAAGGAGAGGGGCAAGGGAACGAAACATCGGGTTGTTGGGCGGACAGGCGGCATCGCAATCGCACTGACACCCCCGCCATCACCGATACACAACCAAAACCCTCGTCCATCTCTCCTTCAGCGCCACTATACTATATGTATAATATCACGTGTATGTGCATACAACAATGCTCGTCCCAGGTACCACCTCTTCCTGTCGATCGCTTTGACAACATAGAAAGGCTTTTTCCAGAAAAAAAAAAAAATATATATATATATATCCTTTTTCATTTTCTTTTTTCCAGTAATAATGATGATAATAAGAGATATGAAGTGACGATAAAAAGAATGATAATAGGTGGCTATTATGAGAAGAACAAGTTTAATAATAATAATAATAATAATACTGATAATAAAAATGAAGAATTATTATACTGATAAAAAAATAGTCTGTCAGAAAACCTTAATTAGAACGGAAAAAAGGCGAATTTATCGAAAGAAATCTTTTAGAAATTTTTGCGAACTTTTTATTAAATATTTTGATAAACCAAAATAAAAAAATAAAAATTCATACGAAAATTTTGATTATTGTAAACAGTGCTGACGAAATTGCAATAGAATTTAATATTTTTTTGTCTTAAAAAAGAACTTAAAAAAAAAAATCGATTCCTTGAACCTAAAAAATATTGCCAAAATTGCGTCTATTTTGTGTCCTAAAATATGTAATTAAAAAAAAAATATCAATCAAAAAGTAGTCGCGGTTCGTCATAATTACAACTTACAAAAATCGTCGAACAAACCACAAAATGAAATAGTTACATAAATAGTGATACTTTTTATCACAGTTGTGTGCTTAACTCTCGTCATATATTACTCTATCTCTCTCTCTCTCTCTCTTTCTCTCTAACACTCGCTTTAAATTACACGTGTTTAGTATAGCTATGTATAGTCAAAGAACAAGTTTAATATCGTACAATGCTCCGCGGCAGCTTCGAGCTTTCGGTTGCGTTATCAGTGAAATCGTCTTGACGCGCTCGGGCACGTCCGGCTGTGTGTTGGCTCTCAGCGCGACGCACGCTTTATGCTCGGAGCCTCGTGAATGAGAGAGGAAACGTGTAGAATAACACGTACTCTGGAGGATCCCAGCATAAAGAATGGAAAGAGAGGGGAAAACACTGAATTTCTTTCTCTGGGGGGTCAAAGGGTGGACACACGATATATGGCTTGGGTCAACGGAAGGGACGAGGGTCAGAGAACAAACGCAGAAATAATCTAGTCTACTGTAGTCGACTTCTCTTTTTGTTTTTCTTTTTTTTTTGTCAAACAGGAAGCTTTTTCCGAGAGAACTTTTTTTTCGTCGCTGCGTATTATAAACACGCCTAATAATTTATCCTACTCTCGCCATTTTCGTTGATTTGTAGAAATTTTATTCGAACGAATGAATGAATGCTGAAATAAACATTTGAAGCATATTCTTTTTAGTTGGCAATCAAATTTTTTACTTCAACAATTATAAACGATAAGTATATAGAAAGAAGAATTGAATTAAAATAAAATATTCCGTAAAATTAGGAAAAAAAAATAGAAAAATGTATTTCGATAATTCTATTAAATTATAGACAATAATTGTATATAAAATAAAGTCTGTCCAATTTATGAAATATACAATAAAAAAAATAAAATAACAAAAGAAATTACGAATATTTTTTCATTGTAAATATAACAAAAATTCATTTCAACAATTATAAACAATAAGTATATAGAAAAAAAGAATTGAATTAAAATAAAATATTCCGTAAAATTAGGAAAAAAAAATAGAAAAATATATTTCGATAATTCTATTAAATTATAGACAATAATTGTATATAAAATAAAGTCTGTCCAATTTATCAAATACACAATAAAAAAAATAAAATAACAAAAGAAATTTTGATCAGAAATTACGAATATTTTTTTTCATTGTAAATATACCAAAAATGATTCGTGGAATAAAAACTATATTTTTATGCAAATTATTTCTACACTTTTTTTTTTTCCCCCCACCGTAAAAGTAGAAGCAAACCAATGTATAGAAAATGAACAAAAAGTTTCAGCGCTCGTTTTTCTGTATTACAGAAACTTTGTGTTAAAAACTCTACAAATTTTAATTTAGTTTTTGTTTAACTGTGCATCAGAGACTTTATCGCAGGAGTTCACTTAAATGACGCATTTTTAAGTTAGCCGAATGGCGTGTCCTGTGAGTGTGTTTTCGTGCCGACAGTGTCGACGAGACACACGCCGAGTGCCGCGAATATACAGCGACGAGTTGCGTCAAAAACGAGAGACAGATACCGAGGCAAGCATACGAAACAGGAGCTCGAAGGCCCGTGTGCAGCGAAGCTTTGCTTCGTCGTCGTCGTCGTCGTCGTCGTCGTCGTCGTCGTCGATGGACTTTAGTAGAGCCAACAGAGCCACGCGCGAGTCCGTCCGCCTGACTGCAGCTCGCTAGCCCGAAGAATTCTTTGCGCAACGACAGAGAACGCTGCTCTGTTGCGGCGCCAGCACAGAGAGCCCCCGAATCACAAAACTCCTCAATTACTCAAAACCACTGCCTCACGAATTCTCATCATCAGAGCGTCAGCTGTTTGCTCCTTCGTGATTCATATTTTTTCTACTGTTAAATATTATTTTTCTAATCTGGAGCTGCAGCTGACGACGACAAAAAACCGGCTTGTATAATCTCCAATAATTTTCGTCAATTTTATTGCTGCAAAAACGCATAGATTCGAAATTTCGCGTTGCAAATATTTCTAATTTTACATTTTTCTTATTTAAACCACGAACAGGGTCTTAATGAAAAATATTAAAATATCAATTTTCAATATTACGCGAAATTGTTGATGCATTATTTTTTTTTAAATGCTTAATAAATTCTGTGAGAATTTTTGTTCGTGTTATTTTTTTTTATTTTATGATATTTTGATCAAGCATATATTAATTAATAATAATGCAACCTTTTTTTTTTTTTTTTTTTTTTCTAACTAAGATTCTTAATTTAGCAAATTACCGTTATAATACTCACAGAAGCAATAAGACCGGCTATTTTTTCTCGCCTCAACAATGACGAAACTTTAAAACGCTGCGTAATAAAAACTAAAAGGCACACACCGTAAAAATGTACCGTTGGAGTTAATAGCCAAAAAGTGATTATGTATTTTCTAACTCTATACAAATACGACAATTAAACGTATTTACGAACCGCCAGGTATAAGAATTATACTATATATATATATATATATATATATATATATGTAGACCTTTTTCCCTACCAGCTGAACAACGATACCTGAATATATAACATCCCAAAATAAACATCCAGCAATATCATTCATTGAACGGTCTTAAAATAAGTTTGTATATGTAAAAATTTAATGACGTCAAAATAAATTTACATAATATAGAAATTTATTTTAAAGAGAACCTATGGATTTTGAAGATTCTATTAGTATCTTTAAAACTGCTAATAGGATCTTTAAAACCCGTAGGTTCTTTAGGTTCCTTTTCGTTAGGTTAGGCTTTCTATTTTTATTTATTCGTTTTTAAAAATCCCTAGAATTCTCGAGGACAGTCCTCAAAACTGGCTTTACTATTTATTCAAAAAACAATTTTTTTCCTCATTTTTTTGTTCTAATTGAAATTGATTTTTTCAATTTTATTTTGACTACTGGCCGAATTTTCAGCGCTTTACTCTCAAAATATGGAAATTTTTCTTTTCACACATGTTTTGTTTTTCTTTTTTTTTCCTACAAAAAATCATCACTGAAATTTTTTATTTTCAAAATTAGAAAGAAAAAAATTATGTATTTTATGTATTTTCATGTAATTACTAATTTTTTTCACACATGTTTTATTTTTCTTTTTTTTTTCCTACAAAAAATCATCACTGAAATTTTTTATTTTCATAATTAGAAAGAAAAATAATGATACACATATATGAAAAAAAAAAAAAAAATGAATAAAACGTGATAAAATAGTCGATTCATTTTCTCGACCCGTATATGCCCCTCAAGTGTATACAATTTTACAGTGCAAGAATTCTCTTCAAGGGGGAAAAAGAAGAAAAAAAAAAAAAAAAAAAAAAAAGATGTCGAGGCGTCATTGGCCGGCTGGTTGATTATGGGGGCGAGGGTTTTACAGCCTGATGAGGGTTCTGTCGCTTCTACGACGAGGTAGAGTCTACATGAAAGGCTGCAGAGAGAAAAAGACAGAGAGCGAGATAGAGAGAGAGAGAGAGAATAAAGTGTATAGAGAGCTTGAAGGAGAGCCCGTACGGTTTTCTGGGTGGGCGCAATGCACTCTTCTTCTTCTTCTTCTTCTTCTTCATTCTCGGTTCTCCTCGGGCTCCGTTTCGAAAGGAAGCGGCATGTGCATTCTGTATACAGAGCCAAGAGGGAGAAGGGTGGAGGGGCTAAGGGGAGATGCCCAGGTGGAGGGAAACAGGAGAAGAAGCGGGCTCAGAAAGAGCCCTGTGTATATATGCCATCCTTGTTTATCGTGCACCACCTGCCCTCCACAACGACCTCACGAACGTGCACTGCCACCGCCGCCACCGTCTGTGCATTCACGTGCACAGCGGCGCAACTGCAACGACGAAGCTTTTCCTTTTTCGCCTCTGGCTCGCTATAGCCTCGCAGCCTTTTTCTCTTGGCTCGCGAGAGGACCATAGGGTATCAACGAAAATAGCTCTACGCACATTTCGAAGGAGAAACTTAAAAGTATATTAAATATTAAGGTCGTTGTAAATTCACTTTTTTTTAAAATTTTTTTAAATATGTAATTAGTGGGAGAAATTGTGTAACGTATAATAAATTGCAAACAATGAAGAACAAAAAAAGTTAAAGCAATTATATAATTAATTATTAATTTTAAAAAACGAGTTGAGTTTCACTGGAGTTCGAAAATTCCCAAAGCAATTTTCGAGAATTCAGAACAATATCAGGTATATATTATTGGATGCCATTCAGAGTGCGCTAATTAACGCGAAGATTATAAGGGTCTGGATAGGGTTCAGTTTGGCTAGAATTCCCGAAAGCAATAAACCCGCAATAAAAATTAATCACAGTACTTGTAGAATGGAAAATACGTCTTTGACGAAATCCATTTGGCCACGGAAATTTATAAGAGTTCCTGTATTAGTCCCAGAATTTTCCAAACAGTCCACCGAAGAATTGCAATATTCATAAAATCTGGGAATTTCTGACGTGTAACAGAAATGTACAAGAAAGCCATAAGGATAACGGGTAATGTACCTGGTGAATAGCGACGAGTCAGCACGTTTCCTGCTAGCTTTCCCAAGTTGCAAACGTGTCGGAAAGGCCGCACTATCGCTTATCGAGCGTGACTGTCTTGTGTGCACCGGCACCGATATGAGAATATGTAGAAGAGAGTAAAGGATGTGTAAAATAGTGTACTAAAAAAGGTTTCTCGCACGAGTTTCGTATAGGACTTTATCGCACTAGTGCGAGAAGTGGCTACTTCTCGCACTGCGTGGCAAAATAGTACATTACGACACAAGTTCGAACAATCTTTTTCTTTTGACGAGTGTTGCAATCACACGAGTTGAGAAAAAGTTTCTCGCACGAATTTCGTGAACAATTTTATCGCACTAGTGCGAGAAGTGCCTACTTCTCGAATCGTATCGTATCGTAATGTACGCAAAATAGTACATTACGATACGAGTGCGATTAAACTTTTTTTTTTTACGAGTGTTGCAATCACACGAATTGAGAAAAAGTTTCTCGCACGAATTTCGTGTACAATTTTATCGCACTAGTGCGAAAAGTGCCTGCTTCTCGCACCGCGTGGCATAAAGGATATTAAAAACGTGTAACCTTCGGAGAACGCTAGAAGGCCTCTGTTATCACGTACACTATTAATGCATTAATGGGATATCTACGATATTAGATGCTAATTATATGGCGCAAAGGGGCGGAGGTCTAACGAGAGTTTCTAAATGACGTGGAACGCGTATTAGTGACCCTGCCGGAACTGTGCTACGAGCCCAGCTTAGCTCATAGGGCTTTCTCTCTCCTCTCTCTCTCTCTCTCTGCTATCTCTCTAATCCGAGGGTGCATCATCATTTGCGTCTCAAAGCGTGGCGAGAAACTCTAGCTATACCTCAACTATACATCGACGCTCGTTAGATATATATATATATGTATTTATCTGCAGCCCATTATACACGCTACTCTGTGTGTGTGTGTGTACACGCAATTGCGGAAATATGGCAGAATTGTGATAACGTCATTTAATAAAAACCGTAAAAAAAATTCGCAAAGTAGAATTTCGTACTTTGTTTCGCCATTAATTTCAATTTTTTACAAAGTCACCTCAATAAGGAACCTTATTTAACAATTTTGGACTTTCTCATGAAGGAAGCATTGTGAAAAATCGATTAATGATTAATAATCGAATAATTAATTAATGAACTAATGCAAAAAAAAAATGTAAATTTTGCGTTAATTTCAGTTGAAAATTAACAAGTTTTTGTAAAATCGTCGAATTCAAAAATATTTTTGTTTTTTGTCATATTAGATATGACAAAAAGAAATTCTAAGGTTCACAATGAAAGTAACATACGATCTGTTAAATAGTTTTTTTTTTTTTTTTTACTGAGTTAGTTGGAAAAGTAAAAATTGCCTATCTAAATTTTATCATATAATTTAATTCCAATTTTTAAAAAAGTTATAAACGAGTTAAAAACGATACTTTGATAGGTTTTGTAGTGTTTTATACGCCGGTGTTTTAACGATCACCCATTTAATTTTTTTTAGTTCTTCATAGCAATTTAGTCTCGCAATTGGTTTCAGACAATTGAAAACCAAATTTAATTGATTTCAGTGGACAAAAGTCGTATTTTGATGAAATTTACTTCTATACAAAATCTGTTAATTAAATACTTTCTAACGAATGCTCCATTTATTCATATTTTGGGTTTTTCATAGCAACCAGGTGTTTACAAAAAAAAAAAATCAAAAAAGCAGACAGAAATGAATGGTGATAAAGTGCAAAAGAGGTAACAAAAGGAAAAAAAAAAGAAGCATTGTAACACTGCAACGACGAAAATAAATAATCTGGGATGAAAATTTAACACAGCCCAATATCGCTCGCCAAAAAGGTTAATCAAAGGCACTTTCATCATTTAAAACGTGACCTTTATGTATTATTGGCTGCTGAAAACTAGTTCGATTAATATTATCGAATTGTGCCATTCAAACGTTCTCGAGGTCAAATTTAAATTTCAATATTACTTATTTTTTTTTAAGTCCTCAAATTATTGGCAAATTCTAAGTACTCTAACATAAATTACACAAAAAAAATTCAGCCATTCAAAGAAACTTTCTGCATCTAATGTAAATAAAAAAAAATAATAATTCCCTTTAATTCTCAAGCACAAAAAAAAAATTGTAATTATTAATTACAGAAATATTTTTAGTGCTTTTTCATTCGCTCATCATTACTGGTCGGAATGTTTCGCTAATGGAAAATAAGAATTTTTGTTTTCAAGTCCGTATAAGCGTGAGTAAGACGAGAGGCGCGCATTAGCTGCTCACGACATTCACCGGCAAAGTCGTGAATTTAACGAGGAAGGATCAAGGAGCAGGAACACTGCTGCTTGCTGATATCGCGTTTATAAATATATATATATATATATATATGTCGTGGCAGTGGTAAACGAAGGTCCAGCTAGTACAGGGCGCAAATGTTTGAGGGGCATTTCCGTCGTGCGTAAACCGGCGAGAGAGTGCGAGAGAGTAAGAAAGTGTTGGGTGCGATGGAACAGAGCGTTGGAGTAACGAGGACGAGGGGACAGAGAGCGAGGCTCTAGAGAAGCGGGTGTACCGAACCGCCCGTGCTGTAGGGCGTATCGATTCGGACTAAACATTCTCGGCCGAGCGAAGAGCGACTCGGCAGAAGCAACCCACCAGTATCGGCAGAAAAACCTATACAATATATATATATATGTATGTATGTATCGGATAAACAATGTAAGAATAATTAGTATTTAAAAAAAACTGATGGAATATCGTTTGCATATACATAACAAGTTTGTTAAGTTAAAAGAAAAATAGAGAAAGCCAAAATGAGGAAAAAAATTTATTATACATTTTAGGTCAGTGATAAAGTTCAACTGTATCTTGGGAATTAATTTAGCTAGTCTGTAGTCGATACTACATTTTTTTAAGTGACTGTAAATATATTTTGTTTTGGTGGAAAAAGTTAATGTAACTATGGAAATGATTGCATTTATAAAAAAAAACGTGTAGTTGCATGAAAAAAATTGTGTTGCATGAAAAAAAAAGTTTAAAAATGTAGTAAGTGAATAATAGTGCAGTGATAAAGAACTGATGTTACAGGTTTAAGAAACTGTACATTAAGAAATTTAGATTTAAAAAAAAACGTGTTTTATTTTATGGTATCCACAAAAGAATTTTTTATCACATGCTCGATGATCCTCGATTATTCGTAACGGTGTTGTGATTATGCAGGAAAAATTCGCCGGACATAAAAAAAATTCTAGGATTTTTTTTAAAATAGAAAATATTTTTAAAAAAAGATTTGAAATAAAGATTTTATTTTGAAAGAAAAGAATTTTTTCAAAAGTCTGTGTTTTGAAAAAATAAAGAACAAAAAAGTAACCAAATGTTTATAGCTAAATATCACGTAACTGTTTTCTGTATTTTTTTTTTTGATTGTTACTTCCCATTCTGATTTCACAAATTCTTTCAATTTGGAAATTGTTTTCATTGCGGAAAACGAGTCGAAATAATTTGCACGTCTTTTTTTTTCTAATCAATATTCAATACAGATGTATCGATCAAAGCAGAAAAGCTTCATACCAAATGGCGAAATGAAAAAAAAAAAACGTGTTTATAGACTAATTGAAATAACAATAATATTTAAGATCGCAAAAAAGTTGACTACTGAAAAAATATTGAAATCGATGCAAAAATTAAAAATATATTTTCTGACACGAACTCACGAAGGCGAAATTAAAAAAAAAAAAAAATCAGTTTCGCAAGCAAAAATAAAAATGTTTTGAAACGATAATTTTATCATATCAAGTATAGAATAACATATATGAAATTATTGAAAAACATCAATTGTCAACACAGATTGAATTTTTAGTCGTACTTAAACTCAAAATATATAAATGTCGTTATCAACTCGCTCGCTATATGCTCGACCATATAAATCATGTATATAGTAGTTACATGAAACAGAAATCTATAGATTATTTCAGCAGCACTTTAACGAGTTATATTTTCACAAATATGCAATTTTCCTTTCTTAGTGTCCGAAACACTCTAAAATAAAACTGCTGAAAAAATTTGTAAGAATAATTCATCAAGAATATATTTTTAAACACCACGTTTCGTAGTTTTCCCTCTTTGTCCTATATTAGCGAAGAAAAAGAAAAAAATTTCATTTAAAAAAAAATATCCTTATTCATTTCTAACATCTACGATTTTCAGCTTTAAAAATCAATTCAAGCGAAATATCCGTAAACAAATTCTTAAATTACGTCAGTGAGTTTCAATCAGCTACGCAGCATAAATCTACTTTGATATATAATAATATATTAGCTATCATACATATACATATATATATTTTATATATATTTTATATGTATATATATATTTTTTTTTTACTGGCATATATCTATATATGCTAGTCACTGTCACGGTTTTTCTGTTTAGTCGTGGCGCACGCACTCTTCGGGGCTTGTCGGCCACAGGATTTGCGTCTCGAGGCCCTCGTGAGCCTTGCAAGCCGGCCTCCTCCCCCACTCGTTTCAAGCTTTCTCGCACGGCTGATCCAACCACTCTATATGCGCTCTCAATTTTCTCCGTCAACATCGTTCGCCCCCCCGAGAATGCTTCTACGCTTTTTCCTGAAGAATCTTTATTTTTTTTTTTCTTCTTCTCAATCGCCAAAGCACATCAATACTTCTCAAAGAACGAGCGCTACAAAATGTTTCCCATGGTTTTTGTAAACCCTCGATATGTAATGTAATTCCGAAAGAAAAGAAAAAAGAATTACAAAGCATTGGACTGGCTTGTACGACGTGTATAGATGAGTTATTTCTAGCCAATCTTGGTGTTCATGACGTAAACAGAATTATCGTCGTCTGCTAGCTTTTTTTTCCCTCCTCCACTTCTTACGTGCTGTAATGTTTTAGTATTTTGTAGTATTTTTTTTTTTTTTTTCTCATACCGTATGGGGTAACACTCCCGCGTCGCCGTCATTCCTCGACGGTAAGGTACGAAGCTTCTCGCCAGTGCCCCGTGATAATAAACTGAGAAAAATATTAAGTCGAGGAACCCTCACTCGACGAAATGATATATCAAAATTTTTCCGGCAATTTTGTAGTTGCTGCTTTTCGCTGTTGCACTAACACTACGATTGCGAGAGATTGTAATGTTGGTACGACGATGTAGAACCTAACACCATAACGCGAAGAATATTACAACACACTGGTGGGATTTTTCTTTCTTTCTTTTTTTACACGCACGCACACGACACGCTTGATAATTATACGATGGAACGGACACACGCTTTTGGCTCTCAAGACAGATCCGCCTCCGACGGCGGCGCGCGACAGACTGAAGCTAGCCACGACGAGGGTTGGAGGGGAAGGGAGGAGGAAAGTAGGGGCGGCTATACTTGATGGGATGCAAACGTGGTGGGGAATATCAAACGGCAGCGACGTAGCTTTTCACAATCGGGGCCCTGAACCGTAGGCGTAATTTTCTATTGTTCTTTATTCGGTTTTCGAAATAAAATGTATTTTGCGTATTTAACTTTTGTTACTAAAAGAATATAACTGTTGTACACATAACTGAATTAAAATGTTGTTTTAACGACACAACAACAGAAATGTATTCACAAACGTTCAGGAAAAAATATTTTTGATTTTTTTTTTGTTGTCATTTTCTAGTTTTTACGAAAAAGTAGATTAGTTAAAAATTTGGTATTTTTGTTTAAAACAAATTTTGTGTCATTTTGATACAAATAATTCGTAGTTTCCTTTTTTTTACACAATTATTGTGTCACACTTCTGATTTAAGAGAATTATTTATGTTTTATTTTATAGGTAGTTTTTATTTTTTTAATTCAATGTAAATGTTACATGTAAAATTATGTTAATTTCACACATGTTTTGGGTTGCATTCAATTTAACATATAAAAAATGTGTAACCGCCAATTTTTCAGCAGAAATATTATAAAATTGTTTTTTTTTTTCAACAATTTATATTTATAAGTTATTGTGACATTAAAAATATCAACATTTGATTTTTTTTTTTTACAAAATACATTGACGAAAATATTCTGATGAAAGTGAACGTTTTGTTTTTGTGTAAGAAAATAGTACGAAACAGTTTCTGTATTTTAGAAAATCGTACTTTCTATTTTTTGGTGTTGTTATTATCAAATTTGTCACTTATCATTTTTTTTTTAAATAAAAAATTCTGTTCCTTTTAATTCAACGAATTTATGTCACCTATAATAAAAAAAAAATTAAAAAATGATAGTAAATTCGTCGAATTTGCAAAAAAAATCTGGTTACATAAAAATCCGTGAAATACGTCGACAAAATCTGCGAAACCAACAGAACGATATAAATCACACTAAAACATCACCGTTCGCGTTTACCTAGAATTTTTATTTTCAACTGTTGCGGTGAATATATTTCACGTTTCTCCAACGAATAGAGACATAAAGTGCGTGAAGATTCGTGGCAGCAGCATTATGAGTAGAAAAACGGATATCAGCTTATGCCATGCGCGCAGTATGCGCGCGAAGCTGGCGGAGATAAGAATTCACATACATATCTATACGAGCTACATCGAGCTACAAAGTCGCATTCGTGTCGGGTACGCACTTTTCTACAATACAAATACGAAGAGTACATCTCTGTATGCGTAATGATTAGATGCGAAAGGGGGTTTGATTTATTAGTTATCAGCGAAGCTGCGGGTGGGTGGTAAAGGGATATGTACGTATATATATATATATATTGTATATGTACACGAGGAGACCATCCGACTGCCCTGGGGCCCATGGGGGTTTAATATTACGGAGCGGGGGAGATCGAGGGCGCTAGCGGCGAGCTTATAGCAAGGCGGAATAGTACATAGGGGCGCGCGCGCTTGAGCCCGTCGAGCCAGGGAGTGTCGGTTGAGCGGTATCGCCGCTAGAGTGAGTGCTTCGATGTATGTAGGCTATAGCAAGAGCGTGCTAGTCCCTTCGGTTGGGAAGACCGAGAGTAAAGGCGAGAGAAACGAGGCAAAGGCAAGAGAGCCTAAAGGACTTTCGAGTCGAAGGAGAACCCGGAGAGAGAGAGAGCCCAGGACTACGTTGTCGACGTTGGGGAAGAGCCTTCCGAAGCTCTTCTTGCAACGTGATGGGCGCTCTTGCTCTTTCCTTCCTCTTCGTTCACTCCAAGAGAACCGCGCCCAACCGTTGAAGCACGGGCATATACATAACAGATATTATATATTATATATATATATATGTATATGTGTATATGTATATGGGACATTCTATACCAAATCGATCGTTCGTTGTTTCAAAACCAAATTTCTTAGTTCGATTTTTTAAATATCTTTTTTTTAAATAAATATGAAGTTGGTCGTATTTTTTTATTTTTAATATAATTATAATATTCGACCTCTCTTGGATTCGATGCCCGATTTATCATTATTGTTACAATTTAAAAAAAAAAAAGAAAATTTAATTTAATTTCTGAATTATGACAATGTCTGCCAAATTAATAAAATTCCGACATTTCGAGTTGAAGGACATTTGGAAACAAAGAAAAACAGATTAAGGTTGAATTTTCACGTGAAATGCCCGATATATGTATGCTCGACGTTGATGATTAGGGCTATGGCTGCTTGGTTGACGAGTCTTCGGTGCACCAAAGCCCACTTGCACAGTCGACAGGACACAAGCGCCAAGGCAAGTGTATACGCAGAGAGCCTCGGGTTCGTATCTAGGAGTACAGCTGGGGCCACAGTACCAGCGTAACTATACGAGAGAGAGAGAGAGAGAATACAACACCGAGCTGCGATATCTAGATCGACCCTCGAGCCTCTCTCCCGAGCATGCGGCTCCCTCGATACGAGACGAGAGACGATGCTAGGGGCTCTGGGGGCCTAGGGGCCTCCTTCCGTCCCTAATATACGATCCCTCAGCGATATACTATATGTATTCTACATTCCCCAAACCTATATAGTACCCTGTACCAAGAAGTTCTATCTCTCTCTCTCTCTCTCTCTCTCTCTCTCAGAGAGCTTCTCCCCTCACGAAGATGACCCGATTGTTGAACGCGTACATTATACTGACCGGCATGTACTACTGTCGTTGCGTGTGTAACGTAATGGGAACGAGAGTACATACTCGTGTACGATATATTTATTATTTATTTAACTTTTTCAACTGTCGTGTCTACGGAGACATGCAATGCCCTTTTCAAATGAAATATCGTATTCTTTGTCAGTTCGTTTAAAATAAAATAAGCAACGCGGCTCGATATTACGCTTGCGCGTCATATTTTCAGTTTTCTCATGTTGAGGAAGCTTTGTGTGGTTTCTTTTGAAACAATGAGGAAAGAAATATTTAAGATTCATCTTTAGAACCTGATTGCTGACCAGCAACATAATTATTTTTTTTAGCTTTTTTTATTTTTTGTGTTATTCCACGATTTTGGAAAATTTCAATAATTAACGTACCATTGAATGTCTCACATATGAAAATACAGGTATTTTGCAGTAATTTTCAAAGCCCTAATATTAACCGCTAGTTTCTTTTCCCTAGACGGTCAGTAATTGGGACATCCATATAAGTACTTCCCACAATCGAATTCCATCGCATGAACACAATATTAGTGCGTGCGCACGTACAAAGTATAAGCTTTGTAACGTTTTTTTTAATCCCCGAGTCGTCTCTTCTTTCGTCTCTCTTCCGTTCCGACGTTGTCAGGGCGCGTACCAAGCAAGTTTGAAATTCTAGTCCAACGTGTCGCGTTTCCTAGGCTTTGGACTCGGGCTTCTACGGCGTCGCAGAAGGAAGTCCCAGGGTATAGTCAGACGTCCGGGGGCTTTCCCTGGGCGTATAAGAGAAGCGAGTAACGGCGCAAAGCACCAGGCCAACTTCTACCAAGAGCCTTCTGTCCTTATCCCCGAGATCTCTTCGGGTCGTGTCGGAACTACGAGAAATATATATATATATATATATCGGCACTCTAAATTCGAGAGTCAATTCACAGCCCGAGTTTAATTGTCTTCGTTCGATCTGCGAGAAAAGAATGCTATATATAATGCCCACTCGTTTGTACATTTAGATTCTTTATTATTCGTTAGTTAGCTACGCGAACACTCCTGAGCTTGACTTGGCGAATGTTTCTCACGCGCGGCACAACCGTCGTCATCGTCGTTGTCGTTGTCGTCGTCAGGCGTCGAAACAGCGACGAAATCCTCCGCGTAGCACAGCAACGCCAAGTGCATGCAGAGCCACGGGAAAGTTAGTCTCGGTACGTGACTGTTAATTTTACGTAAGGCGAGACGTGTGAGTCAAACTCTTCGAACTATATATACCAACTAGAAAATTTTTGCTGGCGTGATGACGATTTCGGTGATACACGAATTTCGCCCAATAATAGCAATGAGCAGACGAAATATGTAAGACATACGTGGAGTGGTATTGAGATTTTTAATATTTAGGGAAATAGATTGCCGATGGTGGCGCTGTGAGTGCCGATCATGATGGCCGTCGGGAAGATCTTACAGATTGTATTTAAATTTCTATTCCAATGCATAACTTTTATCGTATTGTACACAAATTCAGTGTGTACTAAATATTTGTGTACTATCGTATTGTACACAAATACAGTGTGTACTGAATAATTGGGCACTATCGTGCACAAATACAGCGCGTATTAAATATTAGTGCACATCGTATTATAAACACAGTGTGTACTAAACATTTGTGTACTATTTGACTGTACTGAATAAAAATATAGATCAGAATTTTCCCGAAGTTTTGTTTTAAATATGAGCATTAACCTTCAAATTCACACCTCTCGACGACGAATAGAAGAATTTTTAAGTTTCCGATAGAAATTGGAAACTTAAAAACAAACTGGACCTAAAATAAAATTTGTACAATAAAGATCAGAGGTACTTTCAATAATGTCAAAGTGCACTAAGTGCACAATATTCCGACATGAGATCTGGTGGCTAGATCGACCCGGAATACGTCATATACGTCTACTATATACTACATGATGAGGTCACAAAAGTTAGTCGCGAAATGTGTGCAACATACAGAGACAGACATTGCGAACAACATACGCAAAAAAAAAGGTACCATGGAAACTATTTTGTAGCTATATAATGGAAGGAGGTGAAGGATTCACACGTCACATTACAGTTCGAACAAAAGAAACGTATGCAGCATATATATATATATATATATGTTGTACAGTACAGTCGCCAATATATGCTGGTAGCAAAGAGTGACACTCGCATCTCGCGTTATTAGTTTTGCATAGGAATCATGAATTATTTTCCCACAGAATTTGGCGACGACGATGGAAGGGGAATGCGTAACGAGGGGTTAGGCAAGTTTTGTGCGAGACACACACGAGAACGAGCTATCACGGCCCCAGAGAGGGTTGGAAAGGAGACTTTTCCCGTTGGTGTCTAACGGCATATATGGATATATATATATATATATATAGGCTGTGGGCTCGAAATACTCGCCCGTATCCACGAACCCAGGGTACCCTTATCAATTGAAAAATTTGTGAGTACAGAGGGCGAGCGAGTGGCGGACAAGAAGGGCAGAGGGAGGAGAGGGGGCGACTTTTTGGTCACAGCGGGATGCTGGAGGGGTGAGCGATTAAGTACAGAACTGTATTGCAGCGCAGGGCCGTCCTTATCTATGGTTTGTTCTTGATAAAAAAAAAAAAAAAACAGAAACACATGATAAGACAAAAAAAGCTGATTACACGATACGTCCCTATTTTTTTTTATCTTCAATTAGTATATTGCCGAAGTAATTTGTAGAAATGAATTTTTTTTTTAACGATAATTTTTCAAGGTTTGTATAAAAAAAAAATAAACATGTCTGTCGAGTATGTAAAATTGGGCTAAAATTTAGTTTTCGTTGAAATTTTATTGGCGATCGATTTTTAAAAAATGTATTGCATTTGACTAGAATCGACTGAGCTATTCCAAAATTATTTTTTTTTTTTTTTGCTAGTCCGAGGGCCCAAGAATAGTGTGTCTTCATTGCGTCAAGTTGGAGGGGCGTCGGTACACAAAGTCGTCGGTAGAAAAAAAAAAGAAGTCAGGGGTGTAGCCATTAACGCGATAAAGGGGCAGTCGATGGAACGCATGCGTCGATCGTGGGCGTCATCGTGCTCTGCACACTTTACTCAACGGAGGGGAGAGAGAGAGAGAGGGAGAGTCTGTTGACACTAGCGCGCGGTGTGCTAGAAGCGGAGAAGAAGCCGGCAAATAAAGTTTCGAAACTTCGTCGCAGTCGCCTATTCTCTTCGTCTTCCTTTTCTTTTCTTTTTTTCTTTTTTACCTTTCTTCCGAGCCTTCCGACTCCATCAACTTATAATTAACGTAAATAAAGGATAGAAGTAGTAGACTAAAAATACAGCCGTGATGGCTGTGCATGAATTTAAAAAGAATAAACATCCTTCTTTTCCCTTCGCATGAATTCAAAGGAATGACTCTTCCTACACACTTTTCTGAATAAAACAAATAGAAAACAGAGGCTAACTGAAAAAGCTTCGTAACTGCGAATACATTCGTTTTATGTAACTAGCAGTGACGAACGCGTTCTTTAAGGTTATTTGGAACATGTGTGAGAAATACAACTGATGGCGCTGTTGAATTTTGTATAAAAATGCAATC
The DNA here is from genome assembly GCA_964016905.1 of Perithous albicinctus. Taxonomy (NCBI): domain Eukaryota; kingdom Metazoa; phylum Arthropoda; class Insecta; order Hymenoptera; family Ichneumonidae; genus Perithous; species Perithous albicinctus. Next base: position 23,871,374 of record OZ024692.1, read on the forward strand.
AAGCTCAGCTTAATCTTATATTTTTTTTTAGATTAAAAAAAAAATAGAAAAAAAAAGACTAAAAAAAACATATTGTTGTACAGTGTCTTTGGTAGAAAATTTAAAAACATTAAAAGTAATACTGAAATCTTGATTTTTTATTTCAATAATTATTTTCAACACTTCATTGTACTTTTTCTTATCGCGTTCAATTTTTTTTTTAAACAGGCGGATTCAATATGAAAATTAACTCTTGTACGAAAAATAGAAAGAAAAAATCGTTGATCTTTTGTAAAAGTGCGTCAGTAAATCTAAAGAATAATCAATAATTTGAAAATACATTATCGATCGCGGAATTATAGAAATTAGCGATTTATCGTAGAGTACGAAAAAGTTTCCACCAGGGCGGCGCTGATAGTCCAGGGGTTATGAATAACATTTTGTTTTTACGATAATAATAAAACCTTTATGACATGTTTCACGGAAATTCATACGTCAATTTGTTCCTTACGTTATTTCTTTTACTGTAAAATCGACGAAAAGAAAAATAACAACAGACTAATATAGGTTGAATCTTATCACGATGACGTCACGACGACGATTGTCAGCTGTAAACTATGCGAAGTGACTTGACCTAAAAGGCTAATTGACTTTTTACGTTTATTCAAATGAATCTTACGGATTTCATATACTCGTGAAATTTGTCTTCCGGTCAAACTACGAAAAAAAAATTTACGAGAATTTAAAAAAATTAACAAAACGATGAAATAATATGCGAAGAATGATTTTTTATTTCCCATTTTTTTTTGTTCAACCCATCTATTTAATAATAAAATTGCGTTGCGTTGCTAAACAGGAATAAAAATTTCGAGATATTTCAACATTTTCATAATGCAACTCTCTCGTTTGTCTGTAAGTTTGTAACACACCGCCCCATACTACCTTAAGACTCAGCTGGGTGTTTGAATGTGGTGGTGGTGGTGGTGGTTAGTCGTCGGCGCTGTCCTCCTATCTGGGATTCCCCAGGGCCGTTGACACATGGGGTGCACGATGGGGTGCCAGGATTAGCGTGTGAAAGTGTCCGTGCGCACGTGTGTAACCATAGTACGGTTGGGTGTGCGGAGTGGGGGGAGAGAGACTCGCATTATTCTCTGACTGCTGTTCCGTCGCGTGTATGGAAGGAGTAAAACAGAACGGTGGTGGGGATAGATGCAAAACCCTCACACCCCACTCCAACAGAAATATTTATGTCCCCCACCGCGTCTCGGTGTGTTGTCCAGCGTTGTAGGTGCGGGGAAAAAAAGGATGCGAGTATATAGCGTAAATAGTCAACGTCAACGTGGGACTTTAAAAGTTGCGTCGAGGCTGTGCGCGACTATGCACGTTTTACTCGTCGTCACCCGTGTGCCCACCGACACGAATAAATAATGATTCTACGGGGTTTTCAATGTTTTGCCTTTTTATCATTCTATATACGGACTTGTTGATTAATTTACGAAGGCTCCCGCGTATTCAATTCAATTTTCTTATCTGACGCTCGTTTATATCGTCGTAACGGTTGTAAATTGTATGTGGAATTGGTTTTTAGAGGATACTTCGTTCGATACTGGTCAAACCTAATCGATATATTTCTGTCGATATATCTATAAAAAATATTTCGTTGTGCAGTTCTGTTCTCCATTTTTTTTAATTTTCAGTATTTGGCACTGCTTTTTGAGTTGAGAGATTTAAAAAAATGAAAGTGAATCACCCTACAATATATGCTGTAATGTTGCGAGTCAGAATAGAATTCATATAGAATTTAACAAAAAAAAAGTAACGCCGAGGAAGAGAAGATACCTCGACGAGAAGAGTCGAACGACAACGACGACGAACGACGAGAGTCGCAATCTCAAACAAACATGGCCGCGCTCATGTTTGAGCTCGTGAAACGCCAGCTGCTAGGCATTATTAATTCTCTCTGCTGCGAACAGCTCTCTCTCTCTCTCACAGAAAAGAGAGATAGAATAATACACGACGCACCTCGTCGTGACTAACGACAGACTGATACGCTATAACCATCTTATAGCTATATGCTATCGTCTCTTTGCGATAAAACGTTTGAAAACGTCACTTCCTCCCGCCTGGCTCCCGCGGCGCGTGTATTGTAATTTAGCGCTTGCGTCAGGTGGCGGACACTCGTGTTATTGTTACAAATGGGGAATTAAAAGTTTGTTATGCAGCGAACCGCCATTTTGTAATCAGTGGCCTAATCTTTTTCTATATCATAATTTCAATGTTCACTGTTACGTAATTTTGTGATCGTCCATTTCTGGTCAAATAACCCGATTGATTTATCTTTTTATTATTTTTTCCACGGATAAATATATAAAAACCAAACAGACCTTTTTTGCATTAGTAAAAAGTTTTTGTCATTGAATCTACACAAATTTCTTATGTAGATTTTGATAAATAGTATTTAATATAAATTTATATTTCAATATAAATTTAAAAAAAAATGTATTATAAGCCTCACTTGAATTTATACACTAGTAATTATTATTATACCGTAAAAAAGCGACAAACCAAAATCGAAGTTCGAGATATTTGTGAAGCCGTTTTATTCGTGCTATGATTGGTCAGTGGTGGCTATGACGTATAGCGCATGCCCATCGTACTGGCAGGCTATGGCGGTCATTTTGATTGAATCCCAACTCTTTTGTCGCTTGCGATTGGATTTTTTAAGCATAAAAAAGTGTGTGCTATTGAAGGCGGTTGTAAATAAGATTACAGTCAGCAAAAAAAAGATAATAATAACAATAACAATCGATAGCGTGCGCAGTGCGCACGATGTTGCTACCTATTTAAAAAAAAAAAAAAAAAAAAATTGGAACAGAATAGTAAAAGTAAGAATATGTCTATAGTTATATCATGAGCACCTACTTTAAAATGCTTAGTACTTTTAAAAATCAAAATAAATAAAGGCTAATTTCTTGTTGCTTTTTTTAACACATATATTTAACACACGTTAGTCATCGAAATACTTTACAAGCAATTTTTTTTACGTGTCAGGTACAAAACTTAATATTTACGATGCGTTATTCAACCCTGATTCTAGGATTTACTCGACCATCCACCAAGTCGCCCTTTATTTCCCCAAGACATAACCTCAAAATGGCGAAGCTTCGCATTTGTGCGACATAATTTTGAACCAAGGTTAAGTTAGGCATATCAAAGCGGAAACGTTGAAGCATATATTTATTTATGTACATGTATAGAGAATCACGGACACTTTACACTTAACAATCGCCTCTTTTTTCTTTTTTTTTTTTTACTAATGCTGAGCACGTGCGCGCGTTTACTACTACGTATTTAAAACACGCGTGCATATATATTTATATACACAATATGTAGTAATGTGTGCGTGTATATGTATATATACATACAGTCGACGACGATTCCTATTGAGAAATTAAAAAAGAAAAGATAAAGAGCTGTGAGAACGAGACAGAGAGCGAAATGTGTAGTCGCATATATACGTCCTTTGTGCGCGAGCAGAGGCGAACCTATCAAAGTTCTTCGTGCGCAAGCGACTATATCCTTTCTCTGACGAGAGCGTGCATCCTCCGTATAACAAAGGGTGGGGAGGGGGAGGCTATTCCTGAAAGATAGAGAGGCAAAAAAAGAAAACACACAGATAAGAAGTGAGACAGAATGATAGAATGAGAAAGGAAAGGGAAGAAGGAATAAAGAGAATCGTGGATGAAACGGAAAGCTATGGTAGGGCGACGCAGATGTGACTGCGCGTGGAACTAAACTAAAAGGACACGTTTTTCATGTAAAAAATACATGACATTTTTTAAAAAATACATTCAATTATTTGCAAATAGATCTAATGATCGTGAAAATTCTAGCAATTCCCTACGTTTACATTAATTTTATAGATTATGTTTATGCGTCGATTTCTTTTTCTTCCGATCAAACAATCTAAGTCCAGATTTTTGTCCTATCACAAGGTCAGCTAAGGTCAAGTCATTTCACAACTGAACATGCAATATAAAAACAAAATGGCCGAAAGGATAATAATAGGGACGTGCGAATATTAAAAATTTCGAATAATTTGCAACGAATCCAATACGAATTATTTAATTAGTATTCAAATTAATAAATAATTATAATAATAACAATCAATAATTCGTCAATTTAGTTGCTGATTTGATACTGTTTTCTCAATCAACATTTTTGAACACGTAAATATTAAAGAATTTGTATCAAAATCCGAGGCATTCTCCGCCAGTTCAGCCACTACATCTTTTGTAAAAAAAAAAAAAATGTTTTCCCTTTCAATTATATTTCGATCACTCTGATAATTTTTCTACAGATTCTGCTTATTTAAAATTCAGAGAAAAAGTAAAAAATGTCCGAACGAGTGAAAAAAGAAAAACATGCTAAAAAGAAAAAAGAAAACGTGGTTGAATTTACGTAGAATGCTTAATTCATTCTTAAGAGCGTGCATCCTTCGTAAAACATGGGGAACTATATAGTATTCGTGAAAGATAAAGAGGCAAAAACAGAACACAGCTAAAGAAGAGAGACTGTAAAACAAGAGAAGAGAGAATGAAAAAAGGAATAAAGGGAATCGTGGGTGGAACGTAAAGCTATCGTAAGGCGACGCAGATGCGACTGCGAGGAACTAAAAAACGAAAAGGACACACACAATACAGAAAAAAAGGGAACTCACAGCAGGCAACTGCCGTTACAAAGGGAAAAAAAGGGATATCCAATGTACACATGAAGTTTTATTATTATTATTATTTTTTTTAATAGCGAAAAAATGATTCAAGCCCGGAGCAACCAGGAAAAACTCTCATTGAGTCTACCCAAGCTAAGGAACGTGAAGCTTTTATTATTATTATTATTATTATTATAGCGTAACTGCGTAACTAGAATTAAAGATTGAAAAAAAAACAAACAAAATGTGCGTGTGCAAAGAGAGAAAGCAGCTTCGTTCTTCTTCTTTCACACTTTGAAGCCGCATCTCCCTCTTTTTGTTTTTTTTTTAATACATATACATTAATAACACACACACGTAGAGTCTTGTAAGTAGTACATTTGTTGTTTATCTGAATTTTCGGGGTAGGAAAATCGTTCCTACCTTTAGCTGGGACTATTGTTCTCTGCGTGCGTGTTTTTTAAGCTCGCTTTGCGGACGTCTCACACACACACATAGACGCCAGTGAAAAGAAGATTGTGGGACGAATAAACCGCGTCTCTGTCTCTCTCTCTCTCTCTCCCTCTCTCTCTTTCTCTCTTGTCGTAGGTACGGCGAATGGCCGCTGGTGCTCTCTCGTCGCACTGTTGTAAAGCACTGGGGGGTCGCTTTCAGGCTTCTAGCGCGTTTCTCACTCAGCTCGAAACGCGACCCCACCCATCGCGAAGGCTGCTTGCTTCGACGAGAGGAAACCGAGGCGGAGGCGCCTGTATATAGGTAACAAACGCCTACGCGTTCAACGCAACTTTTTTTTTCTTTTTCTTTTTTTTCTCTATATGTCAGCTGCTCCGAGAGTTCTATCTCAGCTATAATTCACTGCTAAAAAAAACCAACAAAAAAAAAAAGCCTCAAACGAATTTTCATTGAAACTTCCTTAAATCTATGCACAGATCTATAATGCAAATTATTATTATTATTTTCTTTTTTCTTCGATCTCTATTTATACACGAGAATAAACTCCGAGAATACACAATAACGCTCCGAACTTGCTGCTTCCGTTAGTGGGCGAAAAAAAAAAAACGGAAAAAAAGGAAAAACGTTGAGCAGCACTTTGTTCGTTGTTCCTGTCGCGTTCACTGATTCTCAACTATTTGAAATGTCGACTTGAGAGAGCGACCTCGTACATATAAAAATCCCCTTCTCTTCCACAGAATGGATATCAGAAATCCAAGCGCGGAGAAAAAGAAGCACGAACGTCGTTGGCTTTTTTTTGTTCGATCTGTTATTATTATTGTTTCTTTTTTTGTTCTTTCTTTTTTTCACTCGTAGATTCACCGACTGGAGATGGTTTACAGGAAATTTTTCCCTTTAACGTGGATCTCCTCTCAAGCCGCGTGTCGCCAGCTTTTCATACGCGGATATTCTTTATTATTTTTATTTGAACGAACGACAGAATAAACAATATATTCGTTCGTCACGCTGCGCTCGACTACGCGGATGACGAGGAGAAACCAATTTTGTTCATCGCAGGTGGAGGAACGCGTTTTTGTGATACGCGAATAAGTGGCGATGCTGCTGCCACCGACGAGACATGATTCGTGATTCGAAGCACCGTCAAGTAACCGGATATTTAACTCGGTTAATAAACGCGGTTATTTATAATATTTTGTCGAAAGCTACTTCTTTTCTGCGCATGTGCAAACGAACATTAATTTCTAATTAATTTTTTAAGTCTTAAAAAGCAGACCTTTTCATTTTTATGTCGAAGAAACTGGCTGTATTAACGGTTATTTAAGTAACTATCATAATTTACCGGTAAATTGACAACACCCAGCACACGGTACGTGCATCAGTGCGAGCACGGCTAACGTTGGAAGTTTTGTTTTCACGACTATGTTTATGTTTCGTAAACGCTGTTGACTGTCGAAGCTGAAACGACCAATCAGAGAGCAGATTCGCTACGATCGTTATAAACAACGAGAATTTAATAGGCTTTACAAAACATTATTAATACATATATGTTTGTCAAAGGTAATGAAAATATCAGTAGTGTCAATTAATGCAAAGCTTTTAACAAAATATTATTGTTTTAACAATCATTTTATCATGTATTTGGTCGTAACGAAGTTTGCCGAATAGAGCCGAATGAGGGCGCACTCGATTGGAGGAGCGAGGTCAAACGAAACATGGGTTGGATTTAACATTGGCGGAGCCACTTGAAAGGTGGGGAGAGTGGGGGAGAAAACGAAGCTACCAAACGCTTCTTAATCCTTCACCCGTAAGGCTTGGAATCGTCACAAAGGCAAAAGTACTGTGTGAGAGGAAGGTTGTCGCGCGAGAAGCAAGTGTGCGAGCGTCGAATTTGATAAATAAATACGGTCGACGACTAAGGAGAGAGAGAGAGTAAGAGAGATAGGTAGAGAGAGCAAGCACCATAGCTCAAAAAAAAAAAGTAGGGACGGTGTTACAGTGTGAGAAAAAAAAAAGGATTGAGAGAAAGAGTAGAGAGGTGGTGTAATCGAGAGATATAGGGAGAGAAATCGGGTAATTTTCCCAACGTGAATAAAAAAAAAGAGCCGTCGATCAATCCAAACCATCGGAACATTTCAAAAACCCCATTCGAAGAGAAAATTCCGTAACATTCTGAAACATTTTCGCGAGTGCTTTCGTGTTGTGCTACGCGGGGGGTTCTTTTTTTGTTTGTTTCTCTGAGAAATTTGTGTTTTTTTTTTCTTTTTCCTTCGTTCTTTTTTTTTCTTCCCTCGCGGCTCCCGGATGTGCGGGGAGGCCAGCTGGCTGAGATAGATTGAGATTAAAGCCGAGAGAGGGAGAAGAGAAAGACAGTGCGTTATATATATATATATAAATATTTATATATATATATATATATACATACACTTGCGTTGTGGTTCCCCGGACGAAACGCGAAAACACAAACAAGACGCGGCCGCCATTTTGTGCCTCCAGCTGTGCTAAAAGCGAGAGACGGGTTGTGGTGAAAAGCGCAACGAACCCAACGGAGACAAACATCTTTTTTTTTTCGACGCTGACTTTTAGTTGTGTTCCTTTTTCTTCTGTCCAAACGGTGTGGTGTCCTTTTTTTTCTCTCATTTTTGTTTTTCTCATCGACGCTAACGACGGTGAAACACGCTGGTCTCGCGCGGGTTTTATCGAGACGGAAAAAAAACGGCGAACGAGCAGCAGCTAAACTGCGGAGGCAGAGAGAGACGAGGAACTCGAGACGAGGTGACCTACACGGTCAACGGATGTGGTCGAATTCGCGACAACAACGCACAGCGAGAACAGCGATACGAGATCAAAATTCAACGAGAATCAGGTAGCATCAAGCTACCGGGAATCACAGTCCCAATAACATATTTTACGTTGCTCTACCGATATATCACGACTTAGGTCTCGTTTATCGAGATTATTGCGCAGTTAGCCGACAAACAACAGCGGCAACAGTAGCTTACTGTAGAGGCGGCGCTACGACGCTCGCTGCTTTTGGAAAGTTACCCGGTACTACATATAGCCGTAAGTATCTTTTTTTTTTGTTTTTTTTTTGTGAAACTGATTTTTTTTTTCTGATGGAGGCTTTGATGGTATAGCACAGATCAATATATTTGAGATTTTGAAAATTAGTTCGTATTTCTACTGGAAATTAGTGCAAAGAAAAAAAAAGCAATGTGCAAATTATTTTTAGTTTCCAAGAATTATTTTGGGAATCCAATCAAAATTCTTTTGGAACCCAATAGCCAGAATTGTTGTATGAAAAATTGTGGGATTATCGGAATTATAGAGACTGCTGTTTTATTGTCAAAGAAAACTCGTGTTTCGCTGAAACATTTTTATAAATAGACCGGAATACCTTTTTAATACATATTGCAGAGATGTTTTTTTAGTCAAATAATTTTTGTGAGATTTCAGTTTTTTTTTGTTTGGAGTTCCAATGCGGGTTTTATTATTTTCAATGTTTTGTAGAAAAATGATAAAGTAGGTAATCAGAATTAGATTTGCCTACTATTTTATTATCTAAACTCAAGTTTTACTAAAATTATTTTTACCAGTATTATTATTATTATTATTATATAATAATTATTGTACAGAGAAAAAAAAATACAAATTATTTTTGGAGTTTCCAAGAATTTTATTATCAGGCAAAACATGAATTTTACTGAAAAAATAATGTTTACACTGGAATTGTTATATCTTTATAAAAATTATTGCAATGATAAAAAAAAAATTATTATTAGAGTTTCTAAGAATCAGAATTGAACAAAATTGTGGACATTAAAATTGAAAACACCACAAAAACATTTTAAGAGAAATGTTTTTTTTCCTCCTAATTTTTGTTCTAATAGCGTTTTTCAATTTTATTTTAATTATTTGGTAGATTTTCAGCGTTTTACTCTCAAATTATGGGAAATTTTTTTTTTTTACCACATGTTTTATTTTTCTTTTTTCCCCGTACAAGAAAACATCATTGAAAAATTTCAGAATATTAAACCTGGTCGAAATTCATTTTTACTCAAAAGTTATGGAAAAGAATTATTTTTATCGAGTAAAACAAATTATAAGAATCTGAAAAAAAAAATATCCTCTTTTTTTTTACCAAAATATGAAGGAAAAAAAAAATCGTCAACTGAATCCCAGGGGTACAGGTCAATGACCAAGAGAGTTGACTTGGAATGCCCCATATCTATAGTACAGTGGTCCTTAAATGGCGTCCAATCGAATTTTCATCACTTCACCCCCCTAAATCAGATTCAAATACATCCTAAAATTGTTCAAAATAAAGAAAATATATTTACTCTGTCCACAGGTATTGCCATTTAAAATACACATGTTCTTCAGCTTCTTTTGGTATAAATTTTATCGATGGACTAATGTAGTACATAAAAATTTGAAATTTACTGGGTACCTTGTTAGAGTATATTACTATTAGGGAAAAAAATATCAACCACCCTACTCTTTGAATATGGCTAATGCGGCGCATTAAACCTTTTACCACAAAAGTTTTCCTGGCAAAAGTTAACCAGAACTATATTTTTAGCCACCACAAGTGAGAATCTGATAATTTTCACTCATCTCCTTATGTTGTCCTGTGCTAAACGTCTAAGCTTGAAACTTATATACATATATCTTAGAATCTGTGCATTAAAAAATAAACAAATAATTCTCTTTAAAATGTGATAATTAAAAATAAAATATTTATAGAATATATTAAATAATGAATTGAACGCATGTTTTCTCTATCATGAATGTATTATGAAACAAAGCTGCGATTACTACGTTTCGTGTTTTTATTTTCTCTCTCTCTCGAAAATAGAGAGGACCTACCTCGAGTACAGGAGAGCGACATCCCTGATCCGTTACGGAGCAGCGAGTAATCAGTCGTTGATCGATTTATCGAGTAAACGAGCAATCCGAAAGAGATTATCATCGACAATGACGAATTCAGCGCCGAAGATGAGCAACAAGGTGGAGCGTCAGGGTTCGCCAAACACAGCAGGTGGAAAGCGTCAATACCACAAAACGGTATCAATAAAATCAACAACATATTTCGCTAGCGGTGGCCGTAATACAACGAGAAACACAAACAACAGCGGTCGGCTAAGTTGCAGTCCGCCATGTGGGATTGTGAAGAATAATTTGCGAAGCTCACCGTTGCGCAACGAGAGTCCACGTGGAAGTCCGACAAGCAGTTTCTACGCTGGTGCAAAATTCTCCGAGCCACCCTCGCCGGCAAGCTTACCAAAACCACCGAGCCACTGGACAACAAGATTAATGAGCAGCTGCCAGCAGTCCGAGACTTGCTGCAGCATCTCGAATCATCTCAAGATGATACTCAACGTTCAGGCTTGATATCCATGTATTTGGACCGAAAAGGTAGCCACGAGATCGAGAAAATCACGCGCCGCGGTGAGTCAATTACGACAAAATATCGACGCTCATTATTTCGCGGTTAATCCCCGTAATCTACGCGTCTACGATATTCAGCTCGTCGCTTCAAAAAGAACAAAAACAAACAACAACAACAACAACAGCAACAACAACAAAAACAGAGAAAAGAAAGAACAATAATCGTGTTTAAAAACAAACTCTAGGAGCTAAAAACAATAAATCAACAAACAAAATCGATATGAAACGCGCGAGCGCGCTCGGATTTTCGTGTGATTTGCACAGAACTGCATAAAACAAACAAACAATAAAACTTTAATGAATATGGCGCTAGCGCCCTTTCTTCGTGATAAACGTTAACGTACAACTCGTGCGCGACCTGTGTTTACAATTCTATGTATAATTATTGAAGCGAAACACACACAAAACACACAACAACAACAACAACAACAACAACAACACAAGACTCGTATTGGGAAGAGATGAGAAGAAGAGGAAGTAAAGAAAATGGAAGAGAAAATTGCCACAAAGTTTACGTCATCGATGAAGAATATTCAAGAGAATATAACCGAGAGTGTTTGTGCGACCGAGAAAATAATACTCTGACGGTAAAAAAAAAACACGCTCGCTCCATTCGATATCACGTTCGAGTTTCGATACGTAAAATAACAAAAAAGAACGTTTAACGATTATTATATCTACACGACGTGTATAAAGTTGTAAACATATGTATTTTAGATTATCGTATTATTAACGAACACTGGTTACACACACAGACACACATACACACACACACACATTGAGATACACACGAGAAAACACACAAACACATTAAACACGAATTCGCTACCGTCCAGACACGATGACGACGGTACGGACGCGAGATAAACTCGCGAGAGATATAAGCTGCGCCCTTCTTTCACATTGATACTAAATAATGCGCTTCTATTCAGGCTGATTTTTTTTTTCTTTCGTTGCTAAAATCAACTTTTATACGAATAACGTTGGATGAGTTTTCTTTCTTCCTCTATAAGAGACAATCGACAACGTATTTTCTTTTTTTTTTTTTTTTTTCGTGCCGTTCCTCGATTGGCTCAGAGAGATCGAAAAATTTATGAAAAATATTTAAACGAGACTCGCTGGAAGGGAACCTCAGTAAAGGCTTCGCGTGATTTTTCTGTTTTTTTTTTTATTCGATATTTAAAAAAAACGCGTTTGTTGTCTTTCGGCTCTCAAAAACATGAATATACTTTTGTCGCGGTTTGAACAGACATTCGTGTGTGGAAAAAAAAACTTAATTCCCTCGCGTTTTCGTGAGATATTTGTATTATTAAAAAAAAAGGAAACAAAATTCGAGAGAGTAGGAGTGAAAGTTTTTGCAGAGGGAAAAAACGAAGGAGAGAAAGCATGATTGGTGGGTCAGGATGTTGTTGTTTCGTTTCGTCGAGACCTCGAACGAGTTTCTCGACGGATAATCGAGAGTTAGAAAACTTTCTGTCAATGCCTCAAAAATACCTTTTTTTTCACTAATTGGACGACATCTTCGCGTTTTAAGACTCAAAAGTAGCCATACATTTTTTTTTTTCTTTTTTTTTTATAAAATTAAATCATAGAGCACAGGATGAAAAATCGAAAAGCCCAAATTCTAAATAAATCAGAGATCCGGAGAAAAGCGTTGTTCGCGACTTAAATGACAAAGTGCCAGTAGAAATATCGCGCGGCTAAAACCAGAAGGGCGTAATTGCTGTGTACGAAATACAGAATTTTATAGGGCCTTCTGGTTATTTTTTTTTTTTTTTTTTTTTCTTTTTTTTTTTTTTGGTCAAGCGTACGTAGTTATAAAAACAATAATTCTAACGTATTTGTCAGTGCAAAAACCGAGAAATTTGAACGGTCGTGATTTATTTCTGTTTTTTTTCCTATTTTTTAAAAAGATGTTTACTTTTTTTTTTTTTGCTTTTCTTTATTTTAGACGAGTAGAGGAAATATAAATTGTGATAGCTTGTTCTCGTTCCAATGATTGAATGGCTTCCGCGCGAAGCAAAAAAAAAGTCCATCGCGAGAGGATAAAATTCCATTGCTTCGCTCCGCGAGCGACTATCCACATTGAGCGCTTTATTATTGATATTTTTTTTTCCTTCAAAAAACAAAAAAAAAAAAAACAAAAAAAAAACGACAAATGCCAAACGCATAGATTCTTTTTTAATTTCCATCGATCGCTAAATTCGCCGTGCGAGCGGAATTGGAACAGCGAGGATTACAATAATATATATATATATATTTTTTTTTTTCTTTTTTTTTTTTCATCCATCGTCCAAACCAGAGAAATCACTTCTTTTTTTACGATATTGATACAGGAGAAATAATCGATCAACTCGAATTTCGAGGAAGGACAAAAATCGACCGCCGTAGTATTTTTTAAACTTAGAGTTAAAAAAAAAACAAACAAACAAACAAACAAATTCTTTAACGTTGCGATGAATTTATCTTCACTTCTTTTCTTTTTTTTCCGCGTATTGCTTTAATTTCCGTTATCGCGAGTCAGGTGTTTATGTGTGTTTAAGTGAAGGGTGAATGCAAGCGAGGTACGAATTTAAAATGCGAGAATGTCAATGGTTATGGATTTTCCAGAGCAACGCCGAGTTTGCAAAACGAACGAATTTCACTGTTTTATTCTTTTTTTTTTTTACTTTTTTTTTTTGTTCATTTCGATGTCCAAAGACGATCGTTTATCACGAAGTGACTCTTCGATTGCGATCGTCGGAAAGGAAAGATCGAGGTAAAAAAAAAAAAAAAAAAACAATCGTTTTGCAAGTTTGCTTTTGCCGATGGTTCTTCGATTTAGAGTGTCTGCAAGTCTGTTTGAGTGATTGGAAAAAAGCAAATAGGGGAGAACAATGAAGTCATATTGTGCAATTCTCTGACTTTGGTTTATTCGGTTCGGGAATACTATATACGATATATATATATATATGTATATGGTAACTATATAGATTATTTAGTTTTCTAGTGTGATAAATCCTCCTTTATTTCATAGTATTTTCTTTCTATTTTTTTTTTTTTTACATATATTAAATACACGGTATCTATAGTATCAGAAAGTCACGCATTTGGAGCAACAATCGATTCAATCAGCTTGGGCTCCGCGCGCAATAGGAGATTTTTTTTCTTCCATTTATCGTTGACAAATTTATTAAACGTAACATTTGTTATGGACGCGATTGCCAGACTCCTTTTCTTTTTTTTTTGTATTTTTCAATTAAAGGTGAATGATTCAATTGGCTATGACTGAAAACTGCTCGATCATGCAAATTGTCTTGAAGAAAATGCTGACGACTGTCTTACAGCAATTCCTCCGAGACACTTTGACGTTTTTCTAAGCAGCGTCGTTGAAGTCTTTGAGGAAATAAAATATTGAAATTTGAGATAAGATTGAGATGTCGATGCGGCTTGAAAAAAATTCTGCAGAAGCTCATTTTTTTGAAGACCTATCGATATCTTCTCTGAAATGAGATTCTTCTTCATCTTCTTCTTCTTGGATCGCATCCAGCGATTATAACAATAACAATTGCGCAGCCTTTGTGGTTGAATTGTAGTCAACGATCGTAAGAATCGATATATATATATTATAAAAAAAATAGGAAATAGCGAGGAATAGATTGAGAATGCTGCAATGTGACGAAGTGCAAAAATGGAAAATATTCATTGAAATAATCGATGAGAAAACGAAGAAAAAAGTAAATTAATAAATGTAAACAGTAGCCGCTGGCTCGGCGGAAAGAAAGCCGAGGTTCGATGTTTTTCTCTCGATTAATCGTATCATTATTAATCGCCAGTTTTTTTTACCTTCTAGTAAAAAAAAAAAGGACAAAATTATCTCTTTCTCTCGAGCTTTCTCGTGTATGTATCTACCTCGTACGACAAATAAACGTTGAAAATAAAAGTAAAGAGACGTTCTCTCGCGTTCTCAGCCTCGACGTTGAGGAAAATAAATAACGAAACGTTCGATGAGTCGATTTAAACGCTTTAAAAACAAAACAAAAAGAAACATAAATGTGATCGAGCAGCACTCAAACTTCAGCCTCCACGAGGCGAGACCAAATGTGAATTGAAAGAAAGAAAGAAAAAAAAAACGAAAAAAAAAAAAAAATAAACAGAAAAATATATAAATATAATAAAGCCAAGAGTGCTGACTCCGAGCAAAGCGGAGAAAGTCGCAAAGATTATCTTCGTTTGCTCGAAAAAAAAAATAAAAAAATGTGTAAATAATTTGAAAATTGTAATATTTGTCATAATGTGTATTTTGTATATATTTTATAATATATACACGAAGCGAACGCACAGAAAAAAAAACACACACACACACACACACTCGCGTCAGTGAATTGTACAAAGATTGTGTCGTGAATGTCGCTAAAGTATTAAAAAAAAAAAAAAAAAATTATTATTTATCGCTTCGACACGGTGCATAAAACTACGTTCGTCGATCGCGGCGATGTGTGATGATCGCAAAAAGAGAAAAAGAGGCAACGAGAGAAAGAGTAAAAGTATTTTTTTTTTTTTGCACTCGTCACAAAGCAGACACGAAAAGCAGAGAAAAAGACAGAAAAAGAGAAAAAAAAAAAAAAAAAAAAAAACGAGTGTGACTGAAAGATCCCCCAGTAACCGAGCTAAAAGGTATAACTCAAATCAATCGAGCGAGATTAATTAAATAATGATAAATTAGCTGTGATGATGACCCTATAGGTACTACTAATTTTTAATTGATAACCAATCGATTATATATACATATATATATACATAAATATAAAAAAAAAAAAAGCACGCGCGCGCATATATTGTAATAATTAAATGGTTAAAGACGATACGGATGATAACGACGATGAGGAATGATGTGCAAATGATTTAATTAAGTATGTCTGTGAGAGAAATGATAATTTTTAACGATCGGATATTAACTCGATATCGAGATAGCGCGATGAATGAGAGGAAAAAAAAGCGAAAAACAAAAAACAAAAAACAAAAAAAACAAAATATATGATAGTTGAGTGACGCGCGTGCGCTTCGCACTCGAAACAGAGACTGACGATCGAAGAACGCTTGGCCACGGTATTTTTTTTCTTCTGAAGTTTATATTGTTATCGCAAATATATATATATATATTCATTAAAAAAAAAAAGGGGGCTCGTGAAAATCGAGAAAATTATCGAGTAACGATTTTCCAATTTTTCTTCTTAATTTGTCTTACTTTTTTCCTTTTCTTTTTTTCTTTCTGTTGTTCCCCCTTTTTTGCGGTTGTCGCGGCGGTGAAAACAAAGTAGAATTATGAAATATATATATATATGATATATATATATATTATATATTGTGCGTGACGTTGATCCTCTCGCGCCTTTCCGTTGTCGATTTGATAAAAGAAATATATGTATAATAAAATGAAATACCGTCGTATCAAAGTCGTAAAATCAAATCGAGTCCTCCGTCGTTCTTCTTCCCTCGTGGCCAAAAAATCCTAGTTTCCGAGATGCCGAGAGCTCTCGAATTTCCGAGCGTTTACTGCCGAAAAATCGATTTGCAAATCGGTTCGCGAAATTGTTTTGGCTACGGGGAGTGGAAGAGCAATGAGAGAGATTTTTTTTTTTTTTTTTTTTCTCTCTTTTTTTAAATTGCGAAACGCGCTTTTCTCGATTGTCTCTCTTGCGCGCCTCCCCTCAGAAGTCCGACGAAAATTGTTGAGACACGCAATAAACGACCACGGAATGGCACGACTCAAAGGTCAGCCGGCATTAAATGTGATATTGTAACGTACAAAACATAACGAAATGGAAAAGAAACAAAAAAAAAAAAAAGAAAAAAAAAACAAGCGGTTCGTCGCGATAAGGCTCCATGATGATAATAAACTAAATAAAAAAGAAAAGAAAAATCCAAGAGTGAGCTAAAATGACGCGTAATCGAGGTAATTAAACGCCGAGTAGCTGAGCCCTTTTGGCAAGAGCCAACGATCTCTCAAGGGCGTCCCTTTTTTCCATATTGTAAATCTTCGATCGACGCTCTAAGCGCTCATCATGAGAATTTCTCTGTCACGATTTTATCCATCACGAGAATGGATTTTTTTTATCGAACAGAGTCTCTCGACGAAGATCCAAGGGAAATATTCTATGGGAACCCTTTCAAGGCCGCTCTCGAGCGAAAAAAAAAAAACTAAAACTACACTCGAGACTCCAGAATTTTTCGAATCTCTCCGAACACTGTCCAAGCTTATCGAGTTAAATTCACGGGAGAAAAGAAAAAAAAACCCCCGAGGTTATCGATTTTTCTCAACAATCCAAGGCAGTTTATTGCTTGTTGGGAAGATGACGATTTTTTTTTGTTTTTTTGTTGAACTCGATAATTAAAAATAATAAATAATGGACTGAGTCGCGTTTTGGAGAACTCGCGAGAAATTCTACCGCAAAGCTTCCTACTTGCAATTTCTACATCTCTACAATTCTACATTACCCTCATCCTCTCAGCCCCTAAATCTCGTAACTTTAATTGTAGATCTTTTTTTTTTTTTTTTATCTTTTTCCTTTTTCCCCCTCATTGTTAATTATTATTTACGAATTTATTATTATTGCGCGTAAACGTTGTGAATGAGAGTCGAAAGATGTTAATTCGGAGCTTTAACGAGAAGAAGACAAAAATGGAGCCAACTTTGGTCGCCTGATTCCGCGGTCTCTAAGCATTTTACTATATTTTCTTTTTAGAGCATGTTTTTTTTTTTTTCTCACTTGATTACCCTCTTTTTAACAACTGACTTCAGAGATTTCGTATTATTTTCGCATCTTTTTTTTTTTTTTTTCTTTTTTTTCGACCTCGGATTTATAGAAGCATCGATTGAAAAAGTCTTATTGAAGCACATAAGCGAACAATTATATCGATCTAAATATATCGAGCTCTCTCTGAATCTTCGTCGTGGCTTCCCGATCATTGTTAAAGCCACGATGAGCGATCTCTTCAGGCTCGATGACTTCGGAAAGTAAGCAGCGTCTTCGTATCAAAGAAAAAAAAAAAAGAATGTAACACACAAACACTTAATCACACATAAACAATGCGAAATGAAACATAATTACACACCTACGAAGAAAAAAAAAAAAATACACGAAAAGGATAGCTTTAAGATTAAATGAGAAAATTAAATGGCGAACGAGGCGAGAGAGCCCGGAAATGTGGGGCGCCGGCGATGCGAGAAACACGACACATCGATCGTTCGAAACAAATTAAGCCTTAAATTTTAGTATTAAGTGTAAAAATTTAAAAAAAAAAAAGAAAACGGAGGTACGAGAGCGATGATAAAAAAAAAAGTAATGCAAACAAATCGTAATTAAAAAGGACTCGTGTACCTTGCGAAGAGACGAAACTTCCCCTTCGAAGAATGCAAAAACGAAAAGAAAAAAAAAAAGAACAAAAAAAATCCATCATTAAACTCGAACAACAATTAACAGCAGCAGTTAAACGTCACAGAAACGCAAGACACATATACACGTCTTTGTATAAGAAGAATTCTATTTCTCAAAAAAAGAAAAAAAAGGAAAAAAGAAAAAAAATCGAGTTTCAATTAGATATCTTTACAAATCGGCTCTAATAATATTTATCGTGGAGCTCAAGTCTCCGACGACCGTCCCGATTAAATATTCGTAAAAAAAAAAAGCGACGAAGAAAGATACGAGAATCTTTTTAAACAATGTAAAGCCCGTCCCCCCACGTCACTAGTACCCTGAACAAAAAAAGAAAAAGAGAGAACCGCGTTAACATGTAAAATTTATCATCAGACGACAAGTCTCGTGGGTAGAAAAAAAAAAAGAAAAATCAACAACAACAACAACAACAGACAAAACCCTTTTGATCTCAAGCTCGCTTCGAAAAAAAAAAATCGACTTGTATATTTGTCATTTCTTCGTTTATCCCTCATTACTATTGTTTTATATGCAATATATATCATTTGTCAATATAATTTTGTCTGTCCGCGGGGGAGGTTTTAAGATCACTTGTTAGAAATAATGAGCGAGGACACAATTTTGCCCGTGCTGTGTTGCTGATGCCGCTGATGCGAATAAAGCGACAAACCGTACTGACTAGTTTTTAGCTATTCGAAGATATATTGTCTATTTGTGCGAATAGGAGCGCGTCGATTTTTTACACGAGTTCTTGGAGGAATTTTATTTACGTTAAAATCTTGCAATTACTCGCGTCTAAATCGTGCGCGATGCGAACGCGAGTGGGAGAATGAGAGAGAGAGAGAGAAATTGAGAGAGAGAATGAGAGCGAAAGAGAGAAAGTCTATTTCTCTCCCAGTTAACTTCGAATGTGTGAACGAATTTTTAGAAATTCCCCGACTATCGTTTTAAAGAGCTTCCCTCTCGAGGAAACGCACGTTTTTTTTTTTTCTTTCGTCTAACAATGCGCAAAAAAAGAACAATCATCGAGGAAGAACGAACAAACAAAAAGTACCGATGAGTGGTTAATAAAAAATAAATTATTTGGACCAAGGCATTGATGATGATTTTGATTTAAAAAAAAAAAAACGTACGTTTCCTCGTGGCGAACGGACACGCGCGAGCAAGTCACTCGAACAAATCTAAACTTAAAATTGGTCGGAATGTTATCGTTAAAAAAAAAAAGAATAATAGAATACGAGGTTTAAAAAAACGAAAATAAAAATAGAAATACCTCTTAGATTTTATATATACACAATGTGATCGAACTTGCGAGCGCGTCAACATTCGCTGAAATATCCTACGTGAACGAAAAGAAAAAAAGAAGTAATACGATGAAAATAAACTACTACGATTATATTAGGCTACGAAAAAAAAAAAAAAAAAAAAAAACAACTTGGATTATTACGTTTATCAATTTTTAACAGAAGTACCTTTACGTTTAAATGGAAAAGAGGATAAAACAACAAATCCAATCACGAGGCATTTACGAAAGTCTAAGAATTTATTCGTTTTATTTTCTCTTTTACTTTATTTTTAATTATCTTTGGTTTTTCGTTTCTTTTAAGAACGCGAGGAGCTCGCGTCGTGTTTTGCGAGAAAACGACGCTGGTATCGCCGCGTTCGTTCTAACGTTTGCTGCGTTCTCCTTTTTTTTTTTTTTTTCTTTTTTTTTTTAAATTTTAAATTCATACCGAGAACGAGAATAAGAATGCGCAACGTGGAATGATATATATTGTAAAAAAAAAAAATCGTGACTCTGTGACTCGCGATCTCTGTGATTTACGTTTCTAATCTCGTAAAACTATGTAAACCCAAACTACCCTCGCACACAGGTCCCTGAAAAAAAAAATACCCTTTCCCCTCCGCCCTCCCCTCTTTTAATTACACCTTCCTCGGACACGTTGCAATGTTTGTATAGTATGTTTAAGAGACTACAAATCGTGTTTAGTCAGCAAAACAAAAAAAAGATTTAAAAAAAAAAAAAAACGACGGACCTTCAGAAATGTATTATATAGAGACAGAAAGCGGACTATACGAGCGTTTAAAAACCGTGAATATTAATTTAAAAAAAAAAAAAATGTAAAACAGAGCAAAGAAGTGTGAGGCGTTACTGCCTGTGCTATAATTACGAGGAATTTAACAAAAAAACATACACACACACACACACACACACACATTAAACTAAATGGAGTAAACAAATTGTACATGTATCTGTGAATAGTTAGGCGTATAATACCGAAGAAAAGAATATTTTGTTAAACGAGATCTCAAAGTCGACGGGTGGCTTTAATGTGCGAAGAAGAAACGTCAGCAGGAGATGAAAGTTATGAAGAAAAGAAAAAAAAAAAAAAAGAAAAAAAGAAGAATAGGAAAGAAAAATGTGCGGGAGAAGACTTTGAGGCTCTCGTTTGTGATCCACTTCAGTGATTGAAGCGAAATAATCGAGCTCTTTTTCTCGATCCGGCAACGATTTGAGAATCTACGAGAGGAACAACAACAACAACAACAACATAGACCGATCGACGTTTCGTCAGCTTTTTTGTCGACGGCAGCAGGCTACCAGTGAATGGGGAAAAAAAAAAAAAAATCTATCAATTAAGCGAAAGCTTTTTACCTCGTCTGCCCCTTTATTTCCGTTTATAAGATATAATTAATAAGTGATAAATGCCGGGAGGCGAATTTGAGAGCCGTGAATTCAATATCACTGGGATTACCAAAAGATATACATCACATCGAGAGCTACTAGCAGGAAACACTTTTAACGGAGCTTGGGAATATTTTTTTATATTCCACTGAAAGAGAGAACCTGTTACACTGAAGAGAAATTCAAGATAAACGTCGCCTACGGTGAAAAATATTAGAAAAAAGAAGAAAAAAAAAAAGAAAAAAGAAAAACACGTGAATGTACATGCGGTTGTTAATTAACGGGAAGAGGAGATGAATGAGTGTAATAGGAGGAAAGAGGGACAGGAAACGGAAATCACGGTGTGTCGTAAGGCAAAATGGCCCAATATTTGTGGAATCGCAAACATATATAAAAAAAGGCATTCCACGATTTGTAAAAAAAAATAAAATAAAATAAAATAAAATAAATAAAGCCCCGAGGTATCGTGCAAAACTCGGGGCTTTCGCAGGGTCCGAGATCGCATATTATAAATAAGAGAGACGAGAGATAATTACGGGGTGATTTATGTTAGAAGATACTTTAGTTAGAGAGAAAAGTTACATTGGATTCGGAAAGAGCGATCAAATACAACGTGAGAGCTAAGGTGTGTGGGATATTTTTTCTTTTATTTTTTTTTTTTATTTTTTTTTGTCAAGAGAAAGAGAAGAAAAGTAATTATTGAGAAAATGGCTTTTTCGGCATGGAAAAAGCAACCAAAAAAATATAAATTGTCATAAGTCTAAGAAGAGATGAGAGGCGTGATGAAGAGGAGAACGAAGAATGAGGATTTTAAACACATCCCTCGAATGGCATCTGGTGAACATCGAAGACACAGCTTTTGTTGTTGGACGTCGAAGCAGATGGATGCGGAAGAAGAGGTGGAGCTGAAGAAGAAGAGCAGGAAGGAGCCGAAGAAGAAGATGAAGTCAGTCAATAAAAAAAAAAAAAAAAAAAGCATCACTACGAAGACCGACCAAAAAGATGAGCTTTTTCAAAATTTTCATTTTCACTTTATTATCACTGAAGAAACATTTAAAAATTTCAAATCACACTCCGTGAGAACGACAATTGGCAGAACCGATGAAATTTTTGTTAACGAAAAATGATCATTATCCATCGAGGACAACAGAAGTAAATAGAAACATTGAAAAGGGACTTTCAAAACAATTGGCAGACACACACACACAAGACTCGAAGTGGATATTTTGCAGAGAGACGGGTGACAATTCAATTAGTTCAGTCAATTCGTACCCTGCAGCAGTGAACCCGTCCTTATAACACACAAACACATTTTTTTTTTGGTTTTTTAATTTAAGGGCCCTTTCCAGGGCCCGCAAATATTTCTATACGATGAACAACTCGTAACTGGTTTACGCAAATATGAACAAAAAAAAACTGTCCTTCTCAGGACAATTACGTGGGGATGCCTACGCCAAAAAAAAAAAAAAAAAAACGTTCTTTTTAGAACGAGGCTGTGAACGTTCCTGTTAGAACGTTGCCAAGGAGGACCAATGACGACCTAAGGGGCAAGCAAAATCCTCCGACTTGGGACAATGATGGCGTTACATCGTAGCTCCGATAAATGTCCTTTTCAGGACTGTGTTGCGCAACGATGATGACGTAACGACGGATATCTGCCCTTGTCAGGGCGGTTATTCCTGTCGTGTCTTTCCAATATGATCTGGGAAGGATGTGGATCAACAATTGGCCGGATTTTCTTGCTGTTCTATCCAAGAAGATGCTGGGAAATAAAACAACAAAATATTGACGATGCTGCCTTACTTTCCCATATTTTAAAGGCCACGACTTTATCTACCTTTTTTTTTTTTTTTTTTTAGAGTAGATCATCGGGGATTTTCTCGTCGACCCTACATTTCGATTTGTCAGTATTTTAATTTTATTTTTTTCTTTCATCTTGACGTGTAAGTCTATTCTGTTAAAAAAAAAAAATAGAGTGTATAAGTGACATAAAACATTGCAGCAGGAGGAAGGAAAATACACACTACGTGCACTTACAGCGATCGATCTGGCAAAAGCAGCTCGTGTAGCTTTTCCGGCTTCGTGGCAACGTGAACACACGACACAAGTGTACGTCTGTGACGCTGACGACGACGTCGACCACCGATGGGACGGACGGTAGCTCCGAGAGGACTCTATGTGTGTTAAGTCTCATCCACAAATGTTCACAATATGGTACCGAGCGAGAGTAACACGAGAACCCAGGGAAACCCTTAGAGTGGCTCACGACAATTTACAGCTGAGCATAAGATCAGGTTCTCTCGCATGCCGTGCCAGCGGTTCTTCCACCTCGGGGTGAGTGTTGTTGTTGTTGTTGTTTTAATTCAGTCATTTATAAAATTACAGCTTTTCGTCTCTCTCTGCAGGAAAGGAAAGGACTCGAAGCGGACGCGGATATTCTATGTGAAGTATTTTGCAAATACAGAATCTTGTTGGACTTGAAGAAATTTTCAGAAGAAATGATCAATTGGAAATTGTGTAAAAATTGAAGATTTTTTATCTATCAATTTTTATACCAAATCTGAGTTCCCTGATTTTTAAAATTCGATGGAAAATTATGGAAGACAAAGGATTTCAAAATCACGATAGCCATCAAAACTTAAAATATAAGAAACGTACAAAATTCTGCTGTTAAGAATCACAAAGAAGGTGCCCAGATAACTAACGCATAGTGCTTTTAGCTCGGAGACACAATCAAAAATACCATTTCAACTGTAATTACAACGTAATGTTTTTAAACATTTTTTTTTTTTTTACAAAATCCCTAAAAAAAAACATCCGAAGACAATCATTCGAGCGAAACTTCCGCGTTCGTTTATAGTCAAGGCCTTTTTTTCTCATGGAAAATAGGGAATTATTATCGTCAGTAGCTTAAAGTTATCGTGATCTAAGCACTACTCGATATCATAATTAATCGTAGAAGAGCCATATCGCGGATAGTTCCAGGCTAGTGATTTTCCGAAAGTTTGTTTTTCAAGAGAGAAAGAGAAAAAGAAGGCGTTCAATAAAAGCGGAGAATCTAGTTTGTTTCTCTTGTTGCGTATACAACGATCAAAGCACATCAGCATCAGCAGACCCGTTCGTTCTCGACTCTGTCCTTGCCGCGAGGAGCGAAACGTTTTGGCGTGTATAAATGAAAAAAAAAAAAAAAAAAAAAAAAAAAAATAACGATACGGGCTAACTGCGAGTTATAAGCAAGATTCGTTACGATTACGAAAGCTTTGCGTGACGCAGCTCGACAGTTGGTGCGGTGGCCTCCAGCCGGGTTTACAACAGAGAGCAGCAGCTTGGGTTCCGCGTAACCGCGTTGTTCGGTGATAATGCCCTACTGTAGCCGCTGCTGTTTCTCCTGCTACGTGCTGCTTGGCATAAGGTTCGCTTATGAACAGGCTGTAGAATATATCAACTGTTGTATAAATTCGTATTTCGAAACTTTTGATACACATGTTATAGAATTGGTACGGTATTTTTTTTTTTTTTTTTTAAGTTACGTGCTGGTAAAGATTATGAATTATTCTCATTAAGAGAATTTTTGTTTACCTTTTGAAGTCTTAAACATTGTTTTTCGAATAGGACAAATATCTCCAAGTTAAAATATTTTCTAGCGAATTTATTCTGATTTTTTTAAATTTTTGTAAAAAAATTGGAAATCAAAATTTAAAAAATAGAAACTTCGAATTCTTGCACGTATTTCGTATTGCGACATCAAAATCGATGATGATAATTTGCGTTCGATGACTCTCTGTCTTTGAGCTCGCTTTTGTTCTATGACTCATCGATTACGGTCGATTATAATTTTTTTTTTTTTTTCGTTTCTATGAATCACACGAATTGATCGTACGACGCTCAATGATTCAGCATTAAGCCATAAGATGTAAGCACTAAGCCTTTACATGGGATTACCAAAAACAAACTAAGACTGAGACTACACAACGCTGACACTCTATTGTCAGTACTGTGTATTATTTAGTATATAAGTATTCAGGGGAATCCCAAAATGCGATGCTCCGAAAAAAAAAATCGTAAATTAAAAACTAGTCGATAATTATCAAATAGTCAAACAAATGATTTTTGGACTTCCAAATAAATAACCATAATTGCCTCCATTTTAACTACCAAATCCTGGTTTCTTGCATTTAATTAAAATTGGCAAAAAAAATTTACACGACCAGACGTAAACAAACAAAAAATTATATATTTACTTTTGGCAATTTTGATACGAATTTAACATTTATTATACTGTGAAAGACTTCTTTTTTTTTTTTGTTAATTAAAAAATATTAATTTTTTTTTTCTTTACACTTTTTTTTATTCACGTCGTGAATTGCAATAAAAGTTTTAATTACTTTTGTACTCGGAGCGATTTCTCATGGTTAAAACTTTTTCGAGTACCTACTTCGGAGTATACGGGAACTTTGACCTAAGCCTCCTTGTGTTTCGTATAATTATGTGTGTTTCAGATTCCCTGGTGAGTTAGCCCGTGGATTCTGTTAATCCACAGTGGGCTTTCCATATGTGAACCATTATTGAGAGGAGGCCCGTCGAATCGTTCCCACAGAAGTGGCCGAAGTTTTGGAGCAGCTGGTTGGGCCCCGCTCTCGTCATTCGAGACGTTGGCAGCAGACTCTGCGCAATCAATACCTTGGCATGGGGGCTGATTTCGAAATGTGGTATTCGTAATGCGGATCAGCACTTGAGGAACGATTGAGAGAACCTCGAGCCTTCCACACAGAGAGCTCTTTGCGAATATATAACAGCATCGACATCAGCCAGAGTAGTCGATGACTAAAAATCTGCAGCTAGCCTTTAAAATAAAAAAAAAAAATTGAAAACCTATTGTACAAAAAATCTACCTTTACAAAAAAATTAAAAATAAACACTATTGAAAAATATGAGGACAATTGAACTGTTAAAAAATTGGAGACAATCTGTTCACCAATGTTAAATTGTAAAAAATATTGCAATAAAATTATCAGGAAGATTATAGATTAATTTTGGCTTTTTTGAAAAATGGAAATGCTCAAAGTTCTTCTTCACAACTTTAATAATTTTAACAAATTTTTTAAAGAGGAATATGCAAAGTTCTACTTTGCAATTTTTTTCAAAAACATTTATGTACACTTTTCTCCGTGTTTCTACACAGTACTTTTGTATTTCGCTTGTAAATTCAGAAGATAATGCGAAACAACGAATTTTCGTCGTCTCAGGTATAAATTCTACCGAGCAGTGTCGAATAAAGAAAACCAGAGAATCCGATGATTGCTATGACCTGTATTTGCTTCATTGGCAATTCAGGGGATTGCGAATAATGCAACGATGCACCATTCTTGGGAGTACAAGAGAAAGAAAGATAGAAGGGGGATTTGACGTGGCTTGGATCTCAAACTCGGTTTGTAAAAGGAACAAAAGAAAAGGTCGAGGAAAAGGAATAAGACGGTTCGACGCTCCCTCCAAGCGTGAAGGACTTTGTATTTGCGAATGCCATACCGAGACATTATCTTTGTCTTGCTATTGTCTCTTTCTCTCTCTCTCTCTCTCAATTATCCCTCCAAGGTTTATTGACCCTTTTCTTAAGCTATCATTTTTACCACATCACTTCATGAACTTGGGACATTTTTGCAGCTTAGGCTTCAATTATTTTCTCATGACTCTTGTTTTTAAAAGCCTGCAAAAGCAAATTCATTGAAGAAGTGGATCATTCACTTATATTGATAAAATTGATTGAAATCGATAAGAAATCGATGTAGGAATTGGACAATAATCGGAATACAATCTACTCTCATAAATATACATAGTTTTGAATGGATTTTCGATGTTTGTTCGATAAAGAGAGCTGAAAGAAGGGGGGAGTGTTTTGTTGGCTCTCATTCGAGTGAATTCATTAGATCGTTTTTCCAGCCTGACCCATATAGCTCGGTTTATTACGAAGGCGGAGGATAGGAAGAGGCCCACGTTGCATGGGTCCACGTCGAGTTTCATTTATAAGTATATAACAGAGTGGGACGAGCGTTATAATATAGCGAGAACGTTGTATATACCTCGTATATACAGCTATATAACTTGGCTATGGGTCTCGTAAGCGTGACGTCGTGCCAGTTTCTCGATGTTGATTTCCACGCGGAGTCTCCGGGGAACTTGTGTGTCGAGCGAACGAGCGAGCCGAGCAGCCAACCGAACAAACGAACCAACGACCACTGGCTTTCACTTCCCGGTTCTCTCTGTGTTGGCTTATAACCGCACGTATACCTGCGCCCTCTTACACATTTTAAACATATCCTCCGGCTGCCGATGTTTGCTCTTCTCTCTAACTTGTAATATATATATATATATATATATATATATATATATATATATATGTGTATATATGGGCCAATCCATACCATTTCGACCTGACTCCGGACCTCTCGGATTTTCTCCATGATTTTTTATACGAAATAAATCTACGTGCTTTTTTTAGAGCTGGAACTATTGTTCCAGATTTTTTACAGCTGGAACTGTTGTTCTAGCTTTTTTTTTATGTATAAAAAATCCTGGAGAAAATCCGAGAGCAAAAAAAAATTCTACGTGCTTTTTTAGCACGTAGATTTTTTTTGCCTTCTCATAGAGGAAGCAAAGAGCTTTGTTTTCATTTTAAAAAATTTAAGGATTTTCATGTGAGGACACTCCAAGCCTGATCCAAAATTAGTAATATGTTAGTTTTGAAAAATCATAACTGAGTCAAATTTTAGGGGAAAAAAAAGATGAAAATGTGAGTGCTTTTTAAAGTTGGGACAGAATAATATAAAAAATTATGGAGCTAATAACCTGATAATAACCACGAGAGGTCGAGGGTCTGACCGAGATCGAAATAGTTTGTATGGATTGCCCCATACACAGCACGTACGAAAGCGTGGATATTACAGTTTTTCGTTGTGAACACTACATGACACAGGCCTGGTTTTCGAAAACTTCTCTTTCTAATATACTTTTGCTTCGAGTGCCAACCCAGAACCAGAAGCTAAATTAGTATTGCTCAAATGCCCCCCAACAAAGGAGTGGCCCAAAGTTTCTCTACTACATACTGGATTTAAAGACGTTATGTGAATTTTTTTTTTTGAGAAAGGAGTTCTGAATAAAACATTACGACCAAATGTCCTCAAAACGACACTCTGTGCTATTTTATAAAAATGAACTAAATATCCTCAAAAAGCGTTACGAAACTTCTCGAGATTTTGTAAAATGGCATAAAATGTTCTCAAAAAAAAATCCCTCAGTTCATTTTTCATTCAAAGAATTTCTATTTTTTTTTTTTTTGCAAAGCTTCCTCGTTTTAACTTTGTAAAAAAAAAAAACGTTTTGTCAAGCAGATACAAAATAATGAGGAAGCAACGTTCTAACTTATTTTTTTTTTAATTAAGATCTGAGGATTTTGTAAAATTGTCGGATGGAATATAAATATCTGTATACGACTATAATGTGGCGATCGATGCGACGCAGTAAGAGCTACCGAGGACGAACGTCACGTTAGAAGCTTCCAGACAGCAAGCAGCGGCAATGCCAGAGAGATAACGGACTCCCCCACTGTCCATAATGGTATATTGCACTATATATGGCGATGTATTACAGTGATATTGTACAGATACGTTTATACTGAGAGTCACGAGAGTTCTCGTTGTACGCAAAACTGCGCAACCGAGAGAACTAACTATTATATATGCGTTTTGCTACGCTTTGTATTTTGCTTCCTCTTAATTCTCATCTGTGTGTTGCTCATGTATATATGGGGCATTCCAAGTCAATGCACGTGGTCATTGGTTTGACCCTCTCGGATTCAGTTGACGATTTTTTTTTCGGTTTTTTTTTTGGCATATTTAAAAAAAAGAGGATATTTTGGAATTTTTTTTTTTATTAAATTAAAAAAAAGAAAAATAGAAATTACTCTCGGCTTACTCTCGAACTACGATGGAAATATTTGTTTTTAGTTCTAGATTTTATGGGAAAAATTTTCAGAATTTTAAACCAGGTTGAAATTCATTTTTACTCAAAAGTTATGGAAAAAAAATTATTTTAAAGGTCAAAACAAGTGATAAAAATCTGAAGAAAAAAAATCGTCTTTTTGGACCAAAATATGGCAAAAAAAATTCGTCAACTGAATCCGAGAGGGTCAGGCCGATGGCCAAGTGAATTGACTTGGAATGCCCCATATGCATTTCGTAACATAATACCAATAATACGATATCGTCGTTTTTTTTTCCCAACAATCTATCGATGCCTTTTGTTCTTTCTCTTTGTTTGACAATAAAATTGATAAAATATCGATGACCAACTCTTGGCTTGTTCGCTTATCAAATTCCTTTATTTATAAATATCACATGCAATGGCTTTAAGATAAGTACGGAATTGTTGCTCGGGTGAATGATAAAGAACAGAGAGAAAATAATGATACGGAAAACGCTATAAAATTGCAGTGATTATTACCTGATAATAAAAAAAAATAATAATAATAATAATAAATTATAATAAAATATATTATGAGAGTCAGGGAATTGCTTGTCGAGGAATTTTCCAAATTTCCAACCTTCCGAAAGTGTCGCCGACAGCTGCAACGTCTCTGCAAAAATATAAATACCATTTTTTTTTTATTACTGCTTGGTTGGAAATAAAAATAAATGTAATTAAAATTTCTCTGCCATTAACTGTTTGATAAAAGCTGAAAAACGGAAATATTTGCATTTTTAAATAAAAATGAAAGTTATCAGATCGATAGAATTGTTTGAAAAAAATTACATATAAAATCTTGTAGAAAAACTACAATTTTTATGGTGAAACATTTTTTTTCCCGCAGTTTTTGTAATTTTTGAGATAAGTTGATTTAAAAAAAAAGAAAATTTTCAGAAATGTTGGATTTAAAAGTCTGATTAGTCAGAAAGTTTACTTAAATCCGGTTGATTATAAAAAAATAATTGAAAGAGTAAAAAAAAAGTGTTTGAATCAACAAAGAATGAATCATACTAACAGATACTTTAAAATTATTGAAAACATTGAATTACAACATTTTTTATGCTGCAAATTGTTTTCTTTTTTTTCTACAAGAGTCTTCAGAAATTAAAAAATTTAATGTATTTGTATTATTTCTGATAGACAAGATACAGATAAGTTTCTGCTCAGTGTTACAATTAAAGCGGGAATACTATTTTACAGTCTCAACGTAAACACTTGACGTTCTGAGTAAATGCATTGGTATGTATTTTTTTTACGTCTGAGAATACTTCATTCATTGGCTCCTAGCCAGTTGCTTTTTTATTTTATTTATTCTACGCGTTCCATTCACATTGCGCAAAGTAGAAGATCTATAAATGTCGATAATCTTGGAAAATTCTGTGAATTTCTTTTGAAAAAAAAAAACAAATGAGTCAAGGAACAAAGTTAAAATTCTCAAAAACAAGAATGTAATAAATATGTGAATAAACTTGTAAATTATTCATAAACGAGGCTTTAATGATAGTCATAAAGACCGGTTTTTGGGGGGGAAGATATTGAATGAAATTTTCCAGTCTCTCTAATTATTTCACAGGTATTATTAATGAGGAATAAGAATTTAAGTCGAGGACAAAAAATCACAAAAGTGATTTAGACACAATGAACATAAATCCATAGACGGGACGACAAAGGATAATTCCTTAAGGGAGGATTAAACTGACCACCCATTGTGCCCATTGAAATATATACCTCTTAAGGTTGAAGTCCAGGCAACTTGTGTTTTCCCTCGTAGACTCCAACTGTAGATTCGACAGAAGTTTTCCGTCCGTTGCGTCGTAGAACTTGACGAACGAACCCGCACCATAAGCTCCGATTATATCTCGATTTCCGCCCAAATACCAGGTCAGTCTTATGACTGTGTTTTCCACGTTGATCGTCTGCAGACTTACCATCTGAAAGATAAATACACATGTTCTTAATGGACAATTGTTTGGTTCAGAAAAAATTTAAGAACTAAACTTAGAAGACAAGAAAAAATTATTCGCCTGGATAAATAAAGATGTTTTTTCTTAAACCATAAAAACGAGGGATTTTTTTTTTTAACTTTTGTTTTTAAACGAAAATTATAGAGCGCATAAAAAAAGATTTTGAAAAAAGAAAAAATCTGAAGACAAATTGGATCGTCAATATTTCTATTGAAAAGCTGATTTTTCACGAAAAAAAGTATCCTAACTGAAATTTTTTTAAACGTTTTACATGCTAAAAAAAATCATTTATTAATAACAATTTTTTGTTCCACAGTGGGACAATTTTTTTCTGATTTTTTATGAGAGTTTATATTTTTCATTTAAATTCTAAACTCTTATAAAGAATCAAAAAAAAAGATTGTCGACATTTCCCGTCTATGCTCAAAACATTCGTCTTTATTAGTAGTATTTTGGAGATTTTTTCAAAAAGTCAAATTTTTTAAAAAATCGACATTTACGGTTATTAATTAAAAATCGATGCTTCGGACGAGTTAAAGAATTCTTCAAATAAATTTATATCAATGTATACTTCAAAATGAAAAATCTTTCATGTAGGTTTTTTTTACTACTCGACTCATATCAACATACGCGCATTCAAAAGTTTTTAGTCAGAATTTTTAGAAATTCGCAAGTGCGCGAAATTTGCGATGAAAAATTTGAAAAAAATGGAGCATCCTCCATCCATTGTTGTGAATGTCTAAAAATATAATCAACTACATCGACGATGGTCGTGGTAAAAGGTGGGCCGATCGGCGTACAATGCCCCATATATATTTTACAATGATAGGCTTTTACTTTAATCCTCGAAAAATCCCTTCCATTGTATTCACAATTTCATTCACACAGCCTTAATCCAAGAATATCGAGACTATTGTCTACATTTTTCTTGGTATTCCATTAAGCGATTGAATTTTTCTACCTGCTCAAAGTCATAAATTCGTATCTCTTTCTCAGTGCCACTGGAGAGAAATACATTTCGTGTAGGCGACGATTTAACGGATGTAACGCTTCCATCGTGTCTTTTATATTCATCAATAACAGGGTCTTTGAGGTCTTCATCGTCCCCATCACCTGCTCCACTGTCAATTGGAATAGCTCGATCAACGCTACATTTGTAAAGACCACCGCAAAGAGTGCCAACGACAAAAATCGTTGGATCCTTCGATGAGAAATCCAAGCAAGTGATCGAAAGTCCAGCTTCGACAGCGCGTTCTTTACGTCCACCTGAGCTTCGTGGTCTCGAGCTCTCAGCCGGATTGTGCTCTTTAGCTATCTTGAATCTTTTGTAAAGTCGAACGCTTGTAAAATTGGCCGTTAACTTGTGAATGAGAATATAGCCATCGGCACTTGTTGTTACAATGTGCGTTACATCGGTCAGGGTTCTCGGACGCCAGAGCAAGGACGTAACTGAGTCACCGTGAACGTAAATTTGGAGCGGCGTAACCGAATCGTCGTCACGTAAATTCCAAACGAGAACGTCTCCTGTAAAGGGAAAACGAAAAAAAAAAAAGGAAGATTAAGATACTTTCATTGAAGTTATTATATAATCAATGCTAATGTTGCTAACATTTTTTTTTTTAAATCCTTATTACTGAAAAGAACAAGTTAATTTTATTAGATTTTTTTATTTTCTATGTTGTTGGTTTGATTTAAAAAAAAAAAATTGCGGCATCAATTAAAAATGTGATTTCGACATAAATAGTACGACCAATTTTTTTATTTTTTTATTTTCTTTATCGTCTTTTTTTTCTCTAATTCTTCTGTTATTCTTAAATTCCTCTTCAATTCCCCTATTTTTTTTATATTGTTGCTGTTACGTAAAAGAATACGTGATTTTTTAATTGGTGTTTGAATTGAAAGCTCTATTGATAATGGACGTCAATATCAGGGCGACACTGCCGTCTTACATAAATGAAATTTCACCGTTGAAAAGTCCAGCAGCGAGAATCGAGGGTTCCGTTGGATGATACGAAAGTGCGGTAACACAGGCTTGAGTCTCAAGAGTTTTTTCCGCTGTTTCTGCGAGTTGATCGTCTCTCGACAATTTGTAGAATTTTATCTCCGACAGATGATCGCACCAGGTTTCGTGATAAGTCGCGCTGTGGCCAACCACCAAAACTCCGCCTCCTGTGCTCCAACTCACGTCGCTTATTTTTGTCTAGAAATCGTTCAAATTCATTAGATTCCCGAATTTTTACAATTATTGCAATTGAAGCTTTAGAGATTTTGAAAAACAGTTATAATCGAAACCTAATTAACGCAATTTAGTATTTAAAAAAATTATATTACATAAATATATTTTATTTGATTTGAAATATATTTTATTTAAAAAACGCAAATTGTGTCCATGCAGTTTTTGATTAATCTTTTTTTTGTGATTAAAATTTTTTTTACGTCTATATTGGCTTCGCCGAGAGTGCGGAGGCTCGACAGCAATTGTACGTGAGCAGTTGGTTCTCCAGACGCTCCAGGATCGTATCCTTCAAAAGCATTACTGCCGTAAACTTCGTCCAATACTTCAATAACTCCTGGAGTGACTTTTTTCAAAAAGGAGGCAAGTCTGTTGTAATCGAAATCGGGCTTTGGTTTCACCTCCTCAATTGTTTGGGTCTAAAAACAAATAATAAAAATAATACATTTTGTTTTTAAATAGTAAAAAAAAATTTCAGATTTTTCCAATGTATATATATATATATTATTTCATAATGAACGTTAAGTAATCATTAATAAAAAGGCCTAATTTGAGATTATTTTTTTTTAATCTCAAAATTTATTAGAAAAAATTTGAAAAAATTCACAAAAATCATGTGTTGCATTCAAAAAATTTCCAGCTGCTGCCGATCATAAAGTTACTATTTTTTTCATTTTTAGTTGTAGAAAAAAAGCTGAAAAAAATAGGCGGAGTAACCAAAATTTTTTATTTTCCCTAAAAGATTTTTCAGCATTTCTTCAGATCTCTAAAATGTGTCGTTCGAAAATATGTTTTAAAAAAATCGTAGATGATTAAAAATGTGTAAAAAAAAAATTCGTGCTTTTTATAGTTATGTGAATCATATAAAAAATTGCGGACCCAATCGAAAGGCTAGGATTAGTATGACATTACAAATAGTTAGAGAATATTTAATTTTTCTTCTTACACCAGAAGTTTTCAGCTCCGTTTTCTGCGATTCTTTTTCCTCGTAAATCACAGTCTCCGTTTGTATATTCGCCGCTTTCTGAGATCTGCAATGTAGTGAAATTAAATTCATGTAAAAATTGATTGTCCTTTTTTTCGGAGCACCGTGAAAAGTACTCCAAATTTTTTTTCTTATTTCTATTTTTTTTTCTTTTCTTTAAATATACTCACTTTTCGGTTACTACTTGAGAAGTAAAGCCCGTGGGCTCGAAACTCTGGTCGCTGAACATTCTACAAAAAATGTATTATCTTTATAATAATTATTAAATAAATTGTGAGTGAATGTCACAGCAATCGCCGGCTGCAATGCAGACGAATAAAATGCAACGTTGAGTATATAATATCCAGAACCGTCATTTACTTGGAGCACCTTTGTGAAGCCTTAAAAACCTGTTATAGCTGTGAGGAACTGCTTGCGCTGAGGAATCTACGAGTTTCAGCCGGTATACAAAACTATAGTTTGAAAAGTAAATTTAAAAAAAAAATGCATAATCGTCCTCGAAGCCTAAATGATATAATTAATATTTAAAAAAATTATATTCCAATAATTTGCATAACAAAAATTGTTTAGAATTTATTTTCGTAGTATTATTGATATTATTTTTATTGATATTGAAAAATTATATAGATCTGTGATTTCTAGAATTTTGCAAAAAAACATTTTAAACACTTATTATAAAAATTTCAATCTACAGATTCGTAGTAAAAAAAAATCCTTTCTTTATTTTTATTAAAACGAAAATTCTTCTATTTGGTAGCAAAATTAAAAGAGAAACGTGACAATTATACAAAACACAGCATCGGTTTGTCTAAAATTGATTTATTTGTTTATGTACATGGTTGGTAAAATTTGTGTTTTTTTATTATGCATATTCGATACTATTCATCGTTCTTCGTAATCTACGGAATTTACAGAAAGCACGCTAATTATTGCACTCCGATTGCAAAATGTACGTATAATTTTTATTTTCATGATGGGCCTTTTTTATGCTTTCGTCTTTGAGGCATATTCTGGCTTCTGGTACTAAAGTTTAATGCATTATGGTTTTACACGCTCGAAGAAAGAAAGGTGTCACTCTAAATTTCGGTTGTATCGTATTGTAACGAGTGAAGAAAAGAAAAGTGGGTTTGTGAAATTTTTGTCGTGAGAATTCGAGGAAAATTTACAATTTTGAACGTTGGCCCTTTCGGGGTGTTCCGTTGAATGGTTTCAACAAAGGATATAACGATTGACTCGCTTTGAACGATACGATGTCCTTGATTTCCAATGGAACCACCGTTGGCTCTTCTCCAGCCTTTTCTTCGGTCGATTCGACGAGTCCAGCTCCACCCTCGGCCATTGACACTACGTGGACAGCCAGTTTACGCCTTATCGGCGATTTGTCGCAAACGACATCCTGAAAATAAAAAATGGAGAGTCGTGCATTTTCGAAAATAATTGGATTGTTAATTTTGAATAATAGTAGTTTTGAATAATCAATATTTTTAACATATTGCAGCCAAAAAAAAGTATAATTGTTTATTTTTATTTAAAAATATTATCAGAAATATTTATCACGTAATTATTAATTTTATTTGTAAAATAAATTGTATATAGAATATAATGAACTGTAGTTTTATTTATTTTTTTAAATTTCTACAATTCTTTTTTTTTATGTTCGGATCTGAAGACTTTTTTGTCAATGATTCTTGAAATTGTCTTTCCGATAATAATTGACAATTAAAAAAAAGCAATGGTATGAATAATCAAAAAATGTCAAGTAAAATTGAAAAATCACCTTGAAGAATTGCAGTATTTGCTCTTTCGTCAGAGTCATCAAATAAGCCACTTCAATGTTGGTACGATCGAAATTGTACTGTTGAGTGGATATCTCACTCCAAAATACTGTCGAAAGTGTGACCATCATTTTTGGCTTCTCGAGACGCAGAGTTGCCAATGATGCTTTATGTCTGTTAAATTCCTCGTCGCTCATGTTCGTTATTCGGTCCTGGTGGAAAAAAGTAAATTGTTTTTTTTTTTTTATAAAAAAAAATATCTAGGCGTGGAAAAGAGTACAGAAAAGCTGCTAATTATGTAGAATTGTGGCTTTTTCCAATTCAAAAGTTTCACCGCTGTTTTTTTTACACCATTTACAAATTTATGTTAAAAAAGATAGAGAAATTGTAAAGACCTGAGAGTCATTGCAATTTCAGTAGATTAAAAAATATTTAAAAAATATAAAATATTGCCCTCGAACACAAAACAAAAATACATACTTTTTTCACAAAAAATAATTTGTCATCAATTATTAACAAAGTTTAATCCTTCTATTAATTTGTTTAGAATTGAGATTTCTTTACCAGCATCGTTTCCATGAAGAGTTCAATCCTATTATCGACAAAGTTCGGATGTCGATCGCTCTGAACAATAACTCGAAGCCCTTGAACGCCATTCGCTCGACGAATTCCACTGAAAACAATGTAACCAAGTTGCTCCTGCGTTCTCAGTGTATTGAAACACGGTTCGGAAATAATTTGCGCCAGTAATTCCAGGTGCATATTCGATTCGGTTGATTGTAATCCACTCTGGTAATAAACTTCGGTGCACGACGATTTGTGATGATTATTCTCCACGCGATACAGAAAATTGCAGCCTAAGAAAAATAATTACAGACTAAGAAAAAGAAAAATTTGTTGTTGTCGCTGGGGAAAACTTACCGTCATCCAAGCTAATTTCACGATAGGGCAAAAGTTGCCTAGGTAAAAGTGGCACTATATGTCTATCGTCGTTTTCACGTAATTTCGATTCCACGAATTTTACGGTTTCCAAAGCCTCCGACTTTGTCAGATTTCCGTGAACAAGACACTCAACGTGCATCTTCGTAAGCAATTGTGGCACAAATTTTTCTAGTCTCTCGACACTGATGTCTGAAATTAATACAGAATAGATGTTTTTTTTTTATTTTTTAGTAAAAATAATTATTAAGATTATTTTGGACGATAAATTTCTTGATTCTTAATAAAAAAAAATTTGATGTAGAAAATACGAAGGAATGTTAAAAAAATGTTTAAAAAGTTGAAAAGTAGAATTTTGCACTTTTTTTTGTTCTTATTTTATATTTTCAGATGTTTAAACTTTAAACGTCAACTCAATATTTTGACTTGAATAATTTAAAAACCCGACAACAGAAAAATATGATACAAAGAATATGCTAAAAAGTAGTATGTTTTTTGGACTGCCCGTTTGATTTCGATCAATTTGTAAATTGGATTTGCGTAAATTTCATTTTAAAGTTTACTCTCACGTCATGATTTCGACTCGCTATCAATTTTTTTTTATATTGAGCGTCATAAAAATTTGAAATAATTTCTGAAATAAATTTTTATCCACGAATACTAGCAAATTTTTAACTTTTCAACAAATTAAATTGATTTATTTGTTTATCAGAATTAACTTACGAGCACTCGCTTCCAAGAGATCGTCTCTCTTCCAAACTTGTTCCGCCAGCAGAACAGCCAAATAATAAACGACATGTTTGTACGGCGGTTCGGCATCTAAATTTTTTAAGCCTCTGATATGCTGCAAGCAAAAAATTCAAAAGCCAGCAATTCTACAATCGTGATATATTTTAAAGAGAAAAACAAAAATTTCGCTCGGTTGACTTACGTTTTCCTTAATAATGTCAAATCTCTTTGTGTCTATCGTGAAATTCACCATCTTGTCCAGAACCTTTTCAAGCAACGTCCGATGCTTGTCGTGATAGCCTCCAATCGCTAACTAAAATACGTATTGTTTGACTTCTCTTCAGCTGTGATTGCTCACCAGCAATCACGGCTGATTGAAATTTCGGATATTTTTTTTTTTTTATTAACTCACAATGATTCCATATTTGCTGCTACTAAATTCCCATCTGAGTCCAGCGAGACTAGCGTTGTAAGCGTACTCGTTAAGGCTATCTTTGACCAATTGAATGTACATGTACGTTAAATTGCAATTTACCGGATCCATGTAAGCGACAGGGCTGCAATAAAAAAAAAAATTAAACAAAAGTAAGAGTCAGTTTTAGAAATGAATGATGAAATTAAGGAAAAATGCTGTTTAAAGAAAAACATCAAATGTAAAAAAAAACAATATTAAAAGAAAAGGATTTTAAACCATTATCAATTTTCAAATTTTAAATACATTTTTTTTGTACCCACTAGAAGTCTTTTAGAGAGAGTAAAAGCTAAAGGATTCAAAATTTCATAAAATAAGAATCCAGATATTTTTTTCCAACATTAAAATGTTTAAAAAAAAGAAACAAAAGTCTCTTGATTTAAATATAAAAATATAAAAAATGTGATTTCGAAAAACAGAAGCCTGCAAAGTAGAACCTTGCAAATTGCTTTCTTTTTGTCAAATTAACAAAAAAAATCTAAACCACTTTTTTTGACGTTTTGGACATTCCTGTCATAAAAATCTCGCCTTTTTCACAAAAACAAATCTTCTGCTATGAGAAAACAAAAAAAAATACAAAAGACTGCGCGATTTGAAAATCCGAACTCACCTAGTAAACTCAAATGTGAGATTGACCTTCGGCAGTAAAAATTCATCGTCCTGCTTGAACCATACTCGCATAAACGGCGAATCTTCGACAATACACGGAAACTTTTCAATTGCCAATTTCTCGGCATCCGACATTTCGTTAGTTCTTATAACAAAGTCCTCCGGTATGAATTCGTTCTTAGTCGGTACAGCGAAATCGTCATTTAAACCACAATTTCGCCACGTTTCAATCACGTCATTCGGAATCTTTTCCTTTCTGAATTTCGTGCCGTACCAGACTTCCGTTTCCGTGGCCGATTCTTCGAAAGCTTTGCCCGCTATGAGGACTCTAATGTTTTCGGGTGTGAGATGATCAGTCACGAGATTTATGAGATCTGGACGCCATTCGTTGAAGATACACGGAGCAATTAGAGCTTCTTCCATGGGATATTTTTGCAACGCTCGTACCGTCATATTTACATAAGAACGGGGTGACAATTTGTCTTTGTAATCAAAATCCATCTTCGATATTTGCTTGTATTCCTAGAAAGAATAGACATTTGAAGATTAAATGGTATTAAGTAGACAAAAAAAAGATAGAAGCGATTGGAAGGTTTTTTGAAAAATGGAAACTCACGTCGAATATCCATTCAATCGGACCGTTCTTCTTCAGCATGTTTATATATTGGAATAAGAGAGTTATTATGTCATCCACATGCTTGATTCCTTCCTCGGTAAGATCTACAACGACGGTAAAGAAGTTGCAGCCTCCTCTGGCCATCGGGCGCTCTCCAGCGACTAGCGAATCGCTCCAGCCTGCCTTTTTTAACGCTGATAACAACGAGCCGTCACCCTCGTGGCCCAAAAGATGCGAGACGTAATGCGTCGGCTGGAATTATTATAGACGGAAATGAATTTAATGAAAAACTTGAAATTTCAATATTCGCACATTTTTCTTAAGAAAAAAAAATGGCCCTGAAGTTTTCTGTATTTTGTGTCTGAGTGACGCAAATGACTGCCAATTTTTTTAAATCATGAAAAAAAAAACTGTCCCATAAATCCATGATCAATCCTATAATCGTAAAAATACAAAATACGCACAAAAAATATTTCAATTAATTTTTTAATAAACGCAATTTAAAAAGGCAATATCGAAAAAACATAAGGTTTTTGCACGAAAGCCGACTCCAATTACTCAACATAAAATAACAACAATATTTTACGAGAGAACTTACAACAGATCTGAAGTGTTGTTGCAAATCCGGTAGAGGAAATGTCATGTTCAAGTACCGTAAGTCCTTGATCGGCACGATATACCATTTTGTCTGAAAGTGTTCGGCCTTGTATGGATGTTCGGGCCAAACAGGAGCTTCGACTTGCTTGTTCTCGGCGTGCGCGAATCTATCGACAACCATTTTCTCGAGTTCATCGAGACTCTCTGTTGGGCGACAGGAAAAAAAAGCAAAAATATCAGTTAATAAGGAAATGAAGTTTCTTGTCGCGTTAACCAGAGAAGGTCGGAGATTAATAAAAAAAAATTCATCATCTTTTTTGCGGACCTTTGCCAAGAACGCTCAATGCCATTATATTCGACGAATACCAAGTATCGTGAAATTTCAGTAGAGCCTCGCGCACATCGATGCCTTTTTCCTTTGGCAAAATCTCCAATGTTTGTCGATTGCCCGAGCCAAATTTCGAGTACGGATGATTCGGATCGGCCGAACATTTTTCAAGCTGATTCGCTCGCCAAGCGTCGTTTGCCAGATTTTTCTCGTGCTCCGAATTCACCGCATTTACCTCGAGCTCCGTTGCCGATTCGGTGAACAGTGGCTTGAG
This sequence comes from Perithous albicinctus, assembly GCA_964016905.1. Taxonomy (NCBI): domain Eukaryota; kingdom Metazoa; phylum Arthropoda; class Insecta; order Hymenoptera; family Ichneumonidae; genus Perithous; species Perithous albicinctus. Next base: position 23,911,606 of record OZ024692.1, read on the forward strand.
GAAAAATTGCGAAAATCTATCCATAACATCGTCGAGCTTGTCGGGCGTAACGTCCACGTAATAATTCGTGTAATCCGTGTGTGTCGAGGCGTTCGACGAGCCACCGTGTTGCGACAAAAACGCGTTGTATCCATTTCTGTCCGGATATTTTTCACTACCGAGGAACAACATGTGCTCGCAGAAATGCGCCAAACCCGGTAACTCTGGTGGATCGCTCATAAAACCTAGAAAAACAAAAAAGTTGCAAAATAGAACTTTCCATATTGCTTCCTCATTAATTTTGATTTTTCACAAAGCCTTTTTTTTTCAATTTTGGCTTGTTCGTGCAGGAACTATTGTGAAAAATCGATTAATCGTCAAAAATCGAATAATTAATTCATTAATCAATGCAATAAAAAAAATGTACATGTGTCTCAGAAAGAATGTGTGTGCCAAAAGGCCTAAATTTATATTACCATAAATTCACGACCTAATTCAACAGAATCAGATGAAATAAAAATTACCTTTGCACATTTCATTTTTAAGAGACTTTTATCTTTTTACTTTTATTATTATTTATCTTACAAATTCCTAAGCAAAAAAAAAATGCAACAAATCCTCTTTAAATAAAATCACTAAAACAAGAAACGCACCAACTTTGACATCAAGAGACGCCGCACTCTTGTCCGTAGTCGGATCGCTTATCAGCAGTACTTTCATATCATTGCTGAGCAACAAACCCCTGTAGGTTCTATTGTCATTCCGTGACTTCTTAATATTTTCATATCTCTTTTTCACGCCGTCAGGATATTGACACGATGCCATTGGAGTTTTCATTTCAGAGGCTTGACGTCTACAAAAAAAAAAACAAAGAAATTAAAACATTTAAAAAAAAATCTATACGAAAATACACAACACATTTTTTTTGCCTGAATAATGAATGGATGAGCAAAAAATATTTTAAGAGGTGACAAAGAAAAATCTTTGCTTTGCTACATCTTACTCAGAGTCAGAAATCTCAACGTCCAAGACTGCATTCTGACAGAGCGACGTCATTTCTCACGTTCGAATTCGCGGCAATCTATATGCAATATCCCCTAATCGAGAATATGCAATTTTATAGCACGTAGTGAGAGATCTCCGAGAGCGTTGATTGATTGCGTGATGCTTGTAGCTCGGTATTAACGGTTATGACTGCTCGACGAGAGTGAATCACAGGCGATCGCAGCGAGAGAGAAAGGGTAAAACGTGATAGATAAAGCTCACACATACACACAAACGTCAGACATTAGTTGCTACGACAAAACGTTAAAATTCTTTTGCCTTCAGAGAGCAATTGTTTGTATATGTCAATTTACAGAACAACAAAATATATCCGCGACGTATGATCAGCTGTACTGTGTGTATGTGTGTGTGTGTACAATACAGCAAAGAAGCGCTGCCTGTCGATCAATGGATCTCGAATATTTTAATAACAAAAAATATACCTATATACAAATATATAGATATAGAACTGCAGACACATGCTGCAACTCGCGCGTCACAATTGCGGTAAAGTGACGAAAAAGTAAAAAAGGAAAAAAGAGGAAAGAAAATTGTCAAATTTAGGGCTACGGAAGTTTGAAATATTTGAGGTATTTGAGAAAATATAATTGTAACGAGGAAAGTAGAATCGCTCTCGCGATTATAACAGCGAGAAATGATAAATAATTCTATGTGGCTATGTTCACACTTTTGTTACACTCAACTCCGAGAGGTTTAACCTCGTGAGTTGATTTTTTAAACAACGCTTTTTTGGGTTTTTCAAGAATACATTTTTTTTTAAATTTTCGATTGCGTACCTTATGAATACAAGAGACTGTAGTGGAAGATAAAGTATCCGGCATTTAAGTATTCGCGAGGCTAACATCTGGCTATTTAATACACGTGATTAATTTTTATAAGTAGCTTGAAACATTTGGGTGAGGGTTTTTTTTTCTTTTTTGGATCTTTGGACCAGAGATAAATAGGGAGATGCACAACGCTCGGGTTTTTCGCGGTACCAATTCGATGGCGCTAAATCGTAGCAGCGAGCTCGGAAGCTCCATTTTGTGATCATCGCCTTTGGCGATATTACAGATTCCCGTGTAGCCGGAGTGAATGTTATCACCGTTCCGGCTGGTATTACAGGCTGGATAATCACGAACGACCAGTCGAATTTGAAAAGTAATAAGAAGATTTTGTATATTTGGCGAATTGACATTTTTGTTGTTGTTGTATAATCTGAATTTTAAAAAACATTTGCAAATGAGAAGTGATAAAAATTATTTGCCTAACCACAAAAAAAAAATTGTAAAAAAAAATTACATTTTTAAAAATAAAAATGGATATGAGTATAGATTAAAAAAATCAGAAAAAAATGATGCAACAAATATATATAACACGAAGTTTAGCTTCGAATTGATAAGAATTTCTGGCAAAAATGAAACAATATAAAAAAATTCCCTTTCATATAAAAATCTCGATTTTTAAAATTATTTTCTACCATTTATTAATTTTATTGATTGAGTTCGAGTTGAGATCGAATTGAAGCCGAAAATAAACTCACATATTTTCGATACGATTAACCGGAACCATCTTTAATTTAAAAAAAACAAAAAGAATAATTTGAAAAATCAGAATTTCAATTTAGGATTTGCTACAAAGTCTGTTTCAAATAGTCTTAATTAGCACTTATTACGTCAAATTTTTTCAACTCAACACTATCATTTCATTTAACCATCAGATTATTATTTAAATTTCATACATCAAATAGAAATTAAAAACCCCGTTTCATCAAAATTTCAAGGAAAAAAGAAAAAAAATCTTGGAAACAATGCAATAAATATTTCACTTGTTTTTTTTATTTTTTTTTTTTTTATTCAAATTGTTTATTAATTTAATAATGATACAAATAATGGGACAATATTGTATGGATCGTATGAGAAGTATTCGTGATTGCAATGCGTGTTAAGGGAATTCATCAAACGTAGAAACTAAACGTGTAAAATTGTACAGGAATAATCCGACGTATTCCATTTCTGGGGTTCACGGCAAATCCCTAAATACGTGTACCCGAAAGATCGTAAGGAATATTGTCCGTTAACGCCGAGAACATATGAAAGAAAAAAGCGATCGAAGCGGCATGAAAACCTGGGCTTTCATCGTGGAAATATTTTATGCGTTTTTTTTTGTTTGCGTCGCACACGTGCTAAATCATTTGGCACGTATTCGCGTCGTTTTTTTTCTCGGTCTCATGTGCGATATGATTTACAAAAAAAAAAAAAATTACATAGGTCTGCCGATGCCTCGGCCCATGGGCATCTGTGGCGCGTCTCCTCCTCCGCTTTTAGGATTCTTGATCGTCTCGTCGACCGAAAGAATAAGGCAAGCCGCTTCGGCAGCGGCGGTAAGAGCGTTTATCTTAACGATTGCCGGTTCCCAGACGCAAGCCTGCATATTATCGGCAATATCCTCCGACAGTATGTCCACTCCGTACCAACATTTTCCTTGATGATGCTTCTGTCGCAATTTGTTCAATATATTCGTCGCGTCGAAGCCAGCGTTGTCGCAAAGTTGCCTACGAGAATTTCGAAATATTTTTCGATGTATTAAAATATTTATTGTAACAGACGATAGAGAAATGAATAATTTATGAAAATTACAAATGAAAAAGCCTACAATAAAATGTTTATCAATTTTTTTTTCTTAAATCCCGTAAAAAAAATCCGCTCTAAATTTGGTGCGAATAAAAATAACGAAATATAAAAGAATTTAATGTTGTGAAAATTGCAACAATGATTTTCAAAACTTAAAAGAAAAATTAAAAAATGTATTAAATGTATTAAGCTTCATTATTTCAAAGAATTATAAAAGATACTGTGTTTTTTTTACGTAAAAAAAATACCTTGGAATGATCTCGAGAGCGCGAGCGATCGCGCTGATCAAGAGCTGCTCCTTTCCGGCGATCGTGCGCGAATAATCGCGAAGTGTCCGAGAGAGTTCCATCTCAATGGCGCCGCCGCCGCCGACAACCGCATCGTTCTTTATCATACGTCTGACGATCATAATAGCGTCGTGAAGAGATCTCTCTGTCTCCTCGAGAAACTGCTCTGCACCGCCGCGCAATAAGAACGTGCAGGTTCTCGCGTTTGGGCATCCAGCGAAGAAATTGAATCTAGAAAGAGAAAAAAGATAAAGATTCACATAAACGTGTATAAAATCTCGAAAAAAAATCCATCTTGTTAAAAATAAATAAAATAATGCGCAAGCAATTTGCAAGGTTCTATTAATGTATCAATTTTATCTCACCTTTCCCCTCCAATTTGTTTCTCCTCGAAGGATTCGCATCTGCCAAGAACGGAGTCGTTGATATCGTGAGTAGTCGTGATAACAGCGCCGCCGCAGGCTTTCATCGTTCTTTTGAGATCCTCCTCGGGAACTCGACCAGCGCAGAACATATCTCTGTCGGCGAAATACTGCGTGGCCACATCGCCGATCGGTAATTTTGATAGGACAACATTGGCACCGCTCTTGTGAATCAGTTCGAGCTTCTGATAGAGAATCTGCCATTCAGCGTCGACGATCTTTTGATATTCGGCAACGTTGTCAACGCGAACTTCCGCATTGTCGCGTTCAGCTTTAAGCTCGAGCTCGATGTTCAAAAGAGCGATCTTACAGGGCTCGTATTTTTTAGGTTGCATTTCGAATCCCGCGTACGAGAAAGTCTTCTTAAATGCCACACCGGCGATCAGAAGAGAATCTTCGAGCGAACCACCGGATACCTTACAAATTGCAAATTTACGTTTTATTTACGTTCAATTAGAAAAAAAAAATGAAAATCAAGTCTGTAAATCGATTTGGTTGCAATTTCATAAAATAAAAATCTGGCATTTAAATATTCATCGCGTTTATCTCAAAAATGTACTTTGAAAACTGTTTGACAAATTATATCGAAAAGTTTAGATCCGTTCGGGGTCAGCGAAATTGGAAAATACTACAAGCATTTTTAATTTTTTAGAGTCCAAAAATAATTATTAAAAAATGCATTACTTTTTTTTACAATAATTCAATTAATTTATTAATAGTGATAGTTAAAAAATAGGGAAAATTAAAAATAATTAAAATACATTTTTTTTTAGTGAATACCGTTAATTTATAAATTATTGCATTCAATACCTTCTTGATTCCGATCATGTTAAGCGGCAAGAGTTCGTCCAGCTGAAGGACTGCATCAACGACCATTTTGCTGAAAAAGTCCTTCTGCTGATGAATCAATTTTGAGCTCAGAGCTGTTGCAGCGCACTTCTCAAGCAGTAGTCTCTTCTCGTCGGTGGATTTTTCGATTTTTACGCTCCAGGCGTTTATGGTTTCCACGGCTAGTTGAATAGCGCGACGGAAGGATTTAATTATAATACGCGGATGAACGCCCTCCTCGATAAAAGGTTTCATCTGTTTCAGGAACTCGCCTGCCAGCAGAACAACGCTCGTTGTGCCGTCACCGACCTACATTAAACGGATTATTAACATTATTTTCATTATACTTTGAGAAGTGTGTTGAATGTGTGAACAGTTCTGAGGCCATTGCATTTCTTTGAGAAATAGCCAGTCTAGACGCTCAATATTTTCACTCTTCTCCATATCCAAATCATGATCAAGCCTACGCTTATCTTCATCATGAAATTTATTGGATTTTTGGAGTAGTTTTGGACAATAATTTTTTTACTCAAGAATAAAATAGAATTTTTTAAAAATTTCTCATCCACTATAAATATTTTTTTAATTTCTGATTTTGTTTCGTTTTACATGTTCAAAATACCATTATGAAAATTTTTTTGTCCAATGGTTTTTTTTCCCTGCAACGTTTCAAATACAAAGATGATCATCTTTTTCTAAATAATAGTTGATTTTTTATTTCATTTTTGAAATTGTAATTTTTTTTTTTTTTTTTTTTTTTTTTGAGAGGCCAAAATTATAAATTCAGTAGTATTGCTCACCTCAGCATCCTGTGACTTAGCAATGTCCACAAGCGTCTTTGCGGCTGGATGAACAATGTCCAAAAGCTTGAGGATCGTTGCTCCGTCATTGGAAATTGTGCCTTTGCCATTTTGGTCGACGATAAGTTTGTCCATACCACGAGGGCCTAAAGTGGTCCTCACAGCGTCTACTACCATTTGGCAGGCATTTATATTAGAGATAAGCTGCGGCTTTCCCTGAGACGCGTCTGTCCCTTCTTTCAGGAGGATAATTTGAGGTTGCTGTAAATTTAACAGTCACATTAATTTCAAAAATTCCCTACCGTAACTTCTAATAATTAATTCTGGCTTTACCCTCGCAAACTTTCCCATATTTGTCTTAATATATTTATCCCGCTTTGGTTACTCTTGATTTCTTTTCAGGGTAATCAAATTCAGGCGACTTCAGATAGAAACACTTGAAGAGCAGAAGCGACTGTCTTTTCTTTTAGTAAATAAAGAAACAGTTGATAACAGCATCTCTGGGAGAGGTTTTATTTCTTTCTTATCAGAGCTTTAAATTATTATTATTATTGGTAATAGTGAATTTCTAATGAAAATTATAATATTGTAGATTCAAGTTCAAGTGCTTGAGTATATACAGGGCATTCCATGTGGTTTTCTGAGTTATTGACATTCAATCTAAAAAGCAATAATAAAAAAAATGTATACATTTAAAGATTTATTAATTAAATTATAAAATTTATTAATTAAATTATCAAACAGATTTGTCTCTAAATTGGTGTTGCACACAAGAAGTGCCTTTTAAATAATACATCGCGATCTAATTCTCAACAATTGGGGGGGGGTAATTTTTTTCATTTCTTAAGCTTCCAAGATATTTGTAAAACGATTTGTAACGGAATTCCACAGAAAAATATGAATTCTGACAGTATTAAAAAATTGTAGTAAACAGTAATCGTAATAGAGAAGATAAACGATACAATTTTATTTCCTGCGAAGGATTATTTTTTCACGAGTTTTCGTCTCGTTATTCGTGGGTGTTGGCGGTGGATGAAGCCGATGTCCTTATAAGGTTATATGACTGTCGGACTGGAATTTTCGGTAACATCAAAGTACTTAAATACAGCGACGATCAAACAAACGGCGATATTCAATAATATTTCCAAAACTCTTAAATCGTTATTTCGTAAAATAGAATGTAATCAAATGACTGTCGGAAAGCAAAAAAAAAAAAAAGAAAAGTCGCATCTACCGGTTTGACAAATTGTTTATTGCATCGAGAGAATTCGTCACCCCACCGAGAGTGAAATACATAAAGGTGTTTCCACTTATTTCAATTTTCGTATTACAATGTCGTGACTAAATCGCCGATAATCATTGCGGGATGCCGGAGGCTTTTTTGGATTCGAAAAATGCGTACCATTTTTGATAATATCTCGCTGGAACAACACTACACACGATTACTTCTCAACTTCACTGTGAACTCGTGAATATCCGTCTCGTTTCGCTCTCCAAGTTCGAGAGCAACGAGAGAGTGGCAGCACTGATGAAAAAGCCGCCATTACAATCGGAGCACGTTGGTTTTAAGCAAAATGTACCAATTATTGACCATCTAAGATTTTAAACGTAAGCCAATTGAAATTATGTAATGAAAATATGAATGATTTGCTTTGAATGATAAACTGATTTTTAGTGCAATTTATTTTGTAATATAATGTAATTCCTGTGATTGATTTCACGGTTTTTTATTTAAATAAATCAGCAGATACATGAGAATATATTTGTGCTCCTGTTAGTGACCCACAAAAATGAAGGCTCCCTATTGGCTGATGGATAAATAGTTGGAAAAGCAGACAACGTTCGATTGGCCAAAAAGTAGAGGTCAGAAATTTTGCTAGTGGTCTATAACTCGGCCGTTTTAAGCATGAATATTCTGATTGGAGGATAAAGACGCGCCAAATGTCACGTATGCGAACTGCGATTTTGAAACGTTAAAAGTATTTTAACTTAACTCGTAAGCGATTATCACTACTACGAAGTATTTTTTTGTATAGATACGTTGACTTTGTCTGAGCTTCGGTTTTGTTACGCGTCGTCTTTGGCATGTAACGAGTTAATTACTCGAAAAATGAAAAGAATTTATGCAAATTATAAAATTATAAATTATATGGTTTAAATTGTTTTTTAAACTCGCTTTACTTATATTTGGTGGTTCCATAAATTATTTGGCATTTATAATATTTTGCATTCAATAAAAATTCACTGTTGAATATATTTAAAAAATGTATATACTTGTATCGAACATTTTTTAATAGAAAACCATATTTTTAATTGAATTCATCAAAATAATATTAAACACGTGTTTAATATTAGAAAAAATATTTTTCTAAATAAATATTTTAATATTTTAGAAAAAAAAAACTTCTTTATGATTAATTTTATAAAATGTAACACAAAAAAAAGTATTATTTAAGATAGCACTAGTAAACTATATAATTCTTATCAATTAGATAGTTATCTCATCTGCAATATTAAAAAAGCTATGTTGCGATATCTGTGTCGTCCTTATTATTATTATTATTATTATGGTCGCACTATATCATAGAAACGAGAGGAGAACCACGCGAGCTGGCAGTTCTCTGGCGACTGCACATTATCGTTTATTTATACGTCCTGTTAAACTAGCAGGTGTATATATATATATATATATATAAGCCTTCGTGTAGTAAACGTCTGACTAGCCGATTGGCGTAATCGCCCGGTTGTAGCTCCGGCTCGAATTTATATTTGTGCCGCCTTACTTTTTTTATTTCCCTTTTTATTTCAACCAGAGACGCGGGAGTGTGCGGATTATTCAATGTCGCGCGCTCTCTGCTTATAAGCATCAAAGTATAGCTTCGATCGGTTGTCTCTCCCGCGCGGAAACGTGCATATTGCTCGCTGCCTCGTTATTTTAGTTTTAAGTGTACTGCTGTCGCTGCAGTGCTATGCAATAAGCATCGAGAGCTCGGACTCTGAGGTGAGTTAAGTGTGAAAATTAAAACAAAAGAGGACGTCTGTAAAGTGATAGCTATTGAAAATAATTTTTGTTTACATTCTTATGTAAATATATCTGTAAGTAAACATACATAGAGAAGATTCTCTTTTTTTTCACATAATCAGTAATGTATCGGGAATATGTTGCACATTTCTATAGATTTATTGTATACTTTTATGGGAATAATAGTGGGGTTCGAAAATTTTCGAGTATCGAGTTCAAGGTCACGTGCAGCAATTGTAGGGGCGGGAGTCGATCCTTCGAGAATATACTTCTTTCGTCTCGCTTCTGCGCTCTCCCGAAGACACGCTTTTGTTTCTTTTCTCAGCTTTTATATATTTATGATGTTTTGTGTTCTATGATTATTGCAAATATAGTAATTTATAACGTAAATCGCTCAGTTTGTGAACTTTAAAAGAAAAAAAATCTCTCGCTCTGAGTGTTTAAATTTATAACAGCCATTCATAGAGACAAACAAAAGGCATGTAAACGTTTAATCTATTAGTGACACGACGAGGAATTAGCAACTGTTCGCCAAATAATGAGAACGTAATTGTTTTACGTACAAAAATGTATACGGGATTCCACGTCACTTCAACCAATGAAAAAAAAAGTTCTCTAATAATTTCTGAAAAAATCAGTTCAATTAATTCAAACAAATACCTCAAGTTTTATTTTTATTTTTCGAGGCCATGTCAAAAAATGCAGGGCCTTGGTGTGTCATTTGACCCTGACCAGCTCGATTGCCCTACACGACAGAAACATTTTTATAATATAACTTTTTTTTTTTTCTTTAATTTTTTAAAAAGATAACTCATACATTTATATGTATAGCTCTCAATAATTGGTATACCGTCACTTATTGCGTCATTTACTTTAACGACCACATGTGCTTTGCCGTGTTCTTCCGCATAAGTTCTGCGCATGCGCAAATCACCGACGTCGCTTTTCCGCGCCCCTCCGAGCCCACAAATGCTGTAGCGACACAGTGTGAGCCAATGGCGAAATCGATAGAGTTCGAACTTGTCAAAAAAGCGAATCATAAGCCAACGCGGATTCCTCGAGAGTGTGGCTTTCCAAAGACGCGCCGCTTCGCTATATTACATAAGTGATTGTATATAGTGGATTTTGTTGAACAGCAGCGCGCAGGAAATTTATCAAGTACGGGTTTGCGGTGTTGTTATCCGTGCAAGGTGATCTCATCCTTATACACTTCCGCTTTAAGTGCTCACATAATACTGTGAACAATGTTCTTTAAATGTAAATATAGCAGAGATGCAGATGAGCACATCTCGTTACTTTGAAATACGCGCCTTTCATTTGTCTCATTATAATTATTTATTCTTCATTTTTCATCTTCTAAGTGCTATAACATTTTTTCTCAGTTATTTTTCATTTATGTTAATGATTATTAAATTTCTTGAAAAAAAAAAACGTTCAATTGTTTTGTTAAACAAATTTATTCATTGCTTTTTTTATTTTTCGTGAAATTTTGTTTTTTCTTTAATTTGTTATGGATTTAATTATAGTTAGAAACAATAATTAATATAAGATTTTTATTTAATAAAAAAAAAAGAATATTGAATTAATCGAAAAAAAAAACCTTTAAGGAAAAAAAATAATATTGCAAGACAACATACTTTTTAAGTAACAAATCCCGTTTTGTTAATTTGAAAGCTTTAAAAAATTTTTTTTACAGATCTTTTCTTAAATTGCGATAAAAAAATCAAATTTTCAAATTTTTTTTTTTATTAAACAACAAATTGTCGAATTTACAACAAAAAAATTTTTAAATAAGTGACAAAAAAAAATGTAAAAAATATTTAAAATAAAAATACAAAATTTTGAACAGTTTATATATGTTTTACTTTTCTTGCAAAACTAGAAATTTACAACAAAATTTGTGTCAAATTAACAAAAGTTTCGACAAAAATTTGAGCTTTTTTTTTTAATTAAGCTTTTATTGTGGAAGAATGTTAAAAGTGTTTGAAATTGCAGGTAGAGAACAAAAATTCAATCGGGAAAATCTGCAAAATTCGATCGGAGGAGAGAAGCAAGAATTTACAGCAGAAATCAAAGAATATCAAGAAAATTACGAAGATGAAGACTGTTTGGGTAATCGGCGGTCCAGGATGCGGCAAGGGTACTCAGTGCGATCGAATGATTGCCAAATACGGGCTGATTCATCTGAGCAGCGGTGATCTTTTGCGGGAAGAAGTTTCCAGTGGAAGTCCTCGCGGTGCTTCGCTCCAGGAACTCATGTCCAAGGGCCTCTTCGTTCCTACTGTAAATTTCTTATAATTGTTACAGTAATTTTTTCACTTTTCATGCACCAATGTATTCACGAATTTTTCTAATTATTCAACTATTGAATTTTCACTAATCATCTGGATTTCCTGGAAATAAAAATCATGGTGAATCGATTTTTAATACTTTTTTTTTTGTAGAATTATAAATTTGTAAAATTGGAAATGACGACAAAAGGTTGAATTTGCAAATTTTAATTTCTGTCGCAAATATATGACAAAATATTAATTTTTGATAAATTATTTTTGTACTTTATTTTGAAAAACTAGATATTGACGAAAAAAAAGTGTCTAATTAACAAAAATGTTTACTGTGTACGGAAATTAATGGTATTTAAAAAAAACCAAATTGTTGTGATGAGATAAACTAAACATTTTTTTTTATTAAGATAACATTGATATTTGTATTTATTTGTTGTCAGGATGTCGTTCTCGATCTCATCAAAGAAAGAATGTCGAAAGCACGCGCCGAAGGTACCGCATCGGGATTCCTAATCGATGGCTACCCTCGTGAATTGGACCAAGGACTTCAGTTTGAGAAAGATGTAAGAGAAAACAAAAATACTATAAATTTTAGCTCCAAATTATAGACACAATGCTATGAACTAAAGAAATTTTTTTTTGAAAGTTAAGTCTTAAGTTTCAAATTACGACGAAACATTTTCGTTTTCTGTGCATCATATATAAATTTGAGTTTGCTAAAAAAAAAAAAAAATCATATTTCCAATCGATTTCTCAGAGCAAAACGTAAATTTTTTGAAAAATTTTATACCAAAGTTCACGTCACTTTGTTGAATTTAATTTTCATGAAAACAAAGCTTCCTCCATAAGGAAGCAAAAAAGAGTATTTTTTTTTTAAAACGCTTCTGTCCAAATTCTCATTCACTTTCAAATAACCATTCGTTATTTATTTTCCATTTATGTTTCCTAGGTTTGTCCAGTCGATCTAGTCATTTTTTTCGACGTAGAGAACGAGACTCTGAAAAAGCGTTTATTGGGTCGCGCCGCAGTTTCACAAAGAGCCGACGACAACGAGGAAACGATAAAGAAGAGAATCGAGATATTCAACGTGAAAAACGGCGAAATCGTCGAGCACTATAAAGACAAAGTAGTGAGGGTATGTGTACGAACAATCGATTATTAAGTACACTATATCTACTTGAATTACACACACACAAGTTGCTTGACGTAATGCAAATTTATTATTCGTCGACAGATCAATGCCGAAGGCGCCGTTGATGATATTTTTGCGGAAGTCACCAAAGCCCTGGATCCTCTATTAGCCGCGTAGAACTCAATCGCGTGTACATAATTAATTCAATTAATAAATCAACTCATCTTCGGATCTGCCTTTCCAACTATAGAATCCACGCACTGTAGCAAAAAAAAAAAAAAAAAAATTAAAAACAGTGGATAAAAAAAAGAAGAAATGAAACTGGCCACGCTTAATCGAGATGCTTCCGACGAGTGCTTCCGGATATTCCGGAAATTCACCGTCGGATTCGTCCGTACTGTACATATTATATAAGTAGCGAATATTCACACGAAATTCATGCACAAATATCATCGCCGCAGTGCGAATTACTATTTCTTGCTATCGTTTGTTTATGATAGTGTATTCACGATCAATATATACGAGACTCCGTCATGAAAAATTTATGCTCGAGCACAATTTTTTTCTTCAATTTATTTTCCTTCATCCTGGCCGATCGGTGTTGTCACGTAAACGGTAATAAAGTGATACAAAGATTGTGCACATTTTGGGGAATTTGCTGATATTTTTATGTGAAGAATATGACAAATAAATCGAAAATAATGTTACACAGAAATTGTGTTTATTTAGAACTAGAAATTGATCGAAAAAATGGTGTCAAATTAACAAAGTTTTTGCAAACGCTTATTTTTCTGTTTTTGTTATTGTGTAGCCAATCGAGAAACGAGATTTTACAAATTGATGAAGGAAAACAGTCGCTCGACGATGTCGGTAATAGCTCGAAAGGAAGTCACGAATCTTGAAAAGTGCCAAGAGTTTGCTATTTCAAAAAAAGCCTTGGCTTTTAATTATAGAGAGGACTCGATGGCGAATTATCGACGACGTGATCACTGGAGTGGTTCAAACTGTGAGGCCCTTGAATGCCCTGAGATAAATGGTTTTTCTGGATTGGTCAATGACACGAAATTCAGTTACTACAGCATTTATCGGATTCACATATCGCCAGGTTTTTAAAATGATTAATCAAATGCGATTAAAGTGAGTGCGCAGCTTCTGATTATTATTTTACAAATAATAATTGGCTTATTTCCTGCGAAATATAATTATTTAATTTTTGTTATTCAATATTTAAATTTTCGTGTTCAGGAAATTACTAAAATCATCATCAAAGTATCATGACAAATTTTTTTTTTTAATTATCTGATTAATATAGAATGTTAAACACGTGGTGCTAATTTTTATAATTAATTTTTGTACAACTTTGTTTCGCTCTGTAGACGCAAAAAAATATTTTTTATAAGTTATTTTAACATTGAGCAGAAACTATGTCATTTACCTTGAAATCATTTCTGTAGAACGACAAAAGCTATGTTTTATATTACACAGCGAACGGAACTGCAAAGTGTGTGCCAAGAGTGGGAGTATTTTTCATCTCAGAAGATCATCTAAATTACACTAATGCTCAGTCAGCTTGCAAAAAGCTACGAGGAATTTTGGCTCACATTGTCAGCGAGGAGAGAACCGAAGGATTGGGAAAATTTATCACCGAAATTCCTACTTTTGTCGGGCTAAGTAATCGTGACAAGGAAAGACTCTGGAAGAACGAATACGGTAATAAATAGTTTTTATTAAAATTTGGTCCAGAAATAAGAAATTATTGTTACAATTATTGAATAAATTCGAGTGTCAATTGGAAAATCATTCCTACATATTTTCAATAGGAAACTTTTATTACTTATTATCCTATAAAATTGCATAAAAATATATTTCATAAATTTTTGGCATAAAAGGAGTTAATTTTCAGAAAATTGATTTTTTATATATATTTTTTTAAACTTAAAAAAAAAATTCATAAATTCAGCTTCTTCACATGCTTTGATATCAGTTTCCAAAAAATGTGTACATTTTTCAAAATCTTAGTGTTCGAATTATCCCACCACAGAAGCATCCTTAAATAATTAGGAATATTCTAAAAAAGGAAGGAAACATTAAAAGTCTCACCTTTTTTTTTAAATGTATAGACCAGCCATTATCGTGTTTCGATTATCGTGGATGGGCGTTGAAGGAGCCCGCACGTTCTCGAGGCTGCGTTGTCCTGACAAATCCTCAAAAAATTCATATTTCGCCCACCTGGAAAGTGTTATCTTGCTTCCGGAAGTCTCCCTACGTCTGCGAGATTCTGCCGCGAAATCGTCGGATAATTCATCGAAAAATTACGAAAAATTAATTTAATTAGCTTCAATAAATAAATTAAATGCACTAAAAAAATTCTGGAACTTTGATCACACATTCTCAACTGTTTTCGAAATATGCGTGAATTTTTTTTTTGCGAACAAAATTATTACTTAGAATTTTTAATATTTATCGTAGAACGTTTTGCACAACAAAAATATTCTAAGATTTTTTCTTTTATTTAAATATTTCCATAATGTCCTTAAAAAACTTCGAAATATGCTGGAAATGTTCTGGAATTTTTTTTACAGATGTTTTACTTAAACATCATGAATTTAATTTACGAATACTATTCAATAATAGCCACAAAGTTCGCCGTCGTTTTCGATTTTTAAAACTCCACCTCTCATCCACCTGATGAACCTACTTTAAAATATGTAAAAAAAAAAAAAAATTGTTGGGTAAGGTAACACAATTTCGAGTGAACAAAGCATTCTGTAGGTAATTAAAGATTTACTCCGATGAAAATATTTACACAGTAGTACGAGTAATCTGGCACGGTCTGTCTCGTGTTAACGCAATCGACGTTTGAAACAAGAGAAAATATATGCATCATTCGTTCCTACATATGTGTATGTACATTAAAATTCTTACAGGAATCCATTAATTGGTTTATATCATCCTTTGCTCTCTTCTCTCTCTCTCTTTTTTTTTTATTCCCGTTTATCCTTCGTCTCTAAGCACACGATTGCGGTTGGAAGGTTTTTTTTGCTCTCAACTAAATCTAGTTGTTTTTTTTTTAAATTCTAGACTTCTTACGATTATCGAGAGTCGAGTAGACGTAACTTTTGTGGCTACCTTTTAGTCTTTTCCAAACTACTTTTCCTTTAGACAAAGAAAAATATTTTGCAAATTATTTGTTTGAAAAATTCAAATAATTTCTTTTAATTTATTTTTCAGAATAAACAATATTAGGGAAAAGAACAATTTCTCCGTTTCTACATTATTCGATGCAAAAGCTTGAAAGTTTTTTGTCAAACAACGAATAATTCTAAATTCAAAGAGTAACTCAGATAAATTAATTACAAAACAAGAAAATTTCGTGAATGGGAGCCACAAACATTAAATCTTCTCCACTTTGGGTTTCCTACAAGCCAAACGTGTTTATCAACACGATGGCGTTAAATATTCAGAATCCAGAGTTCCAAAAAAAAAAAAGTGCTTCGTAAAATCGACTCGCGGTTTACAAAATATAAATTTCGACGACAACGACGACGATCGTAAGTAGCCTCGTTTTTTTCCGTTCAAAACGCGCGTAAAGAAGTGTGCGAAGGTGTTTGGAAATGTTTTTCAGATATTCCGAGGGGTGGAGGGGAGGGGCGGGGGGGGGGGGGGGGGCGGGGGGGGGGGGTGTTGTGCAGAATTAAGAAAAAAAAATATCTCGAAGTCCATCGACGCTTCTTCTACAATTAATTTATCTTTGCTCGTCATCATCATTTTTTTTGTTTCTAGAACTGTTTGGATCTGTCGAATGCCACGATGGCGAAATATAAAAGTACAAAAAGATCAGATTGGTTCATACAAAAGTGACAATACGGAATAATTGGTCTGTCGAGGAATGCTGATAATTGGATATTTCCTTTTTTCTTCTTTTTTTTTTTTTAACTGACGTGTGATGTTTGTAAGACGCGATTCGCACTCCGCGTTTCTTCCACTCTTTCTCTCACTCTCTAGGGCTAGTTGACAATCATCTACCAAATATTAGCACCATTTTAACAACGTTAAGAAGCAGGAATATGCTCGGTTCAGCGTAAAAGGGCTATGGCTCGGTGAAGGATATATTTTTTTTGCTTTTCTTTTTTCCTTTTTTAAGTTAAATGCTTATACTCTGGATTTGTTTGTCGAGTTTTTTTTTTGTCCTCGCGTATACCTTCTTAATTGAAACCTCTAAATAAATAGGCGTCAATGCGCATTTGGAGGATACTCGACTACTCACTAATCACCGGTTTAAAGGACGTCTAAAACGCAACGAAACTTATTGGCACGGTCGGATTTTATCTCTTCTCTCGTTTTCTTATAACTTTAAAAACTTACTCTTAAAACACGTTTTTTCTTTATTTCGTAAATCGATATAACGCTCGATCGTATGCGAGGTGGCTATTCGACGGTGCGAAGAGACAATTATTAAGTCGATCGATCGAACGCTCTATTTAAGTACTTTATCAACCTTAATTCGCGCTCCTATGCGTTTTTATTTTCATTCTCTTTTTGATATAAATACCTCGAGTTTCGATAATTGATATATCTAGATTGGAGTGGTTCTTAAAGGGGATTAACTCGAATTTTCATCGCTTCAACTGTTAATTATCGGTTTCAAATCATTCAAAAACACATATCAATTTTTTTTCAGAATAAAGAAATTATATTTGCACTCTGTTCACAGGGGTTGAAATTTCCCATTTAAAATACATGTGTTTTTGATCTTCTTTCTGCATAAATTTTATTGACGGACTAATTTAGTACACAAAAATTTGAAATTTACTGGGCATCTTTTTCAAGCATATCGCTATTGGGGGAAAAAATATCAAACACCCTGCTCTTGTTTGCGTTGTTTTATAAAATCGTGATATGACTAAAATTTATGTTTTTAGGATAACTGATGTCGAATTTGAAAATACAAGAATTTAGTTCTAAATTCAAAAGTACAAACTTGAAATGTCTGTTCAAAAATTAGGATAATCGTTTATTTTTTAAATTAAATTTGTATATGACAAATGTATTGGCTGTACCAGTCATATTCGAAGAGCAGGGTGTCAGAAATTATTTTCCTTAACAGCGATATGCTTGAATAAGGTGCCCAGTAAATTTCAGATTTTTTTTTGTACTAAATTAGTTCGTCAATAAAATTTATCCCGAAAGAAGCTCCAAAAGACATGTATTTTAAACGAGAAAATTTAAACAAATAATAAGGAAAACATTTTTTTTATTTTGAAAAAATTTGCGGTTTTGTTTGAATTATGTGAAACTAATTTAGGGGGTGAAACGTTTAAAATTCGATTTAACGGCGTTTAACGACCACCCTAATCTAGTTGCTGCAGTACACGACGTAAATATTCGAGAACATCGTCGATCGGTAGCTCAAAATCGATAATTTTATCAACACGAATTATTCAATTAGCTTTTTGTAAAGAAACTTAAACGACACTTTCAAATTCAAATTTAATTCAATTCACATTTATTCAACAGTAAGTTGTGAAAAAAAAATCTTAAAAAAAAATCTGTACACAAGAAAGATAAAGGATTCAACAACGAACAAAATAAGAACAAAATTACGACCAAAACGAACAAAATTACCACGTAAAGTCTCGCAATTCTAGAAAATGTTCATGAGCGCTTCCAATAAGTACAATTATCGTTTAAAAACATAAACGTCTTTGAGCTGCCGATTGTCGACTATTTATCCTCAAATCTCACTCGACATTTGCTTCTGAAATAACAAAAACAGTCTCAAGTAAACTGACAAAAAAATCGTGGCAGTAAAAAAAAAATCAACGAGACACTCTCGAGCTTGTAAAAAAAGATGATAAATGCGTAGTTCGCTCGAAGAATCGAAAGTAAACGGTAATACTGAAGCGCATTTGTGGTACGGAAGGAGGGCGAGGAGCAAAATTTTTGCTCTCTTAAGCCAAATTAATTTGGTTACGCGCAATTGCGAATAAGACCGATCGCTGCAGTCGTCAAAAAATTAATAAATATATAACAACAATTTGACCATAATAGTAATCGTAACAATACGGTGTCAATAATAATAATAATAATATTAATAATAATAATAAAAAGTCATTGTCGTAATCACGAATAGACACTTTGAGACACATGTGTCAGCGTCAGATTGAGACGATGTGAAAAATATTCTTGGTCTTTTCTCTGACTCTTTCCAAATACTCGATATTAATTTCAATATGCTAGAAAATCTTCCACATTCTTTTAAAGAGATAGAAGCTACATTTTTGTAATAATTTCTGTAAACTTCTATGCATTAAATAGCAGAAACTTCAATAGTGTTGGTCAATTTTCGTGGAGAATCTTTTAATATCGTTTAAAAAAATTTCTAAAATTTTTTAGAATCTTATAAAAGAATGTCGCATCGAAATTTGTAAAAAAAAAAAAAAAAGTTTCGTTATTTGCAGGTAAAGTTGAACAAAAATGTACCTGTTTGGAAATTGCCATTACAATCATCAACTATTTCATGTGAATTCGCTCCTTTTTGTAATGAATTATTCTGTGAATGTTGGCAAAAAGAAATGTGGAATATATTTAGCAGAAATTGAAGATCGCGATGGAGCCAGAGAGAAAATAACTGAAACATGCAGCACATCGTCTTCGAAGGGAGCAGGAGCTGATAGTGATACGCGTAGGAGGGAATGCACAGCGAATTTGTCTTTTTTTCTGTTGTTTGTCTCACGTATTAGTTGCGTGTTTGATACATTACACTTTGTTGTTGACGGAGGTGTTGGCCAGTAGTGGTATGAGCTGCTCTGACAGTTGTGAGACCGTTCGTTGTAACATTATCTGTTTTTCCTCTAATGTTGCAACCTTTAGAACAAAAAAAATGAGAGGACTTGATCGTTTTCAGACAATAAAGTGTTTTTTTTTTCTACTTTTCCTAAAAATAAAAACGTATAAAAATGATTTTATAAAATGTTCAAAAATAAATACTGCAATTAAATTTAAGTACTGCAATATAATACATTTTTTGAATGTAATAAATTCCCTGATTTATCCGAGTACATATATATTTTTTTAATTTTCATATAAGTGTGTAATGAAATTTTTTTTATTGAATTAATGGATATTTTTATATTTATATTAATTATTTGAAAAAATCACAGAATTCATTTTAGATAGAAAAATAAAGATTGCTATTCAATTTTTTAAATCATTTTGTTTTAAACTTATATAGAAACAACTTTTTGGCATTATTATTATTATTTTTAAATAATGTTCCCGGTAAACACGTTGATTTTTTTTTTCGTATTTTTCATTCTAATGAAATCAAAGGTTTGATATTCACAAAATTGATAAAGAAAAATCCTTAATGATGGATGAGATACTTACCCTATCCAAGAGTTGATTGTAAAGACGATAAGGAACGTAGGCCGGCGTCGCGGGCGGGATTGTAGGTGAAACCGGGCCTGTGTGTGCAGTTAAATAGGCGTGCGAGTCCGTTCCAGGACTTTTGTCCCTCTCCTTGTCCTTGCTCCAAACCTCATCGGTATCCTGGTGTGACTTTGCCGGAGGATTTCGCGCTTGCGTCGATGGCGCGACTGCCGATGGAAGCGAACCTGGATGCGCCGATAAACGAGGATACAGACTCTCTCCTCGTTCTTTTTTTATCTCGGGCTTCTCAATTCTCTCCACTGGAATAGTCTTCCGTTTTTCCATCTGATTGAGCTTCAATTCTTCTATCTGGTATTGGAATGAAAAATTAATTAAATACTGGTGGCGACTAAATTAAGGATTTTAATAATGATAAAATTATGTTTCTAATGTTTAGAATTTTTTTTAAAATAATTATTATTTATTAAGTGGAGCGTATTTTGTACAGAAATGTATTAAGGACTCGGAACGACGATAAAAAATATGACGGTATAATTTCCGTGAAAATTAATACATGAATTTGGATTTAATAACATCTGGATTTTTTTTAAATGCCTAAAATCTAAAGTTGTCGTGCTAAAAAATTCATTATAAGTAGAATAATAATCAAGTACTTTTGAAATTGCATTGAGAAAAAAAATAGCATAAAAGTGTTCGTATTTTATAGTATTTTTAACTTTTCAAAAATTTCTCCTCATCGATATCTACCTCACGTTTATTTTTATCACTTGAACATCAATTTTCGACAGAAAACAAATACTACAGAAACCTCCGAAAGTTAATTGTACATTTAATTGTTATTTAATTTACTTCTTACCAATAAAAAAATAAAACGCGCTTGTTTTACCTGAAAATCTAAAAAAAAATCGAAGCAAAACTGAATAGTCATGAATTTAATTACCCAAGGAGCCTTCCGTCGAGCTTTACCAACAGGCGCGTCGCTCTCATCTTCCCGTAGGGGTTCTAAAGCCGCGTCAGCGTTTCCATTCGCTATGTTATTCTCCTGTAATACGAACGAAAAAGATAAGTCGCTACACTTACCCAAAAAAAAAAAAAAAAAAAAAAAAACCAGACACTCTTCAATCTCGATTTCTCATAAAAGATACCAAAATGGTATCGAATATAGTAGAGGTTTTATCATTAACCGTGGATGTTTGATGTCGCAAAAGTTGCGTCGAGGGAAGTCGTCGACGAGGTGCTTTAGCGCGCGATGCTGTAAGATGCGATAACGGCGCGCCTTCGCCGCGTTCAACGCCGTCCAATTCCTCACCAAGCCCGGTATCAGCGCTATCGTTACCGTCCGCATTATTTCCATCGCCGACAAGACGTTTAAGATTAGAGACAAGCGATTGACTGCCGATTATCGATTTTTTCTCGCTGCCTGTTGCAATCTGCGACGACGTTGACGACGAAATTATTGACGTCGAGGAGGACATCGACGTCTTTTTCGAAGACGAAGACTCTGCACGAACGAAACAGAACTCGAAATTTCTAGCTCTAATTGAGGGGGTGAAATATATGATGATTCGTTTGCTTTTCTTTTTGGGGAATATTTGTTTTTTTTTGCTTTTTTTGCTTTTTACTTTGTTTTACCTGTATGAACAAGCCGCGAATCGAGGCTCTTTCTCGCATGAGCCTTCTCGCCACGTTGACGCGTGTAGGAAGAATGCTTGCTGCTGCTACTCTTCGAGGTTCCGTGATTCGTCTCGTGCCACTGATCCGGATCCGACAGACGTTGTTCGCTCTTCGGACCCAATATTTGGACGAAATTGTCGGGAAACAATCCAGTTTGACCGCGCAATTCGCCCTTCCACCAACCCTGAGGATATATCGCGATTATAATGTTTATCATTATTTTCCTAATGACTAACAATCGGAGATGGACAAAACCTGATCGTTATAACAAAGTGTTTTTTGTTTTTATGTAACTTTTTTAAATATTATTATTGTAATGAATTTCTCAAATTATTTATTTAATATAACGAGAAACGATTTTTTTTTTTACAAAAATGTCAAATTTTTTAATTGTGACACACGATTTAAATTTTCAAGCATTAATGAAAACAAGTGTGAGTAAAAAAATGTAAAAATCTTTTTCGAGCATATAAAATTAGTATAAAAAATTATAGATCGAATTGGAAGGTGTCAGGGTTTGAACGCTTACTGCTTCGGCCAGAAATACGTTCATATACGAAATCGTTTGATCATTGTGCAACTCACTCGATCTGGCGCATCGCGAGACAGAATGGTAATGATGTCACCTTCTACAAGAGTCAATTCATCCTCGTTAGCGGCTTCGTAAGGAAATATTGCTTTGCATAGATCCTTCTCTTCGGCTGTTGGGGGTGATACAAAATTCGAGGGAAATACGCCCATAACACCTCGCAATCGTCCCTTCCACCATCCTTCCTCAACTTCGCCCAAAAATTCGATTGACTCGTGTGGCACGAGCGCGAGCTCATCCTCGTTGCATGGATCATAACTGAATAGTACTTTGCACCATCTTCTTCCTGATCCATTTCGCAGCGGTACTTCTTCTCGTCTCAGCGCAACGACCTCGTCAGCGTCGACTGTCGGAGCGATTGCCGCTGCTACAGCTCCGCCAGTTGCTCCACTCAAACCAGGCTCTATAGGCTACAAATTTGTGGTAAAAAAAAAAAATGAAAATAAAGAAAACAAGTAAGTCTTGGATTATGCTATCAAAAGAAAATGAGAATTTTAACTATGCTGAATCTACAATAGCAACAGAATGACTGAATTATGTGAAATTCAATGATCTTAAAAATGTAACAGAGCTGGGAAATTATTTATTAATAGTATTATTAAGCATATTTTAATAATTATCAATGAAATAAGCAGCAAATTTAGTTCTTTTAATTTTTGTTAAAACGTGTGTGAAAAAAAAAACGATTCTCTGATTGCAGATAAAAATGACTATTGCTTTTCCAAAAAAACATTTGATAAAATATGAAATTTAATATTTTTAAGTAAATACTAATTTTGACATAAAAGCAGTAAAGCATAATTTTCTTTGCGCAATCAAAAGAGTTAGAGTAAAATTTATAAGTATACATGTAAGAATAAAAAATTTTTATTGCGTTTGTGATTTAATGTGATTTTAATGAAAATGGAGCGATTCGCGATGACAATTGAAAAAATTGCAAATAATTTTACTTTCATAAATGGCTACTATTCGAATAAATTGAATAATGTTTTATTCTAAGAATTCCCAACTCTGCGATTGAAGGCTATCCTTTGGAAAATTGATAAAACACTGTTGAATTTAGAGAGTCTAAATATTTGACCTATTTGTAAAATGCAAGCCCAAAAATCTACCTTGACAAAATTGTCGGGGAACATGCCGCGCCTATCCCTCAAGGTACCTTCCCACCAACCTCCGAGCATCACTTTGATCTCTTTTATGATGTCCCCTTTTCGCAGGGTTAGCTCGTCTGGCTCTTGAGCAATGTAGTTGTATTCCACTATTGCCTCCATTTTTGTCCTAGGCCCGCACGCCTCAGCTCCCAGTCTGTGGGTCACCTTCTTACATCTCCAAAAATATATGCATTTATAGAATCAATGATAAATTACACAAATCTTTACAACAATTGATGCAAATTCTATTAAATTTTTTTTTCTTTTTTAATTAAAAGAAGAAAGAAACAAAAAAAATCACAAATAATTTTGCTGATAATTGCTATTACTGATAACATCAGTAACTTACTGATGATAATTGATTTACTGATAATACCATAAGTTACAATAATTCTCTTTTTTTTTTAATTTTATCATTCAGTAGTACTAAAAATGCTTTGAAATTTTTAAAAATAAATTTACAAATTTCTCTAATGTATACGAAATTACATTAAATAGAATAACTACACACAATAAAAACTTCTACTTTTATTTAAATTTACTCAAATTCCTTAAGCTATATTAAATGACACGGAACAAAAAAAAAAAATCAGATAAACCGATTCAATTATTCCAGAAATTGTCTTAAATTTGCATTAATCGGGAGCCCAAATATTTTGATAAATTGTTCTATTCCCAGCAATATCTCCGCTGTCGATTAAAGTATCTGCGAGCCAGCATGCGTGGCTCTCGAGTAAATCTCAAAAATGACAAAACTCATTTTTTTCAATTCCACATTGTCTCCTCAACATATTATTGAACTAAAACACGAACATAACGCAAAAACGGAAAAATCTCGAACTGTCGTGATTAAAATCGTGTGTTTTCAGTGAATCAACTACGCAGACCTAAATTCGCTGTTTTTTTATTCGTTTTTTCTTTTTCTTTTTATTGACAGAAGTTGGCTCAACGCGAAGTGTACGGCATACGTGTGAATAATGAATAAACGTTATCAACAAACACGAAACACAATGACGCGACGTAGAAGCACAAAAAGTCATTAAATGTACTCACAGAATTCATGATATCGCGATGTCTAAAGAACGTAAGTGAAATAAGTGATAATCAAGGCGTATCCCAAGCCGATTTGACAGCCCCACAAATGTGTCACCGCCGCCATCTTAAAACCTTGCGCTCACTATACAATATATATAAATGGTGTTATGTATGTATGTATATGTATGTATATGGGGCATTCCAAGTCAATTCACTTGGCCATCGGCCTGACAATCTGGGATTAATTTGACGAATTTTTCTTGCCATATTTTCGTCCAAAAAAATAGGATATTTTTTGTCGGATTTTTATCACTTGTTTTACTCTTTAAAATCATTTTTTTTCATAACTTTTGAGTAATAATTAATTTCGACCAGGTTAAAAATTCCAGGCAAACAAAATAGAATAATTTCTATTTTTTTTTATTTAAGAAAGAAAAAAAAAATTTCATATTTCGGAACTTAAAAATGTCAATAATGTCAAATAAAATTGAAAAAAGCTATTTTAATTGGAACGAAAATTAGGGAAAAATGTTCTTTTTTTACAATTAAAAAAAAAACATCGGACTACGATGGAAATGCTTGTTTTTTAATCCTAGATTTTATGGGAAAAAAAATTCGGAATTTTAAAACTTCGAAATTTATTTTTTACTCAAGAATTATGAAAAAAAAACATTTTATTGCGTAAAACAAGTGACGAAAATCTGAAATAAAAAATATCCTGTTTTTTGGAGGGAAATATTGGAAACAAAATTCGTCAACTCAATCCGAGAGGGTCAAGCCGATGACCACGTGAATTGACTTGGAATGCCTTATATATATGTGTTTTGTGTGGCGGCGGTTCAATGCAACTTTGGGTGTATAATGTTAATTCCCGCTGAGGTATTGGTGAGTCAAGAAACGCGGCAGTAAATGATAATTTATACGGATAAATTGTACGTATTGTATCGTGACATATAGCAGAAGGCGTAATCTCTCAATTGGTGGTTATAATCTTGATAGGACGAAGTGCAAACGTGTCGAGAACGTAAATACATATACATATACATATGTATATAGGAGAATGTAAGAAAAGTGGGATGAAAATTTGTACCACAAAAGGCTTATCGAAAAACACATGTGGCCACGTACTTACTGCGTGGTTC
The DNA here is from genome assembly GCA_964016905.1 of Perithous albicinctus. Lineage (NCBI taxonomy): Eukaryota > Metazoa > Arthropoda > Insecta > Hymenoptera > Ichneumonidae > Perithous > Perithous albicinctus. The sequence continues at coordinate 23,937,021 of OZ024692.1, forward strand.
AACACAAGAGGATAATATTACACACTACGCGAATGTATAATTGCTGGTTGTTAAATCTTTAAGTAGTCGAGCACCGAACGTCGCTGAAAGCCGGCGGTGTTTCGCTTACTTTTTCACTTCGATACATCGATACATTGGTACAAAGCACTTCTTTTCGAACTTGGCAATATAGCAGAAGAAAATTCAACTGTCGTCCCTTTCATTCTATGATTCATAGACGTGTATATATATGTATATGTTTATATATTTGAAGTTGGATCCGTACCTCGAAGGAAACTCACGTGTCGAACACACGGCGTGAATTTTAATACGATATAAATGACGTGGAATCGGTATTAAACGAGCGTTTTTGCATTCACAACAGAGAATTGAATACCGTTGAACGATTCGCTCTCTCTCTCGCTCTTTCGTGAAATAGGAAATTCGACTTTTTGATTTTTTTTTTAGTAACAACTCGAATATTTTGATTTATTTATTTGAAAATAGGTTATATTTCAAAAAATTTGAATCGTTTATTTCACCTAGAAAAATCGCGTCTCTATTTCCTATTCGCTGGATATTAAAAGCGATTCATATTGTACAAAGAAAAAACATTTTGTTTACGGATGTACTTGATGCTTCAATAAAAACTGTTGTTAAAAAAAAAAAATTAACGTAAATTAAATGAATCTCTAATTTTTATACAAAAATATAAATGAAAAAAAAATAAATTTTAAATAATGGTTTTTAAAATGGTGGCTAAATTATATTATGTCTTTAAATTATGTAAATTATATATCTAATTAAAATTATTGACACGAATAAAAATGAAAAAAAAAAAAAAAAAAAATTGGGCTCGTCCGGGATTTGAACCCGGGACCTCTCGCACCCTAAGCGAGAATCATACCCCTAGACCAACGAGCCTCAGTTGGTATTCCGTGACTTCATCGTCAGGAAATAATTAAATACACGGCATACATGAGGTCATCGTAATCTTTGGTTACTACGTTTCATTTTATCATAATACTAGTGTGCTTATATTTACTTGAAAGAGAGAAGAATTCAAAATGGCGGGAACGGACGAGCAGGACTTCAACAGAAGTGCACTAACAGTAGAAAATAATCGGGTAACGATTGATATATTTTTCGTTTATTAAATCGTAGCGACGTAAACACGAATGGATTGGAGTGTCTCTTGAATTGTTTGTATTTTTTTGTTGGTTTGTTTTGTTTCTGCGGCCCAGGCGTGGTACACGGGTCAACGTGCCGAGCGTATACCGAACGGTTTGGTGCGTGTTGTTGGCAATGATTGTCTCAGTCTCGATTTGTCCTACAACGAATTGACCTCCGTCTCAGCTGCGAGGGAATACGTACGACTAGAAGAATTGATCCTAGATAATAATAAACTACACGATCTGAATACTCTACCGTCGATGCCAAGCTTGAAGACGCTGAGTCTCAACAATAACAAGGTTGTGTTTACATTTTTTATTTCTTGAGCATTCAACTTCTTTTATGTATTCGAGCGCGTATTAACAATAACAAAACCATTTTTCGTATAAAAAAAAACGGCTGTCAATGATGGATTAAAAAATAATTAATGAACACTTTTTTTTCATGTTTGAAATATTTATTATGTATTTTTTTATTGGTTCCTCATAGAGGAAGCTTTGTTTCATGAAAAAAAAATTTGGATATTCAATTCAGAGATTCAACCAGATCATTTTTCCACAGATACTTTTTCTGTCATGTTTTTTTTCCGTGGATTTTCGTTCCAAGGATTTTTTTAACCTAGATTCAGGTGTTTCACGTGAAATGAATGATAACGACAAGTTCGAAGCGACTGTATGTGATAAAAAAAATTTTTAAAATACTTGTACGCATACCATTGATTACTGCTTAAAGTTCGAACTTCACTCGACTATCTTTGAGGATTACATGAAAAAAGAATAATCATTTTGGAATGTGTATCGTTATCTTAAAACTGATTTTGATATATAATGAAATGTATACATGCGATATGGTTGATACGGTTTCACGAAAGATTGTTCTTAAGACGATTGGACTATACTTTGACCCCTTTCAAGCCTATTTTTTTGTGCGTGCCTGATATTTTATAAATATTGTTTTCCGTTTTTACAAAAAAAAAGTTTTTGAATTTTGAATATTGTCTTATAAATTTTAATACATTAAAAAAAAAATTAAATTCTGCGTTTGAATTAAAATTTTAAATAAAAATATTTTATTTTCATTTAGAAAAAAAATAAATTCGAAAATTTACTTTTGTTCGCTATATCGTATCCTGAATGTGGAATTTTGATGATTTCGACTTGAGATTCGAAGTCGAGAAATGTTGTAAGTAGCTTCTAGAATACGATTAGTAGTTTCGTAATAATGTTTTATTTTTTTATTTATTTTTTTTTTCAAATGAATAATGACTTCTTCTCTATTATTAGGTGGCTGACATTGACAGTGCTTTAGAGAGGATAAAGGAATGCTGTCCAAATGTGGTATACGTGAGTTTACTTGGAAATCCGGGTTACCCGGATCAGCTCACCGACTGGAAGACAAATGATGAGGCCGACTATGAGCGTTACAGGCTCTACGTGATTCACGCGCTGCCCATCTCCCTCTGCTTTCTTGATTCGCGAGCGGTGACTCGTCAGGAGAGAACGGACGCGCGAAATCGTGGACGTTTTCTGCGTACCGTCAAACTCCCACCGCGCACGATATCCGAACTCTCGCAGGTCGGTTTCGATGAGATTGACACGATTCTCGACTTAAATTATACACCGCTTCCACAATCCCAACGCAGTCCACAAGATCACAAAGGTATTTAAGACATATAAGACATTTAAGACATTTAAGACATTTATAAAATTATAAAATTATAAAATTGTAAAATTGTAAAATTGTAAAATTGTAAAATTGTAAAATTGTAAAATTGTAAAATTGTAAAATTGTAAAATTGTAAAATTATAAAATTATAAAATTATAAAATTATAAAATTATAAAATTATAAAATTATAAAATTATAAAATTATAAAATTATAAAATTATAAAATTATAAAATTATAAAATTATAAAATTATAAAATTATAAAATTATAAAATTATAAAATTATAAAATTATAAAATTATAAAATTATAAAATTATAAAATTATAAAATTATAAAATTATAAAATTATAAAATTATAAAATTATAAAATTATAAAATTATAAAATTATAAAATTATAAAATTATAAAATTATAAAATTATAAAATTATAAAATTATAAAATTATAAAATTATAAAATTATAAAATTATAAAATTATAAAATTATAAAATTATAAAATTATAAAATTATAAAATTATAAAATTATAAAATTATAAAATTATAAAATTATAAAATTATAAAATTATAAAATTATAAAATTATAAAATTATAAAATTATAAAATTATAAAATTATAAAATTATAAAATTATAAAATTATAAAATTATAAAATTAATTATAAAATCAGAGTTTAAGAAATGATGAAATGACAAAATTATGAGATTAAAAAAAATGATGAATTTATGTTTTTTGTAATTAGGAGCTTACGGAAAGTGTCGGTACCGTTATTCCGGGAAAAATTCGGAGGGCAACCGCTTCATCTCCAACAGCGATCTGTAACACGACTTTTTAATACGATAATCCTCTTTATTACATCAATTATGTATATATAATAAGCGCGTGTAATAAACGCGACAGACTGATTCTCACTGCTTCAATAAATGTATAAAAGATTTTATTCCCATGTACAATTGGTAAGTGGAATAGGTGTAAATGGAGCTCGTTTGCCTTTCGTTTAAATATTTCAAAATTTTCGTCACATAACATTCGTCGTCGACGTTGGTACGGCTTCACAAGCTCTGAATGAAATAACAATTGTGACAAAATTGCACAAAAAAAGTCCTCAGCGCAACAAAAAAAAAAAAAAAAAAAAGAATGAATTTCTTTCACCTTCTGAACAAGAATTTCGTGTAACCGAGGACTTCTTTTTTTTTTAATGCACGTTTATCGTCATTGGAATTAGACTATTTATTTTTCGTTTACTTCTCGCTCCGAGTTTGCCGCATTAGAAAAAATTGGTCGGGCTCACCGCGCTCGACTATTCGCGGATATCGCCAAAAAAAAAAAAGTTAAGTTGAACGACAAACTCGTGTTTTCTCGCGATAAAATCGCAATTGACATTCGATGATGAATAAAAGCGTAGCACATACCACGAGAGAGTCATTAGCTACAAATTAATTATAAGTTCACAGGCTCGATTAAACTCTAATCCACCCTGTATTTCTCCTTTTTTTTTCTTCGTTTCTTTCATACTCTCCTTACAACGACAAGATTATCGTAAATCTACAACTATCGGTTGTCTTTTTCTCATTAATCGTACACAATACGAATCGCTGCACGACGTGTGTGTGTGTGTAAACTCAACGACACGATTTATATACACAATATTCAATAACGTGAGTAATTAACAATACGAAATTATTAGCTCAGCCTTTGCATTTCCTTTGTTCAGAAATCTAATAATTAAATTCGTCTCGCAGTTTTTTTTTCTCGATTCTTATGCTTTTTTTTTTTCTTTCGTTGACCCAAACTCGCTTAAGTACTATAGGACTTTCGTATTTATATAATATTTCTATATATTTTTATAAACTTATATTGCAATTATGTATAAATATATCTGTATATTTTGTATACATAATAAACGTTGTTGTTGTTTTTTTTTATATTGGTACCGGAGATCTGGCTATATTTCAAAATTCCTTAAATACACCGCTCCGGATGTCCAAATTACGTACGACAAAAAAAAAATTAAAAATAAAGGAGAAAAAAGTGTATAAAAGTTTGGAAATTGTCGTACGTTTGCTGGAAGCGTATTTTTTTCTCGTTCGAGAGAGAAAATCGTCCATTAGTGTATATTTTTTTAAACCTGCGTGTAACAGCAGGATGCATCCGTGATTTTTTTGTAACGGGCGTTATTAAAGTACTGTTGGCCACGTAGAATCAATATCGAGGTGAGCGCTGCCTCTCGTATGAATTGCGCGCGGACCAAGAATCGTTTTCTCTCGATGTTGTTTTTTTCTTTCGGAGAGACGGCAAAAATGGTTGGAAAGGCAAGCCTCTGGATAAGCTTGATTCCATGAGCGCATATATTTTTTTCTTGCTCTCGCTTATCGACGTTAACGAGCTGTATTTCCGATCGTCGGAGCGATTCGGATACTTATTTATGGAAAAGAGCAATGATTACGTCTTTAGGATCGTTCTATTATAATACATGATCCTTAATGGACGGATGTTGGCGTGTTGATAGCTCGTCGAGGGTACTTTAAAAAAAAATTCTATCGTTTTCGTTGGCGACCGTAATTTCGTTGAGATATCATCTCACGTGCTTCCGCTTTTCACGTGATTGTGCAAATTTGGTCGTAAAGTCACAGCTCCCTCGACCCAAAAGTTTGGCCTCTCCAGCATACTCTGCCAAAGTGACAATTCCCTTCCGGTTGCGTCCATCCAATCGACAACCTTGCCGTAGTGCTTTCCTGAAAATAAAAAGAGTGTGTTAATTAATTGTTTTAGTTTCTCCGGTGAATTGTGAACGACTAGAGAGTATATTGTCGCGGTCTCACGAACGGGGTTTTACATACCAGTGCCAAGATTAAATCGTACACCACCAAGGAACTCGTTGCTCGCGATACGATCGTGATCCCATACAGTGAGCTCCAAGCCACGTTCCGCCAGTTCCTGGAGACTCACGTCTTTGTAGACAAACGTGTGAGTCCAAACCGGCGATCCACCTGATCTACGCACCACGCCGGTCTTTTGTTTTCCTGAACGACCCTTGTCGGGCAGCAGGTAACTGAAGAAACACGGGAAATGCAAATTATTTAATAAATTAAACAAATTTGTTTAACGGATTTTGCGATTTATCAGAAAATTACATCCCTGATAATTCGGTTTTTTTTCGGAATAAAAAAGATAATATTCGGTGTGGGAATCTTTTTAATGCAAGTTTATTTAAAAAATGTCTGAAGATTATTTGATATATTGTTGAAAATTTTTTATAAATCATTTGCAATTTTGATAAAAATTGTTTGAAATTTTTCTTAATTTTGAAGGCATACCTTTTGCAGAATGGATCACACGTTCCCGTATTTTTCGCTCTCGTCTGAAGATTACGAGCCTCCTTGACGAGAACATGTAGTGAGCCACGGCTCCAGTTTTTCCTCCCCTTCGACAGCCCTCGATGATCGATACTCGTCTCGCGCTCGCGTTCCAGCTGAGCAGGATCCGGTGGAATGAATTTCAGACCCACGATAACCTCGCCTTTGTACGAGATTGGATCGTCGAAGGGTTCCGTCTAAGCAAAATAATAAATAAATATTATTAATATAATAATAATTGAATAAAGCTTTGTTTTCGTGAATACACTTTTTTTCGACAAACTACATTTCGAAAATGGAGTAAACTGTTTGGTTGAAATTTCAAGCAGTGGAGATTTTTTAATTTAATTTATTTAATTGAAACTATTTTGTTTTCTTAATATTTTGTGTCAACTTAAAAAAAGAAAATAAAACGATTATTCAAGTGAACCTTGATAAATAAATCAAGTTACAATCAATTGGTTTTTGTTAATGTAAAATTTGTAATTTAAAAAAAAAAACTGATTTGATTACCTTTTAGAAATCACTAGCAGATACGCAGCATTTAAGCAAGCCTTGCAGGCTTTTCGTTTAACGCTCATCTTATATTCATTAATATTATATATACAAAGTCTGACAGAGAATTAATGTGAAATATTTTCAACGAATTAGGAAGGCTCACCCTCTCTTGAAGTGGATACCATCGGGGCGTAGGATCGTCGAATATTTTATTCTCAAGTGGCATTCTGACTTCTCCGAGGAAATCGTTACGTCCAAACATATCGGAATGCCAGACGGTCAGCCACAGAGTTCTCGTTTCCAAGCCATTTAGGCTCGTATGGAACTGCAATAAAATTCAATAAATCAGCATAAAATGTAGATTTAAAAAAGAAAAAAAGGCGTAGAATGTTTGAGGATCGGAAGAAAAACGTACCTTGAGGGTCTCATCGAATACTGGATTAAGCGTGTGCTTTTTAACCTTCGTTTTTCGCTTGCCGCTCTTCGATTTGTCAGGCAAAAGATAAACCTTCACGTAGCTATAGACAACAAATTTAATAAACGATTAATAAATAATAAAAAAAAGAAAATTTAAGAAATACTTTTCTCTAAAACTGCTAATTATTACTCACGGATCCGATCGATTTCTCTTAATATCTACAGGCGCAAGATCTTTGCACTGTGTTACATGAACTTCGAATGTCAGTTGTTTGTAATCGTATTGAAGTGAAAATTCAACTTCTCCTCGGACAGCCACGGAGCCGCACCATCTGCCTTCGCCTGCTCCGCTGTATACCGAAGCCATCGAATCGGATCTCGCCTGTTAAATAGAGAAAAAAACAAACGTTTGAAATAATTCGTTCGGCTGCATATGGGCGTATACGATGTCTGTATTTATTGATATCGGAGATGTACTCCTACTTTGAACCAGTATTCCATATAATTATTCATCTAATTATTAGGAATTTAGAAATTATTTATATAATTATTGAATATTCTACAAAAAAAAAAAAAATTTTAAGAAATTTTGTTGAAAAGCTAATAGTTTTGCCGTAATACTAGAAAGACCGGACATTTTTTTTAGAAATATACATTTTTTGGAATATTTTGTAAAGGACTTTTTCTTGTAGAGCGTTAAATTAAATTTTTTAAATTTTTGTTTTATTTATTTTTTGCTTACTAGATTTTATTTTCAAATTTTCATAAACCACAAATTGTTGAGTTTGCTTTTTCAGCCTTGAAAAATTACAAATTATAAATAAATTATGTGATGAATGTATTTAAAAAAAAAAAGGTTTACATCAGTTTGAAAATTAGCATTTCTAGTTAAAATTCTCTACTGCGACTTACCCCGAGACTGGACAGAGAGGCTCGTGTAGCCAGATGACCGGAATGCAGTCCACGATCCATGTCGTCGATATCCATGACGGTATGACTCGATCCGGCTCTCGAACCAGCGCCGATAATCGGCGTACTGCATGCCTCTGACAGACTGCTGCCATCGTCTGAAATCAATCAAAATAACACGTTATTTTCCGCAGGCCTGGCATTTCTTTTTTATCAGATCGATACAGGGCGATTGAAGATAAACATCGAATATTTTTTTGCCTCTTCCCTCTTCGGTATAACAAAAGCATTACATAAAATTCACTTATTCTTTAATATAACACCTGAAAATAAAAATAAAAAAATTTAACAATTTTTAGTTCGACGTCTTTGCTGATGTTCTCGCAGAATAAGGCTTGGTAATTTTTTTTTTTAGATGGCATGTAATTATTCTTAAAATTCTACATTTGCTGACTGTCTAAAAGAAATTGCAACAAATAAAAAGAAATATTAATATTGGTGACAATTTTCGGTAGAGTAGCAAAAGTGAAGGTGGAAAAGTTCGTTAAAGATATTTTAAGACGATATAATTGAACGTATATTGAAAAACATATCAAACACTGCGAGCCAAAATGTTTATTATGAGGACATTATTTATCAGTGCACAAGATAAGCTGGACGATATTGTCATAGATAAATTTATGTAACGAGATACAATATTAAAAATTACCAATAAATAACGTTCATTAAGTTTTCAATTAGCAATTGTAATCATTGTATTATTTTTAGGTATCTTTTTTTTCATATTTTATAATTTCCTACAGATTCTTTAGCCAAAAAATTGTATGAAACAATACAGATAATATTAATGCGAGAAAAATTATTGTGTTTTCTGAGAATTATTATCAGTGCAGCCAAAGACAATTTAAACGATATATTGTTATTGTTTTTTCAATGCCAGACAGATAAAGATATTAAAGAACAATAATACTTGGAAATTTAAAGATTAATTATGTGTATGCGCCGATTTGCTTGGTACTGATATCATTTTTCTTCAATCATCACAATTTCTCAAAATATTTCGTCAGTGAGACTAAACAGAGTGAAAAATTCACAAATAATCTTTGGCAACAAAAACTATCAGAAGATTTCACGTCAAAAATAAAAGCTATGAAACATGAAAGAAATCGCTACAGATAATTAAACGTAGAACCTGCAATCGAAAAAAAAAAAAAGAAAAAAATTCGACAATCATTCCAAACGACCCTGTGCTCGTATCTATAGTTTTAACCGGACACACACTCGATGCCTCTGACGAGTTCTCCGAGATAGTTTCATGTATAACATTTCCGGCGAACGTGGCACATCCATTTTTCTTTCTAACGATTACTTTGGAAAAAATCGAATGAACGGGGGTGAGAATAATCTTGGGCGATGAAACGGTGAATATCTTTGACGTGAGAACCGATTCCGTTCCAGTTTCCGAGAGCCGCGAGACTTTCACCTCAATCTCGTTGTTTTTCGGCGTCATCGATGACTTGACATTATCAAAATCGCTGCTGGATTCTTGCACTGTAATTTCCTTGGGTTTCGTTACTTTCACTGAACTTTCGACCTCCCTCGTTCTGTCCGATGACGATGATTCGTCTCGTTTTAAGTGCAATTCGTTTGACGTTTTCTTCAACAAAACGTCAACGTCATTATCACCAGTGGCTCGTTCAGCGTTTTCTTCATTCACAACGTTCAAGGCCGATCCTGAACGAGTCCGGCTTTTCCATGGATAAAAACTGCAACAGCAGCATTCACGTAGCCAAACGGAAGTCAAACGTTGCGCCACATCTTTATTCGGGCAAGATGAACGCTCCGGTGGGTTGAATGTCGAATATCCACCGTCATTCGTCATGCTGAAGAGAACCAGAAAATATCTTAACCGTGTCAACTCTCCGCGGTGATCTTGAAGAAGAAAAAAAAAAAAAAATGAAATATACAGCATTCAACTCGGTAACAGCTCACGAGCATTACTGACTGAACTTTGCCAGCATCCAGAATACAACGTAATAACGTTTGTGTAATCTGCAGGAGGTTGATGTGATAAGCTAGTCTTGCATCTTCCGGCGTTCAGACCGGAACTTAGTCACGGCTTCGATAGTTTTTTCGATATGTAAATTTCAATCTGCTCATTATGTCACTCTTGCTTTTTTACTCTTATCTACTAATTTGTTTGCTGGTACTTCCTCTTTGCTTTTTCCATGAAGCGGCAAAAACATATTTGCTGGAAATTCAGGCTTCTACATGGATTACTTTTGTTAAGTGTCATTAAAAGAAAAACAGATTTGAAATAAATCATATAATTGGAATTCAGTTAGAAATATTAGTATTTTCGAATTTTTTTTTTTTTTTTTCAAATTATTTGAAACATTTTTTAATTATTTTAATCGCAAAAAGAAAAGAAAAAGAAGTTCAAACAAGGACAATAAAAAATATTCCTTATTTGCCAAAATTTTATTTCGAACGACCAATAAAAAATCACAAAATTCTCATTTATAAGAAACAATAACAAAAATAAAAAATTCTTTAAACCCTGATAAGTTATAAATAAAACTTGAATAATTAATATTAATGAATTAAAATTTGAAAAAAAAAATTCTCTATTTCGATATAATAATTTGTCGATTACTGGCTGATAATTGGTGAAGTAATTAAATCGTTAGCTATCAGCAGATATCTTGGATGAATTATAAAGTAGACTTGGAGCATTTACTTCTGCCAGCTCTGATTGATGAAGCCGCTGGTCATAAACTTTTTAAGGTTTCCGTTTCTCCGCGATCTCGTCGCACGTACTTTCTAATCATTCCTCATTTCGCTGTCTTGCTCGGGTCGACGCGAATATATATGTGCAACTGGCTCGTCCGCTCGTGTGCTGCTGGCTGCAGCGCGAAGAGGTAGAGAGACCACGCGAATGCACAGACTACAATTTTCTACGAGCATAAAGCGCGCGCGAGTCCGCGTAGAATGTGTGTCAAGGTAAGCGGTAGTTGGTCGGACTCCTAGGCAACTATCCTTTGGGCCAACTCGCGCGACTCGAGTGTCCGCGATACGTCGTATACAAAAGTATATTCTGTATTATGGGCTATTCTATTCCGACTCCAGATTGACCTCGGAACCGCGTCATCCTGCCCATTCTTGATATATATTATTATTTTATAAGTATTGCACATACTGAAAAAAAAAGAAAAACAAATTATAATTATGTTACACGTTCATTATTTGTTTGTAAATTTTTCTTCGGTGTGAAAATATTTTTTTATTTTTGGACAATAAAAATTAAATTTTAAAATTGTGTACGCAGACATTCACAGAAATATCTGTAGTTTTGCAGAAGAAATACATAAATAATTTGTATAAATAGTGTAGCTTTATTTTACAGAAATTTTGTGTCGCCTCGATTTTAAATCAAATTTCTACTTTTCTGTTTTTATTTAAAAAAAAAAAAACAGTAAAAGCTTCGACATTTTTTTTTTTTCGAGCAAGTTTTTTTTTCCTCCCCAACTTTTCCTGACTTTCTGATCAATTTTTTTCCCCTCAATTCCTGGTCTAATTCTTTTTGCCTGACAATCTTTTTTTTTATGGCGACAATATTGTGACCTATCTGAAAAAATGATAAATTCACGATACCCACGCATATTATTTCAGAGTGACAATTCTTTGGGTTCACTATCTGAAATAATGAAAACACACACTCGCTCGCTTTTATCGCATTTAACGCGTACAAAAAAAAACACGCGTGCTATAATGAGCAGAAGCGTGTACGAAAGCAGATAGACGAGACGAACTGGTACTCCCGGGGAACGTACTTGGTTCGCAAAAGAGACGCGAAAGTCTCCTCGAGTTCTTTTTAATTGCTACTGAAACTTTGTATTTAGATCGTCTGCTGCTCAGAGAAGACTTGGAGAAATTTTTCCACGGTTTTATAACACGCGCGACTGTGTTCTAATATCTTTTCACACGGGTCCACTATGCCTTTTCCCGAACTTTTTAAGCATGTGCAAGCAGGAAAATTGAATTTTTAGCGATGTAAAAACCATGACACAGTCTCCTATCGATGATTCAACGATCATTTTAAGCCTTTGATCCGCAAAGAGCAAGCTAACAGTCGTACTTAATTTACACTGCAATCGAAGATTTTTTTTTTTTTCAGTTTCATTACCTTCAGTATAATATAACAGTTCCGTTTAGACTCATGCTTCAATGCCCGCAATAACTGCTTTTATCGAGTTTTTATCGTCTCTTTTCCACACGGCAATGTTGAAAAATCAATGAAATTTATTTGGAAGTGGAAGGCTTAAAGTGTTACATGTTACCGTGACTAAGATTATTACGTAAAATGAATTTCATTCACAGTTTATATACATTTTTAAGGAAATTTCGATGTGAAGCACCAACGTCATGAAAAAAGAAAATTGAAAAAATTAAATAGACTTAATCTTTTAATAAACTGTATCAAGCATTAAGTATTGCAAGCGCAAATATGAATTTGTTGAATTATAAATTTTTAGGGAAATTTTTTTTTGAAAACAAGAATCAACTGTAAGTTGATCTTTTTTAATTGAACATTTGTAGTGCAATTTCAGAATTATTACTTCATAATAACGACCTTCACGGTTTATTAAAAAATATTTTTTAAATATTAATATTTAACAAAATTTCACAAAAAAATTGTGAGAAAAAAATGATAAGTGACGTTCCATGAGTTATCAATCCATCAACTACATTCATACATTTTTTTTCAAGAATGCTTGTGAAATTTTGTAAAAATATAATTTTCATTGAAATTCTTAAAAATACTAAAACATTTTTTTTTTTTTTAAATAAATGCCGGAGACAATCGTTATAAAATGATAACTGTAAAATAAATTATAGGAAAAATGTTAGTCTACAAAAATAATGAAGGCTTACAACACTGCTTAATTTAATTCCACTAAAAACCCTTAATTTTAGTGATGTTAAAAAAGAAAAGAAAAAAAAAATGCATCGTATCGAAGGATGAAAATAGGCGATAAGACAAAACGATCGAGATGTTCAGAAGGTAACGACCTTCTCGTCACGTAGAACACCCGTTGCCATCGACGAATAACCGTTTCTTCTTCCTGCATCTAAAAAACTTTGGCACGCATTCCGAAACTGAGGCGGGACACGCTTCGACGGCTTCGCTACCGTTCGTTCCTCATTGCAGAGGTGCGAGAAGGCTTTTCGTCTTGCCACAAGCGAATAGTGTTACCATCATTTGTAATGCAACTCTTTATTCTCAAATTGAATTTTGCCTCCCCTTTCCTCTTCGATAATTCACTGCTTTTCATTTTTCAACCAATTTCACCAACATCTTCGTTTATTTCCCTAATTACAAACGCGTCGTTACGACACGCGTGTTGCTTTGGGGACAACACGAGAGATTTCCACATAACTCAGTTGAAATGATACCAAGTTAAATCCGTGAGGAAGAGGCGTACGAATAGGTACGTATTAAAATCCACGACTACTCGTTGGTGATTCAGATGAGTGAGAAGCAAATAATGCTGGGAAAGAGGAGCGTTTAAATTATTCTATTCTTTATATAGTGGCACGCGAGTGTGTCGTAATTATTTACAGACCGTGTGTGTGTATTATATTCTTCGTCAGCACTTTGAAAACAAGGAAACGATTGCATATGTAGGTAAATATATTCAGGAAGAGTTGGATGATCCAAGTCATAAAATCATCATTCGTCGACGATTACATTACGTACACCTGTTTTGTATTTTCTTTTTATAAAATCAAGCAGTGATTCGTATGATATTTTATACGATACGAATGTGGTACTTGAAAGGAAAAAAAAAAAAGGAAAAAAAAGAAAGTTTCAAGGTTGTTCTTGAATCGAAAGGAAACTTAAGATTCGATTTGTCTTGACGTTGTCTGTCGACACTTTGAAGAATCAAGAGGATTTAGCGGAATTCTTGATGTCTCCGATGATATTATTTATTCAAATGCCTCGTTATTGTGCGGTCTCGGTTAATCGGATGGTTAATTTAAAACCGTGACGAGTGTTATGAGTTTCATGCTCGGGCTTTCTAGTCGTATCGATCCGTTGAATCGACGGTAATAGTATAACAGTTGAAGAGAAATGCGCCGCACGCCCACCTGCAACGCTCGCGGGAGTGCCAACAAAGAGAATTCCATCACTCGGCGAGCAATTAGCTGTGATGGTTGTTCAATGAGCTGTGCTTTTTATTGCTATCGAAAATCATACTCTGGCGGCTTTTTTTTTTCCTTTTCGTTTCAATTGTCTCTTTTATTTTTTAATGTCATTGGTTGGTACAGGTGTTTTTCCAAGTTTCTTTCTATTTTTAAAAAAATTATTTATCATTAAAGAAACTCAAGTAAAAGGCTTTAATGATCATTATTAGAAGATGTTTTTTTTTTTTATATTATGAAATTTTGAAAAATTTCTTTTTGCAGAGTAGAGATTTATAGGGATTAAATGTAACATTTTTTTTAAAGCGATTTTATCATGAAAAGAAAACTTCCAATGCCCCATTTTTATCAAAATATATTGTCAATTTTTATCAAAATATATTGTCAACTGGTTATTAATACGTTTTATCCTGTTTAAGCCGGCTTCAATCGCGAGTTTACGTAATACGTCGAGAAAAATGCAACAAAATACTTTTGAGAATAGTCGTTCCTTGGTCGCATGATTTACGTCACTTAGTGGAGTCTTAAATTACTTTTAAAATTGTTTACTTGAGTATTCTTGGTCCATTATATTTAAGTATCGATTTTCTCGCGCTCGCCATTTCGCAATCTGCGGCAAATTGTTCTTTCCATTATGTGAAAAGCATTAACATTTGCTTTAAAAGACACAAAAAGTTCGTTAAAAATTTACAGATACGAAAAAAAAATGTAATTGACCATGAATGGAATTTCCTTCATTCACAAATACTTTACCCTCTTGCTCTAAATATTGCTTACAACGCTTAAAAATATTAACTCTCCAAAACACGACTCCTCAGTTGCAAATAGCATCAGCTTAATGAATAGTTGCAGCCATTCATCATCTACAAATTCATCATCCTTCGACCGCTCGCAAACTAGTCAACTAATGAATAGGAGATCAAGATTTTAATAATAGCCCAGTGTTTTGATCGTGCGCTGATTCAGAATTTCTCAATGGTCGTAATGCCAGGTAGAGCGGTCTGATTAACGCGCTGAATCAATGGTCAGTCATTAAGCAAATCTCCGGTGAAATCAGTAAGAATTTCCTGCAATCAATCCGATAACGAGTCCACGAGACTTCGGTAAATTGCAATTTCGGTTTATATCCTGTGAGAATAATTCGAAACAAGGTGCGGCCTAAAGGACGGCACGAAATTTCAGCGACGTTTCTCAATATTTTCCGTTTACAGAAACGACGTGGGACACTCGATCTATCGACTTGTTGTCCGAGGACAACGAATATCACCGTTCACGAATACATTTTACCGATCGTTGAACCGTAATTTTTTTTTTCTTCTTTTTTTATCTGTCCTGAAACCGATGCTGACAAAACACACATGTGATTCGTTGAGTATAACGTAGGCGCACGTAATTCATGTTAAGCTTTATGTATACAACTCACAGCTCGAGTAATTAATGTGTGTGCGTTTTTTTAATACTCTTGCAAAATACTCACCGGGTGTTAAGGAAATTGCTTGTTGTCTTCGGCTTCTCGAGTTTTCACGTTTTCCTGCTGCAACTTGCGAACCGGAGACCTGAAGACCCGGCGCGCTTACTGCTCTCTTAGGTCCGCTGTTACCACCGGCATTACCCAGACTGTTTCTGGCAAAACCCGGAGGTCGATATCTCGCTGATTTTACACCAGTGTGCTGTGGCAAGAAGTGATAGACGCTGTGGGCTTTGTGCATCGGTGTTGTTGACGTTACGGCCGTCCCGCTTCCAGGTGCCGTTGATGCCGGCAATCTTGGCAGTGAATTCGTAGCCGCTGATGCTGCGGCCGCCGCTTGCATTCCTCTTGGCAGTGTCGTTGCACGTGAATCGCCGCCGTATTCCAGTTCATCTTCCGTATCGTCATCGCCGGCTGATGCTCCTGAAACATGACGACAAATTGTTGTTTCATTTCATGAAAAAATTCAATATTTTCAAATATCTTCTAGCTTTCGCAGAACTTTATGAGGGAGTCAAAATGGATTTAAAAAAAAATACTTTCTCATAGAGGTGGCTTTGTGAAAAATTGGAAAGTAATGAGGGAACAAAATTGTACGAATAATTTTTTTTTTAATTTTCATTACCATTTTAAATCATATCTGAAACGCGTGTGATACTTAAGGGACAGATCTATTGCTTTTTAACGTAAAGCAAAAAAAAAAAGTTACTTTCTAGGTATAAATAGCCAAATTGTTTTACAGAAAATTAGACGTTAACAATAAGCCAATATGCTAAATCTACAAGTTTTTACTTGTTCAAAAGTCAATCTATATATTCCCACACAAATATTTCCAATTCTGTAAAATCCATACCGTCACTTTCGTTTTGTGATGCGGGTCATCCCACGCAACGCATAAGGTGACAATAAAAATAAAAGCCTAACACAACGACTAGACATAAATTATTTCCCAAAGCGTCGGCATTTCGATCGTTTAAAAAACCTGAATTTTCTCTCCTCTCAAAATTCCTTCCCCAATTTTTTATTAGGAAACTACGAAAAATATTTTTTTTTTAAACTGCGTTCATAAATTAAACTCTGGTTACAAAAGAATGGATCTCAAGAAACACAATTTTTTACGTAAAATAAATACTTGAAAAAAATGTTAAAAATAATTATTTTTATTTTTTAGTCATGTATTTTTTTAAATAAAAATATATCTATAATAAAAATAATGTTGTGCTACTTTAATGCGTAGAAAAAGGCTACGCATAAAATACGTTATTCATCAATAAATATGATAAAAAAACTCACCAGATTCGCCTCGTGTATTAGCGTCAGGTACAGACGATCTTCTCCTATTGCTCCAAATCTTCTCCTCGATCGATCCACCAGATCCGCTAACACCACCGCCACCGCTGCCACCACCAATAGAACCGCAGCTTCTCACCCTATCAAGCTGTTCTCTCGAGAAGCTCTTAGGATTAAATAGCAAATCACCGGCACTTCTTCTCTTAGCAGCCATGGCAAGAGCATTTGCACTCGCGCTAGCGCTCACGTCGCCCGAGCAAGCAAGGAGGCTCAATTTTGTTCTCGAGTCAGCGGCCATTAGCGCTGATTCGAAGCTTCCACGCCATGAGAATCTTTCGTAATCGCTTGCTTCGCGTTCCTCGCCTTCCTGTCCACCGGTAGTCGCTGGATGTCCATTGATCAACAGAAGAGGATCATGAGACTTCGATCTCGGTAAATGACTCGATGACGGGGGATTTGTCGAGTCCGAGGTGGAATCATCGTCCTCCGTTGTAGATGCTGAGGACGGTGTTCGATGATGCTGAGAATATCTTCGCCACGTTGTGTGAGGTTGCACCGTCGATCCACCCTCGGAAACTTGATGCATAAGAGCAACCAAACGACTCCCAATATGATGCATAACTTTAGCTATAAGCGGTGGACTGCTGTGCGGCGTGGAATTACTATCGGAGCTCGGTCCATCAGCGGCAATTTTCGTAAAACTCTGCACGAGTTTTTGATAAACAAACGCGGTATCACGTCCGAGACACGGTTGTGGCGTGGTCGGTGCTTTTTCTTCCCTTCCTTTATCCTGCACAAGATTATCACCCGAGTTAGTGTCAAATTTGCTGATTATTTGCTGACAACTCTGCGATATTTGTTCCTGAAGAGCGGATCGTCTACCACCGGCAGCACCCTCGAGATCCGAGCTTGTATAATCCGAACTATCGTACGAATCGGACCACGTGTCTTCGGAGCTTAGATACTCAACGATCTCGCGTACTTGCTCGTCACGAATACCCGGCACGGTTTTCATCAGTCTCGTTAATTCGTTCTCGAAGTAAACAAGCTGCGGTGGTTTTGTGCGATTTTGCGAGCATAAACGCGCTTTCGAATAGCCCGAAAGCCTCGGACTCGGTGCCGGTGATGGTCCACTTGAATTACTCGCTGGCGCTTGACCGTTCGAATTCGCTACCATTGTTTTGAAAAATTGACGCATCTTCGACATCATGAGATTCGTTTCCTCGTCGCTCGACCAATTGTTGAAGCTATCTTTTCTCGACAGCGAAGCGTTCGGCGGTGGTTGAAGATTATTGCTCTGAACAAGCTCCGTTTTACCGCCGCGTTTTCCATCCAAACCGTGAACGCCACGGTTTCTCTCGTTACGCGAGTGATCTTTCGTTGTATCGGAATGTCCATCGTGACTCAAAGCATCACCCGCGGATTTTTGATGTTGCAGAAGATCGTCGCAACTGCCGACAAAACCTGAATCTCTGGATTGTTGCTTGCTGCGATTTGAGCTTGTGTCGCTCGAACTTGCCTGTGAATTACGAGCTTGATCGACTTGCGACGACGACGATGACGACGAATGAAGCGCGCTTTCGGGTTGCGGTGTTTTAGCTCTCTCGTCCTCGGAATTTATCGTTTCACCGTCATTCTCCGGCAATTCGCCGACAATTATATCTCTGGGCTCCGGTGTTTTGTTTCTATCGTCAGGTACACGCGGACTCTGCGTGCCTAAAGTTCTTGGCTTCTTTTTCTTTCGTTTAACAGTATCAAATTGTCCGTCAGTACCAAAAGCCGGTGTTTGACCGTCTTCAGCACCGTCTGTTTCCGTCGACGAACCCTCCGACTGCGTTTCCTGCGAATCCTGATTCAAGCTCAAATCCTGTAGTGAATTTTGCGAGCTAAGATTTTGCGAACCTTGGGCAAGCGCCAGAAGATTATCGAGCGACGAGCTATGCGACGATCTACCAGTTCCTCGCGCTCTAACGAGTCTCTTTCGTCTCTGTGCTTCCGGACTCGGTCTACCTTCGGAATCACTACCAACCGAGCCATCGGAATCTCTTCTATCCTGATCGAAACCCAAAAATTCCGACAAAAAGTATTTCTCAAGCCTCGAAGAGTTCAAAAATTCATTAGATCCTTTATTATCCTGTCCCGCAGTCGTTGGACCTTCTTCCTGTCCCAACGATTCCAAGCCCTCGGAATAAATCGACGATGTCTCCGACAGACTGTCAACCTCACGTGAGCCAATACTAGCGCTACTATTATCACCGCCAAGACCGAAGAAAAAGTATTTCTCAAGTTCCGACGCCGATGGTGGTCTTGGCTTTTTTCTCGGCGTACCAGTGGCGAGACTCGGTTCAGCCTCACTTTCCTCGCAAGATTCCTCGACAATAGTATGCAACGTAAAGTCAATAGCCTGTCTGTGATAACCGCGTAATTCTTCCTCCCGATCGCCAAGATTATTCGCCTCATCCTCGGAGCTCTCCTCTGTCGCCGTTGTTGCACTCTGTTCATCCTCATCGTGTGACACTTCTTCAACCCACGAATCATCATCAGCCAATCCCTCTTCAAGTATAACAACGCCCGAGCCACCGGAATTATCGTCGCTCGATTGCGGCGATAAATTGCCAATTTTACCAGTTAAATTAGTCGAATCGTTGACACTTGTTTTTGGCACATTAACACGCTCGTTAATTTGACCGACAATTTTGCAATAACTCTTAACCGATTGCACGTCATCGCTCTCACTCGCACTCCCGACACTAAGACCACTGTCAATTTCCTGCTCGTTCGACGTATTCGTAAGTCTTTTAACCATCAAAGGACGCCTCGGACCCTGGCCATTACGTTGATGCGGTTCAGCTACAGCTTCGAGCGCCAGATGGAAATAACCTGCTAATCCTTGTGGCGTTTGTGTCTCCTCCGGTGGCTGTAATAACGTTGTCGTGTCCGAAGTGATAACACTCACGGGTTGATAAGTGCCTTGCGTTATCATCACGAGGCTCCTGTATTTGTTGTTTGAGGGAAAGTTGCCTCTTGGCTGTTCCTTGGCCGACGTAGCTGTAGATGAAAAACAGCCATTCTCCTTTCGTGTGGGCGGGCGTCGCTCGACTGAACGAAATCGCGCCGTTGTTGTAGCCCTCTGCTCGCTAAACTCACCATCATTTCCACCACCACCACCACCACCACTACCGCAACAGCTACCTTCCCTTCCGCCTACCTCGTTTCCTCCCACCTGACGCCCATCGTCAGGTTTCTCGCCTCTCACTGCGTCGCTGCCGTCACCGATCCGCGACGACGCAGTCTCAAACACGCCACGCGCCAACACTTGGCTCATCTCCGTTCTCTCGGTGTTCTTAAAAATCTCGTGTATCTTACTTGATATTATATCGCCGACATTGTTAGACGTTGTGTTTATTGAATTTTTTGATTTTTCGGCAACACTTGTTCGCGGCAGTAACAAAGGAACATCCTTTTTTGGTGTTGACACAAATATTTCATCATTTTCCATATTATTTAATAAATTCTTACGCGGAATTACCTTTTCAGTGATAGCGCTGGCTGCGAGAGAGGATGTTTCGTTTGTGATTGAACGTGAATTCGCTGCCTCGAGAATATTATAAGGCGAGATTTCGTACTCGTGAAGTTCGTCGCTGCTCACTTCGCTGCCTGTTGTATTTGTTTCGCTGCTGTCCGTTGTTGAATTAGAGCTTGAATTCGCCAGCACGTTGATTCTAGGCGCTTCGTTAACTTCTGTAATTTCCACATTGTTTAATGACTCAGTAACTGATAAGAGATTCGTCTTATCTGCAACAGTAGATTTATTATCGATATTCGTTGTTGGTGAATCCAACGAGATTTCTATATCTCTTTCCTTCTCCGCGCTACTTTCGTCCGGTACTTCGGAGTTTTTCTCAAACGAATATTTATCATTATCGACGACTTCCAGAGAATCCGGTGTTATCACAGAATCCCAATTTCTCGATTCTTCGTGAAAATCATGAGAATTCTCTTGGGACATTTCATTTTCTTTGTTTCGATGATATCCAAGTTCGATACTGTCAGGATTAAGATTTTTTATGGATTTCAGCTGTATATGATTTTCGGAAAAGTCCGTCGAGCTCGCGAGATAAATTTCATTGGCATCGGGATCGCGTTCAGCCAGTAAATCGATTCTTCGTTCGATTCTATTGGGACGTCGATCTCTCGGTTCGCCAGGATTTTCCGGATCTACGGGTTCTCTCTGTAAGTTCATATCTTCGTCGAGAAGCCTGACGCGTCGTAAAACGACAGGTTCCTCTTCGGGTCGCGATGTCACGCGCTTAAGAGTAACGACACCCTCGCGAGCTGAATCAGAATCTTCGTTATCCTCGATATCATTGTCGCTCGTTAAAGAATCATCGTTGACAACGAAAACACGAGAGAAATGATGAGATGCCGAGTCTTCGAGATCGCTACTGTCAGCCGAAGATCTACCGGAAGAACTGCCAGAATCTTCGCGCGAGTGACGATACATTCTGCCGTTTTCGTGACTCGATGAAATTGATTGTGAGCTATCTTCGGTGTCTTCCGCTGTTTCTTCGGCTTCGGAATTTTCCTTCGAATTTTCAATAGGTTCTGCAATTTTTTCACCCTCTTTTGCCGTAATCTCGTCGACTTTAATTTCTGGCTCGATAATCGGTGAATCTTTTATCACGTTTTCGAGAGATGTTTCTGGAGGTATTTCGCTGCTTTGGGGATTCTCGAAAACAACGGATTTTGAGGATTCTTCATTGACATTATTTTTTGGGTCATCGGTGGACAATGTTAAAGGCACTGCGGATGATGTGAGATCCACGGTAGGAAGGACTGAAGTGTAGGAAAGGGATTCTTGTTCAACCGCTGGATTGTACAGTATTGGAGTTATTTCTTCGGGTTTAAATCCAAAGGCGCTTGGATCAAAAGCACCGATTGTCGTTCTAGGATCGATTCTGGTGCCGTGAAGCGGCTGATTAAATCGTGGATGCCACGAGAACCAGGGTGCCGATGGATCGCCTCTTAGACGCAGAGTTCCCTCCGGTCCTGCGCCACGTGTTATCATGGATGAGGCTGCAGCCGCAAAATCACCGGTCCATAGTGACGCCGGCACCGGAACTGGATATGGCACCGGCACCGGTATCGGCACTGGCACCGGAAGAACGTTCGCACCTGGCGAACCACCACAGGCCTATGGACAAATATTTGTTTAATTAGAAATTTACCAAGTATTTCATTAGTTTGTAATTCTTATCAGAGAAATAATTAGTATACTTAACAAAAAAAAATCCTCTCTGCGACTATTTATTCTAAACTATTTTGTTCGAGTGTACAAATGTTTTGTAATTGAGCTTGATCCGTTAAATGTTTAATTAAATAAATAAATAATAAAGATAATTGCGTATTTAAATTATTGAGTATTTTAATCATCAGCTGGTATATTAAATTTAATAGACGAAAGTAATAAAATTACAATAGTTTCATATTAAATTTCTTAATTTTCAAAATTATTAGTATAAAATACTTGAATTTTATATCTCTCTTGTAAGATAAATTTAGTGTAGCTGTAATGGAAGTTTAAATTATTTTTTTTTAAACAGTGTACGTGATCTATTTAATAAATAAATCCTATTGAACGAAACAACAATTTACCAACATAAAAAATTCCGGTTATTCACTTATATTTTTAACTACATTCAGACATTTTTCTTATTTATTATTTTATTATTTATTATTTATTTCTCAAATTTCTAGCCCTCTGAGACCACTCTGGGTCATTTTGACCCATACCTCAACGTTGACGTTTTTATGATGAAATATTTATGTATTTATGCTAAGATAAATGATAATTTTCTATTGAAATACGTTATTTATTGTTCTTCAAAAACAGTGTACGTGTACGAGTATTCGTCTAAATTTCTAGCTAGAAATATAAAAGAATGAAAAATAGAATTTTTTTTTTCTTCGTATTTTTGATTAACTATCACACTTCCACAGTGTGCCATCACGTTTAGAAATATCAATATTATATCCCTGAATTTTTTCACCCAGTGTGGTCCCGAAGATTTAGTAAAGAAAAATGATAATAAATAATAATAATAAATAAGTAGGGCAATGAGGACATAAAGCTACGAATACATACATTTTAGAATGAAAAATAAAAGAAAAAAAAAAAATTATTCGAGCGATATTTAATACGAATAATTTTCAACTCGGTTTATAATCACATTAAACCGGGATATTTCTATCAAGATAGTAGTCACTTGCCGTGTCCGAGGTCTGTTATGCTTTTCAAATACGTTAATGCGCTCGCTCGAGCTCGTCGAGGCATCTTATACATGTTGTGTATACAGTGTAGAAAAGGCTAAGAGAACGCCGGGTGCGCAAAGTCTTTTAATGAGTGTAAAATCGAGGGTCCGTGGAAAAGCTCGATGATTCAGGAGATACGTGTGTATATCTTCGAGTGTGTTTAATGAAAATATTTAATTGTAAATGCTAACCAGACAAGCGGCAGATCCGCGACCGGGACAGCAGCTCCAGTTCTGCGATATGCCCGAATCGACGCCGACGTTTATCGTCGTGTCCGGTAAAATACCCGCTGGTAACGGCAATGTTCCGCTCTCGAAATAATCCCAATCGCAATCCTCGAGGCTCTGAGCGTGATTGTTACGCGTTTTCAGATAAGACGAGCTCGAGCAACTGCTGTCGGCGTCGTCTTCCTCGCGTCCCGATGACGAATCCGAGCTTATAAACACGAGCCTTCGGTAATCCGGATTCGGTGTATCCGGATTCTGACCCTGGGTCGGACTTGACTGACGTCCACCGCCTCTTCCGATCACGTGAAGCGCCTGAAGATTCTGCAACTCCTCGCCGCAACAAGTTCTCGCGTGCGATCTGCCTCGTCGACGGGAACCTGTGTGGAGAGAAAAAAAAAGGAAAAAAAGAAACAGAATGAAATAATATGTAAATAAACGTACAGAAATTCAAGAAAATATGAGGATCTTTCTAATAATGGGCAAAAAAAAAATCGAATACACTGACGTTAGAAGATTTATCTAATGTAGAATTTACAGTATTGTATTTTAATTGTTGAGTCCACTTTTATAATATTCCAAATAATCCAAACGGATGCTTTAACAGACTAAATTTGATAAATTCAATTCATCAAAAAATGTGATTTAAAAAAAAGCATCTAGAATTTACAGGTATTTCAATTGTCGATCTAACGGCAGTGCATCCATGAGAGACTCATCTAACGCTGTATTCCCGTCGAGCTTCGATTACCGCCAACTCTTGTATACAATATTTCTCCTGATTCACTCTCGATGCAAGTTAAGAGACCCTGCCAGTGCATCAATCGCGTGAGAGCCAAGCTGGTACAGTCTCTCGTGCGTGATAGACTCGCGTGAAAAAGCGAAAAAGAAGAGAAATAAGTAAAGAATGAAAAAAAAGAGCACAAATACATTAAAAGTAAAAAATAAAAAGTTTGACGGTCACGTCAGAAAAGGGTGTGCATGGCATGTATTACGCTAATGAATTACCTGGGTTAACATAACGTAAATTAAGAGTAACAATTAAACGCGTACAATTTATTTCCATTGACCTTGACTATCAAAGTAAAAAATTCCCCATTAATGCCACGGCATATTTGATTAAAATCGTCACTCAGGAAACTTACGTTAATTAATATAAGCAAACTTTGGAGTAACAAAAAAGGCTAAGCTAATGTTTTCGCAATTATCGTCATAAATTTCTACAAACAAATCATAAATCGCGGATCGCAAATTGTGCTATAACGAGTACGAGCTAAAATTAAAGCGGTTACCGTGGAAACGACCGTTTTACGACTTTGGGAATCACTCTTCCGTATCCAGGGTCAGGACACCACAGAGACAGATTTAAAAAAAAAAAGGTCAAAGGTGTGTTTTAAGTCGCGCTGTCAGCCACAAAATATTATGTCACTTTTTATTTTTTTTTTTTTTGTCTTTTAACGAGGACCACGATTCTGCGTAGATTTTTCGTGTTGAAGTCCGAAGCGCGACTTAAATTATAGAAGCGTAGTCACGTCTCGCGTTGTTGTGTCGAGTGAGAAGAGAACGCGCGCGCGAGCGGGTCAGTCCGGTGTACCTGGGGCCAGGACATACTGGCCACCGAGAGCGCCGGCCAATTCGCGTGGGCTACCGCCGCTAAACTGAGCCCGAGCTAAGTCACGCTGCGGAGGCGCACCTGGAACCAACCCGAGGCACCGGCAACGGCAGCAACAGCAACAGCAGGTACAAGCCGGAACACACACACACACACACATACACACAGGCACACAGCCTATAGTTCCTCGTCGCGGTTAATACACCATCGCTGCATCGAGACCTACGGGGTGACTCGTGTTTAAACTATTCTTCGACTTCTTACTTATGGGGCTAAACACTTCAAGTCGGTCATTCCAATTTTTCATGTCGACAAAACGTCATCACATTTCTTCAGGATGTTGGTCTAGTTGAAGAAAAAAACGTAGGAATTTTTTCAGATTTTTTTATTGCATATTCCAGCCAATGGAAATGGCTGAAAATAATCATTGTTTATTTTTAAGGCCAATACTACGGCTCGCAAAAAAAAAAATCATGAGGACATCAAATTTTGAATCTTCAGTGTACTTTCCAACAGAATTTTTTGTGGAATTCTCCAATTTTATTTTATGCTATTTTTCAATGAAATAAAGTTGCCACTGTTTTCCCTCCGAAACAGCATTTCCGATTTA
Source organism: Perithous albicinctus (assembly GCA_964016905.1). Taxonomy (NCBI): domain Eukaryota; kingdom Metazoa; phylum Arthropoda; class Insecta; order Hymenoptera; family Ichneumonidae; genus Perithous; species Perithous albicinctus. Next base: position 23,962,737 of record OZ024692.1, read on the forward strand.
GCTGAAATTTTCTTATTTTTTTTATTTTTTGAAAAATAGCATAAAATAAAAATCGGAGAATTTTACAAAAAATGTTGTTGGAAAGCACGCTGAGAATACAAAATTTAATGTTGTTAGGATTTTTTTTTGTGTGGGCCATAGTATTGGTATTAAAAAATAAACAATGATTATTTTCAGAAATTTTTGATAACTGGAATATGCAATAAAAATTTTGATAAAAAATCCTATGTTTGTTTTTCAACCAGAGCAACATCCTGAATAAATTTGAGAATGTTTTGTTGACATGAAAAATTGGGGTGGCCGACTTGACGTGTTTTGCCCCTTATATCTTTCTTTACTTAATATTCATCTTTTTTGCTTCCTCTTAGAGGAAGCTTTGTTTTAATCAAAAATTCAAATCATTGATAAAGAATAATCGTGAAATCAGATGAAAAATCGCGGCCGGATATTTTCGAATTTACAAAAGTTCAAGTGTTTACAGACATATTTAAAAATTTTTAAATTTCTATAACATTAGAACCATTCTATCGATTCTCGTCAAATTCGACACCGAATATGGTTTAATGTTGGTACCAAAGTTATAGCGTAAAATCACTTTTTTCAAAACTTTCAAACTTCTGTAAAATTTGAACTTCTCAATCTGACATGAAAACCCAAAAAAAAATTTTTTATTTAAACAAAGCGTCCTCTATGAACAACCAAAAAAAAAACCAATAAAAAAATTAGCGTATCGAGTAGCCACCTCCGCTCGTGTCCAAACGGAGCGTGTCGCATTATCGCTCTCGAAGCGAGCGAGCGTTGAAACAGGTGGTCGTCGTTTTCACGTGACGTTTGAAAATTTTCATTCTAGCTTCTCTGTTTCTCTCTGCTCCTCTCAAGTTTCCCCACCTACGCGCCGCTTGGCAAACCGATATCTGTTCGCATCGTCCGAAAGTACAAGTCAGGTAAATATATACCTGCGGCACGTCTCATTTGAAGAGCGCTTCCCAAATTCTTTTTATTTACGGCACACCCGTTATATTCGCAGGTGAGCGCACTGTAGAGTGAAACAGTGGACGTTGTTACACTATTATATACCTACGTCGCCGTTCTTCCCCACAGAACCGCTTCGCTTCGCCTCGCTCAGCTCGCCTCCAAGTACAGAGAGCACCGAGAGTCGACTTGCTCGCTCTTTTATTTATTTTTTTTTTCCTTGTCCCCGAAAGTCTCTCACAGCTCTTCTCTTCGTGACACTTGACTCGTGACCGTCGTTTTCAACGTCTCAACAAAACAGTCTTATATTTTTCTAATACTTCAATCGCACTTGCTGTCAATTTCACTGCAATTTTTGCCACGTTCAATCGCTCAACAAGATATTTGGATTTTTCTTGACAAACGTTTATCACTGACCGGTGGACAAGAACATTATCTCTTCGTGACTGTATGTATTCTTCAAAACGGAGTAATTTGTGTGTACACATATAAGCCCTGGAATCGTTATCGTCACGAGCCTTGGATTCGTCGTTACTACGTTGTTGTACCTTTTTTTTCGTATACAAGTTGAGCTTCTCGTGTGAGTACTTGACGATAGTCAGTGATTACCAGTCCACAGCAAATAGAGTACGACGCACGCAGCAGCGTAGAATATTAGAAAATAAGTTGATACGAGAACTGTTACGAAAAGCTGTAGTATCCTCCTGACATCCATGCTTATTTGTTTTATGTCGCAGTGCGCCTAGATTCTCTCTGAGTGGCCAGACGTCGTTATTAGCACAAATGGCAAACGAGCCGAGAAGAAAAAAAGAAAAAAGAAATAATAAAATCGAAGCTAAAAGTGCAGCGAAATAATGTCTCCGGTTGCAATAAGTGTTTATCCGAGACACCATTCAGCGAAAGTGTGGCCAATTGTTCGTAGATTTGTTTCTAAATATTTTTTTATTTTTACTCCGTATTTTTTTTTTTTTTTTTTAAATTAAAAATGAGAATATGTCGGTGTTGTATGACGGCGGATAAACCAAGTCTGCGATATGTCGTCCCTTGGAGAATACTGGCTTGGGCGTCGAGTGGACAAGAGGGCCTCGTTAACGTTGTGAAAAGGCTTCGATAATCAATGAGCTTATCGGCATAATCATCGGACGGCCACATGGCGATCAACAACGCGTCTGCCGTCATATCGATTCGAACAAGGGCCTCTCACTGACGAGTCTCATGAGATTTCTGTGTTAGTAATAGAGTGATACTTATACGGGGTTAAATCGAATTTTAATCGCTTCACCTGACCCTCAATCGGTTTCGAATAATTCAAAAATACACCACAAATTTTTTCAAAATTAAAAAAAATATATTTACTCTCTGTCTGCATACATTTTGTCGACGGGCTAATTTAACGCATAAAAAGATTGCAAAGTAGAATTTTGCACATTGCTTTTTCATTAATTTCGATTTTTCACAAAACCACGGCTATGAGAAATTTTTAGGGAGTCAAGCGATTAAAATTCTATTTGACCTCTTTTAAGGACCATGCTTAGTGTATAATTAAAAATGAGGATTCGACAGTGCGGAATTGTCGTTTGCTTACCCTGAGCGTCAAATTGACGACGACGTCGCAGCATTGTTCGTCCTTGGGCCGTGCCGGGGACTCGTGAATGACAGTCTTCGGATGGATCGTCCTCGCCTGCGCTTGTTGCACTGTCACGCTGCACCGGCTCGTCGCTACCTGCGGATGGACCTGGACTGTTTGCACCGCTTCCGAATAATTTGACTCTTCGGGCGAGATCAACGTAGCCGTGTAGACCTGACTCGCTCAACCTGGCAATGAGATTCGATTTGATTAATACACGTTTAGTTTAGTACAGTTTTTTCAAAAATACAACCTAATTAGAGACAAGATAGTAATTAGTAATCTTGATTCAAGGAGTGTCTTAGAAAACTGAGAACCGAGTCTTCGACGACTTGCCACAACAACAAAAACAAACGATTTTTAGATCTACATTGAACTTAAATATTAGTTGGTCAATATTAACAGGGATCCAATCTTATCACAGATAAGCCTGTGTACAATCTTGAGCCCAGAAAATGATTTGTCAATTTTTGTAATACAGATTGGAAACTTTGGGCGCTTTGGCGGATTAGTTATAATTCTTCGTGTGGTTTTTTTTGTTTCAAGTTTTATAATTTCACGGGAAATGTGTTTTGCTAAATATTTTCGAATATTTGGTTTTGTACAGATTGATTTCGTCTTAATGAAATTTACGGAATTTTTTACATCGGTTATCTAGAATATAATATTATTCTGTAGAATATAGAATTTCTTAATATTCTCGGAAAGTGAAAAACTTTTGAATTCAAAAAAATTATTTTATTATCGACTGAATAGCTCCACATGCTTTTAAGGCAAGACTCCTACTCAGTTGGTAACAAAGGACACTAGCATTGGAACCTCGTTGACATTTAGAGCAAAAAGTGTCACCGAAAGTGGAATTTTTCCGAACAGAATTTTCGTAGTTAAACATAACCGTATCAGTGCAAGATTTCGTTGAGTTATTCGCTAAAAAAAAAAATGGAATCGATACGATGATAAATTGAAAAAAATTGCTCTTTTTTTATGATGTTCAAACCGTCAGATAATTATCTAAAACCCAAATTACATTTTATTAAATTAATAACAAATGCATTATTATCATATACAACAAAAAAAATTGGAATTCCATTCTGCGTAAACACCGAGATTTAAAAATCTAAAATAATTTTTACTCCAACTTCTAGACATCTCTATAAAAAAAAGTATGGACCTTTTTTTTGAGGCCTCGCGAAACCTAGGCGGCTCTCTTCCTACGTGAGAATGCCTCAGATATAGTATAACGTTGAATAATTCTATGACCCACCTAACACTCTCGCTGCCACTGCTCTCGTACCGCGCGCTGCTATTCGATTCTCTTCTCGTTCTCGTAATCGCATCCCGAATTCTTTGCGAGGCTGTGGAAGAATCCCCGCTTCCAGTTTTCCGAGGAAGAGCCGGTGTGGGTTCGCTCTCGCTCTCTCTCGGACTATATCTCGAGGATCGCGTGCTCAAAGGACTCGCTTCGGGCGATAGATGCTGCAAAATTCATAACACAATTTCTTCGTTTATTTTTATCTTTTTTTTTTTTTAACTATTCTTTCCTTCAAAGAAAGCCTCATAATCTACACAAATTGCAAAAACTAAAAACTTACGCTGGAAGAACGTCGATTAGGCGTTTCGTCAGTATCATCAGGATTCGAGAATTCCTCTTTTGAGAATTTTCGTCTCACCACTTGCATATCGTCGACTTTTTTCACATAAATCGAGTCAAAAGGCACTTTTCTTTCGCCAACAATAGAGCCTGCAAAATCAGTTTCAGTGCAGTTGACCGTTTCAGCAGATACTTGTTTACTTATGGCGATAATTGGTTCGACATTTTCATTGCCCGTGACAATAAAATTTCCAATTTCTTCGTCGTCGTCCTTCTCTTCTGTATCTCTGTCAGTGCTCTTCTGATCGCAGCTCATGACTGTTTTAGCGTCCGAACTATCGAGGCGTTCTTCGATCATCGTTTTTTCGTTCGCCATTTTCGTGGTTTCGAGAATATTTTTTTCGTCTCGATCGGTTGATTGTCCGGCGACGAGATTTTCAATTCTCTCGTTTTTGTCTACGACAATTTTTCGCTCATTTATCTCGTTTCTGTCCTCCTTTGACACTGTCTTCAAAGTCGTTTTGCCTTGTTCGCTCGGACAGGACTTGGATCTCGATATCGTTTCACCCACGCGTGTTCCCTCCGCTCTATCGTGTTTATCGTCCTTGCCCGTATGCTTGCCTCGTGATACGCAAAGACTCGGTAAACTCGTCGTTTCTCTTCCCACGTCCTCTCTACTGTCTCGGCGAAATATTCTTATTCCACTTTTATGTTCCTCTCGTACATTTGGAAATGATAAAGACGGTCGTCTTTCCTCCTTCGCGATTTCCTTGGATTCGCGACGTATTCCCTTTGGGATTTGTCGCACGTCGTCCTTGCTATCGTGACGTTTTAATTTATCCGAATCCTTGTTACGCGGCGAGAATAATTTTGGTATTAGACTCGGCACGCTTATGTCCTCACGGCTGCGTCGCAAGTCATCGGTGCTTCCACGGTATCTGAAAAAAAAAAAAAAAAAAAAAAAAAGATCAGCAAAGTTTAAAAATGGACATTGCTATTTTTTTACCTGCGTTCAAAAATATCGCTTCATTTTCCACATCATTTACAAATTAAAATATGCAAAACTGTAAACTCACCTCTGCGGTATGAGAGAGCGTTTCGCGGTTTCCTGAGGGCTCCCAATATCCTCAAACTCCCTGGAGCTTCTTCGAAAAATCGGTATACTCGATTTTCTATCTCCATGCTTAGGCGATTGTTTATTATCGTTTGTGCTGAATTTCGCGATAATTCTCGGTGGTTTTATGAGAGAAATCCGAGGCGAGTTTGTATCGTTAACACCGATGACTAAACAATCGGCTTGTTCCGTTTTAGTTCTCTCAATGGTGTTCGCGACACTCGACGACGTTTCTCGTTCGTTTTTTCGTGTTCTCAAGGAGTCGTATGACGTCACGCTCTCGAGATGCCGTTTCCGCTCCTCCTTAGTTCTCTCGTTTCGCGTCAAGTTTCCCGACTCATTTGACACGTCGTTCGCGAATTGTTGGCTGTCGCCTCTCGCGTTTTCTTCACGGCAATAATAATCCTCGATCGCTACATCATTGCCCTTGCTCTTAACTCCCACCAAGTTTATTTCACCGATCTCCTTGTGACTCACAAGCGAATCGCTGTCATAGTTCTTGACAAGTGTCTCAGTGGATTGAGGCAACGGGAAATTCACGTATTCTATGTCAATCTCGTTGGCACGTGGATAAATCTTCTCGCGTACCGGCAGACTTCTGTATATCCTGAAAGCCGGCGACTTTCTCGCGACTGACCAGCGAGCTGGAGGACCTGAAAACATTATTGTGAAACTTTTAGCATCAATTTTTGCACGCGCTACTGATATTAAAGAAAAAGAAGGATATATAGTCGTAATAAATATTTTTTAAATCAAGAATACCATAACATCTATAAATTTATTCTATTTCTATAATCTCACTACTTTGCTTCCTCATAGACGAACATTTCTTTTCCTTTTGTTGTATTGAATCTTGTTTTCCTTCCTCTTAGAGGAATCGTTGAGTTTTTTTTTATTTTTTATTTTTACATTTCCAAGGATACTCAAAGTTGTCGAAATTCTCACCGTTGATGGTCCAAGCTCTTCGGATGCTGCGCTTGATAATATCAACCGTAGATTTTTTCTTGGCAGCCACGAGACGATTCGAGGTGACCGATGTGGCCTCGTATATCCACTCTCCGGTTGCCGCGTGAAGTTCTCTGAAATACGAAGAAGAGGGCAGTGGTAAAAGAGAGTCAGCCATTGTCCGGTCTTTGTTGGTGCCTAGTGAGTTGCGGTGGTAGACTCGTTCACGGATGAAGCAATAAATATACACTCTGAGCCTCTGGCCGTAGGTGCGTTCACGGAGAAAAGAAAGAGCTTTGGTTATAAAAAATCTACCACGTAATAATTGATAAGCCCAATTAATTCATTGATTAAGACAACCAAGTATTTAGTTTGTCTTACTAGACACTGTGAATTATTTTTAACCAAGTATTTTTCTTGATGCTATTTTTTGAATAACTATTTTTTGGTCAACTTTTAAACAAGTATTTTTCTTGATGCAATTTTTTAAATAACTATTTCTTGGTGAATTTTTAATCAAACATTTTACTTAATACATTTTTTTGAATAACTATTTCTTAGTCAATTTTTAATCAAATATTTTTCTTAATACATTTTTTTGAATAACTATTTCTTGGTAAATTGATAACCAAGTACTTTTCTTGATGCATTTTAAACCAATTTCTTGATTGTTCCAACCAAGCCCTTTTTCTCAGTTGTGGCTACCATCACAAACGCTCCTCCTGATCCTGCTATAGCAGTTTATCATTTAAAAAAAGGGGGATACGAGTAGGGATATATATTATGTATTGACTCACGCGATCTTGTGGCAAACGGCACATAGCCAGTCGACTCCTTGGTCCCCCTTGTTGTTAGCTGTCGTGGAGCCCCTGAACTCACGGCACTGCCGGCACACTCTGTGCCTGCAACGCGGACAGGAGGCCCCGGTGTTGTAGAATCTACCGAAGGCTCCTCCGCATCTCGCGCATCTACGTCCTTGACTCGAGTTCTCCACGGGACTCCTGCTAGCTCCGCCGCCTCGCCTTCTCGACCACTGCTGATTCTGCTGCTGGTGCTGTTGCTGTTGATGCTGTTGCTGCTGCTGCTGCTGTTGCTGTTCGGCCTTCGTTCTTCTGTGACGCATTGGAGAACAAAAAAAAAGAGAGAGAAACGTCAATTTTGCACGTGACGATAGAAAAGTGTGTAATTAAATGTAAGTATATAGGAGAGGCGGAATCTTCAGGGTCGGTATTATGGCACGTGCGTTGAACATGTTGCTGAATTTTATTAGTTTTAACCAGTTGAATGACATTAGAAAAATTGCAAACTAAGACAAATGATTAAAAAGTGTTTTTTCTTTTTTTCTTTTTTTGGAAAAACTCGAGATGATGCCTTCTTTTTTATTTCAATGTGTATGTTCTACTCTGTGGCAACTAATACCAAGTTTTAGCAAAGAAGAAATTTGTCAATTGGACGTTGACATTTTCAAAATACAAAAATTCTATTCATGTTCTATATAACTAAATTGATTTTAAATTGGGAATAAACTTAAAAAGAAAATAATCCTTTTTTTGTAGATCCACAAATATTTATTTTAAATTTCAAGAAAATTTGATATTTAATAGCTAAAAAAATCTTTGTTTTTCAGCTATTAAATATAAATTTATTTCTACAGGAGACTATTTACCAAATGAATACTTTTCAGAGATCTCTATGGCATTTAGTTCCTTATCAATGACTCCCAAATTTTAGGACTCGCTCTTCTTAATAAATAATTAATTTGCCTGCAAAAATCTCACTTCCATTTCCAAACAAATTATTTATGAACCACCGGAATAACTTTTCAATGCTCTTCTTTTCCAAGGAAATAAACTCTCTTTTAAATTAATCCTTTTCATAGATCATTACAGATCTCTATTGGCATTTACTCCGTTATCAGTGGAACCCCAGAGTTCGAGGAACGATCCACAGTCTCGAGAGAGTTCTCGGGTTTCTCGAGGCAAGGATCGATCGAGCGATCGTTGTAGCTTATTCCAACGACAACGACAACGACGACGAGAGAAGGCACTACAAGAGTGTGTTCACTCGTCGTCGTTGAACATAGTACGTCCGGCCGGCAGGAAGTTTTTGCTCCTCAGGCTCCACCAGGCACGTACTACTATAATGCACGGGGCTCCCAAGCCTGCCACCAACACACACACACACACACACATTCGCACAATGCGAACTATAGTATATTTACTTCCAAGGTGTATATATACATAGGGTATTCCAAGTCAACTCTCTTGGTCATCGGCCTGACCGCCTCGAATTGAGTTAAGGAATTTTTTTTTTTTTGCATATTTTGGACCAAAAAAATAGGATTTTTTCAAATTTTTATAATCTGTTTTATTTTATAAAATAATTTCTTTTTCCATAACTTTTGAGTAAAAATGAATGAATTAATTAAAATAAAGACTAGGACTAAAAAAAAGTATTTACATCGTAGTTCGGAAGTGAGCCGAAAATAATGTCTATTTTTTTTTTTAATTCAAGAATAACAATTTTTTCCAAATTATGAAAATTAAAAATTTCTTGTAGGTAAAAAAAAAGGGATATCAAATTTGTCGTGGCAAAAAAAAATCCATGTGTTGATAGTAAAATGCTGAAAATTTACCCGATGATTAAAATAAAATTGAAAAAAGCCATTTCGTTAGAAAAAAAATTAGAAATCTTTTTTTTTTCTTAAAATAAAAAAAATGAAACTTTACAATTATGAAATACTTGTTTTCAGTTCTAGATTTTAAAATTCATTTTTGCTCAAAAGTTGTGGAAAAAAAAGTTATTGTAAATATATAAAAAAGAGAAAGAAAAAAAATTCTCTTTTTTTGAGCAAAACGTGCCCAAAAAAAATTCGTCAACTGATCCCGAGGAGGTCAGGCCGATGATCAATTGTGTTGACTTTGAATGCCCCATATATATATATATATATATATATATATATATATATATATGCAGTGCACCAACACTTCGAGGAAGCAGTGAATTCACTTCAACTATAGAGTCACTGTATTATGTTTTACGAATACACATATAAAACCGTGACTCTCGGACTCCCACCTTGGAGAACGATCGAGCGTGTGTTCGTGAACTGTTCTCCGGTAGCGCGGACGGAAATAAGCCAACACCGCTCCGGACACACTTGCGTTTTTTTTTCTCTCTTCTCTCGCTATTGTTGAAAGTATTTTGTAATTCTGCTTGCCAGCATGAATTTTATAATCCTTATAATACTGTTATATTTTGAAATAATTACGTGACTTTGATATAGCGTAATTTTTTCGAAGATATTTTTAAAAAATTACGTTTTATGTTTCACTTTTTTCTGTCAATTCGACAAACTTACACTATTTTTATTTACCTTCAATTTAACGTTTTAAAATATATCAAATTCACACAATCTTTTAAATTGGAACAAAAAATGTGAAAATTACCACTTTCTTTCAAGAAATAAGTTTTTTTTTTTTTAAAGAAAAACTAAAAAATTAAGAATAACGTACCTCATTAAAAAATTAACGTTACTCAGTTAATGTTTTTTTTTGCAAATCCATCACTACTGATATTTCTCTACATCAATTACACGCAGTTTAATGCAAATCATTTTCCATCACTGTTATTTAATATATAAAATCTAAAAAAAAAAAAAAAAATTACACATAAATGTACCACTGATTTGACTGGAATAAATTGCTTAATCTCCTTTAATTCAATTACACTCAATTTCTGCACAAAAATCTCTTTCTCCCCAGTATATTAATTTGCATAAAGCATCATATATATTTTTTTTTTACATATGAAGCTAAAATTATTAAGAGTTATTAAATACCTAATCGACAAAATAGAATATATTCACTGCTGTCTCATAGCCAGAGTACTTATAGTTGGCAACTGGGAAAAGGTGTTTCTCGTGGCTCTTATCGTTCGCTCCGTCACACTCTCAAGTGCCATTATACGACTAGTTTAAACACGGAACTGATGCGGCGAGGAGACGGGGAATATGGCAACACGATATCGATGTATATCAGTGGTTTCAACGGTGTGCGACGATCCTGCGGTATATATATATACTTTATATATACGACGTTCTGTCAGCATCGAAGACACTCTTCTCTTCCGAAGGAAGCCACGACGAGAGGCTTTGGTACCAGAAGAACCAGCAGACACGCACGTATCTGAAGAGACGAACGCTCAAGTGAATATGTATCCAGGATATGCGATGATTCTCCAAGCGGCAGTAGGCGAAGCTTCTAGTTTTATATATATATATCACGTGTAGAACTCGATCTGTACCTTTGCAGAGTCTGCTACTTTCTGCTGTACTGTTGGCTGTAGATTGTGATTTGGTACTTTGGTACTTTCTCCACTGTCGCTCTGCGTTCGTATCGACTCGATTGCACACTATCAATATGATCTTTTAGTGTCAATAACATTTTTGCTTCCTTCTAGAGGAAGCTTTGTTTTCGTGAATTTTTTTCTTTTAGTTTTTCATTTCAGAACACTGAAAATTGTCTGAAACGCCGAGAAAAGTTGTTTAGGAAAATTGACCGGATGTGTGTGAGTGTGTGATGAAAGTAGTTGAACTATTCGACAGAAACAGCTTAAATTTTGTCATGTAGATGCCATGTGGATGCCATTTTTATAAAAATCACTTCTCGTTTTTATGAGGTTTTTTTGAGATTTTGAAATAGTAAACAATCTAGTTAGAAGAAATTTTTAGGTAGCGCACTGAAAGTTCGTATTAAAATTGAACAAAGTGATGTGACTTTTGGTATTAAATTTGGGCGAAATCTTGAATTCGATTTTTTTTTAATTTTCGTTTTGATTTAATTCACGTCAAATCTCAACAAATCAACTAAAACTTTTTACAGACGAAAAATAGCATTCAGCGCTGGTACTCAGAATCAAATTTTGTAATGATAAAAACTTTGTATCCACTCAATTTTTTTTGCCCGTAAGTACGAATATTAAATTGCGCATAATTCTCGAGCGGCACGATTTATCGAGTTGAAATTTGGTACACAAGTGGATTATAACTCCTCTTCAGTTTACTGCGATATCGTACAAAAAATATACACACACACACACAGACACACACAGATTTCACGGAATATTTAAGTTTTCAAAAAAGCGCGTTCACGTGCTTACGCTTTTGTCTTGTTGCGCAAGTAACTACCAAAAATATAGACTTAATGAAATGAGCAAAATGTTAATGAAAATGAAAAATATTGGAATGTAGAATTTTGCACATTGCTTCCTCATTAAATTTCATTCTTCATAAAAAGCCTCCTGAGGAAGCCAAAATTAACAAAAGAAACTTCCTCACATGTGAAAAATGACATTTAATGAGAAAACGATGTGCAAAGTTCTACTTTAGATAATTTTTTTACATTTAAATTCTTCATTTACTTGCGATGAATTGTACTAATTTTATACTGTTTTTTGTTGTTGTTTCTTAACGTGGCTTTTAGTTTTTTTTTTTTTTCAGTTGATTTTGCACGATCGAAGATTAAAGAAAAATGTTCAGCACTGTTTGGTAGACAAACTCGGGTTCGCCAGGAGTATTGCTTGGTCTCCGGATCGCGTGCGCGCGGGCTTCCCGGCTCCACTAGCCGCTCGTTCTTTCCGACTCGCCGCGCGATACGAGACGTTTCTTCGCAGCAGCGGGGGCGTCTCAAGACTGTTTCTCTCTTTCGCTCTCGGTGCTTCTATATCTTTTTACCTTTCCCGCTCTTTCTTCGTCCCTTTCTCTTTGTCTCCGTCTCGCTCGTTCGCGCCGTTTATAGGTTGAGAGTACACTGCCGCGCAATGTTGCAAAGGTATATTCCCCAATGCCGATATTCCCCCTTCGACGCCTCTTCCTCTTCTCTTTGTACCAAAGCACACTCTTCTTGAACGCTCTCTTTCTCTTTCGCACACTCGTTTTACTTCCCTACGGCAGTCACAGCAAAACTTACACACACACACACATACACACACTCTCTCTCTCTCTCTGCTTTTGCGAGAGATGATGTCAAGTCTGAATGTGTTACCAAAGTCTTTAAATGAATATAGTGTTACCGATAAATTCCAAAATTGGATCAATGCATTTTTATCTTTCGGCTAGTTGAGGATAAGTTAAAAAGTAAATTGTGTAGTTCTAAAAAAAAAAAAATACTGTGAACAAGAATTGTTTGAATTTGATAAAAATTGAGTATTTCCTTTTATACTTTTATAATTTTAACAAATTCTATATGAGAAAGCAATGAAAAAAAAGCAAAGTTTTAGCTTGCAACTATTTCTTATTACTGTATATCTTCCCAAAAGCAGACTGCTAAAAATTGCGAATTTACATTTCCGAAAATGCAATGAATCAACTGGTAATTTATTATACAAAAATTCCTAAATTTCTTAGTAGAAACAAAATTAATATATCATTTTACGTGCAAAAGCTACCATTATAGAAAAACATTTTAACGGCATATTTCGACGAGACAAAATTAAATGAAATCATCCCTCAAAAGAGCATCAATCAATTACAATTTTACATTCTCAATCGAATCTTCACGTTAATTTAATCAAGAAACATATGAATTGTGTAACATTCACGCTTGTAACCAGTAGTGACTACCGGCAAGAGTTCATAAATCAGGTAATTCCCAGTTACTTCTTTCTCATTCCATGAATTGATTTCTTTGCTCTCGTTTAGCCAACAAACTCGTCGTATGGTCGTCGCTCTCCGCGCAGTTCTTTTTTTTTTTCTTCCTCTTCTTCTTCTTCTTCTTCTTTTTCTTTCCTCCACTCGAATTCCGCCCACGCTTATCCTCTGCGTGTAGGAAAGATTTCCCCCTGCAAGCCAAGTTGTCCGCATACGATAAACAGGAGCTGCGTTTCTCAGTTGGTGAAACTGAACGTGCCCACACACACTCCCGATCGAAACGTTCCACGTGCGCTGCTCAGAAGTCCGGTTGATGCTGTCCCGGCGAGGCTCCACACGTTGGCGAAACTTCACCTACATAGATACAGATGCCGAAACATGCATAATATAAGTATCCACGTGTATACGACCCACCAGATCATCAAATATATGTGTGTGCTTCAAACACGCACCTTCCTCGTTTATCTCAACGTTTTATAATATATATTGCACACAGACAAATACATACCAGTAAAATCGAAGCTGCGAAAGTGTTTCATCGCCGTATGCGCACTGGAGGAGAAACAAGCTGGTATAGTTGGTTACAGTGTGTGGCTGTGTTTGATGACTATGTGAGCGCGAGAGGTTCGCGAACCACGCGGCATGACCATAACGGCACGTCGGGTCGCAGGATATGCTGCGATCCGTGTAAGGGGACCTTCTTCGTCGTCGTCGTCGTCGTCGTTCCCGCTGATCGCGGACCTTCCCCCCTCGATTACTCCTTGAGTCACTCGCTACGAGTTCCGACTATTTGCAGCAATGCACACACACACGCACACATGCACTCATACGTACACAGTTGAAACTAAATAAAAATGTGTGTAACTTTAACAGAAAATGTACGTTCACAAACGTCTATTTGAAGCTTTTTACCATAAAAGCTTCAAATGTGTTAATAGGATGCCAATTTTTTTTTCTATTTTTAGTTTTACAAAATACGTTGAGAACTAATTTTTGGTACAAAATGTTGTGTATTTTATGTAGGAAGTATGTTATTTTCGAAAATTTTCCTTTTTTTGTTTCCTATTGACAAATTTTTTTTTATCACTTTAAAAGAATTTGGTATTTTTTATAGCAATTTCTTTTTTTGTTTTTAGACGAAGAAAAATGTGCTGTTTTGGTGTTTCAACATATTAATGGTAACTTTTACCATTTAAAAAAAAAAATGCAAGTATCGCTGGAATTTGTAATTAATCAAGACTTGAATCCAAATTTAATGTCAAATTTTGTTTTGAAATTTCCAATCATAAAATATTTTCATTCAGTTAAAAAAGAAAGTTTAGTATTTCCTAAAAAAAAATGTTCTCAGTTTAAGAAAAAGAATGTGTTACTGCTGTTTTTACATATTTACACTAATTTTTATTTAAAATTTTTTTTTTTAAATGGTTGTTACTGGGGAATAAAAATTCTATATTTCACCTAGAATTTCGAATGAATTTAGATTTAAATCCTAATTCCAAAAGTAATTAGGAATATATTCTCCACATGAGACCTGCTCACTTGTGTTACCTCCAATTTCCACAAGTATTTTTTTTTATGGCATTATTGACAAATAAATAAAATTTGTCTTAGTAAAATTATATGTAAATATATACAGTTCTTTCTGCATCTTATTTAAACTTTTTTTTTTTTGGGCTATAGATCATGAGATTGCAATTGATTTTTTTTAAGGATACTTGAATGATAGTTAAGTGAAGTATATCCCGAGAGTGAAAAAGATTGAGATTAAGATTCGGTAATACGTATAAAGTCGCGTAGGCCGGAAGGTTTCTCACCTCGGTTTCCGGTATACACACCAAGTGGTATCAGAGATTCTGCGTGGGTTCCCGTTATATACCGTTAAAAGGGCAAGGATTACTGATCTCTCATGCCTCCACCGGTTTCCTACACTCGTTTATTTGCGTATTCACTGCGGTTTATTATGAAACACTTGTCGAATTATGTATATAAGAATCGAGGAAGTGACAAATGCATTGCTGGGTCAGTTATATAACTGATTGTCACATGAACAAAATTAAGTACGTGTGGGTGTCCCTGTTTCAGGAGTCCAAACTCTTATTTTCTTTTTCCAAACGACTTTTCTTTTTTTTTTAATTTTAAACGAATATATGCTGCGATGTGAAATCGAAAATAATACATTTCTCTTTTCTCATCGTAATATATGTATAAATGTTGCAACGTCTTATTTGTACTTTTCAACGGTTTTGCAAAAACAAAAATAATTGTTCTTGCAAAATCAATTTGCAACAAGCAAAGAATTCACTTGTAAACATATTTTATTTTTTTATCGCATACCCGGCGTCATTTTTATCAAGTAAAGTTTTTTTATATGAGACATTCTTGTTGAAATCGGCCAGACTTGTGTGTTTTTTGACCGCGTATTTTTTTTTAATCGGATGAAACATTTTTTACGTTATCTGTACATGAAAAGAGGAGACCCGTATTTTTTTGTTCGGCGAAATTATTATTATCATTATTATTATAATTTTTTTTAAAATTACAGGGTATGAAATTTTTTCGAAAAATAGACGCGAATTCTCTTTCAGAAATTAATATCTCTGGTTATATCTGTCGTATTGCGATAAACCAAAGTGCGTTTTGAAGCTAAAAGAGCACGCTTTCACGACATATTTTTCCAATAGTTGTGAAACAGCAAACTACTATTGTTACAAACAATTGAAAATTTAAACGATTTTTTTTGTCGCAAATTTCAGTATTTCAAATTTTTTTCTAATTCCATTAAATCCCGCATGCAATTCTGTAACCTTAACAATTTTTTTCGTGACTGTGTCTTGATGGACTCTATTTTTTTTTTCAGAATTTATAAGACGATTTAGGAATATTTTTGAAATTTGTAAAGAAAAAATGTCTAGGATTATTAAACAAATACAACAGCTTTCGATAGTGTGCAATTAACTGTACAATTTTTGATGATTCTATGAAGGAGACTCAAAAGTGTCCCCTTAAGACACATTATACTCTGTGTGACTCCTTTCTTTTCGTTTCTTCTTGCAATTTCTCTTGGCGTTAGATAGTACATCGTAGGTAGAGTGTATTTTGTTCATTTTTTTTTTTTTTTTTTTTTCTTTTTCTTCTCTGCGTCGACAAGAGGAGAGCGACGACGGTGGCAAGCTTATAGCAAGGAGTATCCGGGACCGCGGTCTCGTGCGGTTCGTCTACCTATGCTGTGCCGGCGGCGGTGCCCGTTTGCTTGGGCTCACACGAGGACAGTGACTGTGGTCGACGTCGTCGACCACACTAGGCACTCTCGAAGGAGAGAGAAAAAAAAGGAACAAGTCGCGCTTGTAGAAGCAAAGAAGGATGCCATTTACTAACGGATACACAGAAGGGGAAATGCGAGAATGGAATAAATATATAAACTATTAATATTCCTCGGTATAAGTACAGCGCAGCTGTGCTATAAAAATAATTAAAATACCATTTCATTTTTTTTTTTATCAAATATGGATATACCACAGCTACTGTTAAGTCATTTTATCACGAAAAATCCAAAATTCATTTGTGCTTATCAGGCTGACTGAAAATAACTATTATCTCCATAGGTGTTAAAAACCAATGTTACTTTATTGGAAATAAAGTCATACATAAATTACATTTTTCTTTTTTGGTTTTTCGTAAAGTTTTCTTTTTTTATTTTTATTTTTTATTTAGTATTAATTTATTGTGTAAAATTTAAAAAAATTGCCCGTGGATTTATTGACGTTGAATTATTATTCTGTACATTCGTTGTTATATATATTTTTTTGTACATTAAATTGGAGCTCTTTTAAGCAGATCCATCTTCATTTACAATTGTTTCTACAATTGTAAATGAATAATTATTACAATTATTTCAATATTATAAATATTTCTGCGATAATTTATTTTATGTGAAGCATTTCCTGTAACAGAAAATTAATTCCCAGTGTTTGAAAACTTTAGAAAAAAAAACCTAGAAATTGTAATGAAAAAAAAGTTTTATAATAATTATATAATAAATCTTTCTTTTTTTCACGTCGCAATTTTAATTTACTCTCTGAGCGACTTCAACCTCGAATTTCTTCCACTTTCAACTTAAACGGACAGTCATAAAATGTTGAAATAAGTAAATCTTCTTTTAATTTTAAATGCAGTTGCTTTAATGTCATAATCAAACGTAATAACGCACCAGCGATATATTTTTCAAGCGCTGCACTAGCATTTTTCCTCGTCATCAGACATGATGAAACATTCATTCCTTTATATACGATTTGCATTGTAAGCGACAATGATTCATCGTAGTTTGCAGGTATATACGGGACATTTCAACTCAATCCGTTAGACCTGATATTTCTCATTTATTTTCTTTTGCCCAGTTTATCATTATTAAAAAAAAATCCTCAATAGAATTATTATATTTTTTTACGAAACGTTTCTGAATGATTACCACAAATTTAATAATTCTACGCATCTACAGATGGTATTGTGTAGAGTTGGGGCTGGTGTAGATTTATTGCTGGAGAGTCGGTAATCTGTAGAGACAGATTCTGTACACAGAGAAAAATTTGTTAGCAAATAAAGTATTAAATATGGCGAATCATTTATAGTAACTCTCATTGAATCTTAGTTGAGCTAAAAATAACATTGAATTGTCCCAAACAAAGCTCTAAAAATAAAATTTGTTAATAGTTAACAAATCTTATTTGGCTCAACATACATTTACTACCAATAACTAAATGCTTCATTTTTGGCCACATTTAACACTTGATTTGTTTGCTGAGTGTAGAACCGCTGTATTGCGGTAAACCTGCGGATGAGAGGCATCATCGATGAGATAGAAGAGCGTCACAATCTTTCTGTCTTTCTATTTTTCTCTCTCTCTCTCTCTCTCTCTCGCAGAAAGAGACCAAAGTGTCGGGGGTAAACCGACATCAGGACGGGTTTTCGAATTTTTAGCTGAGCCTCGTTCAGATCCTGCGAGCTTGTTGCCAGCAGCGATCCAGCGAGGACACACGTCTAAACAGGCCTTTAGATACAACAAAACTTGGATCGTAAGAGCAAGAGCTCTCTGGCTGGAGCGCCGAAGCTGCAATCCGACAAACTCGCACGTAGAAACTCGAGTTGCTTACATATATACCGCACGTAGGCTTAGACGCGGCGGGGCAACGAGTTCCACGGATGAAAAAAAAAAAAAAAAAGAAAAAGAAAAAAGGTATGTATCGGTATGTGAGAAGGGAGATACCGTTATTCAACCTTAAGGTTTAAGGTATGGCAGTGCGCCGTCAGTGACGAAAGAGAGAGATTGGTGCCGCTGGCTAATATTCACGAGTATACACTTATTTCATGCTTGTTCTGTGATTGTTAGATGGACCAGTCAAGATATATATGGGGCAATCCACCCCGTTTCGACCTGGGTCTGACCCTCGACCTCTCTGATTTGGCTGGTAAATTTTTCTAGGATTAGTTAGGCCAGAAATGCACCAAATTTTTGTTGTTTTTTTTTTTCAATAGTAATTTTTTTTTTTTATTTTTAAAGTGACACATCGAATGGCATCATTTAAAAATCTGCAAAATTTCTGAAAAATACTTTGTTCAATATCAAATTTTTCGAGCTCATAACCAAAGTGGGCAAGATTTTTCTTCCTATAGTTTTTAAGCTTTTTCCATTTTTTTATCATTTTTTTAATCAAAAAAGTTTAAGAACTATAAGAAAAAAGAATCTTGCTCACTTTGGCTATAAGCTACAAAAAGTTGATATTGAACAAAGTATTTTTCCGAATTTTTTCAGATTTTTAAATTATGACTTTAAAAAAATATTTAAAAAAAACCTGCCGTAGTAAAAAAAGAATCTGGTGCATTTGAGGGTCTAACTAATCCTACAAAAAATTACGAGCCAAATCGGAGAGGTCGAGAGTCAGACCCAAGTCGAAACGGGGTGGATTGCCCCATATACAAAGTTACCGCATTTACAGGCGCAGTCACGTGCCTCAAGAGGTCGTGGAGTTCAATATGTACCTAAGCTTATCTCCGTTTTACTGCGTTTTTGTTAAACAAAACGAGTTTTTGGTAACTCGTTTACTGTGTATGTATTTATTGTATTTTATTTATGGCTATTGGAAAAAGAAACACAAAAATTATGAACTTTACGCATTGCTTCCTTGTAACAGTTTCTGCAAGAACATTTTTAGGAGAAAAACAAAAGGTCGTTTTACGTGTCTTATCAGCGAGGTGTGTTGTGATACTCGGTCGGTAACTAAACCTGTAATCCGAATTTCTCTGACGAGGATTATCTGTCGTATTAAAGATTTGGATTGCAGTTTTTTGGTTACCGACCGAGTGCTGGCGGATCTACTTAAGATTAAATATATTGCGGTCGGTAGCGAAAACTGTGATTCCAGTAAATATATAAATGGGGCATTCCGAGTCAACTCACTTGGTCATCGGCCTGGTGCCCTCGGATTCAAGTAACGAATTTTTTTTTTTTTTTTTCATATTTTGGTCCAAAAAAAGAGGATATTTTTATATTGTAAGATTCTTACAATTTTTCTCAGAATTCTCCAAAGTATATATATTTCATTTCATAATAAACGTTAAATAATAAATCTGGAAAAGAAAAAAAAATTCTCAATGATCATGTGTTGCATACGAAAAAATAAATATTGCCCACCTTTAAATGAGCTGCATTCAAGCTGCATTCTGAATTACAAAACAATCCTATGAGAATAACTATAATTTTTTTTTTAATCGCAGATAAAGATGAATCTCTAAAGAAATGAAAAGCGTGTTTCTTTTTTCTTTTTCTTTTTTTAACAATAATTCTTATGAGAAGAAGAAACGTTAATTACATGCTTGTGTTTACTTAAGTGCACTTGAGTGTGTATTAATGGTCGTGCGAGTCTCACAGAAACTGGCAATGCGATAGCGAGTACACATAATGCCATTATGCCGGTGTACAATAAGTACAAGTTTAATGGCGCCGTTCTCTTTGCAAGCGCTTTTAACTAGTCGCCACGATGTGTAGATAAGCATCGACGAGAGAGACCCCAAGTAGAGACCTTTTGCCTCTGTGTGTACTCTGCTGTCTGCTCGATCTCACCTGAGAATAGCAGAACAGTTTGCCCCCAAGCGAAACTCGAATTGTACCAAGCACAAATACAACTTTAGTAAGTATATACCAGACTCGACGTTCTGTGTGGCGCTTTCGATTCCTTCCGGCTCTTATCTATATCCTTCGTTTATTCAGGGTTCAACAACTTTTTTTTTTCTTCTGTTAATAAAGTGAAATCTTTATTTATTTTATTTATTTTATTTATTTTATTTATTTTATTTATTTTATTTATTTTATTTATTTTATTTATTTTATTTATTTTATTTATTTTATTTATTTTATTTATTTTATTTATTTTATTTATTTTATTTATTTTATTTATTTTATTTATTTTATTTATTTTATTTATTTTATTTATTTTATTTATTTTATTTATTTTATTTATTTTATTTATTTTATTTATTTTATTTATTTTATTTATTTTATTTATTTTATTTATTTTATTTATTTTATTTATTTTATTTATTTTATTTATTTTATTTATTTTATTTATTTTATTTATTTTATTTATTTTATTTATTTTATTTATTTTATTTATTTTATTTATTTTATTTATTTTATTTATTTTATTTATTTTATTTATTTTATTTATTTTATTTATTTTATTTATTTTATTTATTTTATTTATTTTATTTATTTTATTTATTTTATTTATTTTATTTATTTTATTTATTTTATTTATTTTATTTATTTTATTTATTTTATTTATTTTATTTATTTTATTTATTTTATTTATTTTATTTATTTTATTTATTTTATTTATTTTATTTATTTTATTTATTTTATTTATTTTATTTATTTTATTTATTTTATTTATTTTATTTATTTTATTTATTTTATTTATTTTATTTATTTTATTTATTTTATTTATTTTATTTATTTTATTTATTTTATTTATTTTATTTATTTTATTTATTTTATTTATTTTATTTATTTTATTTATTTTATTTATTTTATTTATTTTATTTATTTTATTTATTTTATTTATTTTATTTATTTTATTTATTTTATTTATTTTATTTATTTTATTTATTTTATTTATTTTATTTATTTTATTTATTTTATTTATTTTATTTATTTTATGTATTTTATTTATTTTATTTATCCCTTTTTCACAATGTTTTCTCTATGAGAAAGCAAAAATTGATAAATAATCTTCCTCATAGTGGTGGCTTTGTGAAAAATCGAAATTAATGAGGAAGCAATGTGGCAAAGTTCTACTTTGCAACTCTTTTTTTTTTTTTTTTTTTTCTTTTTTACGTTTGTGCGTTTCTTGGCATAAGCCAACACGCAAGCCACGCGGGGAATCAGGACATCTCCGGCATTCACGATGACATAGAAAACGGCTGCACGTTGTTTTCAACTTGAAAGGAATAAGCTGCAAGCAAGCAGTCATTGACATTGAGAAGGATCGTCCGCAAATCGTGTATGTGTGTGTGAGTGTGTGACTGACACCGTAGAGAAGAACACGAGGCTCGAGTATCCAGCAGCAGCAGCAGCAGCAGCAGCAGCAGCAGCATCAGCCAAAGCAACTAAACGGGTTTTCGATGAGTTATATTTCATACATCATATATATGTGTACATAAACTCGTGTATGAATATACATATATGTATATATATGCGAGTAGTCTCTCAGCGCATTCCTCAGAGGAATCCAGTGGAAAGGATTGACTCAATTCGTGCGGGAATTCCACATTAAAGGACAACTTTTCCGCAGCAAACTACTCTTTCGACGTTTGTTAGGTAAAAGCCACGCACGCGTACCGTTGGTTATTATTATGTACGAAAAAGAGAGACAACATTAGGCCATCGTTCTAATCTCTCTCTCTCGACTGATACGACTTAATCGCACTCGAAACGCCATAAGCTTAGCTCTCAAAGCGGTAATTAACAGCACTTAAACGATGCACGTAATCGCTCGAGTCAAGTCTGCCAAGAGTCAGCAGCAAACTCGGTCGACTTCAGGTGCTTCTTGTTCGTTTCATCATGCTTCTTTTATCTTTGTTTCTCCTCGCAAAGCCTAGAAGTAGATTCTTAACTCGGGCAACGTAACGTCTGTTACACAGTTAAAAATGTCATTTTCATTTCTGCAGTTTTAACACAATTTTTGTTCTCAAACGTGTTAACAGTAACTTTTTGTTAATTTCACACCATTTTGCTTCTTCATAGAGGAAATTTTGTTTTCATGGAAATATTTTTTTTTCCAGATTCTCCATTTCTGGAGACTTAGGATTATCCAAAACGTCGAGAAAAGTGGTTTAGAAAAAAAAAAGTGTGTGAGTTTTCCAGGGATAGAAAATTCGAGCTGAAATTTTGCACACAAGTGGAATATTAACTCCTCTTCAGTTACTGTGATTTTGCACAAAAAAAACACAGACACGAAGATTTCATAGAATTTCTAAGTTTTCAAAAGAAGCGCATGTTTTACACAAAGAAACTACCAAAAATATAGAATTCACGAATTTACAAAAAAATGTGAACTAAAATTTTATTTTTTAATTTTCCAAGTTTCCTTGTGAAAAAATGAAATTTATTGAAAAAAACAGTGTGCAAGGTTCTAACTTTCCATCATTTTCTATAACATTTCTCAGTGAAGTAATACTTCAAAATTTTTAATAAACAAAAATACGATATAAGCAATCATTGTTTATTTTTTTTTTTACCCGTGACGCTGTTCCTCCTCCTCCCCCTCCTCCTCGGCGCACGTAGCCTGCTGCCTGTTGATCAGAGGCTGCACGTTCGTCGTTGACATCGTTCGCATTTGACATCGAGGATGACGAACCTCCGTCGTTTACCGAACGGCCGTTCAACCGAGCGTGTTACAACAACTTGCCGCGACGCGAGTATAAACCTGCTGCTGTTCGGCTCCTGCGGCTGTGTCCCTCATTTCATCGACACTTTTCCCCCAAAGACCCAACCGGGTTCCCGGATTTTTCAGGATTTTTTCTCCTCGGGGATAATTATCGACAATCGGTTACACTGAGTTTTCGGAGACACTTCCTCTCATCTAAACGGCTAACATAACTTGCAGTTTTACAAAAACACGCACATTGAGAGACACAAAGAAACGTACATCACTCACGAAATCCATGCCCGAGATTCCGATGTATACAATTGTTGACTGCGAGACCGAAGCGAGAAACGCGCGAAATTATCCTTCGCGGGTTCGCTGGCGCCTGCCAAGGCTAAGCCGTTCACAATATGTTCCTTTAGCTCTTGTCTCCAGCTGACGTTGAATTCCTCAAAGCTGGACGTTTTTTTCTTTTTTTTCGTCTTCTTTTTTTCTACCCTCTTCCAGCGAATATGCCAATGTCGATCGGTAGATATTCTTCTATGGCACTGCAATCACAATTAGTGACGTTGTGAATGTTCTTGCAAGTATATATATAGCGAATGTAACAGTAATTGAACAGTAAAAAAAAAAAGGTATTGAATTTAGCCGACTTTTTTGATAGTTAAAAAAAAATGAAGATTGAAAAAAACAAAGCTAGCAAAATAGTAGCATTTTTCATTTTTTAGTCGTTTCGAAGAATTTTTTTCAAAGAACAATGAGAATTTTCTTTGCTGTGAAATTAACAAAATAAATTTTTTTTAAATACTTTTAACGTACGTTTTTTCGATGAACGATAATTTAGTTGCGTGTAATCGTAACAAAACTTTACATATTTATTTTCATCTTGAATTCATTTATTTGAAGAAAAAAATTATAATTGTTCGTAAGAAAAAATAATAATAAAGGGTTCAAAATAATGAAACGAAAATTAATATTTCAAAGCGAAAGTTTTTTTTTTTAAATATTATATAAGAAATTCTAGAAATAAATAACAAATTTTTTACGTGAAAACTTTGATGCACAAAAATTGTAATGTTTTAAAAAAAAATTCAATGCTATTCGGCGACCTCTAAACATTTATCTTTTGGTACTACACTATTTTTTTTAAATATTCAAGAGCAAAAAAAAAATTTTTATTTGAGGGATGAAAAATTAAAATATGGATTATTGTTTTTAGCGCAACCCTATTAAAAGAATTCAGTTTAAAGTTTGTTTTCAAAAATCTCCAGAGTGTATTTTGAACTCTTTTAACTATATTCACCTACTGAATAGGCAAAAAAATGCATAAAACAGAATTTCTATTCAATTATAAATCGTCACACATACCGAATTTTTCTCTCAGCTGGTAAAAAAAAAGTGCACTACGTACTCGTGAACTCGCGCGCCTAGGAAACCTGCGCTATAGTAACTGAAACACGTCGAAGCATTTGAGGAGCAACGCCGCACCCCTGTTTCTCTTCCTATATTACCATACACGCGTGGAATGTCTCGTGTACCAAGTTACAGACACGCAACATATATAAAACACTGTAATTTCTAATCGCTCTTACAGAGTAAAAAAGAACCCGTTCGCACTCTTCAACATTCAGCATAGAATTTATTTGAAAATTAATAAATTTGTTTTCAAGTGCCTTTTTGCCGGTTCGATTTAGGTAGCGACCACCTTCCTTGATGCACCGAGAAAGACGCACACGCGCATAGGGTGCACTGTGGACGTAACGCGCACACGCACACAGAAACTTGCTCACTGTTTCCTTTTCCACGTTCTTTCGGTTAGTCCCGATGGCCGTCGCACTAACCTCGCGAATCAAACGATAATTCTACAGTAAAATAATAAAAATGAGACACGCGTGTATGCCTCATATGTTATATATTATAGATAGAAAACGATTAACGTGAATCAATTTGTCGGTGAACTCGTGGCGAGACGAAATTCGAAAGGACATAAACGTAAGCAAATGCCTAAACTACCTGTTGCGCTCTCTGGGTTCACGACGCTCGCGCACCTGACTCCGCGCATGCGCGATCAGCTCTCCAGCTTTTAGGTATATGTAAAGAGAGATATGTATACAAAAGTGCATTTGTGTGCAGCGTATGGAATATATAGGCTTTCTGCGTTTGTATAGACGAATATACAGGCGTTGCATACCTGTGGCATCTTGCTTGGGTAACAACGAGTGGGAGAGGGAAGATTTTCCTGCTTGGCTTATAGTGTACATAGCAAGTGGTTATACGAAGCTCGTGGAGGGGGAACACTCGGAGACTAATGTGAGAGAGTAGAGAAGCATATGTGGCGATTCAATTTGCCAGGCTTATATCGATAATATTATCTCGTGAATGCATTCGTGTCACGCGCGAGACTCCGGATGGGTAATGGACAATCGCGTGAAACGCATTCCGGTGTCGGCTCGGGCATTGTCAGGAAGCGGGCTTCGACGTCTACTTGATGGGAACCCTTTTCGAGAACGCGAGAGGGTTTCCGGTTGGGATGCGATGTAGGAAAATTGATGCACGTTGCAATTTCTTTTATCCAGGGATAATTGCTGCAGTTATGTTTAGAGGCTATTTGAGACAATTTTTTAAAATAATTCGTAATTTTTTAATTTGTCGGCATTTTGATTGTCGGTGAAATCATATGGACCCGTCTAACTATTGCCAATATTATGAGTATTTGAAAAATTTTAATGACTGACTCAAAAAACTGGAAAGTATTTTTTCGCAAAGCTTCCTCTAGTTGAAATTTTTTTTTATTTATAGATAACTGAGCTAGCACGAATATGTATATATATATCTTCGATTTAAGCTCCCTCTAATTTTAAATGGACCTTAAAATTCCGGCCAACTTTTAATGAAGTTTAATTTTTAAAAATTAATTAAAAATAAAAAAAGGAGATAGAATTAATTGAAACAGGTGAACAAATTTCGCACTTTACGAATTGGCAGTTTTTTTTTGTTTATTTGTCCAAAATAATTTTGGACAATATTATTCGATAGTTTTGAAAAAATTGCTTGGCTCATTTCCCCGTATTCGGGCGTATACGTTTTACATAGTAGTAAAACACCACCGGAGTCAAACTCAAAATTCTCCAAATTATGTCTTTCTTTCCAATGTCAATTGGGATCGAAGTTTGAGGACGACGAATGAAAAGAATATTACCGTTTATTGATTCATGATAAGAAGTTGTCGGTGTCGCTTAACGAAAATCACAAAAAAACGCCCGACTAACTCGCGTAGCGACGAACCGCGGCATTCTTCTCGATAGATATAAAACAGTTTGATACAATAGTTTGTTCGTAGTCGCGACATAAATTCGTCAGATTTTTTTTCCCCGACTTTTATCTCTTACAATGATGTTGGGCTACATGTTAACGTCAAAAATGAAGGAAAAAAAAAAGTTTCCAGTGTGTTATGTATGCACGTTGTAATACAAATCATATATATGTATATAATCATCGGAAATAGCGTTTTTAAACGTGTCGTACAATCAGTTTGAAGGTAATACAAGTTGAAATACCTTTTTGCTGTCCGTACACCCGATTTAAAAAAAAAAACAAAATGATTGCCTCAAGGTTAACGACAAGGATTGACTCTTCATTAGAGAGATTTAACCATCTTCTGGATTCTTCCTTCTCGCTGGCAAGTCATAGAAATTGATCGTTTTTGCCACGGGAAAAGTATTATCGCTTGTGCATTTTTTTTTTTTTTTTTTTTTTTACGTATATATCGGAGCACAGATTGACTCTAGTTCACTCGCAAGATATATATCTACTATATTAGGCATTCTCACACACACGCATAACATTGGCGTGTGTTTTATTTTTATTTCTTTCTTTCTTTCTTTTTTTTTTTCTTTTTTCCTTTTTTAATAATCATCCTCTCCACGTCGCATTTGCTTTCTTTTCTTTTTTTCTTTTTTTCTTTTTTTGGTCACACGCAACACGCATACAGAAACACGCACACTTTAATTGAATGTCAAACATCACACGTTTACAATCGATTATCGAGATTCAGCCTTTGTTTTTGGTGGCCTAAAGGCTTTCATCTTTTTCGGCTTTTTTTGCTTGGTCGCCGTACCGGAACCCGACTGAAAAGCCTTCCAACTGTCCACCCGCGACTGTCTCGATTCCTCGAAATTTCGCTGCCACTCTTTTTCCATTGCCGCTTGTGCCTCCGCCGATAATTCTTCTTCGCGCTTTCGTTTACGTTGCTCCGCGTCTCTTGTCGCTAATTCTCGTCTGTAAGGAAATAAATGCGTCTTGAGTATCGTTAAGGTACAGAGATTGCCTATGAAAATACCGATCTTCAATTAAATTGGAAAACCATTGCCCGCTTGTAATTAAATGGGTGTCCAATTTTTGAGATGTTAAGAGAAAAAAAGATTTTTTTTTTTAACCTTCTGCGCTCCATATCCGCGAATAATTTCATCGTCATGACCCACACTGCATGCGTGTACCCCTCTTCCGTTTCCTCCTCGAGAGTTGTAACACCGCCGCTCTCTTTACCCTCCTTTTTAAGCTTTTTCTTCTTTTCCGCGATCTGCAAAATAAAGATCGTTCGACGAGGAAACGGTCAGTGATGACTTTCCACACAATTGCAAATTTTGAGAGGTATTTATTGGAAAAATTTGTTTTTCGTATCAGTGGACGTCTTTTTTTTTTAGGTACTTGATACATTCATTTGATTAATTTATTTCCGCAAACACTTGATTATTGAGAGAAATATAAATTGTAGCTTTCTTGTTGTAGGTGACAATTGAAGGGATAATTGTTAGCTACTTGTAATATTAATAATTAACACAGAGAAACGCTTTAATATAGATATTGAATGAACAAAATTTTGTATTAGCATCTTCAGAGATTGAAATAAATATTTAGTATAGAAATAGATGAAATTTTGATATTATAATATCAAGTGAAATATCAACATTACTTCTCCAGAATAATTTGTCATAATAGCAAAAAATTCTAATATTTATCTTAACTCTGCAACACCATCAATTATAGAATATCCAATTTTCATGAGACTGCAAATATTTTGGGCCTTGAATTCTGCAAATAAAATTAATTGAATTTTTTTACCATATGATCCGTCCGAGCTTTTGCCTCTTCTATCACATCCATGCATTTTGCTCTTGTCTCTTCGTTCTCCAGAGTCTTCCATGCCTTGTTGACAACTAAAAGCAAAAAAAGACCATCAATTATCACAATAAAAGCCATTTATAAAGTTGCAATCTACATACTTTCAAAAGCTTGTTGCGCTCTCTCCGCGTCATCTTGATTTTTGTCAGGATGGACGAGAATCGACATCTGCAAAAAATAAAAGACAAAAGAGCATAGAAAAGCTCTCGTACAATCACCAAACTCATAACAGAGAATCTTACGCGTCGGTACTTCTTCTTGACTTCATCTATGGTAGTTTCTGGATCGATTTGCAGAACTTCAAAAGGATTAAGGTTGAAGTACGAAGAACCAGGTCGAAGTAGCCTGTCTATTTGTTGCTTGGGCGTCAGCACCGAGTCACGTTTCTCAATCTCTTTGACCTTGTAAAAATGGAAGAAGAAAATTTTCAAATTCATCCGATCACCAAAATATCAATATTTATTCTTTCAGAAACGATTTTGAGGTTAGGTTCGTCGAGTTTTCTATTGCGCATATTTTCACCATTTTAAACAGGATTTAACAATTAAATAACCGACATATTGAACGCAGAAAGGTTTAAGGCACCGAAAGTTCGATGAGTCGACTAATAATTCGCCAATTAAACGAGTTAAAACGTAAGTTAAAATTACGTGGTGACGTTTGTGGCTGCTGGATGGAAGGATCGATTGTTTGACGGTTACGTAACAGGACAATACTTCATGTGTAGTATCAAACGAAGCGTCGAGAATCCGTGAAAATCTTGAAAATTATTAAATAATACGTACTTCCGTGTAAAACTCGTTAAATTCATCTTCTTTCTTAGCTGGAATATCACTGGATAAACTCGAGTTGGTGGCAGCCATCTTGACTGTTACTGCTCACCGCCGCCGTTACTCTTTCGCCACCTTCCGTCGGCATAAAATCTTCGAATATACTAAACGAAAAATAACCAAATTTTATGTACCACACACAGTGCTTATGGTGCTGCATTATCAACGCATGCACATTGTCACTTTGTGCGTTTATCTACTGGAGCTTCGATCTATTTTCGTTGTGTGGCACCACTTGATTTATTTTCCTGGTATCGCTGATACATGTGATTCAACAGCTGGGAATATTATTTCATTTGTATGTCGTTTAACACGAGTATTTCTTTTCTCATAGATTCGTATCTTTTATTACGTAAAAAAAGTAGAAATGTGTAATATGTGAGCGAATTAAAAGAAAAAAAGGACCATTTTCACAAATTTAAGATTTGAAACTAAATTCTAAATTTCGCGATTTAAATAAAAATACAAAATTTGCTAATATGTTGAGTTTTGAAGTTTTTTTCTATCTTAATATTTTCGAAAATTTCAAAAGAAAATGAAAAATAAAAACCAATTTACAATAAAATAAAAAATAAAATATTTTCATAAAATTGAATATATAACTTTTGGACATTTTGTTCAATTTTTAGAAGGGCTCACTTTTTTCGCAGGACACTTTAGGCCAAGTAAATTTTCA
Source organism: Perithous albicinctus (assembly GCA_964016905.1). Lineage (NCBI taxonomy): Eukaryota > Metazoa > Arthropoda > Insecta > Hymenoptera > Ichneumonidae > Perithous > Perithous albicinctus. The sequence goes on from OZ024692.1 coordinate 23,992,239, forward strand.
CAAGACTTCGTTCACAAAGTCCACAAAAGTTCATAGAAACTTTTTCTAATATTTAAATTTAAAAAAATAAAAAATTGCTTAAAATTTTCATTTTTTATTTTACAAAATATTTCTTGTCGTATTAATAAACAAAATTAGACATTTGACAAAAAGTCCCTGAAATACAAAACAATCTATTTTTCCATCAACAACATGCATTTTTGTTACAGTTGTAAAATCGGATTACTGCGTTTTACTAAATTTCTAAAGGTGTCTTTGAATTAAGAAAAAAATGTGTCAATTTAATTTCTAAGCGTGACAGAATTGGACGATACAAGCACAAACTTTGTACTATTCATATACAAGGAGTCAATGTATTCATAACCATTAATGAATAAAGAAACATTATCAGTCAGTTGAGTCGTAGAATGCGCGGCAATTGAGCGAGTCATGTCGGCGTTTCAAGTGTATAGAATCGCATGTATTTAGTAACAAGTGCATTGCGAGGTTGGGAGGATCGCGACGAGATCGTTGGGTGTGCGCTTGGCATGAGACTGCGCAAATCACAAGGTCGTGATACGTTACGGATAGGTTTAAGGCACAGCTTAAAACAGAGTTGCAGTAATAGGTACTTTTCACACGTAAACTTGGACTTCAATAGAAAATACAGAGCGCTTGCTTTGAGGGAATAGAATCGAAGGTGTTCTTTTTATACCTGATACTGTAAATTCGTAGAGTATGGTCGAATTCACACGATAAACTCGCTCACCACCTAATAAACTTGAGCTTTTAATGCTTTCGAGTCCGAAGCCTCTTTTCTGTTGAAAAGAATTTTTTTCTTTTTTTTTCTTTTCCAATTGATCGACACATGTATGTATCAAAATATTTTTGAAAATTTGACTTTTAAAAAATTTTTATATTTTTTAATATTTTTTTATAACGAATAAAAATATCTACGAAAAAAAAAAAAAAAAATCTGAAACAAAATTTGCAAAAATATTACTAATAAGTATGAAAGACGCTATCATGTTATGAAATCGTTTTTTTAACCTTCTTTTTTTTCAAACGAGAAACTGTCGAAAAAATTGATTTAAATTTTATTTAAAAAATCTTTTTTTTATGTTTTGAAAGTTATTTTTTTTTTTAATTTATACAAACAAAGCCTACATGCTCGACATGTGTTCCAAATTGCAGACATTTTTTTAAAACAACAAATTTTTCTTGACGTTTCGCACCAATCTAAGACCCCTGACACGAAAATCTCAAAAAAAAAAAAATGTCACGAAACCAAATCTTCCTCTATGAGAAATCAAAATAAAAATTTCCAATTATTTGGATGATTATTAAAAAAATTAATATTCAATTCCAGTGAATCCAGACTATTTCGCACAGTGTCATGACATCTTTTGGTTGTTCCTCTTCTCTCATCCTTGTCTCTCCGATTATCAGCTCGGCGCACTTCACCTCCCACACAATTTTCGCGCGTATCGTCTTTCTCTCTCTCTCTTTCTATCTCTCTCTTATACACTCGCCATGATCGTGTCCGCAAAGCTCGCATCTCCAGCGTCACCGGCATCAAGTAAAATCAGCAGCATAGCAGACCGAGCGTATATATATATATATATAAGAGTATTATATACGTATAGGCCGCGTGGTAGGAGGTGGAGGAGTGTATAGAGAGGATTCAGAGGCGCCACGAATTCGCCGCCACGGTTGCTTCGTGTATTCTCGGTAACATTCGGGTTGTATCTCTCGTCTCCCACTGTCGGCGAGTCGAGTATCCGCGCGGTACATCCAGTAGTACGCCGCGCGCCGTCTCGCCGGCAAGTTCTAAACCGCAAAGAGAGAGAGAGAGAGAGAGAGAGAGAGAGAGAAAGAGAGAGAGAGGGAGAGAGAGATAGAGATAGAGTGTGTGGGTGCTCGCGTGTTTTTTTCTCTTATCCCATTAAATTTTTGCCACGGTGTTTTATTTTTCACCTTTCTCCCAGACGATAGGTCAATTATCGTAACTCGCTCGTTTCATCTCAAAAAGTAAAACTAAGAGAAAAAAAAAAAAAAAAAAAAAAAAAAAAAAAAAAAAAAAAAAGTCGGTTCGTGGAGCCAATCCACGTTCCAAAGTGTTCATTTAAAATCCGAATTTTCGACATCTTAAGCCGAAATTTTGCAAAAACACTGTGAAACAAGCGTGTCCGTAAATGATTTTTCTAGCACGTGGATAAGATACCTTCAAGTCTCCTTCCGCTTCGCTATAAAAACAACGGAGGTCACGTTTTTTAATCGCATTCCGAAAGAATTTCGTGTTTGCCGGAGAGCGCAAGCGAAACGAAACGTACGCAGCTGAGTAGCGTTAACAGATTTCAACCAAGGATATATAAACGAGCATCAAAAAGCTGCTCCGATCACTTTCCTCCTCTCTTATAATACACTCTTCGTCTCTCCTGCCGAGTTTAATACCGGACTCTACAACCTCTCCGAGATTACAAACGTAGTATAAGCGCGAGAGGCTGACACAGAGAGAGGTTCGAGAGAGAGAGAGAGAGAGAGGGATAGATTGAAAAGAAGAAAAAAATAAAACCGGGTCTTCTCTTTGCCACCGTAGCTGAAAATCCAGCGCTACGCCGTTAAATTCTTCAACGCTTGCCACATTATTGCTATCTCCTCTTGCAACATCTTGCCCAAAGTCCACCAAGAAAAAAAGAAAAAAAAAAAAAAACCAGTGTCTCAGTTTCGTGAAAAAGGAAATGCTAAATAAAAGTTACGCGCACCTGTGACGAGTTGAGTGCGCTATATACATTGCTATACTCGAAACTCACGTATATATTATAAACTCGGTATCCCCCAAACGGCCTTGAAATTCTCTTGAAATTCGTGTGAGCGGCGACAGAGGTAAAAGAGAGATAGATAGAGAGAGAGAGAGAGAGAGAGAGAACGGTGCTTCCAACGCACACACATACATTAAACACGACATTCAAGCGAGGGACTTCTATATCGCCGGGCGTGGATCTGCGTTTTGAGTTGGAAATAAGAGAGAGATACGTATACATCAGAGAGAAATATATATATATATATATATATAGAGATCAAGGTAGATTAAAGGAGAGTAAAATACGCACTAGGTCGAGCCAATGACTTTTTAGCTCGGTGCTTAACTATTATAATTATTCACAGTGGGTGCTCGCTACATTTACAAAGGCGTAATAAGAAAAAAATAAAAGCTGTATTGTAAATTATTTGAAAAATCGTTAAACTGGAATAAATAGTAAAAAGCTAAAAGATATAAGTTAGTCGGAAGAAGAGAAAGAGAGAGAGACAGAGTGAGGTTTATAAAGCACACAAGCACACTTGCCGAAGAGAAATCAAAACATGACCACGTGACTTTGGCCGCGAGGAGAGGCAATCGCCAAGCTGTGCGCCCAGTAAACACAACCACGTTGGACCACGTGCTTTACCCCCACTTTAACCGGGCGCATCGTCACTATATCCCGGTGTTCCTCGTGGCGTTGGTGCTACGGCGCGCAGACATCAACCAACCCTCCGTCACTATCAACACCCCCACCCCATCCTCTTTTTGCTCATCGTCACACACAATTCTCCCTGTTTTAATAGCCCGGGGATTTCCGAGTGTTTCGATCTCTTTAACACCGTTCAGCCACTGTGAAAACAATCCCCTTGGAATTTCGGAATTGTGACACTCGATCGTAAGCGGTGTGTGTGTTTAATAATCTACCATTGAGGTGAAAACAAAGAAGAAGAAAAACGCTGAATTTCGCGGGACGGAAGTTCGTTGAAAGTTTTTTCTTTCTTTTTTTCTTTCTTTTTTTTTTTTTGTTCACGGAGATTGCAAATTATTAGCATGGATGATACTAATATGATGGAATCGGTGCCGGTCTCGGGAAGCGTCCCGATACCGGTTTCCGTGCAACAGCAAGGCTTGACCTTTGACTTGGAAAGCGGCTTTGAGCCACAAACAAGAGCAAGATCAAACACGTGGCCATTACCAAGACCCGAGGGTTACGTCGATGGCAATGCCGTTGGTGGTTGCGCCGGTGGTAAAGAAGGGGTTGAGGGCGGCACCCCACCACAACAAGGCCCACTTGGACAAGGCGGCGGTCTTATGCCCGTTAAGAAGAGCTCCTCGAGACGCAACGCTTGGGGCAATCTTAGCTACGCCGATTTGATTACACAGGCTATTACCAGCGCACCGGAGAATCGACTTACGCTCTCGCAGATTTACGATTGGATGGTGCAGAATGTGCCGTATTTCAAGGACAAGGGCGACAGCAACAGCAGCGCTGGATGGAAGGTCAGTTACAGTTTTCTTTTTTTTTTTTTAATTTTTTTTTTTTTGCGTAAATTTTTTAATTTGAAAATTCCTCATTCATATTTTAGAAGTTACTGTCGATGTTGTGCTAGAGTCAACTGAATGTCTGACGTTAAAATTACGTTAATTTTTTTTTTTTTTTTTTTAGATTTAAAAATTTGAAATTTTTCTCATAAATCCTGTGTTAGACGTGAAAGTTTCTTTTATTTTTGACCCAGAGTGAACAGACGTCGATTTTTTAACCCATTTTTACGAAAAAAAAAACAAAAAACAATTGAAACATGGAAAAAAATGAAACGTGATGTCAATTCATGGTCGGTTACTGCGTAAACATTTTATGCATAACGCAAGATTATTTTCGACACTGGGTCAAAGCTCAAGAATTTGGATATCCAATACAGAATTTTTGAGAAAAAATTCAAATCTTTTAATTGGGGCAAAAAATTTAAGTAAACAATTTTTTTTTTTTTTCGGATATACAGAATAGTATAAAAAATGATGGATAAAATTGGAAGGCTGAACTTTTTTTTTAGCATTATGAACAGACTATAGTTGATTTGTAGAAATCGTTTTTTAAAATATACGCTCTCATTTGAATTTTATTTGCACACGTATTCATTGTCGCTGATTATAAACTCACGTTGGAGATCGCAATAATTCGACCTCGTTTAAGTTGAAATTACTCTTTTAAAGTGAAACGCAATTTACTTTTTATATTTTAGCAACTTAGAAGCCAATATTGAAGAAATTAAATATAACTCTTATGAGTATATAGCGCTAATGACAAATTGCATGCTCGACCGTTCTTGGAACTTACGCTTATTTAACTTGACGATAATGCCTTAGTAGATCGTTAATAGACACTTGTAATGTCTCTTTAAAGTGGTACGCGTGTTTAAAATAGAAATGCCATTGCGACACATATTCCTCACACCTACGATATTATTCACAAAACGAAAAAAAAATATCGTACCGTTTTAACTAACCGTTAAACACGCAAACACACACACACACACACACACACACACACACACACACACACACACACACACACACTTTGGTTGTCGATATTTTTTCGAGTTTGAAACACCGGTTTTAACGCTTGCGATAAGGAATCGCAAATGCGTAACGGATTATATTACACGTGTGTTCGGTAACACATGAGGGCGAATTGCGAATATCACCAACTATGTGTGCTCGTTTATCGGTGAGCGGGAATTAGTCTCGTTGACTATGGATAACGTTTTTTTTTTTCTTTTTTTTTTAATTTAAGGCCATGGAGTTAGCCAGAAATAAAAATGATTTTCAGAGAGTTATATTTTTTATTTCAAAATATCGACAAATATAAAATTTATGTATTATTTAAATTCTGGAAAGAAGAATTTTTCTTCTAAAATAATTAAATTTAATATAACCTGTAAATTATCATAATTTATAATAATAAATCATTACAATTTCTATATTACGTGGTTAGAATTTTGAAGAAATGTTGAAAAGCCCAAATCTCACAAAATAGATTAGCCAAGTTGATTTTAATATCGATAGAAAAAATATTTCGGTTCATTTCTTTACATGATAGATAAATTGCATATTTATCGATTGATCGGAATAAAAAATATAACTCCAGAAAATTTTGTTTTTTTTTCTATCTGACTCCGAGTACTTGTATAGTAGAATTACGTGGTGTCTCGTAAACGATGCTCGCTGAGAATCGAACAAGAAATTCGAGCCCGCTGAACGCGTAAACAAAAGCCCCACCCCCCTCGCGACATCCTATAAGAGACGCACAATTTTTTTTTTAAATTCACTTCCTCGTATATTTTTCTCTCCAACTTCCACAATTTCACCGAAGAACTCAGTCAATAGGACTCGTCTTTCCGCTGTTAGTCAGTCAACGAACTTTTGCTTTGTTCTCGTTTGTCCTTGTGACGACCTCGGGATTCCAGAGGACACGTTTATAGAATAAAGGAGTGAAATACTCGCCGTTCGCAGCAAAAAAAAAAAAAAAACAATCGCTCGGAAACAGATTTTTGGTCTTTATAAACCAAGTCGTCGATCAACGGGTCAAGTTTTATAAAGATCTTAGAAAACTCGCTGAGAGAAAACACAGTAATAACGGATCAAAAAATAATTCATTTTTTTTTCTTATTTAATTTATTATTTATTAATTTAAGCATTTAGTTTGATCTTTTTTTACAGTAATTTTTATTGAAAAATATTTCGAAATACTTACAATTCTACAAAATGATGGTCTATAAAAAAAATCGTCATGATGCATTCGATATCTCTGAAGTGGTCTTTTTTTCTACAGTTTAAAAAAAATCATAATAATTACATAACGCATCTTAATTAATTGTAGAAGTACAAACAACCTTTACACAATAATACTAATAATAATAATACATAAAATAGTTACTCAAAGTCGACAGTTTAATCGTTTATTAATTGAACCGCTACACTAAAACTCCACACTCAATAAATCTGTCGTAGATAAAAAAAAAAAAAAAAAAAAGGTAATTAAGAGAAACGAGACCATTCGTGGTCGTTAAAACATATTACTGTGATGTAGTAACGAAATCGTTCAGTTAAATTAAACGATAACTATACAGTCGTCGTTTTATGTGCTGCGGCACTTTAACGTTGAACATTATAAATTTTCTTTTTTTTTTCTTTTTTTTTTTTTTTTCTTTTTCCTGCTCACAATTGGTTTGAACTAAATTGATGGTTAATTATAGATTCATTTAAGTAGTGCACAAGTTGATTACCACTTTAATTAAATGACTGGAAATTCCAATAGAATACCTATCGATGATTGTATACAGCACAATTTTTACTTGCATGTGATTATTATCTTTTTTTTCTTCCCTCCTCTACTGAAATAAGTGGCGCAAGCAGAGTTGATTTTACTGCCACTTGATAATTACACTGAAAGGAAAATTACAATCATTTAAGAATAAGTATAATCAGTCGAGTTTTCACAACGTGAGATAATATCGTGAACGAAAATACACGTTGGACCCGCCCGCTAATGGATTAATGCGTTATCGTTTCGACTATTGATTATTATCGAGACGATCGTTTGACCGATATCAACAGGTGTTTTATTAGAGGAGGCCAATAAATTTTTTTTTAAATAAAAAATTCTAATAATAATAATGGGCGAAACCGTGACTATCTTAATCGGATGAGTCTTGTTATGGTACTCGCACTCGGTGATAGTAGTAAGTTTCTTCTTTTTTTTTTTTTTTTTCTTCTTATCGACCCCAGACTGATTGTGGAAGAGGGCTTAAAATAAATAATTTGAAAAGAAAAGCAGAAAAAAAAAAGAAATAAATCATTCCCGATATATTTTATTCGGGTGAATGTAATTCTCGGCATTGTGCCGCGAATGCTTGTTATTCGCGACAATTATATCTCGTTGACACTATCAATTGATTTGACGGTTCTTCCAAATTGCGTGTTTACACTTGAAATAAGGAAACCCGTGGTAAAAATAATGTAATTTTTGTTTTTATTTTTATTGATAACACTTGAATATCACAAGTTATTCCGTAGAAAGTGGATCACACATATACATATTTTTTTAAATAGATTGTCAGAGTTAGAATAAAATCTACAAAGCATCTTTGATTTTTTACGTTTTTTTTTTAAATTTATTTATCATGACGTTGATACATTTTTTGGATATATTGTATCGATTGAAAAAATTCGAAATAATTTGTCGGAACTTTTGAGGGCGCTATTTAATTTTCATTAAATTCCTTATAAAGGTAGACATTAAAAAGCGATTAAAGAAAGGATTTAAATTGCCTTTGGGTGCGCACTTCGTGTGCCACGAGATCTTTACAATTACAATCGTCGGAGGGAATGAGAGTGATGAGGTCGATCACTCTCGCGCGTCTCACCAGGAAAGAAACACTCCCCTGCCATAAAGCATCTTTCGGCGAGAGCGCACGCGAGTTCTGCGCGCTCCTGCTGCTTCTGCTGCTGCTCGCTAATACTCACGAGTGTGGGCTGCTGCCAAGCAACGAGAGAAGCAGAAGTAGAAGAGAAGAGAAAAGCATCAGACGTCGGTAAAGGACGTGCGAGTATCGCGGCATACCAAGGCCGCAGCAACTGGCGGGATCGCATCTGCATTCTCGCGGCACTGTTGCGGCGTTGGACTCACCAGCAAGCAAGCAGGCAAGCGAGCAGCAGCAGCAGCAGCAGCAGCAGCACCACCACCGCTTCGTACATATATTGCTCGTTGGGTCGCTGCGTAACTTTCCGTTAAGTCGTCGAACGAATCGCACGTGCCTGTTGAACGAAGGAGCAGAGGCCGTGCGCGCGAGCGAACGATAAAGAAGTTTGACGACTGCGCGTATACGATACACGTATACACTTGTAGATCGTTCGGATATATATATATATATATGTATGTATATTGTTGCCTGCATGCGGTAGACACGCTCTCACGGAATTCCTTAGAGAATACGCGGATTCCAAACCAACTGTCGCATCTCTTTTCAATTTCTCTTGACGCATCGCGATGTTAATTGTGCGACACTGTTCAACATCCGTTCTGTCCATTGTTTCGTAACACTTTGAAGGACGTTTTGAAGGTAGATGCGGTAGATTCACGTTAAACGAGTACTAATATTTTTTTTTAAATTCCTTTTTTTTTTTTTTTTTTTTTTTTTTTTTTTTTTTTAAAGAAGAAATTGTAAAGTAAGGACCTGGATTAAATAATTCCTATTTGGTGTGGAGAAAAAAGTGTGACGATGAATTTACTGAAAAATAATTCAACACATAGAGATGCAGAGCCGTGAAGTAGATGTGTCATTTGATCCGTCCAAAAATTCGTATTGCGACGGTGAAATGACGGGTAATAAAAATGATCAAAAAAAAAGAGTGACCGTTATTTTTGCAATTTGGTGGTAATTTGGTAATTTCTGATGGTCATATGACGGATCATGAGTGTCATGACTAGTGATGCAAAAATGCTGTTATTATAGACCTAATTTAATTTTTGTGCGGGAGTCACTGTATATCGATTCAAATGCGCGGGAAATTTAAACAGTATTTAAATAGCTATATTAAATATAAGTCGAATAATTAAGTTAAGAAAAGTGAAATATTATCGACACGACATCGACATTAGTGATTGTTATTATTATTATTATTTTTAAATATTATTGCCTATTTTTTTTGTTTAATTTCACGTCCAACGTAAGTTTCTCGGATTTTAATTTCAAAAATAAAAAAAAAAAAAAAAAGTTGCAAAAATTTGAGAAATTTAATTAAACACTAAATCAAATAAACGTAATTAATGTAAACAATAAATTCGAGCCTACAATTTTTTTTGTTAAAATCTGTAAAAAAAAAAAAAATAAGAAATATCATTTTCGGTTCTCTTCGTCTCCATTGAATTGATAGTAAACCCGAGGATACGCTGGGTGAGAAGATACAGGCGCGAGAAGAGCAGCGGCTCTCGCCGGCTGAGTGAGTTCCGAAGTGGCGCGCTTGGCCGGGTGATGCTTTCCGCGTTATTTTTGCACGAGGCAAGAGAGAAGTAGAGAGAGAAAGGGAGATAAAGTAAGAGAGAGAGAGAGAGAGTATTACAACGCGGTTGGTGGGTTCCCTCCGGAAAGGCGCGCGCGTCGTTGCCGCGTCTCTTGCGCTCTTTTCGCGATGCACTTGGTCGTCTCCCGGCCGAGTTGGAGAGCTCTGGCGCTGCCGCCGGTGCTCAGAGGCTCTGCCAATGTGCCGAAGCTCTCTCTCGCTTCTCCCACGTTGCCGTGATACCGAGTTATACCACGCGCGAGTTCCCTCGTTCGTTACACGAGTATATACCGAAGACCCGAGAGAGAAGTCGACGTGAGGCCAACAGCCCTTTGCGAGAATCTCGAGTCCGGCTATATAAACTATCTCTCTCTCTTTTATAACTGTGTATGTGCGTGTGTGTATGTATGGATGCTTTCGCTATATAGTTATACTATACCCGCTCGTAAAAGCGCGTTCTGCCGTGTTTCACCTTCTAAGAGAGTATACGATATCGCGTGGCGCGGGCGCCTTTAATATAACGGCGAACATATAGTAAGTCGTATATATATGTGTGTGTATATATATGTGTGTGTATATATATACACGACTTACTGAAACGTCTTTATGGACATTTCTCTCTAAATCAGATTGGGAAATCCATAGCTACGAAATTTGTCTCTTGACGCGGAAGAAGCCTCTTAGCTACTCGTTCACTAAACTCATCGATTTCCTTCAAATCTTCGATAGGCTTTTATATCAATTTTATGGGAGTTTGAAAAAAAAAAAAGTTATTGTGCATGGTAGTCGGCCGTCGGGAACAATAGGGAGAAATAAAATACGTTACCGAACGTATCTAATAAATAGAAACGTGATTCACCGAAAGATTCGTTGATGAAGAAAAAAAAAAAAGGGTTCAACAAAAAAAATATTTATAAGGAATAAGTAATTTTTCGGCGAATGTTGCTTTTATAAGCAATCTTTTTTTAAGTTGAATTAAACAAAAAATAAATATCTAGATCGGAATATAAAAAATCGTAGAAGGCGCGTTTAAAAAAAAAAAAAATACAATTGTATTAAATGAAACTTCTAGCACTTTGTTATTGGGCTGAAAAAGCCAAAATAGTCGAAAAATCAAAATACAACGTTCGGTGCAAAAGAGACAGCCCTATAGGCGTTTAATATTGGGCGAGATGTGGATAAAAGAGAGTCCCTTTCGACATGAAAATATATCGCTTGTCGCGCGTTCCTCATTGAACGACGTTTACAGTTAATGCCGTTCACATCCGGATTATAACCGCGAGTAGGGAGCAGCAGGTTGCTGCTGCTGCTGCTGCTGCTGCTGCTGCTTCTGGCGCCAAGTCGCGCATCACAAATCCACCCTATATCACTCACCTTGCCCGAAGGCAAGACCGTCAGCGATTTCTTAGCGGCAAATTGTAAGCGACGCTCTGCGCACTCTTCTGAGATAGGAGGATTCGTCTCTCGCGAGGAGAGGCTTGTCTTTCTCTCTCTCTTTCTCTTTCTCGTACAACGTATATATATATATATATATATAAGTAATATATAGTATATATATATATATATATATACTATTATATACGTTCTCGGGCTGCCACACGGATTGCCCACGCTCAGATGAACAGATAAACACGATAAACAGAGAGTCGAGAGTCTCATTCGCCACTTCCCGAGTCGCTCTACTGCTAACAGCACACACAACTAATACTTATTACGATTCTCCAACTGGTTCCCGATACTCCACGACCTTTCTCTTCATGCCAATGACTGTGTGTAACAGTGCGTAATTAAACGTCTGAACGCTGCACCGGCAAAAATGAAATTTCAATTATTTTGGCGATGGGAAAATAAATTCCGTCGTTTCTCGTTGGGCTATTATAGTTTTGTCAATCGATTTATGTTTCATTAATTTCATTTTATTTTTAGCAATTTGTCAAAATTTGAATTATTGTCAAAAAAAAAAAATGCCATCTACTCTCCAGCTAAAAGTTCTCAACCTACACGAGAATTCTTTTTTTTCTTTTTTTTTTTTTCGAGGAGCTCGTCGCATTTCAGAAAGTCTGTGAACCGCCAGTGCTTGCAGCCACTCGGCTGTCCCTTTTTTACACTTCCTTATACACGCGAGGACGTGATAAAAAAAATAAAGAAATTGTCTGTGATAAAAATAGATACAGATCGTGTGTATCTTGGACGATGTTATCCTATCGAAGTTTCCTGTAAATTGTAGGTGTTTGTAAATAATTGACGTATCACGTAATTATCGAGCGTAATAGCTCTCTCGACTCGAGATCTTGCAGCTTTAATGTCAACTTCTTTTTTTTTTTTTTTTTCTCACAACAAAATATTATTTACAAAATCAATAAACTTATTTTCACGGAAAATAAATTTAATTAATTAATTAAACTATTTTTTTTTTTTTTTTTCAATTCCGTTTTGTCAATATTTTTTTTAAATCTTCGTACTTTACTTTTTTTTTAAGTTCAATCTGAATTTACACATTTTTGTTGCTGTTATCAAAATTGAAGTGCAAAACAAAAGTGGCAAACAAATAAAAAGTGTAGGATAAAAATAGAACCTTTTTCTCAAAATATTTTTGGTAGACTTTTTTTTGTGAATGTAGAAATAAAAAAAAAAAATTGTCGTCAAATTGCCAAAAAGTTTTTACAGACAGTGTTGTGCTAAAAACCACAGAAATTTCAACGTAATTTTTATTCTATGGTAGTATTTAGGAGAGGTGATTAGATCTGGCGATTGGCATGAAATGCACCGTACATCGTTGATTACATGACGGTCTTGTCGATAATTGCATATAGTAGTGATCCTGACGGTGCGAGCTTGCCATGTACAATCGTGCTTATGATTGAGCCTTGGTATATATGTATTTATCCGCATATCATGATCGTTTGCCCCCGGTAGACTTGTGCACTTGTGCGTACTTAGCCGTGACGTAAGACCGAGCGGCGCAACAGGCGCGCTGCTCGACCGCAACTATATTTATATACATATATATATATATATATATATTTGTGTGTATACACGTGTATAAACGGTGCGTGTCCTCACGTAACTTACCCTTGACTATTCTAACGAGTGTTTCACGGCGCGTTAGTTGCGTGATGCGTTCCGAGTTTCCTAGACGATAAACCAATTTATAGTGTTTTATATACACGCTATATTAAATGGTAAAGTGAAAATACATATTAGCATCCAGGCACCATGAGAGCGAGGGTTATGTTTTCCCCTCCCCTCACATATCCTCATGTAATTGTCGCATAAAATGTTAAAACGCTTGTACAGTAACATTATATGAGGTTTTTCATTTCAGTTCGTTGGACTCTCAATTTTTTAAAATGAAAATCTTCTTTATTCAATTTTAGGGCACTCAGAGAAAAACCTCGATTTGAAAAAGAAAAGATTTCTTTATAGCAGAAATATCCATCTAAGATTTTTTTTCGTTTACAAATTGTACTTAAAAGAAATACTTCGGCAGTGGTTGATCGTATTCAAAATTATTACAAGGTAATTTTTGGTCGTCTTGAACTTATATGCTTGGAAAAAAAAAATTGTAAAGGGTTTTTAAGGGAGGGAGTCAAATTTACGGATATACAGACACTAATATCTCAGCTGTTTGACCACCAGTGTTAGATAAAAAAAAAAAATAACTTTACTTTTAACATCTCAATTTTTTTTGTTTCTGAAAAATGCACCCTTTATTATATATTTTTTTTTATCATACAAAAAAAATTACTAAATTTTTTTTATACACAAAATTTTTAAAATTTGCATGTAGATATTGAAATGTTTTAAAAAAATGTAAAAATTACTTTTGCTTTCTCAGGGACAATATTAATTAATTTCCGGTAAAATAAAAAACGATGAGGTGAAAGAACACTGAGTTGAGTTGGAATGCCTCATATACATATATATACATATATATATAATGGTTGGTCTCGACGTGACTGGCTGACAGCTGTATAATAGCGTCTTCGCACGCAAATTACCCACGAATCGGTCTACCAAGCGCGCGTGTAAGCGTTTACGCACTCGAACTCAAAGGGGCGTCTCGTTCTTTTATACCGGTTTGCATTAATTTCGTTCAGCAGGTATTCTGTTATCATTGCCAGTATATATATATACACACATAATATCACGGACACAGAATCTGATTTTCTTGTATTGTTTTTTTTTGTGTTCCGCAGATTTTCTTTTTGTTAAATTAGAAAAGGTATGAAAAAAGATTTTTGTATAGTTTGAAAATTCGCAAAAATTGTTGTTATTAAATTACGAAGGGTGAAAAAAAAAAAAAACTTGTCAAAGTTGGAAAATAAAAAGTGTAATTAGTAGGATATTAGTAGAAATAATTAGTTATTAGTAGGAAAAAAAAAGTTTTTACAAATTTAAAAAAAAAAAAGTGGTTGAACTGATATTCCAAACAAATTCGCGAAGATGAATATATGCAAAATTTTCAATTTCAATTGTTAATCTTAACAAGCTGTTGTATATGAAGGATATCGAGTCGGAAATGTTTTGGTGCTGTCATTCCAAAATCCCTATCATCGGCTAAAACTTATTCGAGTTTCGTAACACTGCAATTACAATATTTATTAATAGCACTGGTGGGTTAATGTCGATTGGCATTTCGTGAGGAGAAACGGAGGATGCCAAAAACATTCGTACAACTTCCTGACCCTTCCACAACTCAACGTACGCGTTAAAAGCTGCGAATTTCGTGTCTGCGAGTTTTAAATAAATATTTGCAAACGTACACATTATCATACAACGTAAAAAAAAAAAAAAAAAAAAAGAATTACATTCACTCATTCCGGAATTTGACGAAGTTCGATTATCCGTCCCATTCCACAATTCTTTAGGTCAAAGAAAAAAAAAAAACTTTCAAAAAATGAATAAGAAAACAAAACAAAGAATTTAAATTAAAGTTCGAAGATTTTTTTTGTTTTTTTATAAAAAAAGTGAATCCAGTTTTGTGCAAATATTAAATAAACTAAAAGGCAAATAAATTGTTACTATTTTTTTGATTGGCTCGATCGAATTGACTTTCAGTCTCAAACAAAAATTTTTTTTTTTTTCTGAATCTGATATCGGTCGGCGATCGCCCGAAGAAGTGGAAATGTGGGGGGGGGGGGCTAAGATTTAGTGTCTAAAACTTAACACGTCGTCGTTGCCTTGGTTTCTTTCGTTGGGTTGGTTCGCGTCTCCAATCGATTAGATCAAATCCGATCCAGGAATTCGAGGCAATGACCTCGCGTCCCATTTATCCCACTCCACCTCTTCCCCCTCGCTTGCCACAGCGTCCTTCCTTCCCCCTTCTGCCCCTTCCCCTCGTCACTACTTCTTAGCCTGATCTCTAGCACTGTGGCTGATGCCTCTCGTCTCCCCTCCCCCCCTCTCCTCAGTCTCGTGTTCGCTCTCTTATTCGCTCTCGCGACAGTGAGACAGTAGAAAACGCTCCTCTTACCATCAGGGAGCAGCAGCAGCAGCGGCAGCAGCAGCAGCTTTTGGTCCAGCAGGTTTTTCAAGCGAAACGAAATCCGTCCTTCTCGAACACACTAAGAGTTTTGTTAAGATGCTTCTCGCTCTCGTTCATGCATTCCCTCTCTTTCTGTCTATTTAATTATTCTTTGCTCTCTTTATCCTTAATTCTCTCTGTGTATTTCTGAATCCTTCTCTCTCTCTCTCTCATTCGTGCTATATGCACTCGTTTCGTCACTACCATGTGTCTACCGTGTTTGTATATGCCTTTCCGTCTCACCAGTAGCACAACCAGCAACGCAGTTGAAAGGCACCAGCAGCAAAAGAGGAAGCATTGCTCTCTTGCTCACTTTGCCCTACCAGACCCCATCCCCGTTCCGTTCTCATTGCGCGTTTGCATTCTGCCCCGAGTCGAGAGATAGTGACCACGAGTTTATTATATTTATTATTGAAAGCTTTAACGCGTGCACCACTCGTACTTAAGTGCACAGTAATTTTTTTTGTCAAGCCGGAGTGAAAAATTCCAAAAAAAAAAAAAAAACATTATTTTTTACAATATTTTCCTTGTAAATTCAACTTTATTTTATTTTTTTGTTAATTCGATAATTTTCTTTTGTCTCTTAAAATTGTACGAATATTCGTAAAATCAGGATTTTTACAAAAACAGTATTGTTACTTTACTCGTAAAATTCAACAACGAAATTCTGTCGATTGATAAAATAGGCTTTTGTTTCTTGAAAAAACTGTCACTCCTATCTTACCAAAAAAAAAAAAAAGAAGAAAAACAAAATGCTAAATATTCCCGCGCTTTCTGAAGACTGACGAGAAACAGTCCTCGTGTTATATCCACCGGTAGTGGCGCAACAGGTCCCGGCCCGGCGTGTCTCCCCCATGAGTCACCGGCCACAGGCTCTTCGTCGTCTCGTCGTCTCGCTTCGGGGGTTGTTCTTACAACCGACACACATTGGACTTGATAAGCGACGCAGCCGATGTGTGTGTGTGCATCGCGGAGAGAGAGAGAGAGAGAACTCCTTTTCTGCCTGCCTCCCTTTTTTTCATCATTTATTTTCATTTCTTTGTGCCGCGTCGTTTTTTCGTCTTTCCGAACCAAACCCAATAACAACCCTCCTACAGCCAAAATATCGTTTTGGCAAAGTTATAAAAGCGTGTGGAAGTGAGGCCTCTTGATTTTTGTGTATAAATTTGAAAGAGCATAGAGGGAACACGAGGCTCGCGTGGAGCGTGGAACGACTGGCCTGTACAACACCGCAACACAGAGCCAGCATAATTCCTGTCGCGTCCATGGTACGTGAGACGATTGGCCGCGCGCTCGCGCACTTTTGTGTCTCTTTCTCTCTTCGCCTCTTACTCGTGTCCCGTGTAATACGCGCGCACTGGTGCGCCAGCGAACAAGCGACAATTGAAATTTACCACCGTAGTTGTTAGAATTTATCACCGGGTTGGGCGTCGCGACGTTTCTTCCGCGGGACTGACGACAGAAGCACGGCGTTTTAGAAGCGTGTAGAAGGGAACGCAAAAGTATTGTATAGACGTATATATGATACTTCACAGCGACGGTCATTCTGGTGGTACTTGGTATCACTATTCGTACTGTTCACTGTCTATACGTATATAGGGCATTCCGAGTCAGGTGCGAGAGTAGACCGAAAATAATTTTTTTTTTAATTTGAAAAAAACATATTTTTTTCCGAATTTTGAAAATTACATAATTTTAATGATGGTATTTTTGTAGAAAAAAAAAGAAAACTTGTGGGGAAAAAAAATTTGTAAACAAAAAAAATTGAAAAAATTTGGAACATTTTTTTTTTCTTCTTAAAATACAAAAAAAAATTATTCTCGGCCCATTTCCGAACTACGTTGGCAGAAATTTGTAATAATATTTCAGAAATTTCAACCTGGTCGAAATTCATTTTTATGCAAAATTTATGGAAAAAAAATTATTTTGTAGGGTAAAACAAGTGACAAAAATTTGTAAAAAAAAAAAAAGCTTTTTTTTGGACCAAAATATGGCGAAAAAAAAATTGTCGACAATCCTGAGGGAGTCCGGCCGACGACCAAGTGAGTCGACTTGGAATGTCCCGTATACTTTGTGAACCCTGGATCAAGCTTACGTATATATATCCCGTACTACTCTCGGAAAGAGGATCACAGACTGCGTCCTCAGTTTCGGACACCCACGCGGTTTAACCAACGATTTTAATATAATGTAGCGTTGGAATATCACGAAACAGACACGGAGAACGAATTTCGCGTCACGAGAACTTTCTCTCATTCGTGATATTCTATATGATGAATCTATGTAAAATTATACATTTGTCTCAACCGGTGTGCGACTTTTCTTTTTTATAAAAAAGAATATTATTAAATAAGAAACAAATATATTTGTCATTTATGGAAAAAGTCGATTTTTGTAATTTACAAATTAACTAACATTAAATACAATTTAATTTAATATTTTTTTAAAAACGTTCCAAATTTTAATAGTACAATTTAAAGAACACAAAACATAATGTTAACCCTTTAATTGTTTAAAACATTGAAATTTTGTATATAAATGGCTGTAAAAAAAAAATGATGACTATCAATAAATTGGTTAAAATTTAATGGCAAAATGATTAAAATTTAACTTTCTATCTGCTTAAATTCAATATTAATCACTGGTGAAATTCTCGAAATTGAAAGTTTAATTTTAAAAAATGTATTAAATTCTGCAATATGTTAAAGTTGATGCACGCTTATTGGCCGTCTGGAATTATATATAAAATGCATATTCGCAGCATTTGCTGAGTACGCTCCGGTTAACGAGCCAGCAAACATTGAATCTGGGTTAAGCAAGCAAACTCGAGTTAACCACCGGACTGCGGGCGCGCGGAGACTCTCTCGATGTATCTCTCTGCGGCGAACGAATAAAAGAGTATGTTCGGTATAACGCACTAGTAGTACTACGACGCGACCCTCAATTATTGCAGCGATTCGCAATCTTGGCTCTCGCGTATGAGCAAATACCACCACCGCACTGACAACGTCTGTGTATATATATATATATATATATTGTCACTCTCGTTCGATTATCTGTCGCGGAAAACTATATCGTTGACAATTTATCTCTGAGTAGGAACGAAACAAACAGGAATTACCGAAGACGGAGCCGATATTACATAGCAACATATTATTATATACAGTACAACTGATTTTTTTTTTTTTTTTTTTTTTTTTTTTTTTTATAGATCACATCAGTGGAAGCTCGAACATAGATAGAATAACTTGGCTGGCAATTTTATTCACATGTGGAATTCTTACTTTATCACGTAATATCAAGGACACCAAGTACTGCAGAATACATAAACAATATAGATATGAAAAATTAAAAGCGATTTAAAAATAGCAAATCGCTACGCAGTAACGAAATAACCGACTGATTTGTTTTCTTGTATTTTATGGATTTAAAAAAAAAAAATGTATTTATCGGAAGTGACAAAAAAAATTATTAAAATTACCAATTTTTATTTGTTAAATTAGAAGTGATGAAAAAAATTAGTCAAATGTAGAATTTTTTTTTCATTAAAATCGACAGAAAAATTGTCAAATACAATTTTTTTTTTGTAATAACAAAAAAATATTTCGTAATGCGAAAATACAGTTTTCTTAATTAAAATATTTGCGCACTTTTTTTTTTAATATTGCGCCAACAATACAAAAAATAACATTTTTTTTTGTCTACTGTCCTCAAAAGTTGAAAAAGAACGTTATTGCCTATCAATTTTTTAAATTACAATTTTCGATACATTCTGATAAGAAGCTAACAAATATTTTTCTAATTGATAATTGGAAAACACGTGACAAGTTGATTTTTGCAGATTTATTTTATTTTTTTTTTTCACGACAGCTTTATTGTGTAATTAAAGTGTAATAATTCGTATTTGGATTGCGATAACGGCGCGGATGATAATCTGTTGTAATGAGACGGGTGCGATGATGCTGACACCGAGAAATATGCGATGCAATACTTTGCCAAGACTGTACTCCGACGTCTGATGCGTAGTAAAAGCAAGTGGCACCGGGAAGCGAGGACTGGCGTTTTGTGTGTGTGTGTGTGTATGTGTGTTGTTGTTGTTGTCGACCAATCGTCGCGTGCAACCACAGGGGCCCGTCCAAAGCGACAACGGACTGGTCTCTACGTGTGGCTGCTCCCGGGCATTGCACATTATAAACGCATGCACACAACAAACCACCAGCAGCAACACACCGGCCCTCTCGTCTCTCCCCATTCTTTCATCCTTTATTCCTCTCGCGCTCTAACGCAAAAAAAAAAAAAAAAATATATACATATACACCATTGCACTGTCGAACGTCTGCTGCGTCGATGTGCTGTTGTTGTTTCGCGCATAAATCATCGCGTGATACTTACCCGCAGAACACCTTTCTTCTTCTTCACCGCATTCTTCATTTTGCATTTTATTAACAGTCATTTTACAACGTACAAAAGGTCCTGGGAGGGGGGGGGGGGGCGTATTGAATTCTCTAAATTGTATTATTTTCGACCTGAAAAAAAAATTAGTTTCTCATACTGTAGTAATTTTGTGATTAACAAAAATATAATAAGAGCAATGATAGTAATTTGATTTTATTGTTTAGTACAAATATTGTTTTAAGTATTTTGAGCTCCACTTTTTTTTTTTTTTTAGGAAAAAAAGCCTGTTTTATAAATATATGTAATGTCATTTTTTTTTAGTATTTCGATGACGTGAAAAAAAATCTCAGTTTCGAATACAAAAAAATGGGAAAGGTGAGTCAAAAAAGAAAAAAATTAGAAGTACGGTATTGAAAAAAGGATTTTTTTTTTTTTTTATCGTTATTGTATACGATTTTGTTTATGCCAATAGAAAAATAAAATATAATTTGTTTTAGATACGTATTTGAACATTTTTAGCCACTTTTTTTTTCTTCTTCAAATATATATTAACATGTCCTAAAAACTTCAAAGTACCTGTCATTGAGTAAAAAAATTTAAAAAAAAAAAACCTTATTTTTAGCCAATTTCAATTAAGATTAAAGAACAAAAATGTTAAATAATGTTAATTCTAAAAAAAAAGTGATTCATTTAATCTTACGTTGTGAACGTAACTCACGATATAATGTGTTCATTTATGTCGTATTTTCGGGGTCTGTGAGTGGGTAGTGCGTACGACGTTGACTCTACACACGTTCGTACGCGGGAAGTTCAAGCACCCCGCTGTCTCGGGGTCAAAGTAGTCGACATAGTTGGTCGGCTGCGGTAGTTTCGCCGGCATCATAACGCGCACGCGAGGCACCAACTAATCTTTCGTCTTGTGGACTCTCGCTTTTATTCAAATTCTTTCAATTCTTTTTTTTTTTTTTTTTTTCAACTTCAGAATTGCTAATTCAGAATATAGACATTTAAAAAAAAAAAAAAAAAACTATAAACCGAATTTCGTGCAGTTTTAACAGAAATATTTTTTGTTAATTTTGCAATAAAGAAAAAATCAAACAAACATAAATTGCCAATAATTGTATATTTACATATTACGTAATTATTACGATTTTTTCAAAAAAATTAAAATGTCACTTTTTAGTAAAAATATTTTTTCTTCTTTAGAGGAAACAAAATTGCTACCACCTTTCCATTTTTCAACAAGTAATTTGTATATTTGACTTTTTTTTTTTTTTTTTTTTTTTTTTGGAAAACTAAAATTATGTCGTTGATGTTCAGATTGCGTTGAGGTTTTGTGGCGAACAGAGGAAGATAATTGAAAATTAAAAGAAAGATGATCGATTGGCCATAAGAGGTGTGTATAAGCGGAGGGAATCCACGTGTTACGATTCTCTCGTCGGTAAAATAGGTCATGGGCCCCCGGTATGCTGTGTAAAATGAGTGTCAGGAGAGCCTTTCGAGTGAACCGGCGAGAGAGAAAGAGAGGAGAGAAAATAAAACCGTACGCCCACCGCGGATTGCGATGCTTGTTCCACTTACCCGGTGAAATCGTGATACGTCGAGAGGAGCCCGCGAGTCCGAGATAATTATGCGGGTCGAGTTTTATCGCGGGTGAACTCCAGAACTCTCCCCCCCCCCCCTCCCTCCTCCTCCCTTTCTCCTGTTGCTTCTGATGGCTGACGCTTCGTTCGATCCATGAGGCTCCGACAATTATTTCAGTTGTCGTGTTAATTTACCTACAGCAACGCTAAATAGGGGCTATGAAATGTCAAAATCTAAAATTAACCAACATTTTACAACATTTCGTCGATGAAACATAAATTTAATTTCTAAGAAATTATTTTCTTTGTTTATTTTAACAATTATTTTGTGGAATACATAAATAGTCAAAATTAGATTAACCAAAATTGTTAAAAAAAAAAAATGGTTCACAACATTTTTCGTTGCTAAATAGCTTGATAACGTTATTGTTATTATTAACAATATTTTGGACTTTAATTTTATTCATAAAAATCGAAGAATTAATTTAATTGTCATATTCCTATTAAAAGTAACACGGAACAAAAATGCTAAAATAATAATAAGCTAAGAATTTGTTCCAAGTAAATTTTAAAAAAAAATGTATTAATAATAGTTTATTTATTTTAAAAAAATTTTCAAGTTTTATTTTAATTTCCAACAAGTGCATGACACACTTCATTCATTGCTCTCACACTAGTGTAATAATAGCATTAACACTCCTAGGCAATAATATAATAGTAGCATCGAGTGAACATAAATACGAAGCTTTTGGCATTTTTATGTATATATTTATGTATATACCGATACGTCTATAGTGATTCTCATACAGCCATTAATATTCTACCCAGTCACTCGGTAATAGCCATGATGCTCTCCACACTGGAGTTGTGGTAGTGCTACGATTAACAGTGGGGCAAGAGATTTTTCTCATCCTCGCTATCTACACAGGTCATAAACTACTCTCTCGAATGCCTCACATCTCAGTCGTATTTTTCTTAAAGTGTTGTATACACACTTTGGATAATGTCTTAGAATTTTCTCGTAAGTGTCTTTGGAACAAGAAATTTTGTGTTTTTGAATTTTTGAAAAAACTTTAACAAATTAATGTAAGTTTTCAATGAGATCCTTTTTCGATACGATTTTTGTTGTTGTTTCAAACATTATTTTTTCAAAAGCTCCCTCACTTCAAAATTCATAAAAATATGTGTAACTAAAAAAAAAAAATATTTAATTAGATCAAGTTCAAATTCTCATAGTCAATATTTCATCTAACTATGATGTATCGGTATATCTTTCCGGAAATAATAAAAATAATTGAAAAAATCGATACACACCATGAAGTGTACCTACTTGGAAGATTGTATATATCCGCGCACCACTTCAGGGTGACGAACTACAAAAAATCTACGACGACGATGACTACGACGTCCACCACCACTAACACTTCCATTTCCACTCGACGATTACAGGACGGCCTTGCTACCAGAGCGATCCGCCCCTTTTGCGGCCTCCTCGCGCCCCTCCATTCACCGTTTGTCGACCGCACGATTCAAGCAGCATGTATGTGCAATCCGAGAATATATGGGACATTTCACCTGGTTTCGACTCCGGTTCTGAATCTTGACTCTTCCGATTTAGTCCGCAGTTTTTTACACGGATTGACATAACTCTGAAAAGCAATAAATAAAAAAAAAAAAAAAAAATTTACACATTGTTTGAAAATCTGATTTTTCGAAAAACCTTTTTTGGACAATAACAATTTTTGGTAAATAAGCCGAAGTCGGCCCGCGAGTTAATTTTTTTTAGCATTTTTTCAATAAAAAAAATATATATATATTGTAACTTTATGATGGGCAGCAACCAGAATTTTTTTTGTATGCAACACATGATTTTTTTCGAATTTTTTTTTTACTATCTCTCACCACTGGTTTCTCGGCTTTGTTCGACTCGGGCTCGGCTAAATTCGCCATACGATCACGAGAATACACAATTCTCTCGTCATCCAACAAGTGTCGCGTGTTTTACAACACTTTTAGTAGTATGAGTGGCTATATTTTTCGTCACGAGACGACATACGGTCGACATTTGTGTTCCCTAATCGCAGCTTCCTCAATAATCGCGTGTATTATTATTATTATTTTCCCACGATAGGTTTTTTAGGTTCTTTTTTTTTTAATAGCTCTGGTTCTCAATATTCATTCAATAAAAATGAATGAAATATGTACATTATTAATAATTATTAAATTTATTTCCGAATGATTTCACCAGAAAATAATTATGAAAATATAATTCGCATACTCCGTGCGACTATTTTTTTCAGTTTCATTAATTATTTATAACGTTATAGTAACTATTAACTAAATACGGTGACCTGATGGCTTTTTCCATATCACGAATTTTTCTGTCATATCGTTTGTAAAAAAAAAAATTTGCTCACTTATATTTCTGCATAGGTTTAAAAAATGTTGCTATCTGAATATTTATAGATTTTTAAATTCGAGCAAAAATGTTGGAATTTCAAAATTTATAAGTAATTTTTGAGTAAAAAAAAAATGAGATTGGTTCTTTGAGCAGATACAATAAAATACAAAATATTGGGTACCGATCGGAAGGCGTCGGGGTCAAAGGTTTACCGAGTTGGCCAGCAATACCTCGTACAATTTTATTTCTCTTTTAAATATCATTAAAACAATGGACTTGACATACATTTTCCGGAATATTCTGTCTTTGTAATTAATACGATTTATATTGTACTTTTTATTTTACTCACAAGTGTTGTATATTTATTTCGAAAATTTAAAATATTTTACTGCAAACATATAAAAATTGTTTCTATTTTGTACAGATTTAGGGCTATAAATTTTTTTTATAAAATCCTGCAATAGTTTAAACACAAAAAAAAATGAACGAGTTATATTGGCTTATTTTTAACATTTATTATTATATGAAATATTACTTTTCTAACTTCTGGTATGTAAAAAGAATTATGAAAATTATTATCTGTAATATTATAATTTTTTTACAAAGATTTATCCCCACTTTAAAATTTTTTTGGAAAATTACAGTACTGCAATTTAAAATTCCCAAATCATCATAATTTTCGTACAAAAAAAATTAAATGTAAAATTACACTGTATTTTAATTTTATATAAAAATATACAAATAAAAAAAAAACTTCTAGTTAAATAAATAAATAATAAATAAATAAATAAATAAATATATAAATAATTATACATATATCGTGTTTCAGTAATATATGAGAATTCGCGGATTCTTAGCTGCGCGACTAAAGCCTCGTAGATCTATCAACGGCGATCTCTCGCGGTTGATTCTTGGCCATCACGAAACGCACGAGAGGGGCTCGCCTCGACAACTCGTCGCATGCGCGGGAATATACTCTTATGTCGCGTTCGTCTAGTCGCGTCGTCGTAGCACACACACAATGTAGTCTGTTACGCAACGTTCCCGCGTGGCAAAATACATCACGCGTCTCTAAATGCTTATGATGCTCTGATAATAAGTCTTCGCGCTGGCCGTCGTGACACCTAACTCGTTCCCATGCCGCGCTTTTCTATGTATATCAAGTACATAAGTAGCAGAGACGCTTTACGAGGTTGCCAACTGTACAAATGTATCGTGACAATTGTATTTACAAACATAATACCTATGGACGACAGAACGTTGCATCGTCATCCACAGAAAAGATCTATAATGAAATCAAATAAGATTTACTGGAATCAAATACGATTTAAAAAAAAAATGAGAATTATAATTTTATTTAAATCAAATATGATTTTATTTTAATCGAATTGGGCTTTATTTGATCTAACTAAAATCGTATTAAATCGGCATTTGAAAAAAAAAAAAAAAATGAATGGTGTTTCATTTTTAAATAATTATATTTTTTTAATTATGCAGATACTTGAAAAAATAACCTGAAAATTTACTTAATTAATACAATTTTTGAACAATTACAGGCAAAGAAGTGCATTTAATTTTTTCTTATCACTACTAAATAAAAATTGTACGAAAATGCCATGCGATTGATTACAGCGATTTTTTTTTTAGTTTTAATTTTTAAAATCATTAAATGAATAATTTGATAGAAACAGTTTTAAAATATCCTCAAAAAATGTAATCCCACAGTTGCAAAAAAAATTTTTTAAAATACAAAATTCTATCGAATTTATCGAACGACTATTTTTAAAAATTATTTTTCTCGTTACAATTTTTTTCAAAATCAATTTTTCCACGAAATCTTCAATGTAGTTGACTCTAATTATATCAATTTTTTTTCTCATTTCAAACACCTCTAATTTAAACGAAAATCAAGCTTCTGGGTTTAGAAATATTTACGCGAAGCATTCTCAAGTCAATACGCATTATTCCCTCCCAATATTAAATCGTTCCATTAGTCGCATATTAAGTTTACCTCTAGACACGTGCGAGCACTGATAACCGACAATTATTGGAACGCAAAAAAAAACAAAAAAAGAAAAACAAAAAACAGCACACTAGTTCTGATAATCGTGTATATTAATCACACACACACACACGCGACACTTCAATAATAATACATTATCACCGTCGGTTATTTACGCGTATCCAGAAACGACAAAATAATTAATCGTTCACTATTTTAATTATAATGAAGGTAAACAATATGTCGTCAATACGAGTGTGTACCGATGTAAACAAATATAGGGTGGCACTTAAGTGGTCTGCGGGGAAAGAGAAGTATGTCCATTAAGTGATTTATAGCAGTAGCACTTGATGTATATGCACTTAATAAAGGACTAAGTATTTTTATTATGTTGTTGCGCGATCGTCATATCGATCGATCGATCGATCGATCGCAATATATGAGTGTTATGACACACTCGCACACCACCAACGTCTCTCATATATATATATATATATATATATATATATCCTAAGCATCGTCGTCACGCGACCTATGATCTCTATCGTGTTGCAGTTGTGTGTTTGTTTGTGATGATCCGTTGTGCTACGTCTTATAAGTTCGTCGTGAATATGCGGACGAGGTGCCGCAAGTGCTTTTCTTGTGTGTTCGAGCGCCACCAACACACAGAATTTCGTCGTCGTCGTCGTCGTCGTCGACGTCGACTAATACAACCGAAGACGGCGACGCCGGTTTTGCCATCGTTGAACGTCTCAGAACGTGTGTTCCTTTGCATGCGTAATTGCGAATCATCGTGCGGCGTTGTCGTTGTCGGAGAGGCGCGCACGTGTTGCGCAACTGCGCATCGCTTCCTCCCGTGAGATATACACAGCATGGTGGGGGGGCATAAGGAAGAAGGAACCCGTTGCGGAATTATCCTTCGTAATATGATACACAGAATCTTACTGTTCGACGAATCTCGTTATATTTTGTGTCATTACCGTAGAGAGGAATAAGAGGACTCGTTACGCGCGCGCCAATACACTCGTTGGTGTCACACTGATTTCTTGATAGACTTGGATAAGATAAATGTATGGTGAATTCGCGCCTATGTGTATATATACATATGGGGCATTCCATGCCAACTCACTTGGTCGTCGGCCTGACTCCCTGGAATTCAATTGACGATTTTTTTCTTTTGGTATATTTTGGTATAAAAAGAAGAGGATATTTTTTTTTAGATTTTTTATACAATAAAAAATTGTAGCATTGTCACGAGCAGAAAATTGCAAAATTATATTTCCAGTAAAAAAAAATCGATGAAGACTCGTCAATAAAAACGGCAAAAATTTTTTTTTTTTTGTAAAAGTTAGCCTAAATATAATTTTACGCAGCGTCAGTGTGAAAATAATTTTCACATCATTGTCACGCACACGCACTCACGCCCACTCCGTTATCTAGTTCGCGTAAGCATCGAAACATCGAGTGACAAGTCGCGAGCGTTGATATTATAACACAAGACGTTTTACTGTTGTGTTTTGGCGGAAGAGCGATACGAGTGTGTCTCGAGGTCTCAAAAAACCGAGACACCTTCGATTCGTGTAATCATTGCGCGATCTCATTCACACGAAATATCAGCGTAAAATGATTTCAATACACTGATAAATGTCACACTCGTTGATACGTATGATATTTTTAATTTGTGGCCTTATAACTCTTTCACGTGATGAAGGAGAATCGTACAATCTGCGGTCGTTTCTGATCATTTCGATAAAGACAAATGAGAAGATTAAGTGTACACAGAACACGTGAACAAAACGAATTTTCCAAATGAGATAAAGACTTTAGATTGATAATTAAAAGACTATTAAAAATATATTTAAAAAAAAAGAAGGTATGGTACTCGAAAATTATTTAATGTATTTTTCTTTTTTTTTCTTACATTTTAGCCAATTAAAATGTTTTTTTTTTTTAGTCGTTTAGATCGTAATGACGTAGTGCAAATATTTATTGAAAGACCAGAAAATGATTAAAAATGAATTTGTGGAACAAATCAACAAAGTGGAAACGAAAATTAGTTCTCTGTAATTTTTCGTGTCATTTATTTAGAATGTAAAGGTAAATTTTTGAAATTGTAATATATCGGATGAAAAATATGAATATTTGACATATAAGTTTTGCCACAACCTTGAAAAAAAAAAAAAAAAACTTTGGAAGCAAGTTTTCTTTCATCACTGTCAACGACGTCGTGTGTACGTCGACCTCGTCCTTGGCGTTCGTTTCTCCTCGTTTTCAAAGTTAAAACCACCCAGGCTTTTTCATTGTTTAATGTTATATATGTATATATTTCGATGCAAGGATCTATTCCTGGTGAGTGTGGGTGTTGTCAAGTGGGGAAATGCCAGTCAGCGTGAGAGAGGTCGTACAAGCTCTAAAAATAAAGAGAATCGCACAAGCATCAAGAGCAATACGACAATTTAAAAAAAAAAAATTGTTAATTTGACACATTTTTGTTTGTTTGTATTTCACGAATTTTTTAATTAAATTTGTAAAGTACTAAACATGTTTGTCAATTGACAATTTTTCTTTAAATTTAGAAGCAACAAAAAAAATATTTAATTCGACAGATTTTTTTTTCTATTCCACGAATTTTTAAATTTTGTTTTGTAAATTAGTAAACAATTTACAATTATTTTTTTAAATAAACGACAATAAATAAGAAAATAAATAAACTCTGTTTTGTCATATAGCATTTTGCTCCACAGTAACATTGATTTTTTTCCTTCACTTCCGTTCCAATAAATTATTCAATATCTGAAAAAAAAAAAAGTATTGAATAAATTTTCTGTGATTGGTGAGCCTACCTCTCAGTTCTGTGCTTTATTGGACAATTTTTTCGAATCTAGGCCTCGAGAGAGAGACAGATTGTGGAAGAAATTGAAGTACGAGAGTCAAGTATTCGGCTGTACCTGACTCGTACACACCTAAATTGTATACACCGTGTGTGTAAAAACGAGAGGCATATATAGTGGCTACATGGCTTCGCCACTACCGAAATATCGTCTCATATGTCACGGCAATGATTCTGTTTTCTTGCGACACATGTGACGCATACTGCTCTCTCTGGCTGCTACTGAACGCTGTAGTCCAGCTGAAGTAGTATCGCTGTGGCTGGGTACAGTGGATCCTTCCTTACACGGGCTCTTTCACATGCCCTCCCCCCCCCCTCCGTACTTTGATCCATCACTGTATTAGAAGGTATAGCAAAGTGGTGGTATGTAGCAGGGAGGCTCTGAAAGGGAGCGATTCGTGTGGGCTGTTTAGACTGTAAATTGCAACTCTCCCTACACTCTCATTGCTCAGTACCGACTCTCAAATTTATTCCATTTCCTTTCCCGCCGACCTCACTCAACCGTCTATATATAGATATAGGATCAACCGGGGCTAATTAGATCACTTTTGCTTGCTCATAGAGGAAGCTTTGTTTTGGTGAAAAAAAAAAATTTCGATTTTTTTAATGTCAGAGGGGCACTCGGAATGGTTCAAAGCGTCGAGAAAAGTGGTTTAGAAGAAATGTCTGTGGGTGCGTTCATTTTACAGAATTTTGAAAAATTATTTGAAAAATTTTTGAAATTTGGCGAGAGTCGATAGACTGCTTCTAAGTTTATTGCAAATTCAATTTTTTTTTTTTTTTTTTTAACAAGTAAAAAAGTATAATTTTTGTTGCACAAATTATTTTTGCCATTTTTACAAAAAAAGAAATGGACAATTTAAAAAATTTCACCATTTTTTTTATTAGACAAATTTTGTTCTCTTCTAATTTATCAAATAAAAATTTGTAAACTTAATTAAAAGGAGTTTGTTTATTTGACAGATTTTTAAACTCAAACATTTCCACTCGGATTAAAATTTTTTTTTAATTAACCACCGATTTTTAAAGGCATCTGCATTTAGATCAACCGACCCCGGTCTAATACGTTTCAACACTCGTTGCTCAGTGATTTTGCTTCCCGACCTTCGCCTCGACGCTCTCGACTCCAGATAAGATCCATCTGATATACTCTTCTCAGTGTGTAGTCGGGGTCTGAGAATAGAATGCCCTCTCTCGTTGTCTCTCCAGCGCATGAATCGTTTGATTATAATAAAAGTATATTATTATCTCTACGTATTTGCTTCGTGCGTAATAAAATATATAAAATGCAACGCAGCGAGGTTTCGGGAAATTTTCTTGTTTTTACTGCAGTTGTCAGGCGTTAAACACGTGTGTGAAGCTCAACTTCGCTCTCGCATCGTTACAATCTTTCGAGTGTGTTTGCCCCGTTATCAGACGCACTTTATCGACGAGAGGTGGTTCTTGCAAATCTTTCACTCGACTTGCGCAATCATGCGCACTGCATTACGATGTCTTCTCGTACAACAAATTTTTCTAACACTAAAAAGTTTAATCTTCGTTTTATAAAATATTTTTGTCATTTTTGCAAAAAAAAAAAAAAAAAAGAAATTTATTTTTACAATTTTTTTTTTTTATAATTTGTACCAAAAAATATTTGTCCATTCTAATAAGTTAATGGACAAATAAAAATACAGATTAAAAAATTATGCAGTGTGTGGTACTTTTAATTGAAAATTATTGGTAAAATGTTAATTAAATGTAGTGTAAGTTTGAATTTTTGATATTATGTCAATTCTCGATATTCGTTTCGACAAGCAACAAATTTTTCTGCACAACCGACTTTCCCGGTTGAATTCTTTTTTTTTTAAATGTTAAAAAAAAGTGTGTCAATGAGCGTCTAGAATCGCGATAACTTGTAATAAACATTGCCTTACAAAATTACGCAGCGAGCGAGCAAGGCCAGTCGTACCCTTATCGAACCCTCCCGTGATCATTAATATCTTCTTACATAAGTTCCGAGCAACGAGATCTATAATTAAAGCGATAACTTCTCAGCAGCTTCTAAGAGGAAAAAGAGCGAATAAAAAAAAAAACATGTTTCAAATAAGATACCTATGGTAAGCGAAGAATCGGTGACCTCGGTATTAAGAAACCTATCTTATTTATTCTTCCGGGTGTGAATTCGCGTCGTTTCCAAGTGCCGTTGATCCTCGTTAAAAATTAATAAACACACAATTAATTAATAAATATACAGCTGTTTGTTTATAAAAAAAAAAAATTGTGAATTATTTTTCGGAAAAAAATAAGAAAAGCAAACCGAACGAAAACGTACTTAGAGATGTGGAAATACCGGTATTTTAATATTTCGTAAATAATAAAAGTTTCTCGTAAATTTACCGTGAAAAGTGGTAAAAATTATTCATCCAGCTGTGAAATTATCGGTCACAACCTATTTTTAAAAAATTCTGTAAAACCTTTTTTGGAAAATAAACATTTTTGGTAACCAAACCAAAGTGGGTAGTCGATTCCTTCTACTTTTTTTTCGGTCATTTTTCAACAACAACAAAAATAGAAAATATTAGAAAAAAATAGTAACTTTACGATGAGCAGCAGTTGAAACATTTTGGCATGCGAGACATGATTCTTCAATTTTTTTTTGTTCCCATATGATTTTATTACAAATTTCTAAAGCGGTAAAATACCGTATTTTCACGACAATCCTACGGTTATATTACCGGTCATATTTACCGCTCGCATCTCTATAAGTACCTACATGGAAATTTGAGATCTCGTTCGTGGTAGGCTGACGCTGACGCTCCATTCCTTCAAGCCTGACTTTTTTTTCTTTCCTCTTCGAGTCACGGATGTGTGCTTAAGTAACTATATCTGTACAGAATATATAATACAAAAGTGTGTAGATAGGTATCTCGTCTTTCGTCTTCACTTGGCCGATCTAAAAGGCCTCCCTTGAAGACCTTGAAGACCGTTCTCTTCGCGCTGTCCTATTCGTATTATAGCGCTGTCCGCGAGTTACAAGCTCGGTGTCACCTCTAGAATTCACATAAATTATCGTACCATAAGACAGCAAAAAAAAAAAAAAAGAGCGAGAAGAAAAAGAGGAAGAAGAGAAACAACGAGCGAACGAGGCGTCGAAGGGCCCTGAACGTTGAAGGGCGAAGGGGCAAGGGAGTGCAGAGAGAACGCGGAAGAGCCTCTCGCCGAATAGAGAGGCTCAAGGACCAATGAGTTCGTTGCTCGGATCCCGAGCTCTTTTCATGCCTCATAACCCAGCCACGTGTTCACAGACTGTTTATCCACGTGTTATGCATGGCATAAGACTTATACGATATATACTATTATAGACAAGGTATACCTGCAATAGAGGTTAAGCCGAAGAGCGCCAGGTTAACCTTGAGTGCGATCCACGAACTCGGTCACGTGATTTAGTGCTGAGGGAAAGAGAGAGATAGAGAAAGAGAGAGAGAGAGACTGCCGGTATAAATGTAAACGTTATAAAGAAACACCGTTACCGAACACTTGGATGGCAAGACCAATTGAAATTTAATGTTGAAGAATGCAAACTTTATGGAACCTTGTCATTGCCTACTTATTATTTATCGATTTGCGTTCTGGTAGAGAAAATGCTTCGTTTTCATGAAAAAATAAAATCGAGATTTTAGTGTTATGATTGTTTATCTGGAAAAAAGTTCGAAAAAGAGATTCAAAAAAAAAGTAGCTATAATTTAGCAGATGCTACCAATTTGTTGTGGTTAATTTGATTAAAATTTATGAGATGTTGAATGAAGATGAAAAAAAAATTAATGTACATTTTTTTTTTTTTTTGTGAAATTGCAAGAATTTTTTATTTAGATCAATTAATTTGAGTTTACGAAAATTCGAAATAAACTCATTTAAACAAAAAAATATAACATTATTGAAAAATTGTATTATTGAAGGTTATATATTCGTTTCATATACTCACAATCAGATAGAACACTGCGAATAATTTTGTTGTATCTTAATGCGGAATGTATGAATAAAATTATTTTTTATTTTCTGTTGCAGGTAAGCTTTCTGTAATTATTATTCGTCCCATCGATAAAAGTTCTGAAAACGTCTGGAAATAATTTTGTAAGTACAGAAAATTCAGCGTACAATCATACTGTAAGTGATCCGATAATATTTCCTATTTTTCTACGGAGTTAAAAACTTTAAATACAACATTTTTTCATACTTACAAAAAAAAATCTACAAATTATTATATATATTTTACATTTATATATTTTTTCCATAAATTTAAAAAAAATACTACACCTGCAGAAATTTTTGTACTTTTTCGTTAAAAGCACAAAATTTGTATATTCGAATAACAGAATTAAAAAGAAAAAACATTTTTTTCACTAACAAAAATTGTTAATCATAAAAAAAAACCAAAATGACGACTTGAGATATATCTTTTTTACATTTTTGGATGAACGCAAATGCTTCCAGAATAAAATGACATATATTTAAAGTTAAAAATTTTTTTAAAAAAATTGGAATAAGATGTGAATTATGGTGGGAGTTAAAAAAATGAAGGAAAAGAGAGGGTCATCGTGTCGGGAGTATTGCGAGGAGCGTCAGTCGAGTAAAAAAGATAAGAAGGCATCAACGGTGAGAATATGCGGTCATGAAGCATCAGCAGCAGTAGCAGCAGCAGTGGTTCGCGTTATCGGTAGCGCGGTCGAGACTTCGCAGGGGTTATCGTTCAAGCGGCCACGGTTGCCAACGTTCTTCGGGAGAAACGTTCTTCGAATGAGAGTCTCTCGAAAGTCCGTGTGTATCTCGTCACACATATTATTTCTTCTCTTTCTCAAAATCCACTTCACATGTTTACGCATCCTCGCGTAAGAATGCAAAATTTATGCACTTCTAGCTTTTTTTTTCTTAAATTTCGCTGAAACTCTTGAATTTCGTGCGTCATCGATAGTCGTTCGAAACATTCGATTCTTCGATTTCATGAAAAAGATCGCAAATTATTCGAGATAATTCGCAGAAAAACGTTCTATCGAATATATCGGACTTATAAATCGTACGACTTAGACATAAGAAATCTGGTATGGAATGAAAGAAGAGAGTAAAATTAATGCAATTTTTATTGGTGAAGATAACGTGTTTTGTCTTTTGCTTTTTTTATTTTTTATGGATTACACAATTTCTGTGTGTAAATATAAGCTTATTACTTTTTTGGATCTAAAGGAGATTTAATTAATTACATAATTAAATAATTAATATAGCCCTTGAAATAAAATTAAAAAACACAACAATGGCATTGGAATATGATACAAAATGTAGGGAAGTAATTAAAATTACGATTAGAAAAATGACTAAATGAATTAATGTGAAAACAAAAAATGCTAAACTTTTATAAAGTGTCTGTAATAATAAAAAATATAACGATAATTGTGTATTTAATTGCAGTGAAGTATTGATCGGCTTGAGAATAAATTACATTTATCTGTACGAATATAATTGTCATATGTAAAATATTATAATTTTTATTATACAATATTAAGTGAATAAAAAGATACAAGGAAATTTAATTTATAATTTGATGATAAAATTATCGTTTGTAAAATTGCCGTTGAAAAATTATGCAATTTTACATTTTTTTCTGTTTGCTTTTTTTTGTCCGTTGCACGAGATGGGAGAAGGAAAGAAAATAAATAGTGCGACTGGAGGAACGGTGCGGATCAGAGCGCGTAGTCTACGCCAGGCGCGTCGTTAATCTGTCGCCGCGACAAAAATACGTTCCTCGTTTAAGCCGCTCCGGTCTTTCTTCTCTGTCACATAATTTTCACAATCCACTTCCCCTTTTTAAAAACTCATCGTACAGCCACTCAGCCGGTTTGAATTTCATCTAGAAATTCTATTTAACGATTCACAAGACAGAAAAAAAAATGGTATACGAATTTTTTCGTGCAATCGATATAAACGTTTTGTTCTAAAACGTGCACATTTATTTTATTTTTTATTTTACAATATAAAGTTTGCCAGTATATGCTTCAAAAACGAAAATATAAAAGAGCATTTGCAAAATTGTTATTTGAAAAAAAATTGCAATTACATTTTACAATATATTGTTGTTTTTACAAAAATAAAAATAAAATAGAATCTTTATTAAATCTGACTCCTTATAAATATAACGATTTTAAAAGCATTATTTTTTTTTATTAAAATAAAAAATAACAAACGATTTAAAAAAATGAAAATAAAACTCGCCCTGACTTTGGTATTTTTATTTTTTACTGATATTTATCAAATATTCTCGAGAATATATTATTTTCATGGTAAAATTAGTGTACTTTGTCACAGGAAATATTAGTGATATTTGTATAATAATTGTTTGCATTCCAGTAAATTGAGCATTGCTTGTAGTGACAGGTGAATATTTTCCGGTGTCTACGCCGTAATTTTTTGCTTCTACACCAGAATAAAAAAAAGAAAAGAAATGGCGACGTCGCACGCTTCGCTTCTCCTAGCGTGCGAGAAGTGGGCACTTCTCGCACTAGTGAAATAATGAAACATAAAAATATATTCTAAGACGTAAAATAGAAAACTCTGCGGTGATTTATAAATTTCCGTAAATAATAAGCATGCAACGTACAAGGTCTGCATACTTTTTTTTTTCTGCTTTACACACTGAAATATAATCATCAAGTGGAATAAGATAATGCATGTTTATAAATAGCATAATTACACCTAACGTTTTTTTGTTGTTATTAACGAGTTTCGCACCTATCTTTATCCGTACATGACATTTTTTTTTTTTTTCTACACCTGAGTATATTTCCGGACTTGCAGCGTCAAGATTTGTCTCCCGACATGCAACGAATCGTCCAAGTCATACATCACGTAACGCAGTGTGCGCCGTCGAGCTCGCAGACAAACTTCTTGGAACGCCATTCGTTCTAAGTCGTATATTAAACGCACTGAAAGTACCCCTAACAAATCGGTTTGGAACAATTTTTCGTAACTTAGGTTCTTTAGGTTTTTTTTTTTAAATTGAGATACCGAATTTTTTTTTTGGGATCTTTGGGTTATTTTTTTAGTTCCTTTGGATTCCTTAGGTTCTTTTGAAAAAATTGAAAACAATTTTGAAATATAATTATCATTTTCCAATAGCACCTAAAATGAGACGAATAAAATTGAGAAAAAGAAAGAAAAAATTCCAAAAATAACGATGCCTATCTTATCGAATTTGACAAGGAAACAACAATAATTGTTATCACAACAACCACGAGTGTTTCACCCGGATGTTTCGCGGCCTTGCGGTCAAAGGATCTATAATAATAGACCGAAAGTTTCCGTAGCTTCTTAGTCCGACTGTTGGATGGTTCTTTCGATAAAAGGGAGTATAGTGAACCCGAGTGAAAAGCGCGCCTCTCTCGGGGCTTCAATAATGGACACTTTAGACCACACGAACCACAAGACAAATGCGGAAACCACAGGAGAATCCGCTTTCTGCAAAACAGCCAAAAAAAAAAAAAAACAAAAAAAAAGGAAAAGAAAAAGTTTAATCTTGTCGGTATAACTTCCTTGAGCCAGTCGTTGAGGTTGAGACATGAGATAATATTGGGCAAACGAAGGAAGTACTTTGACCAAAAGGAACCAGGTCAAAAATATGTACATCTATATATATATATATAACTACACGATGATAAGACGCTTATGCCTATCTTTCCTATCTTTGCATAGACAGCGGAAAGTTCTTTGTATAGATTTTTCATTTTCTACGTATTATGTCTATAATGGCATGTATATCGGAACGAGTGTGGGCGGTGTGAATGCGAAGCGTGACGAGAGCTCTCTGTGATGGCCTTAGGAGCCACAGGATCCCCGGCAGCGGAATTCCGAATGGGCAACTTGTTGCGTTTCGGGCTTATCCACTTGGACTCTGTCTCGTTCACTCCTTCGCTACATAATACATATATAGTTGCCCGCGTTGTGTGTAACACACTATATGTGTTTAAGCTTTGGGGCATTATGAGTCACGGGGCAAAGTGATGCACTCGGAATTTTTCCTAATTTCCGGATTATTTAATCACTTTTGTACGAATTATGCAATTTGTTGATAAGTAATTTTTTTGAAGTATCGAAGGATTATGTGTGCAAAGAGGATAATTTTTTTTTTAACGTTAAAAAAGTTTTTATTTTTTGGTTAACATTTCTTTTTTTTTTGTAAATTTAAATAATCGCTTTGAAAAAATCTGCAAGAATTCTCTGCATTTTTATGTCTGCAAGACATAAAAATATTGAAGCAACAGACAGCAGTGAAATAATTTTCGCGCATCCAAATTTTTTTTCAATTTTCTTTTTGAAAAATCGCAAAGAAAAAAAAACGGACAAGCGAGATTCGGCCCACTTTGACTCCAAGCTCAAAAATATTCATATCGGATACAGGATTTTTTAATTTTCTTTCAGAATTTTAAATTCCGAAACAATTCAACAAATGTTTAAAAAAAAATCTATTTAAAATTCTCGAATCGGTATGGAATGCCCCATATATATACATATATATACGAAAATCCCTCGACGTTATTAGCAATTACTAAGATTCCTCGATGTTTCACTGACTGGGTAACGCGCCAACGGGACGCACACCAGTTTCTCAGCCAACTGGGCCGGCTCCAAGTGCGTCTCCTTATACTCCACGTAGCATCGTGTATTAGCGAAGAAATTACCCGTCCAATCTTCTCTGAAGACTATCGCGAATTTTATTAAGAAAAAAAAAAAAAAAATGATTTACTGGAGAGACGAAGTTTTTCGTTCGGATGACTGGCAAGCTTCCCAAATTGGCTCGACACTCGTAAAATTGCATGTATTCTATTCCAGCAGTCGTGTACGAAGATTCCGAAGGAAGATGTCGATTCCGTACAGTCTCGGGGTGGCTGTCGTAATAATTGATTTCGAAGTCCGAGGTGGAAGCGAGAAGCCTTAATAGCGATAACTCTCCAACTCGAACTGTAATTAAATTCATCCCAATGGGCTATACGCAGCCCGCAGTCTCCTATTTCACTCTTTTCTTTTTTTTACTCGTGTTAACGAAGAATAATCGTTTCCTTCGTTTGCTCGAGTATTGAATGGAGAATTAGTGCGTTCAACCGAGATTTAAATTCTTTGTACTTGGTTAGACTAAAAAAAGAAAATTATATATTTCTTAAACTATATTTACGCGAACGTTGTTGCTGGTATTAATTAAAAAAGAAATTATGGTTATATTTAAATAATTTATTCCGAGTAGTTTAAATTATTTATACCGAGTAAATAAATAGATAATAATTTCCAAAGAATTTACCGAAAATAATGAGTTATGAATATTTATTATGAATATTATTAAATCATAAAAAAAATAATTAAATAATTGTGTTTTAAATAAATATGCTTTGTTGTAATCGTTACAATTGTCATAATTCGAGCTTCGGGTCAGTTTTTGTCTTTATCACGAGAACTGTAATGTCTGATTTTTCAGTGTTCGAGCCAATGCACCGGAAAAGCTGATCTTGTACCTTCGAATTCGCCGAACGAGACACGGGCAACCATTCAACTCGCGTCATTGTTTGCACGGATGTGCGATTATCGCCCGCCGTGGCTTATTGGATAAAGTACGAATTCCTAATCTCCTCGTGTTCCCAAGATAAGACTTGGCTCGGTTCATTCTCTTTCGATGCTCGTTAGAGCCTTCGCTCTCCTCTCCTTCTTATCGCATTTACTCTCTGTTGAGTCGTCATTAGTTGACGCACTCGCCTATTCCCAATGAGCAAATATTGTTTTATGCCACGCGGTGCGAGAAGTGTCCACTTCTCGCACTAGTGCGATAATAGTTGCATTACGATACAAGGGCCAAATATTTTTTTTCTTACAAGGCTGAGTTTCTAGTACGAGCTGAAGTCGAGTATTGCGATCACACGAGTTGAAAAAAAGTGTCTCGCACGAATATTTTACGAAATTTTATTTCACTAGGTGCGAAAATGGGAGTTATTCTCGCACAAAGTGAAATAAAGTTCTATACGAAACTCGTACGAGAAATTTTTTCAACACAACTTCAGGCTTCAAGTCTCTCTTGGACATTCCCAAAAGCATATGGGACATTTCATGTTAATTCACACTAAAACGAAATCCGATCATCTTCAATTTACCTAACATTTTTTTATTTTTGTATATTATTATTTCTCTATGAGAAAACAATATCAGTCGTTTGTGTTTAAAAGAAAAATTTGATAGGATAAATGAAAAATTTGATATATATATATATGTAGTGCTCATGTTATTTGAGATGTGTCGAAAGTTTACATATTTTGCCACGCAACGCTGACTAAGCTTACGCGGGAAGCCAATACACGCGCGCTTTTAATAACTATGTGCGATGGCTTTCTCCGGTGCTTGCCCCTTTCGATGATGTCATAATCTACGGACAAGTATATAGTGGACGTAGAACGAGGAGGGAATAACGCGCTTTTGCACGGGTTAACGCACCGCATTATCCGCCACATTGACTCCACGAGTAAACAGCAGCAGCCCCATAGTCCCAAACTCCTTGGGCCTCGCATATATAAATCCAAGAGCGAGAGGCAACACGATACTTCATCTCGTGCGATTCGACGCTAAGCGTAATTCGACACGTTCTTATACTTGAAAATAAAAAAAGGCTCAGGAGAGTCTGATAAATAAAAAGAAATCGGGTATATATAGATATAAAAAATTATATTGATAAAAAAAAAAAAGTAAAACTTTGGTCTATTTTCTGAGCTATCTTCAGATATACAAATAGCTGCTTAAAATCTGGATGGAAAGTGTAATCTGCTATTTATTTATTTATTTATTTATTTATCTATCTATTTTTTTAAAATAATATTTAAGTAACAACAAAATATTTTGTCAATTGAAAATACTGTATGAAATGAATTTCTAACTTTTGTTGTTGTTGTAAAACTGGAAATGGACGAAAAAATGGTGCCAAATGAAAAAAAAAAAATTCTATGAACTTTAGTGAAAAGAAAATTTGTACCAAAATTACCCAAAAAATGTCATTTATTTTTTACTGTGTATTTTTACTTCAGCAGCGCTCTGATTTTTAGCTGCCATTTTTTCGTATATAACAAATTTAATTATCGGTTTATTTTAATTTATCGAATTATCTTTTAATTTTGGACTATTAATGACCTTATACACAGCGAGCGGTTGCTAATGCTGCTCAACGGAGTTTCGTGCAGTTGAACAGAAGGTCGAGTATCTTCTCGCGTGAGCACACGAGACTTCGTCCTCGTCTCAGTCGTGGTCGCGCGGATCTTTCTAAATATACGAATCACCCGGATATTTATAATGCACGCTGAGCGAAAGATCGCGCGCGCGGGCATATAGAGTGCGCGGCCAGTGGGATCGTACTTTTGCCTCCTTCACTCGACATTCTTTTATGCGTAATTTATCCGGATTCGAGGGGATTCTCCGCTGAGATCCGACATCTGAATCCAGAGTAATTAAAACCCTTGGATATAAGGATTCGACTCTAAATATCGGACATGAAAGATTCGAATCTCTTTCAGGTCTTAATTTTAAATGTCTGAAAAAATATAGTAAATACTATATTGAGACCAAATGATTCGGAAAAATATTTAATACGATATCAAAATTTAATGTTTCAAAGCGATATAATGTATTTATTTTGAATATCAGTAATGAGACATTTTGTTTTTGGACTAATTCTTTGCACACGGTAAAAAAAAAAAGAACTGATTTTGTAATGTCGGATTGTAGATTTTGGTAAAAATATAACTGTTAAATAAGTAATAATTTTGTTAACAAATTTTAGCAAAAAAAAACAGTTTGTATCTTACGCATTTTATTTTTGAATTAGAAAATTGAGGAGAAAAAAGTACCACTCTCAAAAAAATAATTTTTTCTTTTTTTTTTTTTTAGTAGGAATTACATAATTGTAATAATTTTATTGATTCGGAATGCCAATAAGCAATCAAATGTATTTATCACATAAATAAGTAAAGTCACAAAACGTTTTTTTTTCTAAATTTGTTGAGATAACCACTTTTTAAAAAATTTTTAAAACGACAAAAATGAATTTCTGAATATCAAACATATAATTTTTTTTAAATGATAAAAAAATATTCTGCAAAACTTGAAACAGGCAAACCAAGAAAAAATGTGGACTGTATAAAATCTTATCTGCTAAAAGTCCAACAAGTTTTCCTTAATTTTATAAAATTAAGGATATTATATTATTTATAATTTAATAGTTTAAAAAAAATAGGATTAACAACTGATGTAAATTCGGAGTAAAAAAATGCCAACAAAAAAAAGAAGAAAAAAAAAATACGTTTTCAACATTGAATTAAAAAATTCCTAATCCATTGCGTCGACGCTGGTTGGCAACTCTGGAGAGCGCGCGACGAGAGGGATTCTATTCGAGCGGCGATTGCACCGTCGCGCTTCTCCCTCGTCCGTTTATTTGCGTCCAATGTCCGTGAGCGTGCGCGAGTCAGTGCGCGTGGCTCTCGAGTCGTGATCCTTGATCCACGTGTGTGTTAACGGTGTGTGTGATCTATAGTCTATGCGCGACGGAAAGCGAGAGTACGTTACTGTTTGCGCATGTACGACTCGCGCGCTAATACGCGAACGACATCTCTGCC
The DNA here is from genome assembly GCA_964016905.1 of Perithous albicinctus. Classification (NCBI taxonomy): domain Eukaryota; kingdom Metazoa; phylum Arthropoda; class Insecta; order Hymenoptera; family Ichneumonidae; genus Perithous; species Perithous albicinctus. The sequence continues at coordinate 24,033,540 of OZ024692.1, forward strand.
ACTACTGGCTTATGTGACTCGGCGATGTACTCGCTGCCAGTTAAATAGATATAGGACATTCCATGGTAATACACACACAGTAACGACCCTCTTTGACATCCCTGATATTTCATTTTATAGTAATAATATTTTTTAACACTAATAAGAACACCTGTGATTTTTATTTCTCGCTATTTTTGATTTACAAAAATAAAAAAAAAATTAAAATAAAAAAAAAATTCATCATCAAGTAAAATTATTTAACATTATTTCGACATAAATAATACGGCTAATTTATTTTTCACAGTTTTATGTATAAAAGAAAATAGTAATTGAATTTTATTATTGGTCGAAATCATGTTTCTAATTGAAGTTGGAATATTTTTGATTTTTATTTTTATTTTTTATAATCAAGAACGATGGAAAATGAAAATCTTATCAAATATGTTTTTTTCATTGATAATAACAGTAGAAAAAAATAATAGGGAATTTGAAGAGGGTTTCATTCCGTGTGAGTTAACATGGAACGTCCCATATATAGTTCCTCCACGTACTATCGTGTAGAGCGCGTGCAGAGTGTGTAGTTAGACATAGTGAGAGTGGGATAGCTATCGGCACTGGCCTCCGGGCTCCCGTGCGGACTATTCGCTTTACTCCTCGATTGCTCGGGAGACCTGCGTCGCATGGAAATCAACGCGACAACGACAACTATATGCCTTCCACGGTTTCGACGTGACGACGTACGTTAATTACGGACTTTGCACGCGATTACAAGCCCATTGCGCGAACGACTCTAGCGTCGTCTACCTCGTACGACACAAGTGTCGACGATGGAATTGGAAGTTTTTTTTTTATTTATTTTTTTTTATTAACGTGGCTTGTGGAAACGCTCTGATGTTCAAGATCCGATCTTACCGCAATTTAATCAAAATCAAATGATACAAATTATAAAATGATATCAGAAATTCATATCATTTATATCACTGTAAATATCTGTAGTCTCAATGTTTTTGTTAGAACTACACAATTTTCAATTCACTTTTTACTGTGTAGTGAAACTGTGCTGAATGTGAAAAAAAAAAATTATTACACCTACTTAGGATAAATACTTTTGCCATAAGACGAAATATTCTTTAAGTTCGCCTTCAATATAACTACTATTCACCTGACCGTATAATTAAAAATCTTTGTTTTTTTTTTCAATGGGATATTCTTAAATTTTTCAAAAAAAAATATTATTATAAAATTTTGGACGGCACATTCGATACCTTTTTTACGTTTTTCGTTGAGGGTGTGAATTTTTTATAAGCGCGACCAGATTGAGAGAAAAGCGCGCGTCGAAATAAAAGCGTCAGAGGTAGTATATTTGTATCATCATACGCACTGAGTTGCGGAGGACGAGCATTATAGCTGAAGAAGAACCCGGGCAACTTGGTGACGTCACCCAGCGATTAGAATGTTTTCCCAGTGGTTCTCCGTTTTGTTGATATTCCCCGGATAGTCGTCCGACGTTGCGAAGAGGAGGCCGGTGGAGGCCAATGCGCAGAAGCCTCTACACTCTCTCTCTCTCTTCTTCACTGTCGTTCAATGTTTCCCGCTTTTTTTTTTCCACAGCGTGACTTCTTGGCACTTGCGTCAATGGACTCTCGACATCCCGTTTCTTGTTGTTGTTACGTTTCACGATGTTTACGTTTGCTACAAAAGTACATTTCTGACTTAGCTACAAAGCCAGCGCACAACACACGTAGATTCACAGCATTCCCCAGCCCCCTCGTCTCAGAGCTATCGTTCTTTATCTCTTTCGCACTATTAGCATTAGATCCAAGAAACCCAGGGGACAATGTCCATCTCACCTATTTCTACTCCTCCAGGCTATAAGATTAAACGTAATTGTCGATGGTTTTTGCTGTCATAAAAATACTTTGTCTCTCGACTGCGGTCAGTTGTGAATAATAGTTTTAAATGATCTTTTTACAAATAAAATGATCGGTATTGAATTTCCGATGAATCTATAAATAGATTGTTGCAGATTTTTTCACCAAATTTCATTGACGATCGGTCAAAAATTCGAATTTTATAAACACATTTCATTTTTGTATTCACAATTTTATTTTATTTTTATTTTAAATATACGATATACAGAACGTTTCATTTTAAAACGATTGTGGATAGTGATGAAGAATTGATACATAAACATAAGATATTTTTTAAATTTACTGAAAACAAGGATATAAAGTTGAACTTTGCATATTGTTTATTAATTATTTTTGAAATTTAACAAAGCTTCCTCTACGAGAAAGCCAAAATGTATAAATATACTTCCTCCTGGGGCTTTGTAAAAAAAAAAATGTTAAATAGTGAAGAAGCAATGTGCAAAAAGTTCTACTTTGCAACGTTAAACATTATTTTTAGATTCTTCACCGTTTCCAGACGTTAATTCTCATTCATGATTCGCTCATATTGTAAATAATAATAATAATAATAATAAGCTATAAATAGCAGACGACATTTGGTCACGATTGTGAATTCACCGGGAAGAATCAATTTATAAAGAAAAAAAAGCGTATTATTTATATGAGACTCTCGAGGCAACGCGAGCGATTAGTCTCACATTCATCGGGGCAAAACACTTTTTTATTATTGAATGCACTCATATTATATATATATATATTAGTGTCGTCGGGTTGAGATTTCCTCGTGCAACTCGATCGCATCATCTCAACCAAGAACGCGCTACTCTCGCCTCTCTGCTGGCAGAGTCCAGACAAGGAGACGCTCGCGCTCTCGCATCTGGCCACACCACGTCCGACGTCCCGCCAAAAAAAGTATCTCGTGTTCTACGCGCCAAAAAGTTAAGTCAAGGTTATCGGTCCAAGTAACCGTTGCCCGTCACTGTCTATAAGCACGCCCGTAAATTCCACAGACGTTCGGTTCATTTTTCAAACAATTCAAGGGCAATTATTATACAGCTGGGAAATATATATGGGGCGTTCCATGATTAATTCACAATAGGATAAAAAATCGATCCTCTCCATTTTATCTCATTTTTTTTGTTATGTTGTTATCACTGAAAAAGAATACTTGTGATTTTTATTTCATTTTCGTGTCATTCTTGATTTTTTTTTTAAGTTGGATTTACAAGAACAATAAAATCGTGCAAAAAATTATAATCTGTATCATTATCAATGTTATCAGGTGGATAAGATCGTATTTTTTTTCAATCTAACTGAAAATCTGATATAAAACTACAATTTTCATGATATGAAATTTTTTTTTTAATTGTAGTTTTTGAGATACGTTGATTAAAAAAATTGCATTTTTTTGTAATATGTTGGATTTAAAGAAAATCCGTGAAAAATAATTCTTAAATAGTACTAAAATCTGATTACAATTCTAAGAAATGTCTGAGAGGGTAAAAAATAAAAAGCGGGTAAATTGACAAAAGAAAAGCGTAATACCAATTAATTTTTTTTACAAAATTTGACCTTCCACTATTTTTTCCAAGTCTATCTGTCTCAAGACAATTTTTTTTTTTTGCATAAATTTATCTATAATGCACAAATTAAATATATTTATTTAACGTTACTATGTTTAAAGAATGTTGTCTCTTATTTTTACTGTGACAGCGATAAGTTCGTGCGCCTTGTCTCATACTTATCGGGAGTTACGTTACACCTAGAATAAATAAAAACTCACGATGGCTTGCAAGAATTACGATTCGTCGTTGAAGATACGAGCCACATAATATAGCTCGGAAACTCATAACTTTTGCACGTTTTGTCTTCGCAAAAATTCACGAGTCCGGACCTTCCGCAACGCAATTTCGCGCTGTTGCCGCGAGCCTCTCGGATTTTTTGTGGCCTTCCTCGTCGATCACATTACAGATATTCTTTTTCTTTTTTTTTATGTGACGAGCTTCTTTCATTTCTATCTACTTGATGTGCCGAGCCGAGGTCAATTGGTCCCTCGACGATTCGTCAGTTTCTCTAAATATGCGCCCACCTTCAATCTAGCAAAACCGTGATACATCAAATGGCCAAGGTCAATGTTGTACACATGACGCGTCCTTCAAAAGGGGCGCCAAGTAAAAAAAAAAAGACAAATCTCACGTCTGGATCATTTTTCATTGAGATGAATACGAATTCATAATTTTATATTGAAAAAAAAAAAAAAAAAATTGCAATTTATACGTAATCACTGGGCAAATTTTTTATTAATTGTGTAAAGCATTTTTTTGGAATTTCTAATTTTTAATTAAAGCACAATAATTTTGTAATCAGTCTGTGGATAAATCTGGCATCTGTTATCTACACCAAAATTTGGCATTCGAATTTTTTTTTTCGTTTACAATGGTAAAAAAAAACCAATAAAATAAACAATTACAGAAAAAAATATCCTGAAATAGAGATTTACACTGAAAGTGGTGGTCGAGCGAGTCTCGCAAAGAAAAAAAAAAATGGTGCGCGAGCAACAAGAGAAATAGGAGTGAAGCACGAGATTCCAACGCTTGTCTGGATTCTCGTGTTCTATTCGTCGATGAACAGCCGAGGAGATAGTATAGCCGACGAAGGAGTGGACACGCAGCGGTATTCCAAAAGTGCGACGACGACGAGTGTGAATTCTACTGCGCGTCTCCACTTATATAAGTTTGTAAAAGAAAGAATTCGACTTTTATCCGACAGTCCTCGTGTAGTCTCCTGCCTCTTTAGACTTCTCGAAGAATTTCTTTCCTCATCTCCATACGTTGCTTTCGAGATTTCACGACAAAGTCCATTCTCCGTGTAATTATTAACGGAGACTAACTGCGTACAAGTGGCAAACAGTAATAATTAGTAACATTACATGAATTGCGAATTTACAAATTGCAACTCAAAACCTTGATGGGCTGAAAAAAAAGATGTGTTTCTCTAAGACAATACAGAATTTATTGGTCTGTTTCGTCTTTTTAAATTTTTCACACCAATTACTGCAACTTTTTGTAGTTACAAATGTTAATGCATATTGATGGCATAAAAAAATTGTAACTTTGAACTTATTATTCGTCGAGCATGAAAAACTCTTGTAACTTCAGCTAAAAACAAATGTAAAGTAAAACTTTACATTTTGCTTCCGAATTATTTTTTTTTTTTTGCATAGTTTCCTGTATGAGAAAATTAAAATTGATAAGAATATTTTCTCATAAAGGTGGATTCGTGGAAATTGAAAAATAATAAAGAATCAATGTGCAAAGTTCTACTCTGATACATCTGTTTTTCTTTTTCCTTGGACTGTGATATCAAAAAACTTGCTTTAAGGAAGTTCACACAAAATAATTAATATTTTCATACCAAGTACAGCATTTACAGAGAGGCTACCGAAGCATCATCGTATGTAGAAATTGAACATTTTGAAAAAAAAAAAAAAAAAGTTTGCCTTTACGAGCTATGTAAATACCCATGTAAATACTTCATGTATTTCTCTCTTTTTTTTTTGCGTCAATGTATATTTATATCCGTGTCAAGTATCCTCGACATGCGCAGTACGCGAGCGTGACAAAAAAAAAATCAGAAAGTCAAAACGTCCGTTTCGTCACGCGCGTACTCGCGCGCTCTACGCGTTAAAGCGCAGTTGTGGCGCCACAACGCAACGCGTACAATTTCCATCACGTTCTCAAGATAAAACTCGACGCTTTTTGCGTCCACTTACAATGGCGTACAAGCTGAAACATCATAAAAGGCTGAAAAAAAAAAAAAGAAACAGGAGAGCGTAGTAATGAGAGACGAAGAAATTGTTGATATATGTATATCTCTCTGGGTGGTTGTACCGACCTATGCCAACTCGCAAATTTTGCCCAAGGTGACGAACAAACACACGCGAAACTCTGCTGTATTTATTGCACTCCGCGACTCGCTTCTTAATGCTCCACGTTAGCAGATCTCTGAGAGACATGTAAATTTTATTCTCGTAAATTTTGATACTTGACGACACAGCCGCATTCCAGTTCGCTACTGGAGTGCGGTAAAGGTCGTTGCCAAACAAAAACAAAACATTTTAACCCTAAAATCCTGAACATCGGTCGTTTGTGTCCGTAGATTTTCAGTGTAAACAGCCTACATACCTACGAATTTTTATGTAAATGTTTATTGAAAAGGGGATTTTCAGGGATGCCAATGTTCAGGGTTTGAAACCGGTGTTGAAAACAACGACGGGGTTCTAGGTTTGGATGTCGATGCATGCACTTGTCTCTAAGAAGTATAACTATGCGCGTAAACATATGATCCTGACACCAGTCGAACAAGTATAGACCAAGTTCTGTCGTGTTAACACATAGACACGCAACAAACGCGTTGCGATGTTCAAGGTCGATGCTCAAGGTTGCTCATGACGTCATCAACGTAGCAGTGTGTAGATCGGGAGACTCCTCCGCGAGCACCTCTGTCTCACCTCATGTGGACATTCCACTTTTTATCTTTTTCGTCTTTTTTGCATTTGTGCGACTTTGACGACTGACATTTTGTGCGGACAAAGAGACAATTCCAAAATTATCATTTTGCATTGACAAAAAATCATTTTCGTTAAAACGAAAAGTCAAAAGTGTCAACGCCTTTGATCTTGAAAAAATAATCTTGAAAAAAAATTCGGGTTATTTTTTGAGCGACTTTTTTAACGTAGTCGAAGGAAGAAACAAATTGAAAAATGCGAGGGTTTTAGCTAGGTTGAATTGGCATGAAATGCCCCATATATTTTAGTTCGTAATAAACGCGTTATATAGACATTAATAAAAATACGTGATTTGAGATTATTTAAGCAAACTCTCACGATCGAATCTCTCGACAATAATATTCGAAGAATTATTTATTATTTCACTACACAAATTTGCCAAATTTATTTATTAATAATTTATTTATCAACTCCTCTTTTTTTGCAGTCGGTAGTTTAGAATTTTTTCGTTAAATCAGCTTTTAACATAAATTTTAATATTATTTACCTAATACAACGTCGGGAATGTTCAATGTATGTAGCTTCCTCGTGATAGTACGCGCAAAATGCACCAACGCGTTTTAATTCATTCAATTTCATTCTAACCTTCGTTGCTCAATGAATTTTGCATAAAGTGCTTAGTACGTATAGTACAGCTTCATGTAGACAGCAAAAGTAAGAACGCCACAGTCTGGCACTATGCCCGGGACTGGGATAGCTCGAAGTGAGATTGCGTTTACTATATCACAATGGTATCGCCATAGTTTTACGTAACGCGCCTGCGAGCGTGAAGACTATGTGGAGTTAGGTTATAAGAGCATAGCACGCAGGCGTGCGTACACAAAGAATTCTCTCGCGCTGTCTTGCCGTATAACACAAAGGCAACGATGTGCGGAAAGCTTGCGAGACCTTTTTGCTTCGTTCAAGCTTCGTCTGACAAAAAAAAAAGGGCGCTGAATCTCATCAAGGAGAAATCTTAATGTCTCACACGCTTTGTTTCGCTTAGCGTGCGAGAAGTAAGCACTTCTCACACTAGTGAGATAATAGTATATTACGATACAAGTGCGAGAAAAGTGTGAGAGAAAAATTTAACTCGTGTGATTGCGAAACTCGCATTCGGCTCGTGCTGAAAATTCACACTCGTCAAGAAAAAGTTTTATCGCACTTGCATCATAATATACTATTATGCCTCGCGGTGCGAGAAGTGCCCACTTCTCGCACTCGTGAAATAAAGTTTTATACGAAACTCGTGCGAGAAACTTTTTCTCAACTCGTGTGTATTGCAACACTCGTGCTGCAGACCCACATATTCGTCAAGAATACGTTTTATCGCACTCGTATCGTAATACACTATTATTAAACACTATTGATAATTGTATGAGAGTGTTGCACAGCGAATGTTTTCCTTATACTTCCTATAAGCGCACTCGAGAATATAGATTAAGTATTAGAGTGGGTTGTGGGCTTGTGTATCACCTATTAGCTGCTGAGTGCGTATTATATATATAAAAGCCCACGCACCTCTCCTCTCTTGGGAACACGAGGCTCGATTCTTTCCCCCTCGTTCTGTCCCGGAATCACAGTCGCAGCGACGCAGACTTTCCGAGCAGCTCTCTTATACTTATATAGGGTCTTATGTACCTCTCCAGTATAACTTGGGAAAGAAAATGTGAGTGGCCAGCAGCAGCAGCAGCAGCAAGCAAGCAAGCAGCAAGCAGCCCAGATCGAACCAGCTACGCCAAAGCCCCTCGAGTAAGTCGAGTGAAAGGAAATGCACACAACTCTGATCTAATAGCTTATTGCATTACATCAGTGGGTATTATGTATCCCTCTCAATGGATTGATACCTTGTGCCGTTTTACTCTATTAAGTAAATCACGTTATATTCATTTCAGTAAGAAGTTGCAAGATATTTTAAGAACACTGAGAAATATATACATGTAGACAGATTCGTACAGTAAAAAAAAAAAAAAAAAAAAAAAAAAAAAAACGAAAGTAAATGTTTTTTGCGGATTTAAAGAAATCGTTTTATTTTATCAACTCAGTGACATTGTATCTATTCTACTAAGAAACTAAAAGATATTTTGATATTGGCACATAGTACAAAATATAAAAGTAATTATTTTTTTAAAATAAATTTTCTGTTACATTTACACAATGTTCAAACGAGTTTTTTTTTACAGTGTGTTTTATGTAACGCTGCTTGTGGGGTTTTGCACAATTTAACACCATGGATAGAATGCGACGGGAGTCAAGAGTTGCGTATATTATACGCAGTCGGTGCGTTTTAAGAAATCTGCGGAAAATACTTTCACACTCGCTTTTACAATTTTATGGATAACACTCTCGATTCTGAGCTCAATACTGCCAAGTATATATATATATATAGTTCCTTATCTCTCTGACCTTAGCTGGTTACGAAGTCTTTTCTTACGCGCGTTTCCCCCTTCAAATTTCACGTGATCGTTAATTACCGGTTGGCTTGATCGTTGAAGCGCCATGTTTATTTTATTTTTTTCTCTCTTTTTTTGACATAATCGGTGCATGGCTTTGCGTTGCGCGAGATAACATCACGAATATTTGTACGTGTGCTTTAAAGCCAAGGATTCTCTGAAAAACTTTCCTCAAAGTCGAGTTTCATAGACAGAATGGCTTAAAAAACGGTTGCCCGACGAATTTTACATTACATCTTAAGTTGGTTTGAGTGGTAAAATTTTGAAAAAAAAAAAATAAAATTTCTACAAATTTTCAAAATGAAACAGCTCTTAAGGGGGATGGAGTCAAGTGAAATTTATATTCAAAGACAAATATCTCATTTACGTGGCTGCTAATATTTTTTCGAATAAAAGTGTACTATCAACGTTATCAAACGAAGAATTTTTTGGTAGTTGCCAAAAGCATGCGGGTAATGCGGGTCACCGGCGACAATATTTTTTTTTTCGCTTTTATTCTCTGCACAAGATGTGAAAGAGTAAACCAAATATTTCCAAATAATTTTCAGTTAAGCTTGAGATAAATTCTTATCGAATGAGTGTAACTTTTTATTTTTATTTTCATTTTTTGTTGTTGTGAAAATAAATTTATAGTTTATTTAAGAAAAATAATTTATGTCTATCTTTATCTCTTTGAAAAAAAAAAAAAAAAAAAAGAATTCGTATCGGAATCGTTTATCATTTCAACTTATTTATACGTTCCGCTTGAAAAATCTACGAGTCTGTTAATCTTATTTCATTTAAATAATAATTCTCCACGACTTAACATAGTAAAAAAAAAAAAAAAAAATAGCTACAGTAGGACAGTGCAAAAAATATTTATCTGAAGAAAACGAGATTAACGTAAACATCGTATAATTATCACAATTATGTTTTCGAGATTTTTCGTAGCAGAAAAATTTGCTCCCTGATGACGTTCGTGGGAACGCCCGAGGATTATCACAGGGATTGTTCCTGGAATCACGTTTATAATATGAACGATGCGGCCACACTCATTTTACAATTCTTCATATTCGCCATACGAGTTATCTCAGCCATATGACACATGTTTCTCTTGTCAAAGTTCATGGCAGAGCCGGATCGAATAATCATTCGTGTTTAAAAAAAAAAATAAAATAAAATTGCAAATATTAAATTTTCAAATATATTTCATCAGTGAAAATCCGACTAATAATTCTATTGATCTTTTTATCAAAATAAAAATGCAATTGATTTCATCTATTTGTCCAATGTATTAATTTACTCAGGTTTTAGATTTTATCCCTCTTAAGCAATTATGCAGTTTTTGTTGTTGTAAAGCAACGAATCCATTTTTTAAATATAAAATCATGCACGTTTTTTTTTTCTCCTCAGCAGAAATTCGAATTGAGAGCTTGAGTGAGCTAAGAACGAAAGTAGTATATACATAATTTATATATATATATGCTTACCTCGCTCTCAAGAATCTCGTGGCATTCTACCAACGCGATCGCTCCAATCATCAGCCCGGAAGCAGAGTATGTATGCCGCACAAATAGACGCACAACAAAGCCCTTTCTCGCGACATATACATGACGACTGGCCATTCATGCTCGCGCCCTCTCCCTTCGTTTTCGCCATTCGCACGCGTTCGCTCGGCACCGGAGCTTACCTCGTTGGAATGCGGACCACAAATGCGTGCGCGATCTCTCTCCCTCGTTCGCTTTCTCCCCACGTTCTCAACGACTATAAACGAAAGGGTTTACCGGAATGCGTGGGATTTTGCGTATACCGACCGTATCCCACCGACATCTGTTCGCTCCCAAAGAATTTTCGTTCTTTTTTTTTTTTTCTATATAAAAGCGACGAAAGGTCGAAAAAGTAGGCATACACTCGATTTTTTCATTCTCTCCCTTGAGACTACCCGAAGCTGATTCTCAATCGATTTGAATCACAAAAATCGGAAGACATCAATGGACACTCCTTTTAACCCGTTGATTTTCAATCGCTTCGAGCAGCTGTCCATTGACAATACATTTTTCTTACTGGAACTTTCAGTTGAGTAGGTAGACTAAAAATATTTAGGAAAATAATTTTTATATTATTTTTCATTATTATTATTGTATGAATTCTAATTGTGTATTTAGAAAATTTAATTTATTTATTTATTTAGATAATTTTCTAAAAATATTTGAATTTTATTATTATTATTATTATTATTATTATTATTATTATTATTATTTTAATATTAATACTAATTATATATTTTTTATATTAATCAGAAACGAAGTTTGTTTTTCCTTTTTAATCCTACGTGGCGTTTTGAAGTGAATACACATTTTGGTTATTACATTTTTTAATTCCACCAGAATCAAAGTGATGAAAGAGAAAGAATGCAAATTAGAGCTTTGCATATAGCTTCCTCATCATCTTTGAATGTGCATATTTTTTGTAAACCACTCTTCTCGATGTTTTGGACCATTTTGCGTGTCCTCACATGAAAAACTCAAATTTTTATTTTCACGGAAACAAACCTATGAGGAAGCAAAAGGGAAACAAGGGATTCATTATTAATCATTATTATTATATACATAGAAACTATGTGAAATGTCAATGTAGCTTTTTTTTTAAAGATAATTTTCTTAAAAATTGTACATATTCTGTTGAAAAAAATATGTTTGAAATTATTATAAAAATAAATAAACAGTGTGGGTTTGATAGAATGGTTGCAACATTCTGCTCTTAAAGCCGATCGTTTCATATACATCTTTCCATTTGTGTCGTGAAAATACGAGAAGCTGGTTGAGCGTGAAGAAGGGGTTGAGGGTTATTGTGGATTTGTGAATGTACCCGCGTCTCATTGCTTTCTAGAATTTGCGTTAGATTGCATTATGTTGCAGCGCGTGGGTGAGCGATGAAAAGGGTTACGAATAACCGTCGATACGATTCGACAGATGTACGTGAAATTTTTCTATGAAAAGTTTCGTCATGGGCTCTTTCGGCTCGTGCCTTGTGCAACAATTGATGCAACTCATGTGGCGCGAGCCAAATCGTTTGGAGATTTCAGTCATTTCTCGTATTGATCTATAGACAGATGTTGCAATTCTCTGTAAGGGATGAATATGTACGTCTATACTCGCGATTCGTGCAATTTGTGTCAATGGTGGAGGAAGGATTGGAATTTTCTGAATTTTGTAAAGATTTGCCTGTTCACTCACAGAGAATTTTTCAAAGTTTTTGTAAATTTACGTTAGCATTTTTTTTTTGTACAATTAAAAGTGACAAACAAAAATTTAATTCAGTAGTATTTATTTCTTCAATTATTAGTGTGAAAAAAAGTGCAGTTTGTCAAATTTATTTTAAAGGAGTGTCTTTAAGTGACAAACATTTGGTAAGCTCAGCGAAATGATTCAATCTTAAATTTAAAAACTTGTATTGAAAAATAGTAAATAATATTTCGTAAATTTGTCCAAGTTTACACTTTTTTTTTTTTAATTTAGAGGGACGAAAAAAAAAATTCTTAAACTCACAGATACTTGTTTGTTAAATTATAAATGACAAAATTATACATATCTCGAGTTTACAAATAAAAATGTGTTAAAGTAGTAGTGGCAAATATTTTTTTCTTATCATTTAAAAAAAAACCCTTGATTTTAATTTTTAGTCACGTCATTTAAACCGGATTTTTTTTTTTAATTTTCCAAAGCTTTTGTTTCTATATAGAAAATCGAACCGACTTGAGACAATACGAGAGATTGATACTGTCGGAGTGGCTCGAAGCTCGCGGGGTTTCATGAAAAATCGAGTACTTACTTTTGAGGTCAAACGCGCGATAACCCGACTTCGATCCGAGGTCGAATCAAACGCAGTTTGTATATTCGTACGAAGAAATTCCCACCAATGCAACTTTGAACGTTATGCACTTTGTGTGTACTGCGTCACATTGAAATATACAGCCTCGTTGTGCGAACGTATATACTAAATGCAAAAACAAAATGACCTAGAAATAAGTAACTCGACTAGTCGTGAATAAATGCTTAAATTTTTTTTTTTATTTATAGATAAATCGATCGATTATAGATGTGAATTTATTGTTTATATTTTGTCAATCGATCGCTCGATCGATTTAAAATACTCGACAAATCCGAAACGCGAAAACTTTATTTTTATATTTAAATTTTTATTAAGTATTAAAAAAAAATGTTTATCAATGATATTTAAATTTTTATTAATTATCCAAAATTTATAAACAGATATTTTCGCCATAAATTGAGTGCGATTATTATTATTATTTTTTTTTATTTTGGGACTGTTCTGTGTTAGATTGATCTGAAAATGTGTAAAGATTTTATTAAAAGATAATTATAGGTATTACATAAAAATTAATTTAAACAAATTTTCAGCAGGTTGGATGGATGGTTGGATTTGAGAAATTTACAAATCGTGAGCTAAAAATCTCAGACTTCAATATCTATTTCAACATCTCATTATTTAATGCCTGATTTTCTTTTATATCGATAAAAAAAGGCTCCAGGGAAATTAATAAATAAATCTTGCGTTATATATCAAATGTTTATGCAACAACTGACCATGAAATGACATCTGCATTTCATTTTTTTTTCAATTTTTTTTAACGGCTTTTTTTTTGGAAAAAAAAAAGCTTTCAAAAAATTAAATCTGAGGTGAAAAGTGTTAAATAAGTCGAATAGTCATCATACCGCAATTTGGATAATATCACTTTTTCGATCTATATTATAAGGATCTTTTTTGTTCATTTTTGTCCCAAAAATGTATTCTAATTTTTTATTTCATATTTCAACATTTTTTTCAAAAATCTCAAAAATGGCCCAAAAATGTTGTTATATTTTACAAGATTTTTCAGAATTCGGCAGATTTTTTAAAACGTAGATTAAAAAAAAAAAAAAAATCATATCTCAGGTAAAAAGTGTTAAAAAAATCTTTAAAAAATTTGGCACGAGTTTTTCGACAAGTACTTTTCCATAAAAAATTAAGGAGCCCATCTGAGATGCGATCGTCAGAGCTTGATCGAGATGTCATGGAATGCCCCATATACATATATTGTACGTAGCGCCACTCTGCGCTACAAGTAATATCGGAGCCGCATTCTCTAGTGTCAATTCGTAATACTTCGTTTATATGCAAATACGCTGGATACCCACGCAGAATAGAGAGTATGCGTTCGCGTATGAGTTTCGATCACATAGGTACATCCTTTCGATGCATCGGATCCTCTTGATGCACCCCGACGCTATCGCTTTAGGCAGATATTTTTGCGCATAAAAAAATGTATCTCCATTTTACTCGCGGAAATGTTGTGTAACCCCCTCTACGTACTATCAGCTCATATAAAAGCTATAAAAATTCATTTATTACGTTCAACGATTCAAAATTATTTGCCAAGTATGTTACACAGAATATTTCTCTGGAATATTTATATTTTATAGTTCTACACTCGGAACTACAATTTTTTTTTTAATATCGCCGTGCCAGGTTTCATTTTTTAATTTTTTTTAATATCATACGAATTCTTTTTGTTCGTAAATTTGTTTCAATATTACAACAAGTATTATATTTAGTTTGTAATCACTAAATTGATAAATATCTTTTTCGAAAAAAAAAAAAAAAAAAAAAAAAAAATTTCTACCGAAAATTGCGCAATTATTGTTGTTAAAATAAGAAACAAAAAAAAATGTCGTAAAATGAAACTAAGCGTTTTTAAAGAAATCATTTTTCTGCTTTTTTTTTTCAAACTAAAAATTAACAACAAAAAATGATTGATTTTTTAAATGCAATATTAAATTACGATTTACCTTCTACAAGTAAAAAAAAAATAGTCGTGTAATATAAAAAATAAAAAAATAAAATATTTCATTTTTTTTTCGATGTTCGTGTCTGATACTAAAACAATAACAAGTATAATACTCGTAATCAAGAAAAAAAAAACCTAGCGAGATAATTGCTAGAAAAAGAAAAAAAAAAAAAATGGTAAATATGTTTATTTTTTTTGTTCCACTAGCTTCGTTTTTACGATAAGTATCTGTTCTACTATGCTTTCGAGTGTAGAACCAGCACAGAGAAGATAGAGATGTGTACTGGTTCGTCGGCGATGTCGGCAACATCAGCAGAAGCGTATGATCTGGTCAAAGGTGAATATTAACTCTCATCGTGAAGTACCCAGTGATGATCTCTCTAGTTGTAATTGCCAGTCTCGACTGTTTGAGAGAGAGAGGGAGAGAGCGAGAGAGTGTCTACAATTGCGTGCATGACAGCATGAACCGGGTATCTCCTTTGCGAAGTTGATGATGTCAAGCGTGCTTTTTGTTAAGCCATATAATTGTAACCGATAAACTTATACCGTATAGTACACGGGACAAGTTTTCCGTTGGATGAATAATAACACGTCAATAAACGAGACGAACGATCACGCATAGTGTCAGGAAATATCTGCATCGTGTCGTACAGTTCAATATATCATTAATGTAATAATACGGTTGGAAATGTTTTTTTTAAATTTATTTTTAAATAAACGTCGCATTAATTTCGGTTCTAAATATATTACTAAGAATATCAACAATTCTTTTAATTCACAAGTACGAGCATTAAATTATCTTGTAAATTGTTGAGCGATAAATTGTAATAGGGTTTGCAGTAATACATTTGAGCCAAAAATTTAATTTGATTAGCGCTTTTTTGGACGGGAGAAAAATCTTTGGGAATTCAAAGTTATTCGAGATATTGATTTTGAATTTAAAAGAAATGAAATGAAATGATATCAAAAAGATGGTAATAAATGGGTGAAAAAAAATGATCGTATTTAATGGAAAACTTAATTTGTTTTGTGAATGAATTCTCTAATCCTTGCGATTAATTTCGATTTTCGTGTAAAACTTGTTAATTATAACAAAAAATATAAATTAAAAAAAAAAAAAATCAAATTCAAGTAAAATTCGAACTGTTTTACGACGAACCAAAAAAAAAATGCCCGTCTTTCTAATCATTCTTAAAGCAAAATAATTTCGCAATTATACGTAATTATTCTGCAAAGCAGAACTTTACACATTGCTTTTTTACTTTTCAAACTGAACGCAAAAGTGCGCAAAGGAAAAAAGCAAAAAAAATCCCTAAAAGAAAGTTCACCGTGTGAATATTCTTGCGGTAAATTTGCGAAAATTCGTGGAAAAAAAAAACGGATGATAGGGGTAAAAGAAAAGGGAGCACTGGTGGGTGCTCTAAATACGGGTTATGTCGTCGATGACATAGACGGCCGTAGGCAACGTGTGTCACCTGCGTTCGCCACAAAGTACTCTATTCGTACAGTAGCGATTATGTTGCGGTCGTTTTGTGGGGCGCTTTGAGTCTCTATTCACGCCCCGAGTATATACCAGGTCGCGTTCCCGTCGATCGCTCGCACAAGATTTCCATCGTACCTATCTCGTTGTCGTTCCCTCTACTCTCGGCAACTCCGGTAATTCTTGTTTTACGACCCTATACAGTTGAATTATTGATGCGGGTAATTAGAGTTCGAAAGCGTGGATATATGCCACGTATATTCACCGGGCCACTCAATGCCCACTTGTGCCACCACAACGATGTCTGTATAAAGCTTTTTTTTTTTTTTTTTTTTTTTTTTTGTATATATGCTTCTTTACTTACACACGTATGTGGATGAAAGCCAAGTGGCGAACTAATAGCACGGTTGGCTCCGTCGTTTGTACTCAAACACTCCAACACAGACATGGCTTTTTTTCTCCTTTTTTTTCTTTCTTTTTTTTTTTTTTTTACTCACGATCAGGAGTGATAAGGATGACGAATCGGTGTGTGATTATGGAGGATGTCCCGTTTACGTTTAACCGCGATGCGCTTCTTCAACATATATATATATATAGTACAAATCAACCTCAAACTTGCTTTTTTTTTATTACACTTTTGCTTCAAACGAATCAGCGGCGAAATAGAACTACGCCCTTTTTTATATTTCAGCAAATATGTATTATTTCTTTTTTGTGATCCTACAGGATTGTATTGGAGAAATAAGAAGATTTTGTAAATTTGCCAAATTTTGTTATCAACATTTTTGTTGAATTTAAAGTGACGATACATTTAGCAAGAATAAATTCATTTTATTTTTATCATGACAACATTTTTTTTCAAGGTATCGTAAACCTTGAAAAAAGAATCTTTTCATGGTAAAAATATTTCGATTCGTTGTTTTAAGCAACAAAAAAAAAAAATAGAACGGAATTAAAGAGTATCCAATTTTTCAGATGTTAGCAGCTATTATGTTGTCCAATTTTGGTAATCACATGATTATCCTATAATGCAAAAGAACCAGACGCTAGGGTGAAGGAAAAAAGTGGACACGTAAAGGAAGCACGATATTCGTGAGAATTGCATACGTAGAGAAAATCATGCATATACACACACACACACATGTATACTCTTTCTTTCGCGATGCTCTCTGCTATGGCTGAATTATTCGGAGGGCGGGTTTGGGATGAACGTACGCGAATGAATGAGACGAAATTAGGCAACTGAGAAAAGCCGTATTTTCCACCCTCCTAAAAGGATCATTATCTCACCCTCACACCCACTTCTCATGTCTCAAAGTACACGTATTGTATATGGAAGTTCCTAATGACACGTCATTTGTCACCACAGTGATATCGATCAATGACTGCTCAGATTTTGGTCCCTAAAGGAGGAAAACATAATCGCTTGGAGAAAAAAAAAAATCTCTAAGTCATACTTTACAGATCTCCTGCAAAAGTCTGAACTGTTTATTTTTTGCAAACAAAATTTTGGTTTTTAAATATGAATATTCAATTTGGAAATTGAATATTGATTTTCAAATTGATTTCCAGAATTTTAATATTGATAACCAAAGGATAATTTTCATTTCCAAAGTATGAATATCGATTTCTAAAATAGAATTTTCATTTCTAAGTATGAATATCGATTTCTAAAATTATATTTTCATTTCTAAGTACGAATATCGATTTTTAAAATTCAATTTTCATTTCCAAGTATTATGAATATTTGTTTCCAGAATTTAATTTTCATTTGCAAAATTAAACTATATATTTCCAAGGTGAGTATTTCGGATCTTACCGTCTTAGTTTTAAGTTTGTGGATATTTCGGTACGATCAGTTTACATCTGAGCATGTTACTTATATTTCAGGCTGGTGATGCGTGCAAATATCAGGGATATCAGGGGAATCCCTGATATTTGCACGCTCAAGTTCATCCTTTAACTCAGTTCACGATTCGACTGCTTTTGAATTAGCTGAGCAGCCAGGCTTCGTAAGGGCAGGAGACGTAAAATTGAGTTAGAAGCGATAGCAACGGTGCAACGAGCAGCAATAAGGAGATTAGTCGAGTGGGATGCTGCTGGTCAGTGGCTCTTTAGGTTCGTTACCGGTGGCGATTACCATTAAGAACGCCTCGTTTCCTTTTTTCACGACCCTTTTACCCTTTATTCTCATGTGAATAATCTGCGCTCTGAAAAATTCAAATTTATTACAATAGAATAAGTGCTTAAAATTAATTTGTATTAATTCGTTAATTCAACAAATCTGCTATTTTCTTCACAGGACAAAAAAAAAACAGAAAAAAATGTATTTTTCTTTTACGAAATATTTTTTGCCATTTTAACAAAAAAAAAAATCGTTTTCCTTTTTCGTTGCTCCTTTTGTCACTTCTAAGTATCAAAATAAAACTTGTGATTAAAAATTAAAAAAAAAACATTTTTACCTTTAATTGAAAAAAAAAAAGAAAATTAGTTTTCAAAAATTGGCAATTTTGGTACATTCTTAACTTTTGCAGATATTACAGTAAAAATCTGTATTTCTTGAAAAATTCAAAATGCCGTAAAATCTGAATAATTTCAGCGATCATCGCCAAATTTCGTACGCGCTATATTTTATTTTTCGTCTGTAGAACATTTCACTTAATTTGTTGATATTCGACGTAATTAAGAGTAAAATAAATTTTTGATTGCACGCAAATTTTTTCTAGATCATTTTTCTCGACGTTTTAGGTGATTCCGTGTATGCTGAAATTTTCATGAAAACCAAGCTTCCTCTATGTGAGAAGGAAAAAAATGTGTTTATGGAGGCACAAAGCTGCAAAGCTGATCTTTACACGAGAAGGCAGAAGCCGACATAAAATGGAAAACGGTACAAAGGGCGATGAAATAATTTGACAAGCAATAAGAGCTCCAGGTGATAGTAAGGAAGCGAAATATGCTTGGAGAAATGCTAATTTGCCTGACATTAAGCCGAGCTTACAGCTCTATTTTACCCGCGAAGCTACTCCAACCCTTCGTGTCGCGCTCCTACACTCTCAACTGAAAAGGGCCATTTCGTATAATTAAGCCGTGCTCGTTCCATTTTCCAGATACCTTCTCGTATTCGTTACCTGCGCGCAACTTCACCGACTCTCAAACCCAAACTATGATTTCTCGAATATACTTTTCTCATCGTTACAAATATATTCATTAATGCATCTGAAGCCTTGCCAAGAGAATATGAATTATACTAAGCTGCGATGAAAGCTGAAGAAGCGAAGTTCCATTCAATCGATATAATTATACTGACATTTCTTGACTCTGGAATGCTTGCACGAAAGCTTCATAACAGCCATCAGTATATATTAAAATGTTCATTTTTATAATCTTATTTCGTAACTGCTGATGTAAATATACAAATAAGCACATCGATTCTTTATTATAAACTCGAAATTATCGTACGAAATTTTTTGTATTTTTTAATCATATCAATAATGTTGAGCAGATCCACAGAAAAGATCTAATCAAATAAAATACCGAATTTATTAAAATCAGGTATCAATAAACGTGAATGAAATATGAATTAAAATCCTGACTAACGATTACACTTTTTTTTTTTTTTTCGAATTCCACGCTAATATGATTTTACTTAAATCAAATTAATCCTATTTGATTGAAATAAAATTGTGTATTTAATTTTTTTTAATCACATTTGAGTCAAATAAAAAAATATTTTATTGAAATTGACCGATTTCAATAAATCCGATATTTGATTAGATTATTTCTTTTCTTACACGTCTGAAAAAAAATTGTGTTATTCATAAATAGCGTGACTATAATGTAGCATTTTTATTTGTCACTGATGAAAAACCTAATTAATGAAACAAATAATTCATTGTCAAAATCGTATTGACTAATCGATTGAATCTGAAAATAGAGAGCTCAACATTTTCGCATCACAAACGTTGTATGAAAAATGATTGGATTGATAACTTCTATTTTCAGTCCAAAAGATTTAAAAAAAAACCCCATCCAAATAACAATAATTATTATTTTTTCCATCACAAGCCGTTCGTTTATTAAGTGTATTTATTAACTCTTAATTACGATAAATTGTTTGTCTGATCTTCGATATCTCTCGCAAATTACACATATCTGGTACTACAAATTGTCTGCTGATTTGCTCAGACAACAATTATCGATAATATAATCAGTGTCGTGCTCGAATAATGAAATTCTTGATTGTTCCTAATATGAACCACGAAAATATTGTGTATTCTAGTAAATATTTTCCTCTCGGTTCCTATATATATATATATATATATTCTACATAAATTCTTTTCGGTGTATGTTTTCTGGCTTTGTGCGTTAGCGTTGAACGTGGCTCAGTTACGTTACACGAGAGTGAAGCTCCGATATTGAGAGGCGCTGCCTAGCAACTGGTGTCCTCGCAACTTCAACCCTCCTCTTGATTCCTCTTTGCCTCTCTCACGCACCTCCTTCGTTCTTATCGTCGTCGTCGTTGCGCGCTCCCACCCTCAAAACCACCCGCGGCTCAACTTGCACTCTTCAATATCGTACGAATTCAGCATGTCTCCACCATAGTCAGCCCCGTTTGCACGTATAAATCCGTTCTTCGATCACTGGCACTGCGTTACCGTCTAATAATAATACTCCAAAATCGACAGAGTTAAAAAAAAAAAAAAAAACAACAACATTTAAAATTGGTGGAGATTTAAGAACACAATTATTGTGTCCAATAGAAATTTTTTTGTTGTTGTTATTTTGACAAACAAATTTCTGTCAGTTTCGAAATTTTACAGAAAAATTGTATGGTCGGTTGATGCGCAAACATTTTTTACGTATAATGTAAGATTGATTTCGAATTTTTCTCAAGTTTTTTTTTTTTTTTTTTTTTTTTTTTTTTTTTTTTTTTAATATAGAAGAAAATCATGAAATATAAAATAATGAGACATTGAAATAGGTTTTAGAAATGTTGAAATTACGACTTGACGATTTATGGTGTCGATACTTATCGTGGTAATCATTCGGTTGCTGTGACAACTTTCGTGTCACCGAGTTTTTAACGATATGAAACTGCACAAAAGAGCCTAAGGGTTCTTGTCCCTTTTCCCTCCGTAAATTTTATCGCTTTGAGGGCTCAAAAGCTCTCTGCCTTTACACTATATTAGGTGTGGTGTATATACGGTGTGTCTAGGGAGCGGAGAACTCTCGAGGATATACATGAATTCTAACACTTGTTGCTCTGACCTCGACGACAATTTTCTTTCTTCTTATTTCTCTTAACGATGTACACGTCTAGACATTTTTTATTTCGAATTTAAAGAAAAAAAAAACACTATAGCACAATTTTTTTTTCGATTTAAGAGAGCCAACTAATTATTTTTTGTAGGATATTTTTCTTTACGATGTGGTGAGTTGTGGTATTTTTAAAAAATATTTTGGCCCTGTTCAGTGTCCTCTTAAGAATATTTTTTTCTTTATAAAATTACAAAGCATTAAAAATTAATGATAAAAAAAAAAACTATAAATAATTTTTTACAAAAAAAAAAAATGTTGTCCTTTTCTTCAAACGGAAATTTCTATATTCAAGCTATACAGACTTTTCTCAGAGCCGATTTAGTTCATCGTTGCAATCTGTGAACTCTACAAATAAAAAATGAAGAAAATATTTGCATCGATCAAGCTAAAAAAAAAAATCCTTATCAAGTATTGGATTTTTGATAAAGTCCCAAGATTTGATAGATTGAAACAAATTCTTATTTTCACGATTTTCCGGCGTTAATAGACGCCTGAAAATATTATTAAAATATTTTACTTTTTATTCTATCCAATGGTTTTTTTTAAATTCCATCGTCCACTGATACAACGTATCGCGTCACACATGCCTTATTTTTCACCAAGTTAAATCTCACGTTTACATACAGAAGAGAATAAAAGAATGTGCTCTATTAGTCGAACGAAAATGAGCATTTCTCATTGGTTTAATACCGTGGCTTCATTTTTATTATTATACATCAAGCCTGAGAATAATAAATTAGCAACTGGGGTGTAAAAAGTCTTTGTAATGGGGAATATTAATATTTTTCTCCAGATTTTCAGCACTCTTTCGTCTGCTGATACACCACACGTCACTGCTCATGTGACGTGCACAGTTACTTTGTTTGTACCAGAGAAACAGATTGGCGTTTATAAAGAAAATAGTACAACAAAAAGAAAAGAAAGAAAAAAATAGTATGGCGCTGTAACTGGCAGACAGGCTGAACTGACTTGCCGCTAGCGTTGTGTCTGCTACATTTCTACATGTCAGCTTCCTCGTCATAAGAAAGTGCGAGTAGAACGGTAATGTTATTTTCTCATTCGATTGTTATCATAGCTTTATTTTTATTATTATACAAATTAAAGATCCTTTGGATATCTTCGTGGGGATTACACAATAAAAATTACATTGAAATTTGTATAGTTTATGTCCAAAAAAAAAATCGACATAGTTTTTTTTTTATTAAGTTGTGTCACATTTCAAAGTCAATTTCTCCAATTATGAAAAAAAAAAAATTACCAACAATTTTGTTTGAAATATTGTATTTTCATTTTACAAATTTTTTGTTATTATTTTGACAGAAAAAAAAGTGTAATTTTCGTTTTAAAATATTTTTTTTTTGTCATTCGTATAAAAATATATTTGTCACTTCTAATAAAAAAAAACAATCTGTCTAATACAAAAAAAAGATTACGTAAAATTAACAACCACCAGGATTCTGTGCTGCGAAATGTAAAGTCGCTGTAATAATTGCGTTTGAAATAATTTTTTTAATAAATTAAAAGGAATCTTATTGAAAAATTAAGGAATTTGACTTAAGGTATTCAGCCGTTTACAAAAACTGTAAATTATTTTCGTCAAGATTTTCAAGACAATAAAAATCAGTTATATAAAAAATGTTAAAGCTGGAATCGAACAGTTCGACCATAAAATAAAGCAGATTTAAAAAAATATATACACTTTCTTTTGCTGGCTATATTTTTTGTCACACGTAACATAATGCTTTCTTTTTTTCACGACGTTTCAGTTAAAAAAAAAAAATGATTGAAGTCGTAATACTTGTTTAAATCAATATAACCAATCGTGGCTTCCTCAAGTGCGTTTCAATTTGCATAAGCAAATCTTCAAGAACACACTCGCGAGGCATTCACAAGCGAAGTATTCACAGGCGAGGCATTCGACTTTTTTATTTCGACGAAATAAATTCATCGTCACGTCTGTATGTCACGATTTAATGGAATTAGAAATATTCTATTAATTCTCGGCAGTAATGAAGGTTCTCGATCGGGGTCCTATCTAATTAATCGAGATGTAGGAGTAAATCGACAATGCCGCGACGAAGATCCAGCATACGCAATTAGCAAATATATATATATATATATATATATATATATATACGGTCTATGTAGGCGAAGCTCGTTCCGTTTAACAAGCCAGAAGTGTCTCGAGATGCGAATTCTCGAATACAGTTGGGTTATTCGCGAAAATTAATCAACTCTCATTTGCCCGATGGGACTTGCGCCAAGATGCGAGACCGACACAATCTTTCAATCGCTTTGCGTCTATCCGCTTTATTGGAAAATGTCGCACTTTCCACCACGAGTAACACATATAATTGATTTATTTGCATATGGGGCATTCCAAGTCACTCGTCGTGGTCATCGGCTTGACCCTCTCGGATTGAGTTGACGATTTTTTTTGTTGGTGTATTTCGGTTGAAAAAAAAGGATATTTTCTTTTCAGACTTTTTTTAAATTCTGCATTTTGTTTCCATAAAATTTAGGACTGAAAACAAGTATTTCCATCGTAGTTCCAGTGTGAGCCGAGAATAATTTCGACTATTCTTTTAGTATAAGAAAAAAAAAATCGTAAAGTGAAAATACATATTTTAATTTTTTTTTTAAATTAGAAATTGTCACAAAAATATAACAGATTAAAAAAATGTTTCTGTGTGGATGTTTGTGGAAGAGAGCTGTCCGTTGTCGTAGAGAAAAGTATATAAGTGGCAATTTTGGTTGGAAAGTTCTTGGAGGGATAAGGTGAGAGGCCGTGCTTGCGGTGAGTTTGGCTTTCAACGAGATCCTAGTGGAAACGTTTCCAGCCACCTGTTGAATTTGAGGTACCTTCGCGAACGAACGGCCTACAGGAGATAGCCACGCGCTCAAACGATCTCATGAATCACTCGCTTTTACTATCAGCAACAAATCCTTCTCAACTATACATATGGGGCATTCCAGGTCAGATCGACAGGGTCGTGACCCTCATATTTTTTAATGTTTTTTTTTCCCGAAGTGCGTTGAAAGGGGGTACAAAAAAATGCTCGACAGAAAATTTCTGATTTTTTTTTTGAAAATTCGTTTGGTCACAATCAACAAAAATATGAATTAATTAAAAACTACATCACTGAAAATAAAACCTGTACGAAGGTGTAAACACATTTTTTTAAACTCTATTTTCATTTTTTTTTATTATTTTTTTAACCATTTGCTTATATTTAAAAAAAAAAGTTTTATCCAAAAATTCGTTTGGCTGTAAAAGACATAAAAAAATCATATATTCGTGATTTCGA
Organism: Perithous albicinctus; assembly: GCA_964016905.1. Lineage (NCBI taxonomy): Eukaryota > Metazoa > Arthropoda > Insecta > Hymenoptera > Ichneumonidae > Perithous > Perithous albicinctus. The sequence continues at coordinate 24,058,365 of OZ024692.1, forward strand.
TGAAATCTCATAATTATAATTTCGCCGCAAAACAATAGCAAAAAAATTGCAAATTTCTGCGTCCTTGAAAAGACGATATCTGATAAATGATATTCCAAATCTCGTGAAGGAGATTCAGTCGCTGTTATAACGAGTCTGCTGGCGAAAGCCAGGGCCAACGAATCTAGAAAAAAAAAAAAGCGAGAGTAGGTAGGCAAATTGATAACGAAATAATTCGCTGAAGCGGACCTTGATTAATTGGCTAAAACGTCGAGAGATTAGCCCATGGTTGGAACAAGAGATTTCTTGCTTCTCTCAACGAGAGGGAGCCCCTCGCTCGACGATAATCTCGTCGACGTCCATCGGGATTTTGAAAGGATATTAAAGGGCAGGGTGATGATGAGAACTATAGAGAAAGTGAAAGAAGCCCGACAGTGAAGCAGAGAGAAAAAAAAGGGTTCGGTAAACGGGAGTTAAAGCCCTATAGCTCGATAGGGGCAAACCTTACCAAGATGTTAACAACATCAGCGTCATTATTCAAAATTTTTTAATTATCAACCGAACGTCTCGAACGTCAGACCAAAATGCTTTTAACGATTAATTAAATATATTATTCGAGGTTTTTGTGGATTCACGAACTTTTGTAATATACATTGAAAAAAAAAAAAAAAAAACCGAGTCAGAAAAAGACTGATTGTGATAACAAATTACAAATCAGTTTGTTTTCTTTTTTTTCAGTAATGGAAAGTTCGTTAAATTCGAAGCAGGGGAAAGCTGAGGCTTCTTTGATATAATGTACAGCTGATATATTGAATTTCATTAACCAAACAGGACATTCGACAGAATTTTCCATGTGACTCCACTCGCCCTGAGGCGATTCTCAATTTTGTATATCTCTCGCCAGTTATTTCCATCGAAACCCAAAAGAAAACTATAAAATAACGCCTCGGGCTATCACGAGCGACGAGAACGAAAGTCGTTTCTATCAAAATACGTCGTTCAGAGCGATAAGGAATTAAATGACGATCATCGAGAAATATATACAAAAATCGAGATGTTTTTTTTTTTTAGAAATTTTTTTCGATTTTAATCTAATTTAAAATTAAACTAATTGCCACTTACATAATTTTTTCTGTACAGTAAAAAATAAACCTACATTGAATTTTCATTACTTTTAACTGATCCACAAACGTCCACAGAGAATCCATACAGGAAGCTTTGCTTCCGTGAAAAAAAAAAATAATTTTGAAATTTTACAGCGTTTTGCAAAATTTGGAAAAAATAATTCTGAAATTTTGCAGCACTATGAAAATGTTGATAAAATAATTTTGAATTTTGGGAGAAATAAGTTTCTCAATGGAGAATCTATTATTTCTCTAATAATAATTTTTGTTCTTGTGTGTCCCACTTTGCCCCGGTCTCCCCGACGAGTCGCCCAGAGCGTTGATAAATCGATGTAGAGAAACGTGGAGTTGCCGAGAGCGATATATAACCGGAAAGAAGAAAGTGAGACGGAGAGTTAAAGGGCAGTAGTGAGATTGAGAGATGAGTAGAGCGAGTGGATTACGGCGCGCTTCGTTCTTTAAGGGTGGAGAGATGACTCTTCTCGCTCAATCTACAAAGCGTATCAGAGGGGAACGAAGGGAGATGAAGGAGGGAAAATGTTGGAGCCAGAGTGAGAGAGAGAGACAGAAAAAAAAGTGAGAGTCTAGGGAAGGCAAAGGAAAAAAGAGAAAAGAGTATAGTTATATATATATATTTAAATATATACATTTACAGATGTTCCACGGCCATTAAGAGTTGAGTAGGATTGTCTCCAAATCATCTTTTTCATTGTTTGCTTGGCATCCCCTCAGTGTCCTTATTTAACTAAAAAATAATTTGAAAAAAAAAAAAAAAAAAAAAAAAAAAAAATTTCGAAGGGTTCCAAGGCTACTTAAGGGACGAAGGATTTTCACCAACTTTTGTAAGTATAATATATTAGCGAGGAAAAGAAAATGTAAATTTATTTCCAAATGCTGTTTTGTGTATCCAAAAAAAATAATATATATAAACGAAAAATAAAAAATTTAAAATAATCAAAACCAAGAATAACAAGTTAAGGAGGTTCAACTTCATATAAATTTACATAAATTGATATTTTTCATTTAAATGTGTAAAATTTTTTAAAAAAAGTACAGAGCTTTTTACATTTCTGTCAGTCGTATAAAAAATTGCGGACCCAATCGTGTCATACCGAGGTCTAAACCAGGTGGAATGCCCCATATATTTATGAATGTACAGTGTAGGCTACAGTAATATAGTATATAAAACGACGAGAGAGGTGGGTGAGCCTGTTACTGTGATGCCGAACGACGAGGAAGGCCTTTTACTATGGCGAGCATATATAAGAGTGAGACGAAGTGTGCTGTAGAAAGAGAGAGAGAGGGAGGGAGAGAGAAATCTAATTGAGATCAATTGCGACTCAGCCAGGGTCAACTCACTACTCCCTGGTTGAGCCACAGCCTCCACCCGGCACCCGAGCGCGATCCATCGACTACGAGGATTTTCCCCGCTGGCATCGAGAGAGCAAGATACAACGATGGATATATAGAGATGCACCCTGCACGTTACATACATTATGCATGCGTCGCGGCGGCCAATGTACGCGCCCAACTCCTACTCGACATATCAATGTCTCTCTCTTAGTCTGATCGTCAAGAATACGTACATTGTATACATGGTGTTTCATAATTAAATATTCATACTTTATAATCTAAGATCTGACATCTACTTTCTTTTTTTTTTTTTTAATCAGCAGGTATAAAGTAGTTGTTACGAATATTAGAATATATTAAATTATTTTTTTAAATACATAATCTTCGATTTTTATGCAGATTTAAATTGCATTATAAATTTGTACAGTTCTATACGTGTGCGAGAAACTTTATTTACTTTCAATCTTAATATACGAAATTCATAAAATTCCATTAAATTTCTGTTATTTTTAGAGCATACTTATCCAACACTATTATATATTTGGACTATCAGTTAGTAAAAAAAAATATATATATTTATTTTAATAACAGTTGCAGAGTTTTTTTTTTTAGACTTAATCATCATTTACTGCAGTGAATTAATCTTTAAAATTCTATGAAAACAATAAAAAAAATATTCGGTGCTCAGTTCATTACAGAAATATGCACAAAATTATTTTCTTCAGCTGATTGCAAGCTCGTCAAATTTTATATATTATTTAATTAAAAAGCCTAATTTTCACATATTTCGCTATGAGAATTGAAGAAAAATAATTTCGCGATTTTCAATCACACTTTTATATAATAATAATTTCTATATAACAATAATAAATAATTATCTTATTTATATTGATCGATTGTTCGTTGACTTATTTTGAAACATCCTCTGCAGTAATATACTTGGATACGTATAACAAGCTCTTTTGCAGCACGTAGGTCGTCCGTCGCAACTAGGGAAAATTAAAGATCAATTGGCACCCGGACTTAAGTCATGAGAATACGTCGGCATTTATTCGTAGAGTTCACTCCGTTCCTCAACTCGCGCGTACCACCTCGGTCTCCTTCTCGAGGCGCCTCTCAGAGCGAGAGCCTTCTCATATTACCCGTATTCTACTATAATAATTATAATACACACAAACGCAGAAGGCTAATATAATACGCGATTGAAAAGTCGATTACCGATTAACGTAAATACTATGAGCACGAGAGAGATTGCCATTTATTTTGTAGGAATGCCAACGGGTTGCACAGGTGTACTTTCCTTCACGTGCAGGAATTTTATGGACTTATTTATATATTGCATTTGCAATTTTCTTCGTGAACTTTACACTAAAAAAAAAAAATAGTCAACAAATAATCGTTAGTAATTATTTTGACAAAACAACGTTAAATAATTACTGAAATAAAATTTAAGAGATACAAAAAAAAAAAAAATCATTAATTATAATAAAGCTAGAAAAAAAAAATTACAGAGTGTAGAAAACCAAAAAGATTTTTTTTTTTCGAAAATAAAAATGTTTGGTACTAAAAATGTCTCATACAATGATTATTTATTCAATAATTGAATATTTTATAATAATTCCGATCCACTAAAAAAATTGTGGTTTGATAAAAGTCAATTTAATAAAAAACCCATTTTATTAGAATAATTTTTTTTTTTTTGATCTTTTAAGAAATAATAATTCCGTTGTTCTGATAGAAAACTGTCGTTTTCTTTGGTATTAGAGACATTTGGTCTGAGGGATCGACACACATTACTTTCCCTGCTTGATGCTCGTCGCGCAAGAGTGACTCGAATATCGTACACAGTTCCTGTGTCAAGCGTTCCACGCTCTGCCTCTCTGCTGCGTCACGAAACGAAGTCTAATCTCGCATACTCGTTGCTCTCTCTCTCTCTCTCTCGATCTCTTTCAGCTGCACGGGGACGTATCAACTCCGATGACCCAGTTTCCTTTCCATCCCAGTAGCAGTAATAGCAATGGTGTATATGCTATCAGTCGTTATATTATACATGTTATAGCGAATACATTTTTCCTTTTCGATATATTCGTCTGCACTGCCCCCCCTTTCCGACCTGTCTTGTCTTTCTCTTAGTTTTCTCGGCCCTTTATTCCTTCTTCCCCTGTCTCATCCCTCATCCGAGAGACTACATTCCAGCTTCTTCCACAGCTTCTTCCTCAACTTCGTCCCCCTTGAGAAAAGTTTTCGCAACACAAACTTATACTTCTTGGCATATATATATATATATATATGTATACAGAGAAGCGTAACTTTGGACGAATGTATATTTATCGACATTATTTTTCCGCCCAATATTTATTGTACTTTGTGAATTCTTTTGCAACCTTTTCTCGTCTCTTCCACATCTCTGGGTCACCATCACGTCGCTTTTGTAAAGCGGCATTTGTCTTTTCCTCTATCTTAAGGAAATTGCGTTTGTGGTTGCAGGCTAAAAAGCGTTTTTATTTTTATTAATTTTTATTTATTTTTTATTTCATTTTTTTTAATCTCAAAAATTTCGCACAGCATTTAAACATTCTCAAAATTGGTTACAATTTTTTAAAAATTTATGGAAGCAATAAAATCCAAGAGGATTTCAAAACTCTATCGACAACCCAGATTTGTTTCAACATTAATTTCATTAATTTTTTTTTAAACAAGACTGCAGAGTAAATCTCGATAAAGCATTGTTCAATATCTCCAGTTTTTGTCTTTTTATTTTCACGAAAATTGCAATGAATCGCATTAATTTTGTTTTAATTATTATTTTTTTTTTTTTCACGATTTTTGTCGAAAATATAAAATATAAAATGAATGCAGAATTTTTCTCGACTTTTCGCGTCTTGAATAGAAGGTTTACAATATCGTGGTATTTCAACCTTATATAGAAGCAGTTAAAGCAACCCGTCAAATTGTTACGAAAGCTCTTGGTGCAATGGTTTGTGGCTTATAGTCAAAGAAATATATAATTCATTCTCTTCCTTTTATCCCTGCCCCTTCCTTCCCGCGCCCTTCGTCAGTTCGCTTTTTTACCTCTGGCATTTCCTTCGCGTTTTTCCTCATCCACTCGCACTTTTTCTTGCTCGACTATTCCTCTCTGCATTTTCATCTTCTCTTCGGTTCACTCGAGACACTCACCTCGGACCTCCAGCTCCAGTAATACTTGCATATTCGCCCTTATATACTCTTACCGCAGAGTCGCCGCGTGCACTGGAGTTTAAGATGCGCATCGGCGCTCTTTCTTTACCTCCCTCCATCTCTCTCTCTCTCTCTCTCGTACTTTCTTTATTTTAAATTACGACCCTCGGGGCGTTTATGACCACGTCGAAGAATAGCTCTGCGCTAAAGCCACATAGCAAACTGAAAATGCGAGAAACAAAAGTTGCGCTCCGCTTGACGACATTGAACAACGCTCGCACGATAATTGTGATTACTGTTACTATTATTATAAATTGTACAATAATACGAACAATAGTATCTCGGGTATTTCGTTTTTTTTTTGTCGATTTCAAACTTATGCTTTTTTTGCATAGTTAAGGGGTAACCAAGTTACCTTAAAAAGACACATATTTTTCTTTGATCGAGGTTTATTTATTATTTTTAAATCTCATTTTTTTTTATAAACAAAAAACGGACTGTGATTTGATCTTAAATCTGATCTTAAACTTGATCTTAAATTTGATCTTAAATTTGATTTTAAATTTGATCTTAAATTAGATCTTAAATTTGATTTTAAATTTGATCTTAAACTTGATCTTAAATTTGATCTTAAACTTGATCTTAAACTTGATCTTAAATTTGATCTTAAATTTGATCTTAAACTTGATCTTAAATTTGATCTTAAATTTGATCTTAAATTTGATCTTAAACTTGATCTTAAATTTAATCTTAAATTTGATCTTAAATTTGATCTTAAATTTGATCTTAAATTTGATCTTAAATTTGATCTTAAGTTTGATCTTAAACTTTATCTTAAATTTGATCTAAAATTTGATCTTAAACTTGATCTTAAATTTGATCTTAAACTTGATCTTAAACTTGATCTTAAACTTGATCTTAAATTTGATCTTAAAATCATATTAAATTCGAACCTTGGTTACTGAATTTTTTTTTTCTCGTGCCCTTAACGGTTTTCGCTTTGCCTTCTCCTTCGTCCTCTTCGTCTTCGTGACACGTCATCGTCCTCCTCTCCACGTATCGTGTTGAGGATGAGGCGCTCTCAACACACACGAGGACTCTCTTCGCTCTCCTATATCGCATCCGGGGTGAGCGAGACTCGAAGGACGTGTAAAAGGACGAGTAGGAAGAAGCGGGCCGGTAAGCGCCGGCGAGAAGCGCGTTAGGGCGGTTCTTCGCGTTTGAGCGTCGTCTATACGGTTGAGAGCAAGGATGGAAGGGATCCGACGAGTGTGTGAGCGCGCCGGAGGAGGCAAAGGGGGGTTGCCAGTGCTACCGCCGTCGCCGCGACGCCCGGCGCCGCCAGACTTTGGGTTTCAGATTAATGGATCATTTTTCTTCTCTCGACTCGAGTCGAGAGTCGTGCGAGCGAGCTAGGTGTATGTAACCGAGAAAATTGCGAGAAGGAGATCTTGAGAAAGAGGAAGATTCGTGTGGGATGTTCCTTCTTTCTTCCTTTCCTTTTCCGGCCAACTTTGCAAAATTCAAACGTCCACCTTTTCACCCTTCGCCCTCTTCTGTTATCCTTAGCATTTCACTCGATTTTCGGAACAATCCTTGAAATTTCTTAAACGCATTGGCTATAACTATCATTTCATGGCGTGTTGCATCCTGGTCGGTTATCAATGTCGATACTTATTACAATGTTGCATATTATTTGGAACAATGTGGAAAAGACCATTTATATTACCTAGGTTTAATTCATTTTGTAATACAATTTTTTTAAATAATAATACATATTTATAGAATTAAAAATTTATTTATTAAATCAAGGACGAATAAATTCGTTTACATGTAAAAAGTTAATGTTTTATTTACTACTTCTGATGTCGGTGACGGTTAATAAATGTTTCATTCAATAATTCACAGATAATTATGTTTGTAAAATTTTATAATTCAATAACAACCAATTGTTAGTTCATGTTCTTATTTGCAATGAGTAAATTGAATTGCAATTTTATACTTCCTGAAAATTTGTAAATTAGAACAGATTATTTTTTACTTCTAATTATTATAACAAATAAATTCTGTCAAGTTGACAAAATGAGATTTGTTCCTCCGCACTCCGGTTTCACACGAAAGATAAATGAAGAAAAAGTACATAAATTTTACAATTTCTTTCCGACCATTTGACAAAAAAAAGAAATCAATTTTTTTTCACTACTAATTTAGCATAAAATTCATGATCTTTCGTTTAATTAACACATTTGTAATTTTTGCAAAATTAGTTTGTTAATCTGTACTGCTGGTCGTGAGAAGAGAAACGGGGCTGTGTGACTCAAAAAGTCGATTCGAATGAGTAGTGAAATTTGTTTCACTTGTGTCGACCAGAGTTGATTGAAGTTTCGAGCGGATAGACACGATCGCGAATCTGTATCACCGCGGGTAGAACCGGTGGCGTAAAGGGACGACGAATCACGATAGCGAGTCGAATGCCAAGGAAGTCGAAATAGAAATAGAATGCCGGGACAATACGAGGCATTCCGTGTAATAGAGAGAAGCAGGAAGCGAGAAGAGAGGCAAAGAAAGAAAAAAAAATGTGTAGAGCTTGTCCAGGGGTTGGACGAACAACCATTGAAATAGGGAGGTTGAACCACAGCGAATTTTCTATGTATAGATATATATATATATATAAACATTGGTACTACACCCCCTTTGGAGCCGCGCAGCAATTATTATGCTAATACGCGGCGAATAAAACTCCACCGGCTCTCGGCTCCCTAACTCCTTCCCCTTCGCCTCAACTCCCCCGCAAACTTGCCTTCTTTCAACCCACGCTCTTTTCCTTCCTCTCTGCACTCTATAGGGTGATACAGATTTATATCTCTTCGTGCCTGCTTTCGCAACATTTTTTTTAACATGAAATAAAAAAAAAAGAAAAAAATCCAGTTGTAGTTTCCATCTTATATGCATTTAGCAGTGAATCGATTTATATAAATAATCTTTTTGATTTTTTTAATTTAGTCATTTTTACATTCGTGAAAAATAATTTTATTTAATTAACTGACTTTTTGGTTACTTTAAGGGGGGAAAAAAATTGTTAATTTCCAAATTTTCGAAACTTTTATATTAGTGACAAAGAAATGTTTAATTTAATGGAAATATATATTTTTGAATCAATTTTGAATCCCTTTTTTTTTTTTAACAAAGGACTTACTGTAAATAAAATCAGCTTGTAAATATAATTACGGTGTAACTAATCATTTTATTTATTTTCTCTGTTGCAGGTGAGTTACATTCCTGAATTGTCATCTACGTAGAATTAGTATCCTCGTCTTTGCTTGTGATAATCGTAAGTATTTCACTTCCAGCAATTATTCCTGGTAATATTCTCAGTACACAGACATTTCCATTTTTTAAAATAAATTCTTAATATTTGAATATTGATAATTAGTAGTAACCAGTAAATTATCAAAAAGTTTCTGTGGACGTTTGTGTAAAAAAATCGGCACAAATTTCAATTTAGTTTCTAGTGTACGAATTCGACCTCGCTGATTGACCGAGGAATAAAAATTTACTGATACGACAGACGGAAAAGGAAAAATGGCGTCGTTTATTATTCCGATATACTTTAGTCACATAAATAAAATTAGAAGTAAAAAGTGATCCAATTGACCTCGGTTTCCCATACGGCTCCAATTACAGTGCTTATCTCAGTGCATTCAGTTTCAATTACTAATTGGAAGTGCATGCACTGAGATAATTATTTGATATCGGGAACGATGAGCAGCAGTTAATTGTATATTACAAAAATATCAATTTTTGTTTTCCAACGATATTTCGAAAAAAATAAATATTACTATAAAAATATTCTTCACGACCATCAATGGATCAAGTCAATAGAGTGGAATGATTAAAAAAAATTGTATTTAATACTATACATGTAAAATATTGTAATTAATATTAATATAATACAATAATTTTTTTTTTCAATTTTCAATTTAGAATTTTCTTATTTCTCCAATTTATTTCGTTTTATTTAAAATTCTGCAAAAAAAAAAAAAGAAATCGAAATGACAAGAATTCTGAATGACTCTGTACATTCTTCAAGACTTTTGTGTCGCATTATTCTTATTAAATGGAATCTCAAGGCCGGTTCGCGCCGCGTCGACGTCGGCCAATCGATATTTATCAAATTGAATGGTTGGTAGGGCTGCTGTTCTGCGGTGAGAGAGAGTATGTCACAAAAAGATAGAGAGAGAGAAAGAGAGCGAGAGAGAGAGAGAGAGAAAAAAAAAAGGAAAGAGAGTGAATTCTAGAGAGAGTGTGCACATAGAAAGTGGGCCGAAATTGGGATTGTGAGAGGCTCGTTCCGATGCTAATGCCATAAGCAGGCTTCTCTGCTTCTGCACACAATCGTATATAATATATTCGACATAAAAACCAGTGTAGATATGTCGAAACTCAGTGGAAAGGGGAGATTTACGCACTTTTATTCACTCGAGAGTTTCTCTTCCCAAAAGCTTTTGGCCCCTCTTTGTAAGAGCATTTTATTTCACCCTCCACTGTCGTTAGATCACTTTGTGTTTCCCCCTATCGGATAATCTTCAAGTCTGTCTAGATGTCTTATCCTTCCTTCTTATGCTTTTTCTCTTATCTTCGATATGCGTTTAGAAACAATTTTTTCTCTTCTTTTTTTTTTTTTTTTATCAAAACGTTCAATACTATATAACAAAGGTGTACAATTTTTCTATACACGAATTACCTTTGACCGTTTTATAGGTAGCCCTTTTTTTTTGCGAACAAGTTCACAAAGAATTGCAAGCTTTTTGCTTTCAGGATCACATTAATTATTAATTAACAATATTTTATAGGAAATAAATAATAATAAGATTATCATTAAAAATACAATTACTCGAAGTCGATTATTCATCCATTCTGATATTTTCTTTCCTTTAGTTTATTTATTTTTTTATATTTCTATTATATTTTCTTTCAATGCTATAATTTTTTAGTTACATATTTCCAATGTTTGTGGAAATATCTACAATTTCTTTCACGTGAATGCGTTTTCTTTTTTTTCTTCTTTTTTTTTTTTCTTACGAGACAAAAAAGAATGTAGCTCTCAATCTTCGAGCATGTTTCACAACCACCTTTAATCCCAGTTTGAATCAAGAAGCAGGAAAACGATAATTCCGTTTATTTGGGACGTGCGAAGTGAGGGTCGGAGGAAGTTGCCGGCAGTAAACGGCTCGTCACCCGAGGGCTTACTGTTTTTCGCCACGTCAGTTAGGAATGTTTGATCGTTCAATTAGCAGCCGCGGGGTGGCGAAAATTAATAGCTTCTTTGGGATCAACGCGATACACCGTTTACGGGGATACGGGGAGCAAAGCGATGATCAGCGAGCAACACCCCATCGCGTTGTTTCCTATAGCACCACTTCTGTTGCTCTGTCTTCCTCACCACAGGATGAAAAAGCAGAAAGAAGGCTGGCTTGCCATTAACCCGCCAAACGTTCAATCCCTCCAAGAGTAACAAGGAGACTGGTGTGGCTCTTTTATGCACAGCTGTTTGAGGTTCTTTTTTTTTCGTTGTTTTTGATAAAAAAAAAAAAAAAAACGACCAGTGAAAAACGTCTTTTCAGTGATTTCGTTGTTAGGCTCTTGTCGTCGGCAGGACTATACACCAAAAATCACGGTTAACACGCGAGTTGACGTTGAAGGAACAGGCTGATTATTAATTATATCATTATTTGTGGGGTGGAGGGGATCATCAATTCGAGAAACTTCACAAACAGATACAACCACTCAAATTAAGTCGAACTGCATTCCTAACAAAATAAATAATTTCTAGGTCAGAGAAAAAAAAAAGGTATTAATAAAATATAATGACGTAACTGAAATAAGAATGTTGTAGGTGATCCGAAAATAAAAATGTTTGTCCTGTCAAAAAATATCCTATCAAAAAATTCTTTGTCAATGTTACAGATTTTTTTAATCCTTTTCCAAACAAAACTTTTGTTCATCGGATCTCACTCTCTCGTCTTAAAAAGGTCAATTCGTAGTATATGTTTATTCCAATTTAATCTCGACTTATATTTATAGATTTTTTTTTTTTCGAACTGTCGCGACGAGTCAAGAATAACATGATGAGAGCAACCGATTGATCGTGGTATTATACATATATCCCAGTTTCGAAGCGTTATCATTGGTGTCACGGTCTTCGAAGCAATAAGTTGTTTTAACACTTTACTTCCCGACTTGCGTGTGCTTTCAGCGAATTTTTTTTGCTTGCGCTACTCTCGTCGCACTTCATATAATCTGTTTATTTTAGTATCGCAGTTCTCAGCCTCAGTCTCAGTCTCAGTCTCAGTCTCAGTCTCAGTCTCAGTCTCAGTCTCAAACTCTCTCTCTCTCGTATTCTCTATTGCGATTATTAATCGTTATCAGTTTATCAGACTCGCGTGACTCGCGGTAGATATGTACAAATCTCCGTGGCCACAAGAACTCATCCCTTTGACACTTGTTTCAACGATAAGGAAATTATGCTTCTGTGAAACTCGAGAGGCTCTGGATAGCTTGATTATATCGAGGCCTTGCTCCTATTTATTCTTCTCCCTCATTCACAAATCTTCTTACATCATTATTAATATATCTAAATCGTTATATCATAGCAGATAGATCGCAAAGTTTTATTAAAAAAAAAATAAGTATAAAAAAAAAAAACGTTTTACTTAATTTATCTCTTTTCAAAAGGTTCAGACTCAGTTCGAAACCAGGTGGAACAACACATATATAATCTGTGACATATGCTTCAAAAGAAAAAGAACATTTTCTTGAATCGTTGTATTCGGAAACGCGTTACAGTGAGGCCAATTAATTGTCAATAAATGTCAATGAGCTCTCCCTTTTCGTCCCTTGTCGTGGGTGCTTCGTATTGCAAGCGCCGTGTTGATAACCGTTAGTCAGTTACGTCACTCAACGATCACTTGGGTCGTTATAGTGTTTAGTGTGGACTCATGACTCCCGGTAAAGTTACACCGTCCCCGCCGACAGCGATAATTCGATGGTTGAGTTAATAAGCTTATGTCATCATGTAGCGCTCAACTGTCGTCTCGACCGGATCCCCAACGCTTCTGTTGTGCAGTTGACGTAATATTTTTTACTACAGACGACGTCTGTATAACACGTCGATTAAATTGCGACGCGGTCTGCTTCGAGTCGTCTCTCATGACTTCATTGCCGTCTGCAAGTGTCACCTCTCTGCTCCCAAGATTCTTCACGTGATCAACTACTTATACACACTTCATATATTAAACACGTTTTCCTCCTAGTCACGAGATTACATTTTTTTTTAAAACATTATCTTTTGAACATTTTTTTTTTAATTGTGTGTAAAAGTGTGTAAAAGTATTAAAAAAATGTGCGGTTAGTATAATTCTGATATATCAGCTAACGATTTATAACTCCAATTAAAAGGTTCTTTACAAAAATTGTGAAAGAATTATGCAGTATATTATATGTATATTATTATTACTATAATTGTTGTAATTTAATTGACGATAATTAAGATTCAAGTTAGACACCAAAACTCGCAAAATGTTTGGAAAAAATTCACGACACTTGGATAGGATTCGCATTGGACATGTACGTTCTCCAATTAATTTTGCTATGATAACCACGACGAGGAATAAAAACGCGTATTGTCAATCAATCAATATTCGTGGCCCCCATAATATCATCGATATAAATTCCATTTTAGGCCTGGTCAAGATTAGATTAGATCGTCAAACGTGATATCGCTGATAAAAGGCACCAGTCAGAAAGTAACAGTAATAGCATCAACTCATTTGGTGCTTGGAGTTATAAATTGCGCAACGGATCACGATTAATTTATCGTGAAGAATATCACGTTTCTCATATCTGTATTCAATGCAACATATGTGAATGAGTGTATGTGTGCCTATTTCTTTTATACTTCACTGATACACATGTCCTTTGATTTTTTTTTTATTTCCATATTTCTTTACTTTCAACACCTACGCAGAGAAATCTGACTCAGTGTAAATTTCCATACTCTCAATTTCTAGAGATATAATATTTTTCGAAATAAACTTGGAAATAAAGATTCTTTTTTTTTTTTTTTTGCATACAAATCTCTTTCTTTTTATGTAATATAGAAACAAATACAAATTTTTTTTAACGATTTTTTACAATTATTTTGTTGAATTAAAAATCATTATTTAATTTTTAACTAAGTTTTATTTTTCGTAATTGCGTTTTAATTATGTGGCTGAATAAATTAATTCATTTATCTTCGATATATAACGAGAAACAAATTCGGTATAAATAATAACACACCAAAAAATATTTTATTAATCAACATTTATTAATATTTTATTAATAAATATTTTATTAATCAACAAATCCGATTGAGATTTAAAGTTGAATGAAATATGAAATAATTTGGTCACTTACTATTTTGTTGTTGTTGTTTAATATATATTTGTCAAATTTATATTTTTTGCTACTCAACATAAAATATTTGCAATAGTGACAAATATAAATGATCACTTTTATACTTTCGTTTGTCAAACAAAAAGTTGGAGAAATTTGTTTTTAAATAAAATTAAAAACAAAAATAAAATTGTGAACTACAAAGAAAGTGAGTGAAACTGAAAACAGCGAATAAATTTACTGATACACGTTTAAGCATCCTTTTTTTGAGTTGTATACTCGAGCGCACGTGCTTAAAAATCTGGAGCATCACTTGACGTTCAGTAACTTTCCAGACACTTTTACAGTTGGCACTCTGCTGACAGAGTTTCGATAAAAAGGAGTGTTAGGAAAAATTCCCTCACTCGCCTATCGAAGGCGTTTATCAACTATGGATTAAGTCTTTTTTTTTTCTTTTTTTTTTTAGACCAAGTCGATTGAATACTCTTGAGATCAAGTGGTGTGGATTTTATATATTGCACACATAGAAGTGTATTTCTTTTATTTTTTTTTTCGAATAATTGCATTGCTCTGTGAAAGACAGCGTTGCATCAATGCAAACCTAGGTGATTCGGTTTCCGCCCGGCGTCTTTGCAGCCCTGAATTCGATATAGCCGCGTGTATGTAGCGAAGCGAAAGGCAAGGCCAGTAGCGGGCGAGAGCACAGGCGTCGCGACGCCGCGTGGGCGTCGAGGTCATCCATCATGGCCCCGTGTGAATTACCACCAACCCCTTCCGCTTTCACGGGCAAACCTAAGGGAGTCGGAAGACTTGAATGGGGATGAGTGCTAGCCGCTTCTCTCATTGCTCCTTTTTTTTTTTTTAACCCTACAGTCTCACGTCTTTTCGCAGCTCGTCACGAGTGCATCATACACATTAAAAAAAGAAAAATTGGTTCGTGAAATCGAAGCACCAAATTTCGAATTAGCAAATCCCGTTGTCTTAATTTTACAGAAGTTTTGTGTATCCTATTTTTTTTTGTTAAATTTGAAAAGTAACACAAAGATTCTGTAAATTTTACAAATTTTTAAATGTTAAATTTGTAAAACTGACTTTTTTTGTTGCAATATTCTAGATTTACAATAAAAGTACAAAAAATAAGATATTTCTATTTTATGAACACATTTAATGAACAATATTTTGTAAATATGACACATTTTTTTTCTTGCTTACACTTTTTTGTTATAAATTCGAAAAATTTATACATCTTTTTTTTTTGTTTTTGGTGAAAAATTGTACAAAATAATATTTGTAAATTCGTCGAATTTGCAAAAAAGAAAAAAGTGTATAGCAATTTTACAATTTTACAACGTAAGCTTGTCAAAATTAGACAAGCTTACGTTTTTTTTAATACTTGTATAAATAAAAAAAAAAAAAGAAAAGATGATAAAGTCGGCAAATTTTTTTTTGCGTCTGATCACAGTTACATGCGTTTCTCGAGCCAACCGTATAACCATTCGTATTGATATCGATGCAAACGATCCAATGAAAATTTGAATTTCATGTTACCGTTGAAGCTACATACTTTTCATTTTTTGTTCGATTGTAATAAACGAAGAATTTTTCTATACTCTACTTAAGTCACTTGACTGCCCATACATCCTTGAGCCAACCTATAAAATCACCGAGCAAGCCATCTAACATTTCGCCTTCACATGTCGTTTATAAATGCCTTTCGCGAAACAAGTTTGAAAAATTCCATAGTAAAAGACTAACGACAGTTGGTTAACCAGGCGTGTCCCGGAGGCAACGACAATGACGTACCGCAATGCTGTTATACACAGTGATTACTGTTGGATATAGGGTACATTGTTCGGATTATGTTCTACAGTTGATGCATGTACTCTCCACTGGCAGTATCGTATTATAGAATATAGGAAGAGAGAAAAGAATGTGAAACAAACGACGAAAAAGACAAGTCGCCAAGAGGAACAAAAAACGAAAGAGAGAGAGAGTGAGAGAGAGAGAGAGAAATGGTAGATATTCCACGATAAATTTCAGCAATATTTCCTGAGCTATGGAAACGGAAGCATAGATTCTACCGGACGTCCTCATAACCCGGCACAAATTGCGCAAAAATATTAAAACTCTTGCCCAACCCCGGCTTTTTTATCCTCTGCTGTCCTTCGGCTTGCAAAGCTGTATTCTCATTTCGTGTCCACATATTTTTCGCTGCATCTGTATATGTGTTAACACTCATACTTGACAGCTTCCTTTTTAACCCTTCGACGTATAAATTGCCAGAGGTTCATACTTCCAGGATTTAATTTCAACGAAAAGCCTTTTCTGCGAACGCTTTCAATCGACTCACTGGAAAATCCTCTTGTAGCCATGGACTATTATCTCGTTTGATTCAATGTACAAAGGAGGGATACCAGTTGCCAGAGTGGAGCTTGAATTTTCTCTCTTCCATTTCAATTTTTATATATATATATTATACGCTGATGACATATTACTGTCGAAGCTTTTGCAAGTATTGCCGCACTTGGGGACTTCATTAAAAAGATATTTGGAGCGTTTGCGACGTACTTGAAGAGTTGTGTATAGTCGAGATTTTTGCAAAGCCGATGAGAGTCAATTATTTTGAGTGGAAAATTTTAAGGGAATGCAAGAAAATTAATTGGCTGATTATTATTATTTTTTTTAAATGAACAAAATATGTGAATTCTTAATCATTTTTCTCCACGTCTTGGACCATTTTGATTGCCCTAACATGAAAATCTCGAAAAACAAAAAAAGAAAAAACATTTTGGAAGCAATGATAAATAATAATAGAATAAAAAATAATACATAGAATGAATAAAATTTTACAGAAACTATTAGTTCAATAAGCTTATGGAATTTTTGTTAGAAATTTCAAAAAGTCACGTATACCCTTCCCTTAATTATAAACGCGTCGTGTTTCCCAAAAAAAACTACCCATAAATGTTCGATTACGCAATCGCTATCCTTTATTCCACTATATTTATCTTGAGCCGCGACGATAGTTGAAGAATCGCTGAACCATCAGTACGTTCCTGCCCCAGATAAGGGATGAGTGTTGGTCAAGAGTCTTTTCGACCTCTCTCCCGCCCCCTCCAATGACTCCAATCAATTCACGCACAGGGGTTGGGCAAAACGTCGAAGCGTAATATACATATATACATTCCTCTTGGATTCTGCGGTTGGAAAAGTTTTCGGATTTGGCCCGGGACAAAACTTGTGGGACTCCAAATACAGAGAGTTATCAGCGTGTCTTCTCGATCTCTAATACTGGCGATTCGGTTGCCTCGCTATTTGGCCTTGCTCTATACCGCTTTCATCGATATTTCAACCGCGATAAAGACGTAGGAAGCTCGCGCGACCTGCTCGCAACCACGATAAAGGAATCTATTACCGCGGGAGTCGTCTCTTTTCGTCGAAACGAACAAGAAGAAGAAGAAGAAGAAGAAGAAGAAGAAACGAAGGAAGCTATGGAAAAGGCGCGCGCGCGCTTTGGATTTTTCAGCAGTGAGACGCACATATACACACCACGATTTCTACTATCATATATATCTTCCATCTTTCCTCTACAAACCCCTCCTCCCACCCACCCGCCGTGCGTCCAACTATTCAACTCTAGAATCGCAAAAGAATCGCGCCCGGATTCTTCGACTTTCGAGCTACGTCTTGTGTATATAAACATATATACACACACAGTGTGTCTCTGGTGTGTTCCGGACTCGCGCTGTCCGACAGAA
Organism: Perithous albicinctus; assembly: GCA_964016905.1. Lineage (NCBI taxonomy): Eukaryota > Metazoa > Arthropoda > Insecta > Hymenoptera > Ichneumonidae > Perithous > Perithous albicinctus. Next base: position 24,076,192 of record OZ024692.1, read on the forward strand.
TTTCGTGGTTACAGATAATATTCTTTACAGCCCTGTGAATTTATTCCAAAACCCGGCGGCCGGTTCGCGGTTGCGAGCTAAGGAAAAATCGAGGAAATCCACCTCAACCTTACCCACCTCTTATACATCCGAACATTGAACGACGAATGCTTTCTCTCCCTACCGCGTTTCTCAATGGTCCAGTCTCGTCTTCTGATTTGTGCAGTTATTAATTCGCTGCTGAACTCGGTAAGATTTTGCCCCGGACGATTCCAGCTCCTCTATTCCGCGCTTCCTTGTTCACTGCCATTCGGTTTTAGCACACACAAAGTGATTTATTATCCTCTGATTCTTTGCCCTCTTTCTATCAAAGATTATACTTTTACTTTGGGAAATATACAAATCTGTTGGATTTATTCGTTTTACGTCTTTGGTCCTTTGTCGCGAATATACATTGGGGATATATATACATCGAGACGTATCAGAGTGAATCGGGATAAGTTTAACGGCTGACGAATAAAGATGTTGGGGATGAAGATATGAGCACATATTTCTCATTGTAACTTTGCAACGTGTATCGTGTGTGATGAAAATGTATAATGTACGCGTAAATATTGAGTTCACCACGTTTCTATGATTACGTGCATGAAGCTTAAAGGAAGAAATAAATCTTTGCATATTGCAGAGATTTTTTCTTTTTCGTCAGTGAACACGAAAGATTTATTCACTATTCCTATCTTTTCAAAATACATCAAACGAGTATAAATTTGGCTGTAATATTGGAAAACAATTTCCAAATCACCTAAAAATTAGAAAATATTAATTATGCGCAATTGCTGCATCATTTTCATGCTTAGAGTGCTTTTGTGTTCAGGCAAAATAGCGAAGACAATCTTTATGTCCCGACAAAAAAGTAAAAAGTAAAAAAAAATCTGGAAAAATTGTTACGCGACTTGTAAAAAAAGAGGAGTCACATCTGAAATCGCAGCATCGAACAGAGAAAATAGCAAGTGGACTTTGTTTCAATACATTTCCCCCAATTGCCGTTAACGATTTTACAGATCAAATGAGTCCGAAGAGAGGAAATCGCTCGTCGTTGAACGAAGAAAAACCGTCTCCTTTATGTGCTACAAGACGGAATAACATTTTCAAAGCTTGTCGAAACATCTCTTGAAGCTCCAAGAGAGGCAATCGCGTGCATCCATATACTCAAACTACAGCGTCTACGTTGGTGAACGTATCAAATGGGCGGGAAACCGATTGGCAGTCGTTAACGTAAATACGAGAGGGACAAAAAGAAGGGAAACCTGAAGACAGACTGAGAACTGATCGGAAATCGGGATTAGTGAATTGGCTCACTCGGCTTTGTGTCTTCACGATGTTCTTTAACCCTCTTCTGTCGTCCCCTCTCTTGGGCTCTCCATATATGGAACACACGATGCAGAGAATTTTCTTTCTAGCGTTATTGCGCGTATCTGATCCTGAGAAGTTCAGATTTCTGATTTGAGTGCTTCGCAATTGAGCGCTATATTCCTACTTTATGTGACTATTCATGAAATCCAGGAGATTTCTTGTTCTTCTCACAAATGAGGATCATCGAGACAACTAGATTTCTTCCCAAGCGGGACCTTTCCTGTTTCCACGTCGATGACAATGTTGATCATTAGGTTGTCGTTTTTTTTTGCTTCCTCATAGAGGAAGAATTGTTGTAATGAAACTTTTTTTTTTTCACGATTTCCATGTCAGGATACTAAGAATGGTTCAAAACGTCGATATAAATGGTCTGCATGCAAAGTAGAACTGGCAAAGTAGAACCTTGTAACAAATCGCTTCCCCATCATTTAGTATCTTTGACAAAGCCTTGTAAAAAAAAAATTGATCAACAAAATTGATCAACATCCTTACCTCATAGAGGTAACCTTGTGCAAAAAGGCTTTGTCAAAGGTACTAAATAATGAGGAAGAAATTAGCAAGGTTCGACTTTGCTGACTTTTTTTCCCGTCTATTCTCTGTCTACAAGACCTTCTCCTTCTCGTCACTGTCACGCAATCTTACGCAAGGACAAAGAACTTTTTCTTTTTTTTCTTTCTTTGTTATAAGACACACAACGTCGATCATACTTCGTCCAGAAGTAGAAGCTTGATGGTGGAGCTTTCTATAAAATTGATCTTAACGTGATGGAACCACCGATGTTGCGCCCCAAGTGTGTTGCCTACAATTGAGTGTTTGTACAATATGTGTACACTTTAGGATGGCGCTGAACCCTGGAAATCTTGAAGTAAAGTAGGGTAGGTCTGTTGGTAATTTAGTAAAGAGATGGTTTCTCTTCTACTGACGAAGTCAAACTGAAAATATTTACTTTGAAGACGGTTCCAGTCATATAATCAGGTCACTCGAGTACCAAAATTTTGAAAATTGACATTTTCAAAAAGACACTTGTATTAAAGCGAAATCGTATTTATGGATTCCTGTTTAGAGTTTTAAAAAAATGTATGTCAATTGCCAATAAATTTTCAGAAAAGAGTAATTTAATTCATAGTCAAGAATCCATGAGACATTTTTTACATAATTTTATAAAAGTGAATTTTCGTAACTGTCTTTAGATCGAAATGTTCGTCGGATGGATATTTTTTGTTAATAGGTTATTTTCAGGCCAACTTTTGATTAGCTGATGAAATTGATAAAAAAGCTGGTGACACTAATTTTATCAGAAGATTATTTAAGATGTAAGCAAGTGAATTTAACCGCAATGCACAACAATAAAATTTCCTGCTGGCAAACTTGGCACGTGTGTTAACCGCGATGCGTTTTTGGTGCACGCGCAGGATATGTGGTAGCCTGTGGTAATGACAAGACAGTAGTAATCACGTCCGGTACATTCTACGCATTTAATGCGCATATTTTCTTAGCGTTTTTGCTTTTCCATTCGCATCTGTTTATGATTAGATTCCTTCTATCACTATTTTTCCAATACGTGGACTGAAATTTGTTTAATTTATTGCTTGCTAATTGGATTTAAAAGGAAAATTACACTTTCAATGGATTTGAAATCACACTGTCAACGTTTCTTTTCCTGCGAATGGAAGTTTTTTTTTTTTGGAGACGCAACAAAAATAGACTCATGAACAAAATAAAATAGTTGTCAGTTTCAAGTTTTCGTGCTTTATACATGTTTTTTTATAATTAAATTTATTTAAATCAACATTTTTTGCCGCAATTTAAAAATATGTAATTTTTTCTGGCAAATCCTGTATTTAGGTATAAACATTTTTGAGCTTTGACTCAGAGTTGGCAGACGTTTGCGTCGATTTTTTTGAGTTATTTTTTTTTTGTTCGAAAAAATCCATTAAAAAATGGAAAAAAATGAAACGAGATGTTAATAGGTCATGGTTAGTTGTTGTGTAAACATTTTGTACACAACGCAAGATTATCGTTCCTCTATTACACTTATATTGATTATCAATGATTTCATCAATTTAAATGAAGCATGCAAAGTAAAACCTTGCACATTGCTTCGTCATTATGTTTCAACTTTCACAAGGTCATGTCTACGAGGAAATATATGTTGATCGACTTTGGCTTCCTCATGGAAAAGGCGTTTTGTGAAAGGTAGAAAATAATGAGGAAACGATGCGCAAGGTTCTATTTTGCAGTGTTCATTAAAATATTGTATACATTCGTTAATAAAAAATTAAAAAAAAAATGTAAAAATCGACAAAACAAAAATAAAAAAAATCGGGATACTCTAATTCTCATAAAATTTTATTTTCTTCATTAATTCTCGCCAATAAATATTCATTCGTTCGGAAATTATTATTCAAATAATTAAAAATGGCATAACATTTTTACTCAATGACTAATTCACGTTAAATTCAATCGCGAATTTTCTTCAACCCTTCATGATCACTTTAAAATGCCACAGTGGTTACACTGGTTGAAATTGGCCACATAGATTTTTAAACAGCTGTATTTTTTTAAATATCCGTCGCATTTGTATGAAAAAGATTTTCCATGAGAATAAAGCTTCCTCTATGAGGAGACAAAACACGAGAAAATTAAAGTAACGCCTATGTTTGTGTTCCACACCCCGCAAATTCAGCCTATAAATAGAATATCTATAAATGGCATACCAATATTGAAAAGAGATTTTCAGTGACATCCTGATAGATTTCTCAGTATCATGGAGAGAAAAAAAAAAAAATGATTTATGGATGCTTGGAAGCATATTATTGCAGACTTGTTAGCTTACAAGTGTACATAAATTTACACTGGAGCTTCCGGTTGTCCTTTAGCCGTCATGTCGTCGTCCAATCGATGGTAACTTTCCACCTGACGATATGTGTATATACCCACACGCAACAACAGCAGCAACAGCAGCAGGCGCGTCATGGTCTCTGTCTCTCATTCCTCCTGCGCATGGGTTTTGTCCACGTGTGCTTGTCGGTATTGCTACTTCACCTCCCTTCGCATAGGGAAGATCGGGGTTAGATAGCTAAGGCACAGGTGGAGTCAAATCAGTTTAAAAATCGACGATTCTACAGTAAAAACCAAATTGAAATTTTTATACAATTTTAGCACAAAGGTCCTGCCCAAAAATGTCAAAAAGATGTGTCATAATTCGTGTAGCAATACATTTTTATTATTATTACAAAAAAAAAAAGAATTATTATTTCCATTTAACAATATTTGATTTTCAATTTTTATGTGAAAACAGGTCACTGTCAGCTTAAGATTTTTTTTGTTATTTTCCAGAATTGACAAACTTGGCTCTGTGATTTCTGATTTAACAAGCAAAAATTTGTAAATTCGACACTATTTATTTTGTTGTCAATTCTGATTTCACAGATTTTTTTTTGCTCTGCAAAAAGGAAAAATAATTGTAAATTCGGCAATTTTACAAAATCTTGTTGTTGTTTTTCAAATTTAAAGTAAAAAATGCGCGAAATGTTTACAAGATTCTGTCGGATAAAAAATGGATTTCTTGCTCTGAAAACTGACACTCTGATTTTACTAAAAAAAAAAAAAAAGAAAAAAATGTTTACTATGTGCTTACCCCGGATAGCGCTGATTGAGTAAAGATTAATAATTTATAGATTCGCCAGACGTAAAATAAAAAAAGTGCCCCATTTGACCCCGGTCTTTCTTATAGCCACGAGCTTTTTCCGGTGTTAAAACATCAAAACATACTCGTCGACCCTCGACTTAGAATTCTTGCATTTCTTGCATTTACAAAGGTCTACAAGAATGTTTAAGTCTCCATCGTCGTAATGCTCATCGCATCTCGCACATTGATCGACTCTAATCGTTCATCCATATAATTTTCCTTCAGCGCAAACCTGCAGTTATAAATTTATCTAGTAATTTGCCATTCACTTATCGATCCTTGGGAAAATCATTTTCAACCCTCTTTTTTTTTTTTTTTCTCTTCCGCACGCGTCGACCTTTGATAATTATACGACTGCAGGACTATATATCCTGTACAGTAGTTGGTTATTCCCGCGGTCTTGTGAAACGCTTCGTTAATTATTCGTGACTCAGTGCAGCTAGACACAGTGACTTGTCCCTCATGCTTCTCCGCGTGTGTATATAATTCCTGCGACCCATCGTTTGTGAAAAGATAGCTCGATCGTGTCGTGCGTCCCTTGAACGATACCAATGAACAATTCAGTTGGGTGTTGTGTGGTTCCAACAAAACGAATCCTGAAATCTCTCTGATCGAGCGGAATAGGAACGGTCTTTTAGTCCGAGGACTCATTCACATGTTCATCAATCATTTCGCTGTATTCGATTGCTGCCCTGTGCTGGTTATACGTTTTTTTTTCCTTGCTGAACTTTAACTGTGGTACATAACTATACCCTTCAATTTTTAACCAACGACAATTCTAATTTTATGGAAAAGAAATGTTAGAAATTTCAACCTGTTTGAAATTCATTTTTACTCAAAAGTTATGGAAACTCAATTATTTTATAGGGTAAAACAATTGATAAAAATCTGATAAAGTAGCCTCTTTTTTTCCACCAAAATATACCCAACAAAAAATGTGTCAACTGATTCCGAGGGGGTCAGGCCGATGAACAAATGAATAGACTTGGAATGAGGAAGTAAAATGTTCTATATCAAGTAAATCTTTTTTCTCATTGCTACCAATTATCCGCACTGCCAATTCTATATACGCAATACAGTTGTTCGCCTTAGCGTTCGGCTGTTCTCCCAACTCTTTGCCATATACATGAGGCACTGGACGTTTGCCCGAGTTTATAGGGATTTTGACGAAACTACGCCAGCGTTATCGATGGACGTCGTCGTCGTCGTTGTCGTCGACGGAAAAGTCTTGCGGGAAGAAGGAAGACGAACGCCTTGCATGAAGAGCGTAGAGAGACATTGGTAAGAATAAGAGTGAAAGATAGCGAAAAAGAGTTATGCGTTGAGGGAGTTGTAGAAGGGTCGGGAGGGGAGGGGAGAAGTGTATATAAGAGAGCGGAGGGTCCGAGACAGTCGATGAGAGCTCGTTCCGGGTTGGTTTTAGCGCTGGGGCAGTTTTCCCGTCTCCTTTTTCTCTTTTCCTATATCTCTTTTCTCTGGCCGTTCTCATGGACAGCGACGAGCTCTAAAAATCCGAGCGGTAACGATATATAAGAGTGCTTTCATGGTTACGCGGGTATATCTGCAATAATAAAGCCGGTGGCGACTAGTCGGTGACTCGTTCCCATCCCGACAAGTTTTAACTACAGTTCCCCGACAAGACCTCGTGCTCTCACCCTCGGTATATATATTCCGCGTTCTCTCTCTCAACCCGCAGCCGCCACATCCTCTCCTACCGTACCAATCAAAGTAAAAGTTTGCTTGAATATCTCGACCCGCTTCTCTTCTATCTCGTTTTACCTCCATCCCTACGTCTGTGTCTCCTCGACGCTTCATATCGCTTTGCCAAGAGTATTTGGACTTTTTGTAATCTAAAGATCATGCGTTTTTTTATTGTCTTTTGTCGAGGTAAGACTGATATTCAAGTTGCTGATAAATCAAGCATATACTTCATAACTTGGTTTAATACGATAAAACACGGAGACTTAGTACAAAATTTGTCACCATTTGGACTTGTAACCGGAGATAAGGCAGAGCCTATTTACTTTAGAGAAAATTGAGTAAATACGATAAATGGATTAATGAATTAAGATAATTCTTCTAAGGAAAGTCAAGTTCATTTCACAGTGGGGAGCAAAATTAATTTACCGTAATTATTGATGAAATCGTTTGGTAGTGGAGAGCAATCGTGTCTGAGTTATATACTCGCGGGTAGGCTTTTTCACTTGCGAGAGAACGCGCCCACCCGTAGCCACCTAGCGGCGACTTTCGGTACTATGCCCCGATGAAGAGCAGATCAGGGCCGAAATGTAGACTCAGAGACGCCCAGGGGATTTTTTTTTTAGTATATTTTATTTATACAAATGAAACAAAAATGCACAAGCTTAAAAATAGTCATTCCATTTTAGAACATATTTAATGGAGACAACAACAAAATTGATTGTTAACAAGTTAAAAAAAATGCACTGTTGTCTCCCTTTAATCTACGTGCTTTTAAAGAGTGACCGAACGTCTTTGATTCCGTTCTACCTGTTGCATTAACAAGAACGAGTGAAAACGTTTTCTGCAGTGTCATAAAAATTATGGTGCAATTATGTGAAAAAAATAAAGAGAAATGAATTTAAAAAATAGCGTTTGAATAATTTTTTCGATGACTCAAGCCAGGTTCGCGGTGGTGCCTCCTTGTCGCAATAATTTTGAGCTCTTCGATTTATATCTTGTGTGTCGCCGGTTCATCGTTTGGGAGAGTAACAGAAGCACACAGGGGTCGAGTCTAAGAACTCGAAGGCGATTCCCGCCATTCACGATGTCCCACATAAAATTCACCCTCCGTTTCAGATTTTACTAACCCTCCGATATATATCTGCAAGCCAAAGGAGATGTAAAATTGGCGCGGAACTCGCACCGTGTCTATAGGTATAAAAAAAAAGGAATTGTACTCAATTCTATCTATGCTAATATTTGTTCTATAGATAAGTACCAGGACTCAAGATACTTAAGTCTATGAGTAGGAGATTATATAAAATTAAGAGCAAAAGAAAAATTGTGGAAATTAGTGAAAAAAAAATAAAATTCGAAAAAAGTGGCCCAGTTGATTAAAAAATCTCTCCTTAAATTAGGTGAGAAATTCTTTTTTATCTTAGAAAAAAAACCCTTTGTTTTTTACTCTGTACTATTAGAAAAATCAGCTATAAGGATGTTTTCAAAATCGTAAAGGAACTGTCTAGGCAAATATCCTTCCATATTTCCAATCACACGTCTAACATAATAATCACTAGCCAATTGCGCTATGAATATAAAACATCAGACAGTATTATTAGAGTATTGAGTACCCAAGTCGCCTCGAGACTATTCTCGTCTATGATTCCCTATTTATAATTCACTATGCTTATTACACTGCGTAGGTCGCCACTGCTGTTGGCATACGTACGAGAAAACTCTCCGTACTATAGAATCTAAATATATACATATATGCAGTGTACAAAAAAAAGAAAATAAAAAAGAAAAAAAAAAAAGTCGACAAAGGACTCAGCATTACAACATCAGTGGTCATGATACCAGCAATCCGTTTCTTTTCCCTTTTTTTCGCGATGCTAATGAATTTTTTTTTCTGTTTCGCATTCATGAACGATGGTTATACATGTTTCCTCTCCTTCTCGGTACTTTTTTTGCTCTCTCTCTTTTTTTATATCCCTGTTATAACAGCGACGAATGTCGCGGACGATACTCGCCCACGTTTGTACGCGGTCTGACCTCCTTCCGAAAGGATCCTCGAGAGCTCGAGGATCGCGAGAGTCGGCGTATTACAGCTCGCCTCTGGCGCCAAAAGTATCTTTGTCTTCGGGGGTGAAGAGGCAAGGATTGCCGATAAAGGCATCGGGGATGATGGGGTTGTAAACTCTTGCCCCGCGAATACCCTATAGCTCTTCTTATTCTCGTGCTTGAGAATCGTTTGGGTTGGCTTTCTAAGCATGCGGCCAACGCGATGTGTCTTTTGTCTCGCGATCATCACCATCGAAATTCTACTACTCAGTCTCTCGTTCTTAACTACATCCTAAGCCAACGTGTGCGATATATACATATATATATATATGTATATGTATGTATTAACATCAATTCGAGGACAACGGTAGTACAGTTTGCGATACTCCCGTCACTTTAACTCGTACGTACGAGCGAAAAGAGTATAAAAGATAAGAGCCCCATCTGCAGCCCAACTGTATATTGTCGCATCGCGGGCCAAACTGGCGGTCAAATACTTACTCGCTACGGCTATCGAATATTGAACGAGAAAACTTGCACTGCACATTTTCGGTTTATCACTTTCTTCGTTTACTCTTTTTTTTTTTTTCTTCTTATTTTCTTCTTTTTCTCGTTTATGGACATTTATTTATTTTGGCGTTTATTGAATATGAAGTTTTTTTTTTCTAATGCAAGATACTGAAGCAAAAGTGAAGTTCAATACATTTTTTTTTGTCATATTACGACTAGAATAATTTTTGTAGAATCACAATGTTGTAAGGTGAAAAAAAAAAAATTATGTATACAGAATTTTAAGAATATGAATATTTCGTATCATTTTAAAGAATGTTGTGTGTATAAAAAAAAAAGATCGTTTCCGGAGGCATTATTTACCAGAAATATATTTATTACCCAGGTAATTAATTATTGGCTTTTATTGATATGTTTCAGAATTCGATAAGGCACAATTTGTCGCTGCACAACAGATTCATGAGAGTCCAGAACGAAGGTACAGGAAAGAGTTCCTGGTGGATGATAAATCCGGACGCGAAGCCCGGAAAGTCGGCTCGTCGGCGGTAAGTCTATCGAATTAATCAAGAATTTCTCGTAGTGATTTGTCGTTCGATTGGTGAAAAGGAAATTAAGTGGAAATAAAAAAAAATCAATTATTTTAATTCAGAGCCACGTCGATGGAGACGAGTAAATTCGAGAAGCGTCGCGGTCGAGTTAAGAAGAAGGTCGAAGCTTTGAGGAACGGAGGCCTACAAGCTGATGCAACGCCAAGTCCAAGTAGTAGTATCGGAGAGGGTCTGGATCTTTTTCCAGACAGCCCTCTTCATCCAGCGAGCGGTTTCCAACTCTCTCCTGATTTCCGGTATGCATGTCATAAACGTAAAAGAAAAAGGATTAAACCAAAGTAAAGAGTAAACGGGCGGGAATATTTATTTTCTGTTCCTAGTATTTGAAAATTATTTTTATTAATTACATTTTATTGTTATTTATATTTATATTCATTAAAATTTATTAATTATAATACATAATATTATTGAATTAATTATAGATTTTTTTAATTAGTAAATTTACAACAATTGTTTAATGGCAATTGTTGGTACCATTTTTATCATTATTTCGAAATATGTTCAATTATAAATTTATCTTATTTTTCACAAAAATGTTGTCATTAATATCGTATATTTAAAAAAATCTTATGTTAATTTATCAACAAATTTAATTAATATACATCTTCTATTTTTACCTAATTTATTTTAATTTTTTTTCCGACACAGTCCTCGCGCATCGAGCAACGCTTCCTCTGTCGGAAGGTTGAGCCCGATACCTGCGGTGATTGGCGAGCCTGACTGGACGCCGACCTATGCCTCTTCCTACAGTCCCGAGCAACTTGGTGAGTTGATTTTCTTTAAATACAAAATCAGACTTGCAAATATTTTTTTTGCTCTTCATTATCGAATCAATATCGTAAATAAAATTATATGTACGATTTGGAATATATTTAGCACTAATATAATTTCACATAATTGCCAGAAATTATGTTAAGACAAGTCACCTTTTTTAATTCACTCTTTTTATTAAGTTTTTTAAAAAGAAAAACCTAACATTTTTAAATTCTTGATTAAAAACTTATACTTTTCCCTATAGAATAATAATAACAACAAAAAATGCAATAAAAAGAAAGATAACGGAAAATGGTAAAAATAGTATACCATTCTATTTCCAGTTTAGAAATTAGCTTAACTTTATATCGACATTCGAGATATTTTATTCCCATTAAATTTTAAAGCCGGCAGCCTAGCAGAATCTATGAAGCTCGAGTCCTATCAGATGTATCAATCGTCACCACCTAATCATCAACAACAGCAACAGCAGCAGCAACAACAACAGCAGCAGCAGCAACAACAGCAGCAGCAGCAACAACAACAGCAAACTGCCCCACCGCCATCCTATTTCGAGACGCAGTACCAGAGAAGCAATTCGATGCGTTCAGCAAGCACACCTTACGGTTTACCACCGACACCGCAGTCTGCCAGCCAGCAGAGATGTCCAATTCATCGTTTGCAGCCGTGCGCCTGTCAAATGGTCAGTGAACAATCCGAGGGAATTGTTCAGGACCTTTTGCAAAGAAATCATTCGTTTCTACACTCGTCTATTTCTCGTCTTTCGATCGAACAGAATTTGAGCCCAGTCTCGGGAATGTCACCGTCGTATCAGCAGAGCGAGCCGAGTCCCTCGTCGATGGGTGCCTCCCAGCAGCAGCAGCAACAACAACAACAACAGCAGCAGCAGCAGCAACAGCAGCAAGAACAAACCCTCCAATACCTTATTCAATCGCAACAGCGTCAGCAACACCAGCAACAACAGCAACAACAACAACACAGACATACCCAATCAGGTCCTGCCGGACCTAGTCCACCTCAGACACCAACGTCAAGCACACCTACCGCCAGCACTATGATGGGACAGCTCATGGGTGCGCTAAACAACAATAGTTCCTTGCTCGACGATCTCAACATCAATATCGAAACGCTACATGGTGGATTCGACTGTAATGTTGATGAGGTACGCTTTTGTTGCATTTATCTGTAATAGTAAATTTATATTGTAAACAATTTTAGATTTTACATCATTGAAAACAAAACAAAAACTTTGATTTCGTTTTCCAGGTCATCAAGCACGAACTGTCGATGGACGGTACGTTGGACTTCAATTTTCAGCAGGGAATAATGGGCTCCGCGGCGGTTCAGGTGAGCGACGCTGGCGTCGTCCAAGGTAATGTTAACATGCCGAATAATTCGGTCGGTGCTGTAGCCGGTAATGCGCCAACTGGGGTTTACGTGAGCAGCAACGCAGCGACGCCGGCCGCTCCGCCCTCTTGGGTTCACTAGCGGGGGCTACATTGTCAATGTGACATCAATTACCACCACTAGCACCACCAACCACCACCAACCAACCACCACCTCCTCTTCCTCATCATCCTCGGAGTCTCATCGATGATCTCACAAAATCAACAACGTGTTACAATACGAAAAGACATCCAAGAGACACGACAACGGTGAGTCTCTCTTTTTTATGTTATTATTATTATTTATTGGAACTTACGCTCTAGGGACTAACGTCCCTTGAGGGCTGACACATAATACAAAGTTACACATAATGAGACAATGAAGAAATCCAATGATAAACAAAGTTGAATGAATCACTCGTACAAAAAAATTACATAATGCACCATAAATATATGGGGCAAAACCCGTCAATTCGGCCACCCCAATTTTTCATGTCAAAAAAACGTGCAGATTTTTTTATATTCATACTCCAGCCATTGAAAATCGCTGAAAATAATCATTGTTTACTTTGTTATCCTCTTTATCTCCAGTGTTTTTTGATACACCAACGAAAATGTAACGTTTCTATAATTAAGTGTTGTTATTATGAGGGTTAAAGACAGCGATTACGTCACAGGTCGGTGCAACAATGATCTCAGCTTGTATTTTAGATCACGCGCAATGTCTCTTTGAGAATACTTGTATTATAAATTGCGCATGCCTCTTCGTTCGTTGCACTCGATAACTCGGATATAAATAAATACGAAGTCACTCATGATACCGGCAAATCTCGCTCTCTCTCTTTCGATGCAAGCGCGCGAGAGACTCGGGAGCCTCCGGCTCGTTATTGCACTTTGACAGCGATAGAAAAAATAATATTTACACGAGTCTGTCGAAACACTGGCTAAAGCTTCGCTATAGAGCCCCCCCCCCCCCCTACTTCACGGTGTTCATAAAAAATTGATTGATATTGTACATGAGCACAGAGATTGATGTATATTTCACGCAGTCTCGACGGATATAAAATTTACATCACCCGGCTGGTCTTTTTTTTTTTAACATATGCCAATGACAGTGAACGACAGATTGTCGCTTTTTTAATGTTTCATAAAAATGACTAATTATCAACTTTTATTTCGTCTGGTTGAAAACTATATTTTCTTGCAGATAATTGATGCAAAATTGTGATCATTTTATACTGTCGAACAAGCGGTAGAGTTGAATGTTTACAATTCTACAATTCTTATGGGAATCGAAGATTTCAATCGCTTTTAGCAACCTCCAAACATCCTTTTGTTTTACTTCACATTTCTTGAGGGAACACATTTTCTGTGGGAGAGCAAAGAAATCATTGAGCTATTTTCAGTCATCTTTTTGTATATTAATTACTTATAATATATTGACGATCTTGAAAAATTTGGCGTTTACAGTATGTACATTGGTCTGCAACAAATAATTCTATTAAACATACATAAAATATACATCTCTCAGAAATTCATCAATTTTAATTTCCACAATTGTACAGACAGAAATAAGAAAATAAACATCAAATGACAGAAAAACCTAATTATCACAATTAAATACTGACTAGACAAAAAACCACGAATTGTCGTTGGATAATTCTAAGCCGAAATGTATCGACGAAACAAGGACAAGCGTCCTCGAAACTATGAGATGAAGATTCTCGAAGCGCTCATTCAGAAAACGTGGCTGAGCGAGGTGGGTGTCAACCTCTCTGCGGTTGGTTTGCCTTCTGCATAGGATCTTGGTGGATTTCGAGGCGTCTCTCACTCGAAACTTTCAAAGTGAAAAAGAAGAATCTCGGGATACCCCGCGGAAGCACGGAAGGGTATATGTATAGCGAAGAAAAGAACGAGGATAGAGTCAACTAGGGTGGAAAGAGGTTCGAGCAAAAGAGAAGGGAAGAAGTCGGCTCCTCTCCACCCAACTTTATAATTCTTGCGACGCTTTTGGGGAATGAGATCGCAGCCGTTGCGGGCGATGGGTGTGTGTCTATGTGTCTGTGTGTGTGGGTGGTGCATCTCGAGGCCCCGCGAGGGTGGTGGCGACGTCGTTCTCTATCCCGTCCTTCCTTCGGCCCGGCAACGGGTTAAGGTAGTCCACTGGCGCCAGTGACGTCTGCCGAATAGCTGCTGACTTCCAGACTCCTCTCCTCGTACAGTTTCTGCTAAGTGGTTCCCCTTGCGCTCCTCGTCAAAGTCCTTCTATCCTCTTGATTCGTCTTCTGGTTCTCATCTACGTTCTAAACCACGTTGAACATGCTCACCAGGCCTACAAGACGGCAAAGACACCTTTTTTTTTTTCTTACGCATTCCAACCCAGATTTAACGAAATATATACACTGTAGAAGAAAAAAGGGCGGCGTTAAGTTTTGCACTAAAAGAATGGACCTATCGGGGCACAGTGGTATTGAAATTAACACCAATCCGTGTTGATTTAATGCAGTTTGGTGTTGCATAAATGCTAAACAAGAATTTTTTTTTTGCCCGTTCGACCGAGCAGAAAACTCAACTAGAAATGTGTGTAAATTTAAGGGAGCAGTAAGAGAATTGAGAGCATCTCTAGATGGATATTATTCCGTAAGAAGCCAATGCTAAAATGAGCAACTTCGAAAAATGGCTGAGAATTCACTTGAAATTCATTCGTATACTCACCTCACAATCCCATTCCCCGTTAGAAGCTTAAAATAAATTTGACTGAAGTCACGAATTAGGAATCCAGTTACGTTAAAAGGGACTTCCGTGTTGTTCTCTGCAATTTGTTTCGCGCATTAGAAATCTCAGGAGGAGTCTTTTAACTCATTTTACACAGAATTATTAGACTTTTGTGCAATTTTCGTAGAGAATCTGGGATTTTTAAAAAATACGTTGTTGTTTTCGAAATTGTTACATTCACTTTGTAAAAAGCTGACTCCTGTTTTCTGTCTATGCATTTCGTCAACAGCCTCTGGTACACGTCGGTAGCAACGGCAATTCAAAAATTGCCGGTGGCGATCTTTGTTTTTATAGCTCTCGCTAGCGATAAATATTTTTCTTTCAAGGCTTATGTTTATTTAAGCCATGGTATATCGGCGAACGAGGGCATTGACTTTTTTTTCAATAAAAATTTGTATTGGGCTGGTCGCCGGTGTCGTTTATCGGCCGACCAACCTTATTACAGTTGAAGTTGGAATACATAAAATATTGACGGCGAGATTCTGTTTTGTATTTTTAGTTTTCATGAAAAAAGCTATTGCAATATCCTGCAAAGGGCCGCCTTTGATTGATATCGGCGTTAATTTTTTTTTATCTTTTTGGCAACCGTCAGATGTTTATTTGCAAACCAATTTTCTCGACGTTTTGGATCATTCTCAGTGTCCTGACATGAAAGTCTCGGAAATTCTTTTTTTCACGAAAACAAAGCTTCCTCTATGAGGGAGCAAAGAAGTCCTAAGTCCCTATACGTGAGATTTATCCGCTGCAATAATAGAACTAAAAAAAAAAATGTAATGTTGTTACCGGATTTCGAGTTTGTTCGCAGGTAAGAGGTGGATTAGTAGAATGGATTTCACTTTGGCTTAGTTTTCTTTTATTTGTCTTTTGCCTTTTCCTTGACCCCCTGATCCTTCAGGAGGCGGATGTTTACTCGATCCTACTTAGCCACTATCCTTCGTTAATAAATCACACTCCTATAACGACCTCTCGCCTCTATCACAGAGAAAGAGAGAGAGAGAACTCCGTTATCTTAGCGCTAAACTTTTCCCTCTAGCATCTCACCTTTTTCCACAAGCTACCAGACTTCCTGGCTGCTAATATTTCATAGCTGGAAATAGACGGCGAAGGCCTTGACTGGATTTAAAACTATGCGTTTATAAATTTATGGGTAACTGGATCCAACATGTGTTGCCTTCGAGCATCAAGAAAATCGAGAAACGCTCTCACGTATCACTGTTAAAAATCACATCCTACGTGGTCTTCACACAAGTCCACAAATCTGATGTCACTTCGTTTCACAAGCCCAAAATTTCCATACACTTTACTTGAAAATAGGTGAATGAAAAACAATGATATTTTTAGATTTTATTTCTCCCATAATTCTACATTGATTTCGAATCATTGATTAATTTTCATCAACTTTGTCATGAACGTAAATGGGGGCTGAGAATTATTTTGTGTAGATTTTACACTAAAAAGTGAAACTGTCAACACCAAATTAGTGAACATTGGTTAAAAGTCTACACCAATCACCATTGTCGTGCCTTACGAATTTAGGCTTCAATCCTCAGTGCCAAGCATTTTGCTTTCTTTTTTTTTTTTCGTAATGAGCTCTGACAATATCGGATGCGTTACAATCTGCTTGTCCTTCGCAGCCTGTTGGGAAAAAGCGACGGGTAGAGCAAGCCATGTTAGGTTTCGTTATTCGTTATTACGACTTTTCCCATTCGTGCTCGTCAGACTCGGAAAACAGAGTGAAAACGGATTTCTCTTTGGTTCTCTCAACGGCGAATAAGAGGAAGAGTAAAATGTGCTGTGATACGAAATACATACACCAGCAAGCAGGAGAACAGTGCGCCGTGTGAAGACGTAGAAGGTAATGGCCAATCATCATTGAAAGAGCACGACAACAGGATTCACAGGGCTTCTTTACTATCGATGAAACATGGGCCGAGCACACAGTTTCCAGGCAACACAATGCTCCTTCTACCAGCAGATCTTCCGGCTTTCTCGAATCAATCAAATAACTGCAGTGCGGAAATTATATTATTTATACGATCGAATTTCCTCCATCGTATTTTTCTCTATAACTTGGAGCCTGTGACACAAATATTTGGTAATTCAATCGTCAAATTATCTATGCAAGAAAGGTTTAAACAACCCTTTTTTTTATCAACACTTCAATCCTGAGCTTTTTTTGCAAATTTAACCTGCATCTCTCCCCAAGTCAGTTAAATTCACTTGGCACCAACAAAATAGTTCTTTTTTTGTTGTTGTATAAAAAAAAGAAATATTCTTCTTTTCTCTCAGGAATGAAATGAAGAAATCGTGGATTATCACATTGGTCGTAAATCCAGCGTATATTACGTGTATTTCATATTTTCATGTATCAGCCTATGTAGACGTGTATAAACATAAAAAGACAAGTGCCGCTGGTCACATGTTGCAATCCACAACGAATATGCCTCTTGACATTTGGACGGGATAATGATAGTTCGTTGGCTATACAAGTTATACTAATACAGATGTGTGATGTTCGTATTCTATATATATATATTTATCAAGGTTCTTACGCATTAATAGTATGTTTAAAGCGTTGTAGAATCAGCTCAGCAGCGCCAGCGAACCGTGCAGAACGCTCTCGAGAAGCCAAGTATACAACATTTTTGACGTTCAGTCGATTAGACTTCAACCAATGACGGAGTTTCATTGGAGGGGTGCGCGCGTGGATGTTAAAACGTCGACACTTTGTCGTTGACGTCGCGATTAGAATTTCTAATCTCCCACCCAGTCGTTCCAATCGCTCGTACTCTGTAGTTTTATTGTGAGATGCAGTGTTCGTATAAATCCCCTCCTCCCCTGCAAGATCTACGCACGGATAAACGATGAATCGCTCTCGCCTGCAGAGTCACGCATAAATTTATAATACAACCGGCTCATGCACTGTTTAAAATTTTTTTTTTTTTATTACTATCATCTTTTTTTTCTTCGTCTTCTTGCTCTTGTTCCATATGTAAATGTTATGCCTTGGGTCGCTGCGACATTTCTCTTTCTAGAGCAGAATCCGGGCTGTTGAATCTGTTAAGGGAATATGTTACCTCTTGGCCTTTTTAAACTTTATAATGAAATGTCTCGGAACTTGATTCATGAACTTCAAAAAAAAAAAAAAAAGAAAAGAAAAATTGCTCATATGATTATTGAGCCATACATCAAACAAAAAATCGAACGACATAAAACAAACAAACTATCGAACGTCATACTTAAATAATTTGAAAGAATTCCGAAAAATCTTTTTTGGAAAATAACCATTTTTGATAACCGAGCCGAAGTGGACCGGCGATTCCTTCTACTTTTTCGGCCTTTTTTCCGCAAAAAAATGGAAAAATCACCTAAATAAGTGATGCATCTTCTTAAAGTACTTTCATTACTTTCAATCGATAACAGAGACCGTAATTCATTTTACTCAGAGACGGTTAATATTTTCGACAAAAGTTAAATACGATTTAACTTACAGTATATCAAATCTGCAGTGGAAGCGAATTAACTTTTTTTTCTTCTCAAACCAGGATCGTCTCTGATTGTGAGTAGATTGGATTACAGTTTTAAATACCCGACTATTCTCGGGTATTTAAAATCTGTTTACACATCGCCTTGAGTCGCGATGTTGAGAGACACAAACATATATGCAAACCGACGGCATTACTACTCCCTGACTTCTTCAAAATAATTTTATACTAATGTAATCTTTATTAATTAGAAAATAATCCAATGTTTGTTTCACTCATAAAATCTACTGAAAAATATATGTCGCAGCATTTCGTTGCAAAAATTCACTTAAATCCCGGAATTACCACACCAACGTAAATAAACATCGCTGCCTTTTGGCGAATTAATTAAAAATGTAAACGTAAATAGAAAAAAATTAAAATGTAAGTAGTATTACTTTAAAATAGCGTTACTTTCATAGTAGACAATGAAATTAACCATCCCTATTCGTATTATTACAATGAGTAATAATTTTCTAAATAAAATAAATAATTTATGGTATATTGTGTTATACAATATTTCCTGCGTATCTTATTTTGTAACTTTTTGCAAGTGGCACGTTTTCAACAGCTACATTTTTCTACCGATCTTGTTTAATTTCATTGGAAAATATAGTAAAAACTTTCGAATCAATATAAACTGGCTTCACAAGTAACTTTCAACTGTCGTTAAATGGTTTCTCAAGCAGATGAACTCTGTGAACGTTTTCATTTCGAATGCTCCGAGCTCAGCACACAATCTGCAACAGTGTAGTCGTCGGCGCTCGGCCAGTTTAAAAATAACTTAGTGGTGAATATATAGGCCACAGCGATATTCCATCTGCGCGGTGGAATTTCATGCTGCGCATATTGCACCGTTTTTCGTCAATCTTCGTCCTTTATTCCTATCTCCTCTTAGTTCCTTCTTCTTTTTTTTTCTCCCCATTATCTGTCCTATACAAGCGGCATATTAAACATTTTCTGAGATAATTCTCGCGCAAGGCTACGAGAAACATTGTGAACTCGTCGAAACGATCTCACGCAGCCCACGTCGACGGTCACCTTGATCCCAGTTGGCCCGTTTGACACACTGAATCGTCGGGGGTATCTCATTTGCCTTTTCTGTCGCCGACATCGTATCTTCTTTATCATGTAGCACATGTTCCATGCGAATTACACATTTAAAAAAAAATTATAACATTTCACAAGTGGATATTATTTGTCACCTTTTTTTTTAGATTCTAATTCCTGACAGAGGGTTTGATCTGATTGTTGAAGAAATTCCAAATTTACTTCAAGTCTCATTTTTTTTTTTCAATATATATTTTTACTGATAGAGGGCAAAAATATATTTCAAACCTAGGAAATAAAGAATTCATTTGCTTACATTTTTTTTTTGTGTACAACCCAACAAATGCGTTTACCCCGTAGCGTTTTCTCGAATAGATGCGTATAAGCTCATTAAACATGTGGAAGACGGTACATTTTATTTTTCATAAAAATATTATACAGAGATATGCCCGCAAAATGGCTAAAATTTTAACGTAAGATACAAAGTGTAGAATATTATGTAACAGGAAGCTGTCGGTGTGATTTGATCTTCGCCTTGTGTCGCTTCTGGCTTCGAGAGTCCTGCTCCAGACGTCATTGGTCCATAAGGAGACGGAAGCGATTATTTCAAAGCCAATGAGCACGTTCTGCAAATCGACACGAAGAAAAGAACAAGAGAGAGAGAGAGAGAGAGATACAGATGAGAAAGGCATCTCATATCGTATCATACTACTTCGCTGGTTTCTGAGGACGACACGTGAAGCGGCAACGAGGTGCTAATCTTCGGTGTCGGAAGTTCATCAGCAATGTGGAATGCGAACAGAGGACTACGATATTCCCAATGATCGTTCAGGCAGCACGTCAGTTGGGGCGCGATACCGCGACGACGAGAATACCCGGATTAGGACCTGTCAGGGTATCAGGAAGTCCACAAGGCCGATTATCTCTAGCATCGAGAGAGAGAGAGAGAGCTCCAATCATAGTCTAATGCACATAGAAACTAAATCACAGCTTCTAATTTTGTACTGTTTTTGAAATATGAAATAATTATTTTAGAAGCGAGAGGTATTTTATCTAATTGCCCATTTGCTTTAATTTGGTTTTGAAATCTGGGTGGTAATTTACTTTTTACTCATTTTAGAGGTAATTTAGGTTTGACATTTTTTGAGTGTCGACTCAGAGTGGACACAGGTTTGCGTCGATTTTTTTTCAAGCCATTTTTTTTTTTTTCGAAAAAGACCAATAAAGAAAAATGGATTTACCAATTCGCTCTATTAATCAGGGATTGGATGGGATCAGAATTAAACGCTTACTGTATTGGCCCGGAATATTTCATAGGCAGAAGAGCACGGGATGAACTACGTGGCCCCAATTTCATCGGCGAACCGCACAGCTCGCGTTTGCCGAAGGGCGGCCCGAGCTAATACGATTGACGAGTGAGAACTGACGAACACTCGCTGGAAATGTCGGCGGTGAAATATAAACGTGCCCGTGAATGCTGCGAGAGGGATGAGAGGCGATTCGAGCATCAGGGGTATACGGGTGATTCATATAGCTCGCATGAAAACGATCGTTCTCAATTTGGCACATTCGACGATAGCTTGTTGCGTTTGCCCTCCCACTTTCCCGCCATTCATTTCATTCTTGTCCGCGAATGTCCCACGAAGAATGTCCCGCGCCCGGGACATAAAGTCCTGTTACATCCATCCGTCTACCAGATACCTCCAATGTACATATATATCGAGGTCCTGGCAGCCTACACCTCCAGGATATGGGAATAAAAGGAGGGAAGCAGAAAATAACTGGATCCTCGGGCTCGGCTTTAGAAATACTTGGAGAACTGGCGGCTGGTATAACCACACGATAGAATTGAGTGGTGAACAAAATTCTGTAGGAGAATCCATGTGTCAGGTTACTCAACTCAGGCATCCTACATTAATCGAGATTACAACAATGAATATATTTGGAAATATACGTGTTTGTAAGTAAAAGTAGATAAATATCAGGGGTATACTAATTGTATACCCCCGATATACTAATTTGCAAAAATCAACTCAATTTAGGCCAATAAAAACACGTTCATATTTTTACTGCAGTTTTTTGTGATGTCAACATTGTAATTTTAGTGGAATCTTAATGAGCATAATTTCATTTTGCTTCATCGTTTACAGTTTACAAATTAAAAAATAATTTTCTCAATTTAATTATAACTCTACCAGTTTTAACAACAACAAAAATTGGAAAGCTACACTTATACCGCAAGGGTTTATCTCAAACTTAACCGAGAATTATTTGAAAATATTAGGCTGACTGGTTGTCTTTCAAACATACGCAGAGTGTAAAAATTTTAAAAAATGATCGGGGTGGACCGCATCGCCTTTGGATATCATTGAATATCCGTAAATTTGACCTGACTTCCTCCTCTTAGGCTTTGCGAGTCTATCGCTAGTAACGAAAGACAGAAATTGCACGTTAAACCTGCTCTGTCTTTTTCTCAACTATGTTAGACTAACGAGCGAGTGAATAAGCGAATAATAGTACACAAATTCCGATAGTTGGTTTTCAAGGCGTCACGGTCTATTCGCTTGTTTAGCGTGTAAACACTGACGAGCTTTGCCAGCAGCAGCAGCAGCAGCAGCAGCAGCCACAGAATCGAGAAGCAACAAGTGCGCCCACAGCGTGGTCGTCTCCGGCCCGCGCGGTGTCGAGTGTCTCGCTTTACATGCTTGGTTACGTGCTGCTTCCTCCTTTGCTGATGCTGTTGCTGCTCCTCTTATTGCTCTTACTACTACTATTACAATTGCATTTTGCTATGAGATTCGCTCTACTACGCTCTCCCTCGTCCAGTTCATCACCGTTATCCTCCTCCTCTGGACCCAATGAAAAGGACACACGCGCAATCCTGTTTCACTTACAGCGAATAAAATGGCTCGCACACGTGTAAATTAAACGTGTCAACTGAGTGGAAGAAAATAAAACGAGAATCTCGCGGAGACGCAAGAGCGAAGCGAAACATTCGTAAATGCACTCGGATATACCGAGAGTCTTTCCTGTTCCGGCTTTAATACGCCATCTCACTCGCTCTTTTGCAACGACTTTTCAGCGAGACTACTTGGCAAAAAGCCTTGACGTTCTTCTCTCTTATTGTGAAATGGGAAACGGAATACCCGGCGGAGGGAGGAGGGGGGGGGGGACGATACCAGAGAATTCGCTCGCGCCAAAAGGATTCTTCCTTCTTACAGGCGACGACGGGAATGCCAACTGGGGAACATAACGCCAGTCAACACTTCAGTGGAGCTAATCCTTTTTTTTAATAAGACAACAACAATTTTTGCTTGGATTAAATAAGCTTTTATTCTATTATTCCATTACGCTATTTTTTTTTTTTAAAGAAAAATTTACTATCATTTCTTGATTAATACAAAAAATAGATAGAAATGATTGTGAACTGATTTTTGAATACAGAAAATAATGTGTAAAATAAATTGAAGTTTTGAAAAGCCAAAAATAAGTGGATGTCGCTGATAGCTCATTTTAAAGAGAAGATATTAGATCATTTATGAAAAATTGTTAATGTCTTTACAAAACCGAATTGAGCGACCTCTCATAAAGTTTCTACGACGCTCTCGACTTCAACGACGACATTCTTTAGTCCAAAAATTAAAGCTTAAAATAGTCAGAGTGGTAGAGTAAAAAAAAACTTATTTTCGACATACCTTAACGTACATTCACACCATAAACTAACACCACTATTTCATCATATTATTCGAAATCACTTGACCCAATTAATAATCGAGCGTATAATAATTAAAGTTGTCGCGAGTGTGTTGAGTCCTGGTTGTGGGGTCACCATCAGTTTCCGCACGTCGCTTCGAGGAGCGAAGAACCTCTCTTGGCCTTCGGTTTCCTTATCGCTTCATCCCTACAGTCTCTCTCTCTCTCTCTCTCTTCCTCTTTCTGGTCCGTTTCTCCCTCGTTTCCAAGCATCGTAATATGGAAACTCGTCGAGGGGTTGCAGCGCCGGGCAAGAACTTAACTTTCTTCCTGATTGACGTTCGGTTATTGTCGCATTTGCATAACTCGAGCCGCTGGCTTCGTTCGCCCTCTAACGTTGGCTTCTCGTCCCTCTAAGCAGATATAACCCACGTTGAAGTCGGACGTCTCACCTCTTCCCCGTTCTTCCTATCGCGTCTTGTCGTCGTCAACCTCTCGCACATTCTTGCGCTACCTTCTTCACCGAGCTCGGGCAAAAGGTATATATAAGCCATGGAGAATGAAAGCTGAAGACGTGAAATGTAGAGAAAAAGGAAGAACAGGAAAGATTGAGAGAACGGAATAAAAGAGCGAATGCGCGGGAGTGAGGAGTTGGCCGGGGAACCGGGAGCGTGTCAAATCGAATTTGCCTCATTTGCCCCCGCACGAGCCAAGAGACTTGCCTCGGAGTCCGCGCGACGATGAGAAAGAAGGAGAGAGAGAGAGAGAGTGAGAGGGCGCGTTAAAGCAGAAGCAGGCGGATTAAGGGAGAAGCGGGTATAGAGAGATGAAGGCGCGCGTGAGAATCTATTAGAATAATTTTTATGAATCCAATTTTAAATTCCGGGGAAAAGAACGAAGTTACTTTACTGTCACGCTGTCAGCGGCTCTTTATTAAGTGGCCTCTCCTTGGCCGTGCGGGCTATCCCTTCTGTCTTTTATCTCTCGCGACTTTTTTCGTCTCTCGGTTAAGTTACACCCATCGCGACAGCCAATGGACGTCGCGAATTATCTCAATTACCCGGAACGTCACTCACATCGTAGATTCGAATAATTTGAGATTATTTGCTCGATGGAAATTCGCAACCTGCTGGTGTGACACACAAACTTCGTTGTGTGGTTAGTATGGATTCTATTTTTTTTTTTTTTCAAACGTTAATCAAATGAGTATTCGTTGAAAATAAAGGGTGCTATTAAGTTACAAGTCAAAGCCGTGCTTTATTTTTAAAAATGTTTCTAAAATTTTTGCTGGTTCAATCAAGTATTCCGAAGAGATTTAAATAGAAAATCGACGGATATGTTATTATCGGTAAAAACTATCGTATCAAATGTTCCATACGTTTGATTATTCGTGATTGTTCTCCGATATTGTAGAAAAAATCCTCAATTCCACTTTTGAAAAAAATAAATAACTAAATAAACTAAATTTAAGCACCAAAAACGTAGCCAAATCAGTGCCACATCCGTGTAATCGTTTTAATTTTTGGTGAAATTCTAAGCCTTAAATAACATTAAAAAAGGTGATTTGTGTTTCAGCATGTAAACTTATTTTAGAGAAGCATTGATCACATTAAATTCACGAGGAATATTTATGCCTTGCGCGATAGTTGACAGAACATTTTTTGAAGTTTCTTCTCCGAGCGCAAGGAGAGGGGAGAAGCAAAAATTTATCTCTGTGGAGTCATAAATACGACGGTTTGTAGAGGGAGTATAGTTGCATTGCGGAGACACAGCGGAAGGGGTTTTGGTTGTTCGTTCGATTGTTCCGTATATACTCTCGTAACGCGG